>OX328125.1:59967401-61192387 GCA_946811695.1 Gonocerus acuteangulatus
TGTTCAAGATTTATCGCTTTCTGTAGTCCTTTAGTATTTTACTCATAACGTCGTTTTGTATTGTGTTCTCTGTGATACGTCTTGTTTTGTTTATAAGTGGGAGTAGCTTAGTCGTGTATATTGAATTCGAAGTCCATTAAATACTGCATATTCTCTCTCACAGATTTGGTCGTTGACGTTTAATGACTTTTTACCTGGCTTAATATTCTGAAGTTTGTTGGCATTCAAATGGATGCACCTTTGCCTGAGTCCTTACAAACTGGTACGAGTTTGGTTCTGTTATACGCGAAATGTATTCAGTATTGCTTTGCAAGCCGCAAGATGATTTATTTATGTTGTGAATATAATAATTGAGAGTTAAGAATGAAATTAGCTTAGCGTTGTCTTTTAATTTGGCGTGAAGTGATAATTATTTAAAGCGGCTGCCGTCCTTGAACTAATTTCAAGGATTTTAGCTTTACTCAGAAGATGTAATGCCTACATGTTGTTCTTAGAGGAAACTCTGCGTGTGAGAAGTAATTTATCAGTACGTGAAAAGAGAAACATAATATTAATATTTAGAATATATGTATACTCATTGCATGAGTTATCGGGAAATTCACAAAATTTCAAATAAATTCATTTTCTTTTAATAATATAATGCAAATCATCAACTCTGGTCTCCCATGAGCACTTAACTCTCCGTGCCAAAGGGTCGTGGGTTCGATTCCCTCTAAGGGTGGTGGCATTTCTTTAGAAAAAAGAAAAGGCTTCAGCCCTATCCTGGCTAGAAAAGGGTGGCAACTTATAGATAACCCGTCCTAAAATTAATAGTTAATAATAAATGTACGTTAAAATTTAATAAATAAACAAATCAATGAAACATTATTGGTTTATTGGAATAATTATCACTAAGAGCTTATATAAAGATAAGATGTATTTAAATAAGTATTTCTTATTCTGAGTGAACTAATTGTAACCTTCTAGTGTTTCAATTTGTGTCAATATGGGTTTCTTGCTTTTATCGAAGGAAAGCAAATATTTTGCATGAATTCATTTGAACTGTTTGCTTCATTTAGATTGATCAAACACATCAAGTGTCGAGGCAATCAAGTCCAGTTCAATATGACTCTTGATAGATGTTGTCTCTGTATCTGTACATGGAGTATCATGTTTTAGAAGTGGAAAGTTACATACACACATTTACTCAAGCGTATATGCCCCAACTCCCTTTACATTTGCCATAACATATTATTAAGGTTGAATCATATATCTAATTATACCTCTACTTACCACATTTTCGGAACCGTTTTTTATGTTGAACTAAGAAAATATGTAAAAAGTCGAAAACTGCTTATGTTTGTCGAAAAAAATGTTTCTTATTTCCTAAGAGTTCCTCTATTCCAAACGTAACCAGTATTGATGTAACTTAATTTATATGTATCACAAAATTGTTAAAAAATAGTTCAACTCAATCCGTCGTTTTTTCTCTTTTCTTGTCCCGAAAATATTTCAGTATATCATCTTCCAAGTATTCTAATGCGATTTCTCTCCTAAAAATATCTAAATTAACAATGCCCAGTGATGTGAAATACCCGGGTATTTATTCTTCAGGTTAAATACCCAATTTCATAAATACCCCTCGAAGTAATCAAATATTGTAAAATGTTATGCATATCGCCAGTTTAGAGGTTTTTCAACACAGAGAAACTAATAAAACAATAATAAACTATAAAATAAGACCACTGAGATGTTAATAAATAATAAATAGATACTACTTGAAAGTTTGCCATGGACATTCCGACTACCAATAAAACAAGTTCTTTGCCTAAATTTGATACTACTGTACTGCATTCAGAAAAATCAACTGCATTCTCAATTTCTCAAAACACAAATTAAGTTACCTACTCATTGATCATTATCTTTATCAAAGTTTATTCTAGCCTAAGGCTAAGGTAATTTTTTATTTATTTATTTTTTTTTTTCTTACTGACTGCAGTTCTTTTCATATACATACATGGGTGTAATTTAACAAAGCTTATAGCAAGTGAGCACATGAATAATACGTTGGAAAATTATAAGTTTATCTTTATTTTTTTTTGTTTTATTTTATAACTGCGAGTGTTAAAACGTGAGCACTTAACACTCCGTGCCAAGGGTTGTGGGATCGATTCCCACTAGGGGGGTGGCTTTTCTTCGGAAAGAAGAAAATGCATCAGCTCTATCCTGGCTAGAAAAGGGTGGTGACCTATAGATAACCTATCCTAAAATTCTCAGTTAATTAAAATGGACGTTAATAAAAATATTTCATAGCCTGTGAGTGTAATAAAAAGATTAGGCCTATTAACATTCATATAGAAATTAACAACTCATGTAAATTCAAAAAACAAAGTGAAGCAAAGGGATGGCCTGTATTATATTCAGTGGAAACAATAACAATAATAAGCAGTGGCTGTTTATAACGGAATTAATCTAGACATTGAATCAAGCATGTAGAACGCAAAATATCAGGAGATATTAATTGTGGATGACAGGAAGATCATCTGAGATCATTGCATCCAAGAAACATAAGTAAATTAAAAACTATTTACTGAGTAAACGATTTACTGAGATTACAATGAAACTGCGAAATATAAAAATATGAATAAGCCAAACGCGAGTAGTACGGTACATATTTGAATGAAATAATAGCTATGATGAGATAAGAAAGTTATCCAATGTTGCGATGATCTTGCCAACAGTATTCCTCTCACGCCTTGTCTCTGTCCTTGTACGCCTCTTTTCATTCCTTAAAGTAAGAAGTCTGATTGAATTGACTGAAAATCTTAAGCTTATACATACTACTGAGCTTACACTCTTTGTATATCCTTCGCTTTTATGAATGATCATTCCGAGTTAGGCCATTGGCCTATGAGTGGGGTAGAACTTCATGTTTTCTTTTATAAATGAACTTTAATGAAGCAGATGGCATATTCAATCAGTACATCAACTTAAAAATTCTGCAGTGAAGTGCTCATTTAGTTCAGCGATAATCATTTCAGAAATTAGTGTCACGCGGGCTATTCATCGATTATTTTTTAGTGATTGTTGGTAATAGCTTAACGCCCGCACACATTGTACTTAAACCAATGATGGTAGGGTTGTTAACTGGAGTAATTGTGAAAGAATAGTAATGGTAAATTTTATTTATAAAATGGTAATGCTTTGATTTAATTTCTAATTGTATAAACTAACTTTGTTTTGGACTATATCGTTATAGAGGGGCAAACCGCTGCTGGATTTGAACCAATGCCTCTAAGGATTTTCAGCACCCAAGCTAGAAAATTCTCGTGCTTTTTTAGCCTTTTAGCTGAAGGACATGTAGAAATTATTGGAGAAAGAATTATATTTTTAATATAAGTGAACCGACTTTAGGTGAGTTAATGTGATCATAATGATTAGGCTATTTGGGCTAGTAATTCGTGTAAGTCATGTGGAACTACTATTTGACTTATCTTGCAGTCAGTGGTGTAAACTGTTCACGCGATGTTATATTTCTTCAGAATCTTCGTAATCTTCTCTGTAGTTCCTTTCACGTAGGGGAGGATTACTTTTTTCCCGTTTTGGTCTTCCTGTACTCCCTTTTACAGATAAGTCAAATAATAAACAACCGCAAGGATAATTTGAAGCTAAGATCACCAGGTGTCTATAGTATCCCATGCTCCTGCGGGAAAGAATACATTGGGCAAACAGGAAGATTGATATGTACAAGAATCTCAGAACATGTGAAGACGGTTAAGAATGGCAATACCGAAAAATCGGCGGTAGCAGAACATTTTTACAACACAAATCATGCAATCCAGTTCGACAAAGTAAGTATTCTGGCGAAAATAGAAAACTACCAAGAACGGATCATTAGGGAAGCCATTGAAATAGTGCGATGCCCGGAAAATTTTAACAAAGAAGATGGGTATAAGCTTAGCAAATTATGGCATCCGGTGATTAAACCTAAGGAAAAAAGAAGAAACGAAATTCAACCTATCAACGGTCCAGATTGAACCCACCAACCAGGTTCAAGCAAGACAGGGACCAACCAATCAGGGACATGGAGGAGCAGATTACGCCCGCGGATGAATACAAAGACAAGTATTCATACAGGACAACTAGAAGAACATCCTCATTCTCAGACTAAGCCCTGAGGAAGCTGGCAGCATGACTAGCGAAACGTCGGCAAAGAAGTTTGTGACACGGTCAATACCAGAAGACTATAATATTTTTAAGTAAAGATGGAATGGTTGGGATTCGGCTAAATAAACCTCAATATGATTTTGTTTTAAAAAATCTATATTTCGGATGTTTCGGCTACTCATTGGTAGCCTTCGTCAGCTAAATTGACAAAAAAAGAAATTAATACAGAAACCAAAAAAAGTTTATAATTGTGATAGGTAACAGAACTAAAAATACAATTAACTTATAAAAGAACATATCGTCTTAAATTCTTAGAATGAGTAGAATGAAAAAGTAAATAGGTACAATAATTGATATTAATAGTAATTAGTAACATTAATTGATTTTACGAAGAAATAAGAAACTACATACCAATGACAAATATAGTAGCTAATAGTAACATTGTTTTTTTTTCTTTTTTCTTTTTTTTTCTCTTTTTTTTTCTTGAGTAGACAGAGATTTTTCTGATCATGAGCTTATCGCTAAAGTTGCGTAGCTCATAATGAATAAATAAATAAATAATAGTAACATTAATTAATTTTACAAAGAAATAAGATACTACATACCAATGGAAATGCCGAGCGGCAGAGGAAGACCAAGGTTGGCAATTAAGTAACCATTGTGAAAGTGTCTAAGGAAAAAGGAATCTACTGGGGTATATGTAACTGAAAAACAGCAGGTGGTGGGAGAAAGGTCGGTAAGGATCAAAGGGCATGTTTATGACAGGAAAGGAGAAAAAGGTGTTAATGGAAGGATACCCAAGGGGCATGGGAGAAATCTAGGTGGGAGGTCGGGAGAGTATTTGGATAATATTAGCGTGCATAGGAGAAATGCCTTGTTTGTCAGTTTTGTAGTTTACATTGTTTTTGTTTAAGTTTATGTGTACACATTCCGAGATCTGTAGTCTTTTTTTGTTTCGTTGTGTAGAAAGAATTTTCGTGTCGTTCAAGTTAAAAGTGTGTTTTTGCGTAATGGCGTGTTTAGCAAGTGCAGATTTATCTATTTCTTTATTAGTGATGGTTCGTTTATGTTGTGTAAGACGTGAGTGAATGTCATTTATGGTTTCTCCTATGTATACACCATTACAGGAAGGGGTTTGGCAAGGGACTTGGTAAACACAACGGGTGGTTTGTTCAAAAGGGATGGGATCTTTGAGTTTGGTATAGAGGGATTTGAGTTTGTTGGTAGTTTTTAAACCAAAATTTAGGGAAGGGTAGGATTTTGGTTTGAAAACTTTCGAGTGATTCGGACAAACTTTCTATGTTTTGCTACTGGAACCATTTTCCGTTAGTTAACAATGATTAAATATTATTTTATACATTCGAATGATGGAGTTAGTTTTTAAAATATATTTCCTGGATTTATTTATGTTTTATATCCTTCTTCATACTGGTTGATTTCTTGAATTGCATTAGAATGTTTTTACATATTATAATCCCAGTTGTTTTTATGTTCTGGTTATCGAATGGGAATGGCTTTCTATATTCTGAAAAATAAACATAAAAAGTTTTACCTATAGCAGGTAGTTCATGAAAATGTTCAAGATTTGGGAGCTTCAGACTGTTCTAAATGCTTTTGCCTGCAGAAAAAAATGTGTTAATAATTTAGAGGAGAACGTTGGCCTTTGGTGATGCTAAGCTAGGAATTGTCAGGGTTCGGTCGTTATTTCATAATAAAACTACATTTTACATGTGAAAATGGTTTTATTGTTTGCCGACGTTTTGGCTTGAAATTCAAGCCTTTATCAGGGCTATAAAACAAGTAGGACGGAGTTGATTCTAGTTCATAAATTTACAAAGAGATTAAAAAAAAAGAAAAAAAGTAGAAAATCATTATACAGAAAGCATGTGATATTGCTAGAGCTTAAATTGATCTGTATAATGATTTTCTATATATATATATATATTTTTTTAATTCTTTTTCTAAATTTATAAACTAATATTAACTCTGTCCTACTTGTTTTACAGCCCTGATGAAGGCTTCAATTTCAAGCCGGAACCGAAACGTCGGCAAACATGAAAACCATTTTCAAATGTAAAATGTAGTTTTATTATAAAATAACGAGCGAACCCTGACAATTCCTACCTTCGAATGTGTTATTATTTTCAATCTTTATTATCGGTAGTTTTGAAACAATGGAGCTTTTGTGGTCGTAATCACGAGAGAACATTCGAAAATACTTTTCATCGATGAAATGAAAATATTTAATAAAATTATTCTCGTTTCTAATCAGTTTCTTGTTTAAGGAATGTATTCTGTTATCTATTTGAGCTTCTTTTGTAAATTTCATATTATTATTATTATTTTTTTTTTATTTTTTTTTACGGCACATCGACATAATTCTTGGCCATTAGCGCCGAGATCCAGGGTGCAGCCAGGAACTTTCTCAGCGAGCCATGGGATGAGAAAATTCCTGCCGCCGGTGGGGATCAAACCCACCATCTCCCACTTATGAATCTAGCGCACTAGCCACTAGACCACGGGAGATACCCCTGCATATTATTACAAGTTTCTGAAATTATCGCTTATCCACGTCCTGCCCCGGGATTTTAGCACTTTCCTCCGAAGGAAAGTAGCTATTGAGGTTGGACTCATGACGGAATTTTTGAAAAATTTCTTCAAATCTTTATCGATCCTACCTAGTAGACACCGAAAATGACCCCCGTTAAAATTTATATATATATATCTATATCTATATATATATATATATATATATATATATATATATATATATATATATATATATGTGTGTGTGTCTGTTAACACGATAGCGGCCAGAGTTTTTGTTTTTTCGTCAAGAAACTTGGTATATAGCATTCAATTAGCAAACTATTGAACGAGTTCGTTAACCACCAAAGTCGGTCCATCAGAAGGGGGGGTTTACCCCGAACCCAAAACACTAATTTGACTATGTCAGCCGTAATATTTGTTATATTTCAACGAAACTTGGTATTCGTAGTGGTAATATAGAGAGAAAAGTGAGATATAAAAATGAACTACATCGGTTCATTAGAAGGGGGGGGGGGTTTACTCCGGACCGACAATACCAATTCGCCACTACCAACCGTGATTTTTGGTATATTTCGACGAAACTCGGTATTCATAGTGGTAATCTACAGGTAAATATGTGTTGTAAAAATAAACTAAATCGGTTCATTAGGAGGGGGGGGGGGTTACTCCAGACCCACAATACCAATTCGCCACTACCAACCGTGATTTTTGGTATATTTCGACGAAACTCGGTATTCGTAGTGGTAATCTACAGGTAAATATGTGTTGTAAAAATAAACTAAATCGGTTCATTAGGAGGGAGGGGGGGGGGGGGGGTTTGCTCCGGACCCAAATTACTAATATACTCATACTGGTCGTAATTTCTGCTGTATTGTAACGAAAGGCGGTATTCGTCGTGGGTAACTCATGAGAAGGAAGTGTTGTAAAAATGAGCTGAATCGGTCAATCGGAAAGGGGGGTTTACTTTGTAATATATTTCAATAGAAAAGCCAGCCAGACGTAGGTTCACAAAGGGCAAGGAGCGCTAGAGGGACTGTATCCGGTTCCTGCGTTACATCAAAATACGATAATATGAGGTTTTTTGTATTTATCACGTAGTGTAGTAGGTACCATGTGTAAACATTACTCTGGAAGCAAATTAAGAATTTATCAGTTACTCATTACAAAATTAAAAGAGAACTATTCATGTTTTTATTTTATTTATGTAGGATATTTTAAGCAAATTGTTCTGGAAAGCGGTCTACACTACCCAAATTCTGAGGAAAGTGCTTAGTTATGCAGCTCCTGCGTGACGGCCTTTTTTGTTAATAAATACATTATCTTATTTGAACTTCCGTAATAAGTTATTAAATAATCAAATTCATTACGAGTCCACTCGTAATGAATTTGATTCTACTCGATGATTGATGAATGATTGTCCACTTGTTATGATTTGATTGGATGTGATTTTTCCATCTGTATGCTATGAAGTTTCGATTTCAATTTATTATTGAACTGGAAGGAAACCAATTTGCAGCAGAAACTAATTCTTTTAGTGAATAATTCATTATTTTTCTATCTAAATATTGACAAAAAATATTTCCTATAAAAAAAAATCAAAACTATCACTAAAATAAATGTTTCTTCGAAAAAATCCAAGCCTTTGCTATATTTAATCTCAGAAGAAAGCAAGAGGGCATTTTAAATTTTCCTGTGATGAGTTAAGAAGTGGTTCTCGACAAAAAAAGACTTTAATATGTCGGCGGATGGTTCCTTTGTCTGCGTAATCCACTTAATTTTTAGGAATAATACTTTTTTAAAAACTCTTAGGAAAATATTACCGTTCGCTCAGGTAAGCTAATACGCAATATTGCTAAAGGTAAACTTCTTCAAATACCAAAATACTTTCCAGATATATCACGTTAAAAATAGATTATTTTTCTCTTTCAATAAACATAGTTCTTTTATATAATAACATAGTATTCTGTATCGGATTTATTGTTAGTATGTTCATATAATGTTCATTTTGAAGAAGTTCTTGTTTTACACGAAATATGAAAATGTATATTTGATAAGTAAAATTAGCTTAGTGATGAATAATGATTTTGTTTTGGAAATAACGTGAGATAACAACTGCACTTATTAATTATTTGCAGATATTTATTAATTTTAACCGTTTAAAATAAAAAATTAAAGGAAAAAAAATCTCAAAGTAAAAGTCTATTAGGTAGGAGCAGTATAACGAAGCACATTCCTCAGGAATTTCGTCCCATTTCTGTCGAATGAGCTTAAAAAAAAAACCTACCGCATTCGTGTTTACAAAACACACACACACATATATACGTTAACAGGGGTAATTTCCGGTGTCTATAGGTAGGATCGATGAAGAAATTGTTCAAAAATTCTCTCATGAGTGTAACCTCAATTGCTAAATTTCTCTAGAGAGTGCTAAAAAGCCAACTTCATTGATGCCTATTTATCTCTAGGGCCAACTGATAAACTTATTCAATGAAATAAATCCAGCAAATTTGTAATTTTAAACTCGATTTCCTTGTAATATATATATATATATATATATATATATATATATATATATATATATATATATTCCACTTATTTCTGACCTTTATTTACGTATAATTATTTATTCTTTATATATGGCCAAGGTCAAAAGAATAGTACTCCATTTCTCTTTCTACTATTTATTGTTTGTACGCCCTACACGTTTCGTGGCCTTTATGCCACCTCCTCAGGGGCCATTACATCCCTATGTGTGGATAGCTCGCCACCCATACTAATACTCAGTCTTAGTATGGGTGGCGAGCTATCCACACATAGGGATGTAATGGCCCCTGAGGAGGTGGCATAAAGGCCACGAAACGTGTAGGGCGTACAAACAATAAATAGTACAAAGAGAAATGGAGTACTATTCTTTTGACCTTGGCCATATATAAAGAATATATTTTGTGTAAAATATATTCATTGCATTTTTTGTAAAAATATACTGATTTTTCAATCCACTGACAACGGCCCAAAAACATTTATAAAACACTGTTATATATAAGAAATTTGGTATATAATACTTTCTCTACTACATAAGTATTCATAATTTTCTGTCCACAACAAAGCTGCATTAATAGAGAGAGTAAATACTATTAGTTGACTTTTATTGTTATTACACAGATGATTATTATTATTATTATGAAAATATTGGTCAATTCCATCACTGACAGATATTGGTGTCATAATTGCACAGAGAGGGCGAGGTTAGCTCAGTGGTAGAGCACTGGACTAATATACTAAAATGGGGCCACATTAGTACAGTGCGGTGAAATTGGTACAAACCCATACTGCTAGGATATTTTCATTTAACTCATACCAAGGGCTCAAACTTTGCCCAAAGATTGCGAACAGACAAATATATTCTTATATATTTGTGTGTTCGCTCTCAGACAAATGTATAAGCATATATAAGCAGTAAAGGTTTGTATACATGTGTGAAAATTCATTACAAATCTTTTGACGCCTTGGGAAGGTCTTTAGCAAGTATACGCTCGGAGTTATGAGTTTTCTTTAATTAAAAAAAAAAAAAAAAATGTTCCGGGAATTTTCCGATTTAAGTTGTCTTTAGAATTGTGTTGAAGATATTTTTTGAAAAAAGTAGTGTGTCCCCTCTCAACATCCAACTATAGCTACGTTTTTAAAGATGCGCCCTGAACTATAAGTATATAACCTAAATAAGATGAAGCTGAGATTCACAGTTTTTGCAATTCAGAGATTTTTGTATCCTCCATTTATTTTTATCAAGGAGATCAATTAAATACCTTATTATTGAAGACGTCAAATTATAAAAGTAGAAGTGAAGCATCATTAAAAAGTTTCCTAAGAATGCCCCTTATATTATAAAGGGCTATTCTTAATAAGCTGTAACTTGAACTACTATAAGTGTCAAACACTTAATGGTTTCATTAAATTATTATACCTTCGGATATGTATTCAAATAATCTCATTAATAAAGTTTTCCTTCTTCGGTGGGCGGGGGAGAGGAGAGTCTTGGAAATTTGACTTGCTCAAGCCCTTTTTATCGTGGACCTTTTTACTGGCTACTAAAACCTCGTTTTGATCAAATCCGGAAAACTCCAACCTCGGAAGGTGCTAATGCCCTCTCGCCTTATTCAGAATTATTAGAGAATTTTATGTTAAAGTTCATTAGAAACTTGGGCTAACACGATTCTCCCATCTCTTCAAGATTACTCCTTCAACTAAAGCCATTAAACCTAAAAACAGCGTATTTTAATATTTACTGAAGTATTTATTCCATTATGACAATGGTGAAATTAAATGTTCTCAGTATTCAAGGAGGCAATCACTTTTTATAATGACCTTCAGATGTCATTAGATAGAAAATCGTCAATTATCTATTTATTTAATACATTTAATTTACTTATTCGCTCAATACATGAATACATACGATACATTGCTAGAATTCATTAAACATGTAAAAATCACAAAAAAAGATATAAACGGAAATGACAAATATAAAACATGATTCTGAGAACCAAAAGTAAGTGAATTATGAGTATGAAAAGTTTGAAAAGAGAGGAAAAATCTGTAAAATTATATCAAAAAATAAAAAAGAATATATTAATCCTAAGAGCCAACGGCCATAGCCACGTTGAATACACCGGTTCTCGTAGATCACCGAAGTAAAGCAACGTCGGGCGTGGTCAGTACCTGAATGGGTGACCGACCACGTGCTGTCGGCATTATAAAAGGGTGGCAACCTATAGATAGCCCGGTGCTAATGGCCAAGTTGTAGATGCGCCGTAAAAAAAAAAAAAAAAAAAAAAAAAATTAACCCTAAGAAAAATAATATGAATTATAGATTTAATTATAAATTTTCAAGGCAAGACATGAAAATTTAAAAAAAAAAATCAAATAATAAATAACAACAAATATTATAAAAAAAGTAAATTAATAATATCAATTAATTTTAAATAAGTGACTGGTGAAATACAACAAAGTAGGTTCTCGAAGTTTGTTTTGGTTAATACAAACACTTTTGATTTGTCCATGATATTCTTCCTTTGGCTTGATTTGAAAATCTTCTCTTCTTCTGCTCTATGTGTTCTTTCTTCTCTATTCTTGGCACTTGGTTGCTTCTTTTTCTCCAGTTGATTTATTTCATAATATTCTTCAATTTTTTCAATCTGATCAGCGTGTTTGGCATTAAGAATATCTGTTACATTACGAAGTTTTGATTTATTTGTACACGTTGGACATAACTTTGACTTCGGCCAATACCCCCTCCACTGAATCCAACTCCGATAAACGCCTCCTTCTGAGTCAATATTTATCCACTTAGAAAAGAACCCTGTAAATGAGAATCTTTTTGTAAATTTATAAACTAGTATTAACTCTATGCTACTTGTTTTAAAGCCGTGATGAAGGCTTGAATTTCAAGCCGAAACGTCGGCAAACAATAAAACCATTTTCTCATGTAAAATGTAGTTTTATTAAGAAATAACGACCGAGGGGGTCTCCCGTGGTCTAATGGCTAGCGCCTTGGATTCATAAGCGGGAGATGGTGGGTTCGATTCCCAACCTCCGGCAGGAATTTTATCATCCCACGGCTCGCTGGTAAAATTCCTCGCTGCACCCTGGATGTCGGCGCTAATGACCTAGATGTAGATGCGCCGTAAAAAAAAAAATAAAAAAAAAATAACGACCGAACCCTGACAATTCCTACCAACGGTCAACGATCTCCTCTCAATGTTCTCTTTTATTTTCCGATTTTTCATTTTCTGGTTTTTGTTAAGTACATTAAAATTGTTAAAGTCAAATGTTTGGTTAGTTTTGATATATTATTCAGATTCATTGGTATCCCTGTTACCTTGATCTTCATTTTAGCGTGCAAAATCTGCTTTTGATTTCCTTAGCAATTGTCTGGATTCACCTAGATAAGATTTTTCACAATTCCGACTACTAATCTTATAAATATTATATTTTGTGTCAATACTATTTTTCAGTAGTTTAGAGATAAGTCTTGCCGATAAATAAACGTACAGATTCATGTCATAAGCTCTTCACTATTCGAAAGAGTTAAGATGAAGACTAGGCTTCTAAATTACTGAATCTCCCGTTGACAGAGAAATATTCAGCTGGTTGTGATAAGAGAAAGAGCTGTTGATTAATAGATAACGGTAAGAGGCAATTTCCACTCTTTTACTCGAGTGTCTTCGCTCAGAGTCTGAGTGCTTTCTTACCCGGGTTCTAATGCCTTCTAAATCTTTCCAGAGGCTTCTTATACAGGAAGAGCTCGTTCCGTTTTGGGAGCTACTTCACGTCCCTTTTTTTAGGAAAGTCAGTCCAGTTTTTGATAGTGAACGCAGGTAAAATGCTCTAATAATAGTACATTAGTGATTCCATTTACTTTATATTTTACAGCAAACCCATTTCCAAGAGCTGCGTTCACATAAGATGTAATCAAAGTCCTTAGAAGTGCAATAAATGTAGAAATTATATTACTTTATAGTATGTTTCCCAGCCTAGGACTCTTCAATTTTTAAAATTTATTATTTTTATTTACATAATCATTGTCCCAAATTTTACCTGGCCATCTGGAATATTGTAATAAAAGAATGATGATAAGTATTAAGGACATTCAAATTTTGTTTTATAAGAAGGAGAAAAAATAAAGCCATTAATTTACCAGTCAGTCGACCTATAAACGTTGTGTATCAACCCTTACCCCTTTCGTGACTTTTTCTCTTCCTTATAAAAACAAATCTGGATGTTATTAAGATTTATCATAATTTTTTTTATTACTATATTGCAGATGGCTAAAATCACATCTCCTGCGGGGACATTAATATTTTCGTTTTGAGAGGCGTTTTCAGATTAACACTCATTCTATTTTGCAAAACAATAGATGAACAATGAACATCCTTTTTTTTTTTTTTTTTTTTTTTTTTTTTTTTTTTTTTTTTTTTTTTTTCTTTTGAATGGTAATGACTTATTACTAGAGCCATTGTGAAATTGAAAATTTTGTGGCCACATAAATTGTCGATTTATTTCTTCACAAATAAATAATATCATTTTTTGATGGCACGTTTGATGAAAATTATATGATATTTTTCAAAAATTGTTTCATATGGTAAACCGTTAAAGTTACAATTAAATTCCATCGAAATATCCTCTAAAAACGGAGTTGGGTGAGGTGAAGTCAGGCTGGTATTGTACAGGTGGAGGTTGGCGGTAGGTCTGGCGGGTTGATGAAGCCCCCGAAGAAGAGCCGTCCGTCTTGGCTTGCTTCTTTTTTTCTGGCGACACATTCGGTGAAGTAAGGTCGGAGGCTCTTGATCTTTTTGAAGTGTTGGTGCTGGAATGTATGGAGTTTTTTCTGGAATGGGATGCTTCCATATTTTTATTGTCCATTTTTGTATATATATATATATATATATATATATATATATATATATATATATATATATTAAATATTTAACCAAAAAAACTTCTAGCTAAATGTATTATTTAAAATAAAATTCCTTGAGAGGAATATTTAACAAAAAAAAAAAAAAAAAAAAAAAAGAAGGTGTAATGCGAGCTACGATCTCAGGATCTTTGACGTGAGTGTAGCGAGCGCTACCCCTGAACCAAGGAGTAGTAGGCTGAAGAGAGGGGAGTAAGCCGGGTCCTTGGATGGAAGACAGTAGCCTCTCAGCTGGGGCAGAGGGTAGTTCCTAGGCTGGCAGCGGCAGGAATCCCCCACTCCTGGGGCACAGCGTAAATCACTTCGAAAACTATAAGATTTTACTTACAGTTTTTTCTGAGAATTGATGAACTAAAGGCTGTAAAACTTTAAACTCAGAATGTTCATAATTACGGCAGGTTCTCTGCCATTTTTTACGAACTAAAACGGCTTATAACCACTTTTATGAGGTAAAAATAAAAGAGCACTTATAAACGCTGTGACACTTGCAATGACGATATCGTACCGGACCAAGACGACTTCAATGACTCCTGTGAACCACCACCTATAAATTTAAAGCCGGACATTGATTTCCTCGCCATCTGCAACTCAATTGCAACAGAAGTCGGACAAACAACATTCACTTGCAAATCAAAAACGAACGCATTTTCAATTCATGCAAAAAATCCGGAAACGTACAGAAAAATAGTCAGACTCCTCCAAGCCAAAAATTTGGAATACTATACTTACCAATTTAAAGAAGACAAACCATACAGGGTGGTCATAAGGCATCTACATCCCACCACGCCAAAAGACATGATAATTTCGGAATTGGGAAAACTAGGATTCCAGGTTCTAGATGCCTGTAATGTATTACAAAAAACCACAAGAACTCCACTCCCGCTTTTCTTCATCAACCTAAAACCTGCACCAAATAATCGAGACATATTTTCATTGAAAACTCTTCTGTTTACAGCAATAAAAGTGGAAGAACCACATAAAAAAGAGGAGATCCCACAGTGCACAAGATGCCAGAGCTTCAATCACATTAAGAAATTTTGTCGGGTGAATCCCATGTGTGTGAAGTGTGCAGGTCCTCATCTATCGAATGAGTGTTCGAAGACTAGAGATACTCCAGCTACGTGCATAAACTTCCATCAAGCCCATCCAGCAAACTACCGCGGTTGTAGTGCCTACCAGGAGTTGGTCAAGCGGAGAAGATCAAGGAGTGGACAACGTGGCCCTGCTAGATCTACTTCCCAAGCAGCACCCAGCCAGGATACTACAACCTTTCCACCCCTACCGAAGCCTCCAGTGGACTACCAGCCTCAGACCTCCGGCCAACCAAATCCAGGAAGAACAACCTACGCTTCTGCGTTCCGGGCAAATCTTCCTAAGCCATCAACAACCACCTCTGCTCCCACCCCTGTCACCCATTTCCCACCTTCCTCAAGGGTTACCATTCCTCAACCCAAATCCTCCCCTGACTTCTCCTCAATCACAACTGCCCTTGTAAACTTAAATCAAATAATTCAAAACCTTCAAGCCCTAATATCCCCCCTGACTGACCTTCTCCACAAAGTGACCAGCATCCTGTCTGTCCTGCATCCATGACTGCCCCTTCCTTCAAATCCTTCAATCCCTCTCAATCCTCCTTTGGAACGCCAATGGACTCCCAGCCCACAAAGACGAACTGACCCACTTACTTCAAGACAAAAACATTGACATAGCCCTGATTACAGAAACTCACCTGACTGACCGACTACATTTCTATACTACTGGATATAGGACATACAGAACGGACCACCCAGACGGGACTGCTCACGGAGGAACTGCCATCCTAATAAAGTCCTCCATTTCCCACTATCCTGATCCTACACCTATTGCCTTGGAATGTTTGCAGAGTACCACAGTTACCCTCCAATCCTCTTCCCATGTCCCAATAACCATTTCATCTGCTTATTGCCCTCCCAACAAAGCGGTCTCTTCTTCCGTCCTCAATTCCTTCTTCTCCTCTTTAGGTCCAAGATTTATTGCTGGAGGGGATTACAATGCTAAACATCCCGAATTTGGATGTCGAACCTCCAACTCCCGAGGTAACCTTTTTCACCACACCATCCACTCCCACCATCTGAATATCATTTCTCCTCCCAATCCATCCTACTTAATTTAAATATAAATACTAACAATAATTATCTTGTAATTTTTACGGATTCGTTGTCTGCACTTCTTGCTTTAAGGAATCCATTCTCAGATCATCCATTAATCACACTTACTCATGAAACCATAGCAGAACTTCACAGTAAAACAGTTCTTTTCGTATGGGTCCCCGGCCACTCTGGAATTAAAGAGAACGAGGAGGTCGATACCTTAGCGAAAAGAGCTGTAAATGAAGGAATCCCCTATCACAATGTTCCAAAAAATGATATCATTAATTACCTCAAGCAAATAGTCTGGCAAAACTGGCAATCTACATGGCAGATAATAGAGGACAATAAATTAAGAGAAATAAAATCGACAGTTAAAGCTTGGAAGACCCCACCCAGCATCAATAGAAAACATGAAGTTGCCTTAAGTCGATTGCTGATTGGGCATACAAGATTAACGCATTCATTCCTTTTTTCTAAAGAACCGCCCCCAATCTGTGAATCATGCAACGTTCAAGTAACAGTAAAACACTTACTTACAGAATGCCGAATATATCAATCAATTAGAGAAGAGCTAATGTTATCAGACGTCATGGATGAAATCCTTGGAGATGATGCTGATAACGTTAGAAAGCTATTAAACTTTATAGACAAAACGGAACTAATTAATAAAATCTAAAGCATTCAATTGAACAGATAGCGAATGGTGAGTGTGTTTTATGTTTGTGAGTAAGGCTGAATGGAACTGGGTTTGTGTATGTGCATAGGTGTGTCCATGTGTGTATGTGTACATTTTGAGTATGTTTGTATCTATATGTTTAATATTTGTGAGTAAGGTTGAATGGAACTGGGTTCGTGTATGTGCGTAGGTGTGTCCATGTGTGTCTGTATGTGTGTATGTGTACATTTTGAGTATGTTTGTATCTATATTTGCCAATGAAAATGACATTGCAAGTAATCTCAGTAAGCAAAATATACCAGAATCAATAATAAATAATTAAATAAAATTCAAAAGCTTATCTAACCATTTAATAAATTCAAAAGTAATAAGAAAATATTTCACCACAAAATATAATAAAACATTCACTCGATGGCGTTAATGACCCTAAGGTTGACACGCCTTAAAAAAAAACAAAAAAAAAAAAAAATCCATCCTACTGGCCTACTTCCAGATCCAAATCTCCAGACATAGTGGATTATTTTGTAACACATGGTGTCAGACATGTTCCTTTCCATATTTCCAACCTATTTGATTTATCCTCTGATCACAGCCCTATATTGCTTTCCTTTAACATCGATCCCAATCTTTACACTCGTCCTCATCGCCCATCCCTCATCAACGGCCCAGTTGATTGGTGCTCATTTCAATCTTCCCTAAATTCCTCTTTAAACCTGAACATCCCTCTTAAGACTAAGGATGACATAGACACAGCAATAAACCAACTGACTACTGACATCCAGATTGGACTACTTATTTCCACTAAGAAATTTTCCCATAAATCACCTTCAGTAACCTACTTCCCGGATCATATACAATTCCTTCGAACGGAAAAAAACAGAGCCAGAAGAATATGGCAAACCACACGATACCCATCAGACAAGACACGCCTCAACCAACTGACTAGACAACTACAATACGAACTACACAAACACTTTAACAACAAATTCGCAGAATACACTCACAAACTTACTCCCGATGACAAATCCCTATGGACAGCCACTAAACGAATCCTATCCCATCCTAATCCATCTCATCCTCTGCGTCGAGATGATAACAGCTGGGCTAAAACAGACACCGAAATTTCCGAAACCTTTGCATCCCACCTCTCCCAAGTATTGCGTCCACACGAATCCATCCACAACCCTTTCCATTCTTCAAATGTAAACGAATTCCTCGACTCAGCCCTACCGCTTTCTCCTCCTCCTTCTTCTTTTCATCCTCATGAAGTTTCCTTAGCTGTCCACAGACTTAAAAACTGTAAGGCACCTGGACCCGATCTTATCACCCCCTTAATCCTCAAACGCCTACTTAAAAAAGCTATCCTATTCCTAACCTATGTATACAATGCAGTCCTAAGAACAACCTACTTTCCCAACTCCTGGAAATTATCCACCATCAAAATGATCCACAAACCCAAAAAAAACTGTAAATTATCCTTCGTCTTATCGCCCTATCTCTCTCCTTCCCATTATGGGAAAAATCCTCGAAAAGCTTCTCCTTAAACGTCTAATCCCCATTCTTGAACCCTGCCTCCCTCCCCACCAATTTGGTTTTCGAATAGCCCATTCCAGGATTCACCAATGCCACAGATTAGTTGACTCAATCTCCTCTTCCTTTGAGCAAAATAAGTATTGCTCTGGTGTATTTCTTGATATCGCTCAAGCATTTGATCGGGTATGGCACCAGGGCTTGCTTTTTAAACTCAAAAAAATCCTTCCCTCAACCTATTACCTTATAATAAATTCCTACCTTTCTGACAGATCCTTCAATGTCTCGTTCGGATCATCTCTGTCCTCTTCCTTTCCTCAGCTTGCTGGTGTTCCACAAGGCGGCATCCTAAGTCCTATCTTATTCCTCGTGTTCTCTGCTGACATGCCCATCCACCATTCCACAACCCTCTTTACATTTGCTGATGACACAGCCATCCTTTCATCCAACTCAGATCCTATACTTGCTTCCAAACACCTTCAATCCCATCTCCAACAGCTTGAACCATGGTTCATAAAATGGCGGATTAAAGTCAACCCTGAAAAATCCTCGCACATAACATTCACTCTTCGAAGATCCAAATGCCCTTCCGTCAATCTTTTCCAAAGAGAAATCTGTGAAAAAAACCCAAGTTACCTACCTCGGCCTTACCCTTGACAAACGACTTACCTGGAGCCAACACATACAAAAGAAAAGACAGGAAACAAACAGACGTTTTAGACTACTAACTAGGCTACTAGATTCTCGCTCCAAACTATCATTACAGAACAAGAGACGGATATATACTGCAATACTTCAACCCACCTGGACGTACGGCTTGGAAGTTTGGGGGTGTGCCAAGCGATCCAATATACTCAGAATCCAATCTCTCCAATCCAAAATACTCCGTAAAATAGTCAATGCTCCATTCTATGTTTCAAACTTCACTATCCATAACGACCTAGAAATCCCCTTCGTCCAAACGCTATCCAAAACCCGATACCTTAACTTCCACTCCCGCTTGCCTGGTCACGACAATCCCCTAATCAATAACTTATCTTCATCCACCATTCCCGGTAACCCTCACCGTCGCCTTAAGCGCAAATGGCCAAGAGATCTACTGTAAAATGTAAATATTGTAAATAGTCACACATAAACAAGTTGTAAACATCTGTTAACTCTTCATGCTAATAGGTTTTGGCCAATGGGCTTTTTTCCCCTATTGATAAATCATGACTTTAATTCATAAACAAACGAATTATAAAAAAATACTCTATGTATTGTATAATTGACAAATAAAGATATATATAAAAAAAAAACAAAAAAAACAAAAAACAAAAACGGAACGACTCCTTATACATATAAACATACATAGCTATCCATGTATATATATTCGTATTTACAAATACTGATCCCAAGTCATACCATGAAACCCTGAACGTAGCGCCCTCTTATGAAGGACTAAAGTCCGCTTGTTAAATCAAATAATTGAATTTCAATTTTAAACAATGACATATCATGAGGTAGTTGAGGGAGAAAGTAGCAACTGTCTCGGTCCACTGAGCCCTGAATAGGCTTATGTACATTATTATGAGGTACATTATTTAAATTTTAACGTCCATTTATTATTAACTAACAATTTTAGTACGGGTTATCTATAGGTTATCACCCTTTTCTAGCCAGGATAGGGGTGATGACTTTTCTTTTTTCGAAAGAAAAGCCACCGCCCCTAGTGGGAATCGAACCCACGACCTTTGGCACGGAGTGTTAAGTGCTCACGCCTTAACACTCACGGCCACCGGGGCTCCTGAGGTACATCATGAAGCATTGAATTGATTGTATAGTACTCCTACATTTTGATAGCCTTGATGACGATGAAATCAGGAGGTCGACGAAACTCGGACATTATCTGAGATTCATCGGGAGTTTAAGGTAATATATCACCATTTTAAGGACGCCCAAAAATGTCCGATGTGCACCCCGCAAGGTGGAGAGTGTGAGTGATGACAAATGTAGTCATGTAAAAATTACAACCCTACAGTATAATACAATTAAATAGCTTAAATAATATCAAACGAACAAACGTTATATTTTCTATTAATTTTGTATTTAGCACATCAACACGTTTCAAGTCCCTGCAGCCAAAATAGCGCAAATGGGACAAGGTAAGCAATACTGCCATGTATCCGCCAGGTTAGATGTTGATCTATAAAAGGAAAGCAAATCCTCCAATAAATATTGAATGGAGTTGGTGGAACACCCCACCACTCCCCAATATTTCTACTAATACCATTATATTGGTTTATATTTCATTATAAATCCTATTGACATTCCCGGTACATATCCTTTAATCTCTTCTCTTCTTCAGGAGCCATTTGTTGGATGAGATTCAGGTGAGCAATTAATCCAGGATTATTCTATCCCACAAAAAAAATCACTTCTCTCCTTTTAGAACTCTTCGGATCCCATTACAAGTATTAATCTCCTTATCTCTCAAGGTTATTAGTTTAGATGAATGTTAAACGTCCGCTACAATTTTCAACTGAATCAATCTTTTCTGAATACTCAAACCGAAAAATAGTTATGATAACTAGTATCCAAATCTCATTACAAAAGTATTACAAATGTCGTTCTAAAAGTGGCTTCCTACGTTGGAAAACATGTAGAGCATCAGAATGACAGTGGTGTAAGCCACTCTAAATAATAGAGCCTAAATGGGGCGATGATTTTCAAAATGGTTTAAATCCACTATTTCATCAAAATATTTTTTTCTCAAAATGTTTACGTTTTTTCCCCCTTCTATCGCCCGGTAAATTCATTTGAATTTAACACCCATCTAAATCCGATTAAAATCAAGGGTAGAAATGATAATTTCCTTTCAAAAGGGGTTAAAATAACAATCGTACCATTTTTGGGGAAGCTAGAGAGCGAGCTGACAAATCTGCAATATATTTGTCAAATACCACTCACTGACCTACCATCGCCCAGCCCAAACCACTCGACAGAAAAATTTGAAATTTTGCATGGACACTTCTTTTATGACATAGACACTCGCTAAGAAAGGATTTTTTGATATTCGAATTTTTAAGTATTTTTAGAGGGGTTTGAAGTTTTAGCTGGTTAGAGTAGGCAAACCTAGGCAGCAGCCTAACAGAACAGCTGTTATTGTACTGTATTTATTTCATAGTATTATTTTTAATTGAGGTTATTAACACTCCGTGCCAAGGTCGTGGATTCGATTCCCACTATGGGGTGGTGGCTTTTCTTTAGTCAAAAGAAAAGGCATCAGCCCTATCCTGGCTAGAAAAGGGTGGTAACCTATAGATAACCCGTCCAAAAATATATAGTTAATAATAATGGACGCTAAAATTAAAATTAATAAATAATTGAGGTTAATTTCCACTATGATGGCAGTCCTAGATGTAAACTGCCCCTCATAGAGTTTACGCTATGAGGGACAAAATCACCTCTTAATTGCAGTTCATTTCAACTTGTCCCCCATAGAGTTTCGCTATACCTGGTCATGGTCCATCCGAGGTAATAATATCCCGAACCATTACACAGCCTCCTCATCCATCAGCATCCCCAGTCAGAACACCTCTTGGTCATGCTCGCAAATATAATGGGTGTTTCCAAATGACATGCGAGAAACATAAATTTTTAAATTGTAACGTACATTTATTATTGACAACAAAATTTAACCTGTTTTGGTTATGCTGCTGTTACCGGTAACCATGGGCATATATGCGAGAAATTTCGGGGGGGATCTGGGACCATTTCCGGGGTATGGAATACTAACAATTTAGAACTTGGAATTGTTTTAGGCAAATAAAACGCTATTACAACTAAAATGAAATGATCTTATTTAATTTATTTTTAAGGGTTTTAAGACCCATTTTTACCATCAAATCAAAATTTCCGTGGGGGGGGGTTGCAGACCCCTCAGCCCCCCTTATATACGCCCATGCTGGTAACATATAGATAATGGATTATCTCTAGATTATCTGTTTCTTGACACTGGCCCCTCAGTTAAGAAACATTATACTTTCTTTACTTATCAATTGATATATAACATATAGTATGACGGGGACCATACTATAATAAACTGCAACAAATGATGTAGTAGCATTAATATTGCTGATAGATTATTTAACGCAATAAATTACTATTTATCTGCCGTGACGAAGCACGGGTATTCGGCTAGTCTACTATATATTTGTCAAATACCACTCACTCACTAACTCACTCACTGACTCACTGACCTATCATCGCCCAGCCCAAACCACTCGGCAGAAAATTTTGAAATTTTGCATGGACACTCCCTATATAACGTAGGCACTCGCTAAGAAAGGATTTTTTGATATTCGAATTTTTAAGCATTTTTAGAGGGGATTAAAGTTTTAGTTGCTTAGAGCAGGCAATTGCTAGAAATAAACTGTGATTTTGATCCTCATAGAGTTTACGCCCTGGTGATGGTCCATCTGAGGTAGTAATAGCCCGAACCACTTGACACAAAAATTTGAAATTTTGCACGGGCAATCCGTTTAGAATGTAAACACTCGGTAAGAAAGGTTTTTTTGATATTCAAATGTTTAAGTACTTTTAGGGGGATTTGAATTATTAAGTTCCTCATCGGCTCTAAAATGGTCCAATTTTGATGAAATTTGGTACAAAAATCTTTCTTCTCATTTGAAAGGTCAAGTCCATTAACCAGCTGAATCCGTTTACTGGGAGCAACATTTGTGTGAAAAAATCGGAACGCTTACATTTCCGAGTCCATATGCTTGCAGGTACGACGAATGAAACGAAAGAAACCATTTTTAACGCGATTTCTGTAACCGCTTACGAGAAAAATTGCTAGAAATACTTTTCCAAACTATTTTTCTCTTAGAGTATTCAGAAACGATGATTGGTTCACTTGAAACTTGTACCAGGTATTTGACATTCATCTAATCTGAGATATTTAAACTTTGGTATCGTTTGGAGGTGAGAACTAGATGGAAGAAAAAATTGTATTAATGTTGATACAAAGTTTTTGGATCTCAGTACATTTTCTAAAATATCTGGGGAACGGTTGGTAAATCGTAGTAAGTGGAAGGCGGCTATTCGAAAGGTTACTTTTTTTTTTTTTTTTTTTTTTTTTTTTTTTTTTTTTTTTTTTTTTTTTTTTTTAACTCCCAACGGAAACCAGCAGGGTTACCTCCACATGATGTTTCCTGGGTAACTCTAAAGTCCGTGCAATAATAAGCTGTACAAAATTATGTGGTAGCGTTAATTTTGATCATAACTTATTTAACGCAATATAAAAACTACTTATCTAACTATGTATGCAAATACAAATTTTTTTTTTATATATTTATTTTATGAGCTTTTCGCAACTGTAGCGACTTGCTCAGAACAATCATTACATATATATATATATACATGCATACGCATATACATAAATATATACATAGTTGCAATAAGATGCAAACGTATTAATCTATATATATATATATATATATATATATATATATATATATATATATATATATACATCAAAGTATAAAAATATACATTATATTACATTACATTATATTATATTACATTACATTATATTATATTACATTACATATATTATATTATATTATTACATATATTATATTATATACATTACATTATATACATCTATATATTTCTTTTATCATAAGAATAGTGGGATATATTATCAAATTATACAAATTAACAATTAACAATATCAGATTTTAGCTTTGCTAGTTTTGTGCTGTGAAATTTTGTGAGAAGATCTGTGTTAGTTTTTAATATGCCTTGTGTAGACACAAGGCATATTAACACTAGAGTGTCAGTCAGTGATATGGTTGTAAAGAACAGATGTGTAGTTTTAATACATATACATAAACACATACATATATAAATATATTTTATACAAATAAATAATGGTATATTTTTATATAAATAATAATGGTATATATAAAAAATTCTCCGTGGATTGTTTTCACGTACTTTATGCTATAATTTCTTTAGTAGATTGGTCTTGTTTAGGTAGTTCAATATTTCGTCGATATATTTGCTTCCATCGCCGAGTAATTCAGTCATATTGTAAGGTAAGTCATAGTTTTGTCGCTGTAAAGATTCAGTAAGTATGTGCTTTATAGTCAGCGGTGTGTTACACTGTGTACATGTCGGTCTGTCCTGTCTTGTCATGAGATAAGAGTGTGTCAGTCGGGAATGGCCAATTCTTAAGCGGCATAATATCACTTCGTCTCTTCTATTATCCCTTTTGCTTGAAGGCTATTCACTTACTGTTCGTTTTATTTTTCGAAGTTTGTTATCCGTCGTCATTTGCAAGGATTGCTCCCACTTCTCTGTAGTAAATCTTCTGGCTTCAGTTTGCATATCTTGTAATGTAACTCCGTGTATGTCCAGTTGGTTTTGTCTTGTAGTCGTCCGAGCTAGTACGTCAGCTTGAGTGCTTTGTCCTATGTCCTCATGTCCTGGGAGCCAATATATTGTGATTTCTTTATTCGTCTGGTGTATCTGTTCTAGTATATTCATAATGATGGGATTGTCGTTATACATATTTTGTAGTCCATGTACTGAGCTGAGTGAGTCCGTAAAAATTGTTATTTTTGGTTGTTGTGTGTGGTGTGCATTTTCCAGAGCAAGGTGAATGGCGTGTAGCTCAGCAGAGTAAATACTTGTACTTTCTGTTAGTTTCAGCTGTAAGGTGTTTATACCTATTATAGCTGCTGCGCCTGTGCCTTCAGCTGTCTTGGATCCGTCCGTGTAAATAAACATTGTGTCTTTATTTTTATCAAGATATGACTTGAATATGTGTTTGTATGAATGTGTAGATGTCGGGTTGGATTTTTTGTATTTAGTCAGTCCTAGGTCTAGTTCCAAATTGTTTAGAGTCCATGGTGTGAACGTCACGGGAGGTCTGGATAAGAGTTGTGTTTGTAGTAGGTCAGTGTCTTGTGCATAAATCATACATCTTACCAGCAGTGGGCGTTGCCTGAATGGTTGTTCAAATACAAATTTGACAAATGGTTGTTCAAATACAAATTTGACAAATGGTTGTTCAAATATAAATTTGACAAATGGTTGTTCAAATACAAATTTGACAAATGGTTGTTCAAATACAAATTTGAACAACTGTTATTATTCGTGATCTATGGGTTCTGAAATGTAAAATTTTCAAGTCGGCACTTCTTAATTGCGTCATAATGTCGACTTCATAAGCAGGTTTCCTCCCTATGCAGAGAGGCGCTAAAAGTATGTGGAATCTAAAAGTAAATCCTAACAAAGGTTATTGCACATTTTTATTTTTGAAATATTTTTCATCAAGATCGTGCTTGCCATTTTCTATACTTAGTTTGTTTGTTTGTTTACTTTTGCTTAAGGGCAAAAAACTGCGGGGTCATCATTGCCCGATCTATACTTAGTATGGATACCATCAATTATATGCTTAATGAAACTGTAATTCTGTAAAATGTAAATTCTTGTATATGAGCTTTTAATTTACTTTAGACTGAATAGAATGTTGAGCTTATAGCTGTACAGAACACATGGATTTGAAGTGCATTTATTTTTAAAAAATATTTTCTGATTTTATAACTTTTAAGACTGTTATTACTAAGCTCTGTGTTTTATGTTTTACGATTGTTCATTACATTTGTTCGTGATGTCTTAAAGCAAATAAAATAGTCATTGAATTGCTTCATCATTCGTATTTACCTTCCAGAGTTGTTTGATTACATGTTATCTATATCACAATATTGTGCTTATTATGGGAAGCCATTTTGATCACTTAATAAACAAAGTCTATCCTCTCATCCGATATTGCCTTTTTTCTGATTAGTTTTGTTAACGCGTCTTTCCCCGAACTCCGTATTGTTTAATGATGACATTTCAATTTGTTGTATCTTTCGTTTTAAGATAATTGTATTAATATATTTGAGCACATTCCTAAGAAGCTATTCAGGTTACAGAGAAGACGTTTTTATATATTTCTTTAAATTGTCATTGATTCCATCTCCAAAGATATGGAAATGACCTAAGTTAATATTTATTAATTTATATATATATATATATATATATGTGTGTGTGTGTGTGTGTGTGTGTGTACTGCTGACGTTTTCTCAGCTGTGTCATGTTCTCGTTATTAATCCGGCTATCGTCTCCAGCGATTGTCTTAAATTCAACATAGCTTTTAAGAGGAGCCATTTACTCTTAAAAGTTAGTGATTTGATATAAGTATCACATATTTCGCGAGGAATGTAAATCAACAGAAGGAGATTTTGTGTTGTATAATAATTTTTTCTGATTTAATCCGTTTATGAAGTTGGAACTTAACTAGTTCAGTCTCCGCAGTTCTTTTCGTATTGTAGACAGATGATTGCCATTATTTAGATACTATATTTAAGAGCTTACAAAATATAAACACCACCTAAATATGAATATATAAAAAACAGAAGATTAGAAAGAAATAAAGATTTATTCGGTTTTACTCTTTTATTTTTTGTCTCTTCTCTTTTTCCCTTGGTTTTATTTAAATTAAATTTTCGTTTCTATTTTTCGAAACATTATATTTTTCCCTTTATCTCATGATAAGCTATTATAATTTATACATTACTATTGTCATTATGTTAATAGCTAGCTGACCTTTCCATGTGGACCCACCATTTGGGTAACCATTTTCGTAACCGTCCAGCAATAATAAATAAATACATTTTCTAAATTTCATTTAAGTGCGGAATTCTTAAAATCGGTACCAATTATTTTCATCGAGCCCTTCAATTTAGTCAAACCGTAATCTTTTTAAAGAAAGTCTCAAGACCAATTCTACTTCGTTTACAAACCCACAAAAACCTTTTTAGATTCATTCAATGAAGGATATATTTCGAAGGGATTTGCTTTCTTTAATTGAGTTTAGGAGTAAGTGTTTAGGACAGAACACTGGACAGTGGTTCTAGGAGGAAGGGAACAAGAACATGTTCTATCGTTCCTTCTATCTGAAAAGAAGGAATTTGTTCCCGAAGAATTCTTTGAGTTCCGAACTTATTTCCTTTTTGCTTGTGTGAAACATCCCCACCATCTATAAAGCCCATTTTAACACTTCCTTGTATTTCCTCGTCCACATTGGTTTGAAATGTCTGTAACAAACCTCGTTCTAAATATTTAGGGTTTGTTTATCTCCCTTGATTCGTTTTAGCGTATTTCTTCCTTCCCTAGAGGAAGGAAAACCAGCTTATAATGCCATGAGAAGTGACGTCGACGTTTCATAGCTCATACTCCATATTGAATATATACTATTCGACATATATATATATATGTATATATATATATATATATATATATATGTATATATATATATATATAGAGAGAGAGAGAGAGAGTCGTTGTTCATGAAAACACGCTTTACAAGAATACATATTACAAAGTACATAGAAATACATATTTGCAACATATAATTCCTGACTATTCATAATTCCATGTATAAATACTATTCCTATTAGCTATCTACCATCAGCGGGAGGAAATTGCTGACATAATAATAAACTCAATATTTGAAAAAATAATAATTAAATTACAAAAAAACAAAAGCCTAAAATTACAAAATAATTTTAATTTGTGATATAAATAACAATATTCAATATCATAGTTTACGCTTATTCATCATTTCCCATAAATTATTTAAGTTTAATATTTACCATTGCTGGGAATTATAGTTTAAATAAATAGACACTATATGTATTATTTATCTGGGCCTCTAAGTAAGAAACCAAAGGTATTTAACGACCCCTTTTTAAGTACATTTGTTGTGTCGAATGCTTTCCCAGCAATCTCTAATGAAGCCATCGAAGAAGCTTTGAAGAGTGTAGGAGTTGAAGTAGTTTCGCCCGTCGTATGTTTAACAGCTGGCCTTCATGATCCGCGATTAGCACATGTACTAAGTCATAGGAGGAAGTTGTTTATCAATCCTGACAGCGTCGAAAAGCTACCTTCTTCAATTGTTATCCCAGTTGAAGAAAACCATAGAAAATATTCTTTGATTCTGAAAAAGTCAGCTGTTTTATATACAAGGGTCATCATTTAGCAACTGCATGTCACAAAGCTCATAAAACTAAGTCGGATAAGCCACTAGACCGTGCTAATTCTGAAAAACATGAAGCTTTCAAGAAGAACAATACTCCTATGAACAAATCCCCCGCACTGACTCAAAAACCTGAAGAACTTATGCACATTTATCACAGTTCAACAACCGAGCAAAATCTAATATTCGTAGAAAACCGACGTCAACATTTTCTTCTTGGCATAGTGAAACAGGTTTCAGAGGAAAACGAAAATACAAGTAAAGGTGATATACGAAAAGATCATGATTTGAGCGATTTATTGAACTCTGCAGAATATATATATATATATATATATATATAAAAGAATGGAAAATCTTGAGAAGGCTTTGTCTACAATTTCTGATTTCCATATTGACGGGGCATCTGAACTTCAGACTTAAAGTAAATCCAATCCGAGTATTGAAGAAAGTAAGGTAGGGACAGAAGGAAGTGCAGAACACGAACAGAAAAGGAACACTACATGCATAGGTGGACTTCGGACAACTCCGAAAAAACGTACTAGGGTCAGTCCATATCAGATCATCCAGGCCATGAAACCCATGTCCTCAGAATTGCCTGAAACTTTTTTTATTTGTTGAACTGGTCATTCTAATGATATATTCCAAATTTTAGTTAGATATCTACAATACTTTTTGAGTTATGAATTTTTAAAGTTGTATATAAAACTTGTTTTTGCTTTTACTGACGATTTAAGTCAAAGCGACTTTCATTTACTAAAAAAATCATTACTCTGTTAATGTTAATGATATCTCAAAGGGATTTTCACCAAAATGGTCACAATAATATTTTGAATATGGAAAAAATATATTTACTATCTGTTATGTCTCTGGTTGCTAAGTATATTTATTTAAAACCAAAATTTTAATTTAAAATAAATTAAAAACATAAATATTTCAAAAATCGATAAAAATAAAAGGCGCTCCATAAAATCAAGTTATTTTTTCATGGATTCATTATTAAAAGTATAATCTATTAGATTTTAAAAGAAAAACTCTGAGATTTTGCTGTTAAGTATTCTTAAATCAATAAAATAATATAAATTCCTTTTTTTAAATAATTACCTACTTAAACGTCGGGCGTGGTCAGTACCTGAATGGGTGACCGACTATGTGCTGTTGGCATTATAAAAGGGTGGCGACCTGTAGATAGCCCGGCACTAATAGCCAAATAGTTGATGCGCCATAAAAAAAAAAAAAAAATAAAAAAATAAAAAATACCTACTTAATGATTAATATAAGTGTACTCAAGCTACATTTACTATTACTTAGGTTAATCTTAATATAAACTTATGTAAATAAACTATTTTTAAAGTTTACTATAAACTTAGTTTTGGCAGTTTCCGAAAATTTAAGTAAGTAAAATTTTGGTTAAAAATGGTAAAAACTACGTGATCCGGACACAGTCTTGGCTGAACTGAAACGATCCTCCGGTTTTTGCCTAGAATCTATTATTGTTTCCTTTTTAACCAGAGTAAGCTTTATGTTATCTATTTTTGTACTATAAAAGCCAAAAAATGTCTGGCTCCTGGAGTTCATTGAACGTTTGCTTTTATTACAATCCGCTTGATAATTCCGCCAATACCGTCACGAAGGGACTTCCCATGACTGGTAGCAAAAAACACCATCAAATCACTTTTTTTACTTCTGGATAATTAATTTCAGAAGTAATTTTTTTTTTATACTTAGCAACCAGAAACATAACAGATAGTAAATAAATTTTTTCCATATTCAAAATATTATTGTGACCATTTTGGTGAAAATCCCATTGAGATATCATTAACATTAACAGAGTAATGCTTTTTTTTTAGTAAATGAAAGTCGCTTTGACTTAAATCGTCGGTAACAGCAAAAACAAGTTTTATAGACAACTTTAAAAATTCATAACTTAAAAAGTGTTCAAGACATCTAACTGAAATTTGTTATAAATCATTAGAATGACCAGTTCAACAAATAAAAAAAGTTTCAGGCAATTCTGAGGACATGGGTTTCATTTCACTATTTAGCTGGATGATTTGAAATGGACTGACCCACTACGGGGAAAAAAGAACCTATGAAACCCAAAGCTAAACAAGAACAATTGAAGATAAAGTAGAAACGCTTTTCCTTATTATGGATTGTACAGTTTTTTTTTTTTTTTTTTTTTTTTTTTTTTTTTTTTTTTAAATTAGTGTTATTAGATATTTTTATCATAGTAACAGAAGAGAAAATAACACATCTGTCAATGCTTGTTATACATACTATGTACGTAAAATCACTTTTGTTTTTTTACGTTTTGTTCAAACTTCTTTATATTTCACTATGTTTCACTTTTATGTCAACTACCAATATGTAAATTTGTTATGTACGATCTTTGTTTACATTAGAGCAAATCGCCTTCGTTGCTAAGCTCATGAAACAAATAAATAAATAAAGTAAATTTTTGCCTCAGGAAATAATTCGAAATTAATTTTAGTCGTCCCTTAATATACACCTTGTTCTTTTACCTGAAAACTCATAGTTGTCCAAAACCGATTTCTAGCTGTACCAAAATGAAAAAGTAAGGATTATATATCTGGTTTGGAATACCGATATAATGATTCTAGGTATTGCGTCACCTTATCGCGAGGGATTACGATTATCTCAGCCAAAAAATCTTACACTGATCCAGGACTGTGTCCGTTGAGCCTTCCCCGCGTTGCCATCTTCCGCCATTAAAATTCTTTTTATCCCTCACTCTATTTTTTCTTTCTGTCGACACATTATGACCTCTTCTAGGAATGAAAGTGAATAGTATAAGGTAATTTTTTTTTTTACGCCGCATCGTCATCGGGGCTATTAGCGCCTACATCCAAGGTGCAGCGAGGAATTTTCTCAGCGAGCCATGAGATCGAACCCACCATCTCCCACAGGGAGCCCCTATAATATTATTTTAATTGATTATCTTTATGCGTCCTATTAGGGTGAAAACGCAGATTCAAAAATCAATAGGTAAAAAGAAACATGCAAGAACAGTAAAACTGTTTCATGGATGTGTTGTCATGGAGCGATCCATATCTATCCGTTGGAGCAATTATTTTTTTTCTTCACAAAAGCATCGTATGCTGTGAAATACATGGAGTTGTTTCACCTTATTAATGAGAAGAAAATGTATTTTAACGGAGGATGTGAGTGTTCATTAAATTTTAATTAATTATTAGCATCTAGACATATGCCCAAGAAAAGAATCGTATTTTTTTAAAAGTTTCCAGCCTAAAGAAATATCAGGATGAGAGCCATTGCAGTTAAAAAAAAAAAAAAAAAAAAAAAAAAAATAGAAGAATATGGCTTCAAAACCAAAATCCTCATATTTGACACAAATATATCGTCGATACAAATGCAAAGTATCGAATGTGAAAAAACGCATTTTTCATTTTAAATCTTTACTGATTGCTGTTGGACTGATGGATGGCAAACTCTCGAATCTAAGTTCACACAGTGAAAGGAGGATGTTACCACTGTCAAAAGGTCGAATCTGCCTAATATTTGACTGCCCAAAAGCAAAGTAATAAATAAAAGTATTTTTACTCTTGAAAGTGGTGATTTTCACATTCGTTAGTTTGCATTTGTATCGACGATATGTACCATTAACTGGTAGTAAGTCACTAGGAAGGCCCTAGAAAGTATTTCAGTTGTATTTACAAAAATCTCGAAAAAAGGAAAATTAAACAGGATGTGGGATAACATTCCATTTATTTGCTACTCAATTTAAACTCATAAAATGTGGGAGAAGGGACGCAGCCAACAAGCTACAAGAACTTATTAAATCACGGCCAAAGGTCAAGATCAGTTAGGTAAATGAAAAAAAAAAAAAAAAAAAAAAAAAAAAAAAAACTCAAAGATTACCTTTTTAAGACGTGCTAGAGGGAAACAAGTTTTTGGTCGAAATTAAAAATTACTTCGTTATTTATAATTCGTTAAATGTTTTTAAAATGATTTTATATCTTCAATACTCTGTTTATTTACGCATTTAAGTAATTCGTCGATTTATAAGAAGAAAAAATAATATTGTTTGGTTTTTTGAGATATTCTCTTTTAGATATGAAAATACCTTTAACAATTCATCTATTTTTTGAGACTAAACCTTTTCTGACCAGGCACTAGTGGTGTGAAAAACACTCTTTTTGTTCGGTTCCCTCAACATTAACTATGATTCAGCATTAAATATAGCTTTATTCGCACATAGTCGTAAAACGTTAATTACCTTGTTGTGTACTCTCAAAAAAATATATTATTTATCATTGGATACGTTTTTTTGAATTATTATTATTATTAATTTTAAGCTTATAGATGGACAGCTCTTAAAATAACCTTTACAACGATCTCAAGTTGAGATTTTATGTGGCAAAATCTTTCTTGACCGCCGGCTTCTTAAATGTACTAGAACAAAAGTATTTATGTTTATTCTGTATTTCTATAAGTCATTTTAAGCGAATTATTTAATGCAGTGCAGTCACCATGTTGAAGAATGTTTTGCAGTTATTGCGTGACGGACGTTTTTATTTAATTATTAGATCACATAAAACTTTAAGTTTCTGACATACTACATGAAAACAGTAGTAACTTAGTATATCATTACAATAGAATTTAGACCTCGATGTACATAAAATTGTCCCACAGCATTGTCCGTGCATTAATAAACCTGGTGCTTTTTGTTATTTACCATAAGACGATAAACCAGTAATGAAACGGAGGCATGTATAGTTGTGGATTAGAATGAAGGAAGTGCATTGAGATGTGTGAAGAAGGAACCACACCTGTGACGAACCCCCATCGATGTCTAAATGTGATCAGGACACTTCTCAGCATTAGGTCCATATAATAGGCACCATACTGTGATCCTTCTGTCTTCCTTTTCCTCTTCTCTTTGGTTGGTTAGCCTTCTGTCTTCCGTTCTCCTAATCGGCAGGTACTCGAGAAAATGTTATTGCCTGTAGGGGAGCAAAAGCGAAATTAGTCTTAATATAATAACAAAAAAGCATAGTATTTTATGATCAATTGAAATAGTTTGGGGCCCTGTTCTTACATAAAATTGCTTCATTGTCTAGTTTTGACCTACTCTTGATCGGGTTAACACCACTTCTTTTCTCTTGGATTGATGTTCTCTAAGAGAAGGAGAAAAGAAGTGGACCGATTAAGAAGAAGCCACACAAACCTCACGCACTCCTTCCTCATGTCAAAGAATGTACCTCCAATATGCAGCTCGTGCAATCTCACAGTAAAACATATTTTACGAATTGCAGAGCTTAAGAGCAATTAAAAGAGAACATCAGCTGTCAGACCCTATCGATGAAATTTTACTCGATGGCCCGAAACAAATAGCAAGATTTTTTCTATTCTTGGAGGCCGCAAAACTAATCAGGAAAAAGTATTTATTCCTTCATTGTCATAAATCATAACTTTTATCACCTCCCAAGATGAATTTTATGTTGCTCATTGAGGGGTCTCCCCGTGGTCTAGTGGCTAACGCCTTAGGTTCTTATGCGGGAGATAGTGGGTTCGATTCCCACGAGCGGCAGGAATTTTCTCATCTCACGGCTCGTTGAGAAAAATTCCTCGCTGCACCATGCACGTCGGCGCTAATGGTCCAGAAGTCGAAAAAAAATGTTGCTCATTGAACAGGAAGGCTCCTGACAAGATTAAATTAGAAAAATTATTGGCATTAACATTATTATCAGTAAATAATCCTTAATGAGTATAGCCATGAAAGAGGGTTCGTTTCGCTTTGAAATGTTGTGGGCCAAACTTTAGTGTGCAAATACCATACGTTCGTGGGCCGCGTAGATATGTAGTTTAAAATAAAATAACGTCAGATTTAGTAGTATTCACAAAGTTCAGCGATAGATATATAATCCTTTCTTTCCTCAATTGAGAGAAAAATACTAAATTCCAGAAGGTAAAACAAAATTTTGTTTTACCTTCTGGAATTAAGCAACTAACCTACCGGAAACATGTAAAAAAAACACTAACATTTGCCAGTAGTTATAGAGTTTGTTTGGACCTTCAATACCTTCAGTTTGTTTTGATGTTCAATACAGATGAGAATCTCCTGTTCGGTAGCCTTAGTGTAGAAAAGAACGCCTGGAGTATCTTAACAAGGAACACGGTGCTGAGCTCGGTTCCCGCCTGATAAAGCCAAATCTCTGAGGGGAAGGTTTGCTAGCACTCCCGTAGAATATTAAATGCATATTCCTACCTTCCATCTTCTCCATTGTTGAAATCTTGATTATGAGGATGCAGAATTTGAGTGATTAAGACTAACATATTAATTAGGAGTAATGCCATGGGATTCAGAGAAATTCCAGTAATTCTCCTGTGTATTGAGTTCAATTTCAACACGGCTAATTTCCATATACAATAGTTTGACATGAAAATGCACATTATTGTGTTTTGGGTGTAATATATTGTATTTGTTACAAACTAAAAATTAGATAGACATTACACAAATAATTATTGTTCACCTGACCATTTTCTTAATCTTCGTATTTTCTTGCAAGGCGGAAGGGCAAATAATAAAAACTTCACCAACTTTATTACCTCCCTACATGTTTCACACCCTTTTTGGTGCCTCTTCAGGGGAAAACGTTATAAATATAAAACATACAGCCTCAACCTGAGGAGGATAACCTTCCACCAGTACGGCCACGAAAAAAATGAAAAAAAGGCGCATGCCCTGAAGACGATTAATAGGTGAAAGTGTGACAGAGAATATAATTATAAAGCTGTAGCCAGTTTTAGGTATACTGTTCAGATTAGTTCGATTGCTTCCAGCTCTAAACTGTCGCATTGTAGGAATAAGTTGAATTATTTGGCTGTCTTGTGGTGATAGACTGTTCAATTACATCAGCAGTCGAAACCTGTTCAGGGTAAAGGGAACACACTGAGACATAGAAGTCGTATTTAGATCAGTTTAACTAAAGTTGCAGACAACCTCGGTGTTCTTTTCTGATTTGTACGTATTCGTGGAACTGGAGGGAAACAAGTCCGCAGATTACAAATATCCTGTTACCTTAGAGGAAGGCATATTTTATATACACATACATACATACATATATATATATATATATATATATATATATATATATATATATATATATATATGGAGTTTATCTCTCAAATCTGAGGTTTGCAGACGATGTTGTCCTCTTTAACGAATCATCTGACCAGCTCCAAGAAATGATAAAGGAACTTAGTACAAGAGGAATAGAAGCAGGTCTTACAATGAATAAAGAGAAGACATTTCTAATGACAAATGCACAACAAACCGAAGATATTTCCCTTGATGGGATCAAACTGCATTTGGCTGATAGTACAGTTTACCTCGGAAAACTAGTTTCGTTTGAAGATGGAAATCTAAAAGAAATCAACCGTCGAATAGCCATTAGTTGGGAGAAATATTGGGCTCTTAAATTTATTTTTAAGAGCAGTATGAGTGTAGAAGTAAAAGCCCGTGGGATGAACTCCTGTATCCTTCCATGTATGATTTATGGCTCGCAGACATGGACATTGACAAAAAGAATAAAGAATCGGCTTAGGGTAACCCAGTATGCAATGGAAAGGAGTATGTTGGGAATCTGAAAGAGCCAAAAAATACGAAATACTGAAATCCGTTTGAAGACTGGCGTAGAAGATGTCATCGTTGCGGTACTTAAGCAGAAATGGACATGGGCAGGACATCTGGCACGAATGGAAGAAGCAAGATGGGCAAGAAGGACTACCGACTGGATACCTTTGGACTGCACAAGGAGAAGATGTACTCGTAGACCATTCCAGAGATGGAGGGACGATTTGGACAAGTTTTGTGGCTTGTTTTGTTGGAGGTCTGCACAATACAGAACCATATGGAAAACCCTGGGAGAGGCCTTTGCCTAGAGGTGGGCCCAGCAGATGTTTATATATTTTTATTATTTATATTATATAAAGCTTGTAAGAAGAAAAATTATTGATTATTATTATTATGTACATATTTTTTTTATCTACAATAGAGGCTTTATTTATTTATTATATACATATATATATATATATATATATATATATATATATATATATAGGGGAAGGTGTTGTACCTTTGACCACTTTGCACAATTGAATTTTTTTTAGCTTGAATATTAAGGCTAATGTTTTTTTTTTTATTTCATTGTAAATAGCATTCTATTGTTTATCATATATAATTTTTTCAAGGTTCTAACTAATCTAATAATCGTACAGTGCTCAAAGGTATAACATGTAGTTGTACCTTTGACCATGGGGTGTTGTACCTCTGACCACGTAAAAACAACACAGCAGTGCAGAAAAAAAAATTGTATTCAGTAATATCATAATTAATTATAAGTTTAATAAATACAGGACAAGGATGTAAGCATAATAAAAAGGTATTATTGAAATTATGGTATGCTTAATATGCTGAAAAATCCAGTCAAATCGATAATCGTTTTAACTGTCAAGCAGATCCACTTGCAATAGTAGGATATGGAAGTTAAGCCACAATGTCTTCAACATCAATATCATACAAATTTTCATCTTCTCTCGTAAATTTGTCACTTAAAGTTTGTTTCTTCAAATATTGGATCTTAAACACAGATCTCTGCGACTAAATATGTAATAGTCTTTTTACTTTTATTTTTAACAAGTATAAAATTTCCTTTTTCCAAATCATATTTTTCAAATTGTTGCTGGTCATCTACAAAACTCACGACATTTATCAGACGAATCAACGTCACTTTCTCCTGAAGAAATTTCAGTGTCAGTATCGTAGGAAGGGGCTTTATTTGTATGGTGGTATTTTATTTGTGTGGCGTCTTACGTTTAGGATGTTGCTTTCACCTTCAATAATTAACTTTTCAGGAATATCTGTCAGGATACGAGGTTTCCCTTTAGGCCAGCCCCTATTTGACATTTTCCTTGCCTCCGCTTTTCGATGAGGTTTTACAACTTCAAGTGGAACGAAAAGAGGCGATAGCTTCGAACACCTACACTGAGGATTAATAAAGTCAGTTTGAACTTATTGAATTCATTATTTTTAAAATTATTTGAACAATTGAAGCAACCCATATTAATTAAAAAAAAAAAAAAATGTAGCAGAAGAACATAAAAGTTGAATTATATAAAAATTACTCACTTTGAACGGTCAAAGGTACAACAACTAGTCGTGGTCAGAGGTACAACACCCTGGTAGTGCAAATTAAAAAGCATACTAAAAATTTTAGGGTTAAGATAAATCAATTTCAGAAGCTACACCATGTTTCTTATTGTAATAGCTACTTTTTCAAATGATTTCCATCTAAAAAGACTTAATAAAAAAAATATTATGAGCCAAAACGTCATCAATAAATAACTTACATTTTTATGATAGAAATGGATAAGTATTTTTTGCAAGAATCCTCTTTGACTCGAATAATCCAAATTAGGTTACACAAGCCCTAGGGAAGGAGCTAAACACTAATTACACCAAAATTTATAAAATATTTCTACGTGCCACGATAGGCTCGGTGGTCAAAGATACAAGACGGTCAGAGGTACAACACCTTCCCATCTATATATATATATATATATATATACATTTGTTATTGATGTTTTCCGGTAGTGGGGTTGCTTAATTCCAGAGGGTGAAATATATATATACAGGGTGACCCACATTGAAATGTCATAACATTAAGGGTTTATTCCGCATATCATTTGTAGTTAAAGGGCGCAAAAATGAGCTTTCTATCTGAAAATGTAGAGGAGCTATTCAAACTTTTGTCTTTTTTAAAAACTACTGGCTTTTTTAAAGAAAACTGAGTTTTCGGAATTTGTACATTTTTGTATCGTGAATAACGACCACATTTTTAGAATCTACATTAAATTTCCAATAAGAAACACCCGTAATTGAAATATTACCATATAAATGAATTAAAAGCCATATAAATGAGAATGTTTAATATTAGTTTTTTATTAAATTATTCAATATTTTCTTGGTCAGCTATTATTAGGCTTACAGTTTTGCCTCCGCCTCAAAAGTTGCATTATTAAACCAGCTTTAAAGTGGTACCTCGTAGTTTTATAAAAAAATCTATTTCAATCTATTTTTGTCTTATTTCTAAGTCAAAACCAATAAATGTGCTTTAGCGCGAAGGATCCATTCTGAACGAATTCTGTAATTTCACACGATTATGAACCATCCTTTCTAACGGCCATGTCCTATCCTTCCCAAACTACATGACATTTATTACACAAGCCCATCTACCAAATAACAACTCACTCTGGTTTCAAATGAATGGTTGCGCAGCTCGCCATTATTGAATAAATATTGAATAATTTAATAAAACACTAATATTAAACATTCTCATTTATATGGCTTTTAATATAGCCCTTCATTGAATGAACAGCTTTATTACCATGTGAATAAAGTTCATTCACATGGTAATATTTCAATTACGGGTTACGGGTTTCTTATTGGAAATTTAATGCAGATTCTAAAAATGTGTTCTAAAAATCTTTATTTACGATACATTGATCACAAATCCCCAAAACACAGTTTTTCTTTTAGAAAAGCCAGTACTTTTTAAAATCGACAAAAGATTGAGTAGCTCCTCTACATTTTCAGATAGGACGCTCATGTTTGCGCCACTGAACTACAAATGGGATGCAGAATAAACCCCTATAGTTATGACATCTCAATGCGGGACACCCAGTATATATATAAATATATATATATATATATATATAGATATATATATATATATATATTTATATACTTAGCATTGTGTTTAAAAATTAAACACATGCTTACCGGCTGCATATTACGAGACGAACTAGCATTTCCACTGCCTTACACGACTTACTAGCCCTTACTAGCCGATAATAAGCCATACATTAACCTCATATTAACTCACCTTAAGTCAATTAACATAGTCAAAAATATGGCTCCAATAAACCCCTGACCTCTTTGTTTTCCTTTTTTTTTTTATACAACTAGAATTGATATATTAAATTACAATTTGTAAAATGTATAGATATATAATTTCATGATAATGTATAGATATATTATTTCATGATTCTCACAAATAAATTTAAAAAAAATGTCATGATTTTTTTAAATGTACTGATATATAACATTACGATTTCTTTAATGTATTAATATTTTACATCATGGTTTGTATAATATATTTATACACACCAACTGTAAAAGGAATTTTTATACCCGATTCGAAATAATACTATATACTAAATTACTGTAGAGTAAATTGCCCTAAAGGTTCAAACTCTTAACAAACAAATAAATAAAATATCTATGTACCTAAGAAAAAAAGGTGGCGGGCTTCGACTTATTGGTTTAGCTGTGGACTAGTTGGAGGGGTAAACTTATCTAGTATACGACATCCCGTTTACAGGAAATCACTTGGAAGGGTGACTGTAGAGATTTTATGACCCTGAAAGGTGAGGGTCGCCACATACCTAAGCCATAATCGTCCTGGGTGCATAGATTTTGAGGTGCGTTTTGAGAGGGGGCAAGCTAATTTTTGCGGGAATATCTTGGGAAGGCCTGAAATAACAACAACTGGAGTATGCATAAATAAAAAATTTACTGCAATACATATTTTTTTGGAAATGTAAAAAATAATCATGTTTATCTTTCTTGTACTTTATTCGCACGTAATTTCGAAATTGTCATTTCAGAGATTTTCTGAAAGTGCCATTCTTCAGGATTATGACTTAAACAAGCACTGTGCTGAGTGATGTTCTTAGCTACGCTGCTCCTACGTAACTAATATTCGAGAACAAAACTGAAAATGCAACGTTCTTACCGTTCGGGACCAAATATCGATAAACTTAGCCTGAACATTATTAGCAACGAAGGGCAGTAAATAAGACAGATGACAAACCTGTTGATTTGGCCAGATTACAATCGAGTAAGAAAAAAAAAACCTGCTCCAAGCCGGGTGACAAACGCAATAAGCAGGCAGACCATAAGACTGTTTGTACACTAGGTATGTATGAGATGTTCACATTGGAAATAGTTTCATTAAACGGGGGTGGCTTGGTCAGGGGTGGCGACACGAGAGTAGGGGTGGGGGTGGGAGGGGTGGAGAGAGGCGGCTATAAAAGAAAGCCGTGCCAGAGGCTGCTCCCATTCCACCCTCAGCGAGATCCACAGTCGGCACTTGCTCCTACCAGCTCTGCCTCGACAGTAAGTCATCATCATCAACATCTCTTACAACACTATCTTCAACAGGCTAAACCATTCATAAATCCTTCCCATATTTATACTTTTGTTTTAAACATTATTAAATGCATTTTAAATTCCTTGAAACAGAAAAAATATACATTTATACCTTAATTATATATTAATGTTAATATATGTATATATATATATATATATATATAAATATATATATATATATATATATATATATATATATATATATATATATATATATATATAGCAAGTATAAATAACTGGATTAATATAGTTTTTTTAATGATGGGAGTCCAATCGAATTTTAAGAATATGATACATATTATCTGATTATAATGAAAATCTGAAATAAATATTTGTAGACCTCCCAATAGAAAAATATTATAGTCCACAAATAAATAAAATGTTGTTTTCTTAACTATAAATAAGCGCAAAAGTTAATTGAAGACCTCAAGTAAAAAAGGCTGCAAGTGACATTTTATTTTTTCTTTTGTTATAATGAATTTTTATTCTCTTTTTCTTCCTTTTTTTTTCAACTCAAAAATGTATTTTGAACTGATACTCTGCAATTGTTAAATTGATTTTTCACAGATTTTACAAGCTGGCGTTTTAATATAGTCTTCAATTATTAAATCTTCATGTTTATTTTCTACTGTTTACTAGATTTCCGAAAATGGAATCATGATATCAAAATATTTATGTTTTTAAAATATCATACTATAAAACGTAGTTACACTTTACGGAAAAATATTTAATGACGACAATTGTTGCTTAGCTTTATTTTAAATTTACATATTTTACGAAATGCAAGTACTTATTTGACCCCTACCGAGGAAATGCCATCCAAACAATACATTTGACCATGAAAAAGTAATAAAATCGATTCATTCGTAATCATTCATTCTGATGTATGAAATATAACTAAATAACAGAAAAATAAAATTTCGACTATAAAGCAGCTCTGTAGCAACAGCTCTACATACTCTAAGAAAATATGAAATATCTGTTAAAACTTTATGAGCTATTTAAACGGTTTTTATTGCAATGAATCTATAAATTGTTTACCTTCATACAGAGGTGATAAAAAAAAACACAAGATTATGCCTATATATAATATATTCCATACAGTAATTTAATGTTTATTAAACCCATTTCAGGAATTTAAATTTGCCACGAAGAATACGTCTGTTATTTATATCGAATCATAATACGAAGCAAAAGAAATCATCGTTACTATTAATTATCGTATTTTTGTAATCATAGAAGAAAAATATTGGAATAATTTCATAGAAAGAGATTCTGTATAAACGCGACTTAATTTTTGAAGAGTAAAATAAAATATCCTTACAGAAACGATAATGATATATGTTGCAATTATTAAGAGTTTCAATCTATTCTTCGAAAATTGATTCTAGGTACATTTAGACATTCAGATTTGTTTAATATTATTACAATCATATAAGATTGATAATTGATACTGGTGAGATGCCCTTAATGTCTTAAAAATCCAAATGTTTTTATAGTAGGGTGATATTAAACAGTATAGTTTTCTTTATTTCGAGCTCGACGATGCACTGAAAGAATATGCGTAAAAAACAAATTTAAATAATTTATTGATGTTCGATAATCTATTAACACTATCCAAAACGATTTAAGGAAAAAGTAAATAACTTTTTACGAGTTCTGTTTAATGGTATATTAAACAGGTTAATTACTATGGTTAAAAAAAACAAAACAATAAATTGCTGCATTACAAATGCATTTGGTGTAGAATGTGATTTTTGTTCATGCCTCACTTTATCATGTTGCGTAAAAAAGCAGAACTAATTGCAAAAGTATGAAATAAATTTTTATAATAAATAATTTGGGAATAATATATTCAATTATTAGAAGCTGCTTAATCATTTTAGATGTTTTGTAAAATAATTAAATGAATAATTTATCTATAGTGTAAATCTGAAATAAATTGAATCTATATTCATAAATATTTAAATTTAAATCGCTAGTCTGGAATTTGGACGCAGTTCCTTCAGTTTTACTCTTGTGCGTTGCCAATTATGCTATCAGGCTTGATATAACATCATATCGAGTTAATTTATCCAACGGAGTAATTTATATATATATATATATATATATATATATATATATATATATATATATATTAATCAGCTAATGAATGGTTTCTCGGATCCTTGGAAATAAAATAATTTATATACAATATGTTTAGACGTTTTTGTTAACATAAAGAAATTTACAGCCTTAGAACTCATTTAACATTGTCAATATTTAAGTACGGTTTGTACCATTTTTCGTAATTTTATGTCCTTTAAACCTCAAACAACTGCGAGCAGACAAACATGATATGTGCCGAATCTCAAGTTACTTTGGCCTTTCATTTAATTTTCACCCCCAATTTCCAATTGAGCAACCTAAATATAGTTGCAAGTACTCGTATGAATAATAACTGCGAAATTAGGCAATATTGTTACATTCATTTCCTAAACTATAATAGCTTATAATTAGGGACCGGATTCTTAGGTTTTCACCTATTTTTTTCCTTTCGACTAAACGTGGTAATGATCGGTTTTTTATATGATTCGCGTCTTGTAGTATCATTCATGCAAATTTGGAAGAACCTAAAAAACCCTATTCTGGATGTTATCACCTAAAACCACCTAAATAGCGATGGAATGACCTAGACAGACCTAATCTTTGAAATAGAATGAACTCATTTCCTCGATCAAACAAATTTTTTTAAAAGCATCTTCAAGGGTCCAGACACTCAGGGAAATTTTACTAGGAGTGCCGCTTCCACCAGAACAAATTTTTAACACGCTGGGGAAAAATAAAAACAGTTGTTGACGCTTTGGATATGAATAAAACAGTTGCCATTTCTAAGGCTTCGAGGTCTTCCAGAGCAACGAGATTTGTGGTGCACTCGCATTCCTAAAAGCACATTTCTCAGATCTTACAAATGTCATTGGAAAATTGGAATCGTCAACACTGTAGCTAAAATATGCGATGAAATGACGTCTTTTGACGTAAACGGGCACATCTTTATTCTGTTCTCTAAGACAACAGGAAGAATTTCACCGTCGAAAACCTGGGCACCTATATGGGAGTTTACTGCAAAAAAAAGTCCGACTCGCAGGAACTGCATCATCTTAGCGCGGTTCCGTTCTTATCTCTAGTCTAATTTGGAAAGATTAAAATATTTATTTATTGATAAGGCTTCGCAACTTTGGCGAATCGCCTGAAGATTAAAATAGAATCAGTTATTATTTTGGTTCCACCAGTCTTGAATGGTCTTGATTTACGATCTTACCTGGAAGGGTCGGTCAACACTAGAAAGGGTCCCGCTAGTTAGAAGGTCTTGGAATCTAGGAAATCTATATTTCTAACAATAAATTGTTTTGTTATTTTACTAAACCAGTTTTATTGTAAAATACATTATCCAACTATAAGCAATTAAGAAATAGGAATAAAGACAGACAAAAAACCGTTCGAATAAACGAAATCAATTACTTTAATGTTTTAAGCACTTATTTCTCCGATTGACATCGCTTAATTAAAACTTTCGTCAGAACATTCTTTCCCGAAGTTCCCAAAACTTTTCATTATTTCTAGCAATAGAAAATTGGTCTCATTTTACCTATCCTGTTTTACACACAAATACATTTTCCTAACATAAGAAATTACAAAAATAAAAATCAATAAAAAACTAAGGGAAAGAGACAAAAATTACGACAAACACCCGTTCATAAGAACTAAACAGACGTATTTGAAGTTTTAAACACTTATTTCTTCGACTGACATCACCTAATCAAAACTTGTTTCAGAATCTTTTCTGTAGAGAATTTAGAAAGCTTTCAAATAGTTTCTATCCACTTATGCAAATTTCCCAACCGTGTTCGAGATATTAATGAAAATATACGAAGTTCCCAAAACTTTTCATGTCTGTTCATAAAATATTTTATTCTAACCCTTCCTTAACTCCAAACGTAACAAAAAGTTAAAGATATTAGTTTTGATAAAATTTGAACATGCAGAAAATGTTTCAACTGAATCCCATGATTTTATGTACCAAAACCAAAAACGTTATTCAGCAACTATGTTCCCAATTTTCTCGAAAATGGTTAAAGCTATCGCCTTAAAAATGGTTCCATTCGTTTTCCTAGGCCAAGAAGCCTAAAAAACGAGTACTTACAAGCATAACGTCGATACAAAAGCAAACTAACGAATATGAAAATCAACACTTTTCAGAGTTGAAAAGTATTTATTCATAACTTTTTTTTGGACAGTCAAATATTCGGCAGATTTGACCTTTTGATAGTGGAATACTTTCCCTTTAATAGAGTGAAGTCAGGTTGAAGAATTTGCCGTAAATAAGTCCAGCAGAAATTATTAAAGATGGACAATGAAAGATGCATTTTTTCATATTCGTTAGTTTGCTTTTGTATCGACGATATGAACTCAAAAATGTAAGCGTTGCGATTTTTTTGCGCGAATTTCGCCCCAAACGCCATCTTCCAGTGGGCGGATTTTGCTGGTTAACGAACTTGACCTTTCAAATTGGACGACGGATTTTTGTACCAAATTTCATCAAAATCAGGGAAGCCAGAAATGAGCTAACAGACAAATATATATATATGTAAAGTCATATACTTTTACTGCCCTTTACCGTTACTCAGAAAGCTCTTTGTGTTTACAAGCAAAGGACTCGGTATAGACCACCCGTATTAACCCAAAAGTGATTATATCAAGCTTGATAAACTTCCTGAATTAAATTAAGGAATTTAAGAGTGCTTAAAATAAGTTCTTGGTCTAGTCAAAAAATTCAAGGAGAATTAGATCATGAATAGAAAATCTCGGCCAAACAGAAGGAATATAACAATAACAAGGATAGTCAAACTTCGTTTTCAAAGATTGTTAGTTGTAACACAAAAACGGTCACTCATGATTCTAATAAATTAACTGTGAAGGGTGATTACACAAATATTCCTGTTGAGGCTTTAAAGCTTCAATTTAAAAAAATATATTAACCCACAGAAATTATAGATTGGCCTAAAAATATAAAATCATTGGAAAAAAGATTTCTTATTATTGAATCAAACAAAAACGATATAGAGGTTATATCAACAGAGTTTTTAAATATATGCAAAGACCTGTTGATCAATAAAATTAAAATAAAAAAGTGAGTCTCATTTTTCCTATCCTGTTTTACAAACAAATACATTTTCCTAGCATAAGAAATTACAAAAATAAAAAACAATAAAAAACCAAGGGAAAGAGACAAAAATTACAAAAAGAACGACAAAAACCCGTTCATAAGCACAAAACAGACGTATTTGAAGGTTTAAGCACTTATTTCTCCGATTGACATAACCTAATCAAAAATAGTTTTAGAATCATTTTTGTAGAGAATTTAGTAAGCTTTCAAATAGTTTCTATCCACTTACCACGATTTCCCAACCGTGTTCGAGATATTAATGAAAGTATACGAAGTTCCCAAAACTTTTCATGTCTGTTCATAAAATATTTTATTCTAACCCTTCCTTAACTCCAAACGTAACATAACTTTCAACATATTAGTTTTAATGAAAGTAGTTTTCAACTGAATCCCGTGATTCTAAGTACCCAAACCAAAAACGGTATTCAAAAACTATTTTTCCAATTTTCTCAAAAACGGTTAAAGCTATCGCCTTGAAAATGGTTTCATTCGTTTTCCTAGCCCAAGAAGCCTATAAAAAGAGTACTTACAAGCTTATGAACTCAAAAACGTAAGCGTTACGATTTTTTCTGCGCGAATTTCGCCCCAAACGCCATCTTGCAGTCGGCGGATTTTGCTGGTTAACGAACTTGACCTTTCAAATTGGACGACTGATTTTTGTACCAAATTTCATCAAAATCGGTCCATCAGGGAAGCCAGAAATGAGCGAACAGACAAATATATATATATATATAGATATATATAAATGTATATATATATATATATATATATATATATATATATATACATATATATATATATATATACAAATTTGAACCACCGTTATTTTCGGTCTCTAGGGCTTCTGAAACGCGAAATTTTCTTGTCGGCACTTCCGGATTGTTTCATTGTATCAACCTTATAAGCGGGGTTCCTCCCTATGGGGGAGGGAAGGAACCGCGCTAAAAGGGGTAATACCTATTTTAGTTTCATATTTTCCCTTTTAAATTTTTCCAAGATTTAATTATTTTGTTTTTAACATAGTTAAATACCTTTCTATAGGCAGTGAAATTCTTTCTGATGTTCTTTAGAAGTAGGAACTCTTTAGCAGAGAAACTTAAAAATATCCTTTACATATTTGTTTTGTTTTATGTTCTTATTTATTTTTTTTTTTTATTGATGTATGTTTTATAAAATAATTTAATTTATTTTTCTATTTTTATAAACATTGATTTCTAAAATGTATTTTATTTATATAAATTTCACTCACTTTGTTTTTCAAATAAATATTTTGTTGAATATTTGGACTTCTTATTCTTTTTTTTTAAATAATAACTTGTATTTGCGTTTTATTTTTATTTGCTCATATTGTTTTTACTTCTTACTGTATTATTCTATAAAACAATGTTATTTGTTTTTTTATTTTTATCTCACTATACATACATATTACTTTATCAATTATAAATTAATCAAAAGTATTAACGATAAATTATAACGTGTTGAACTTATTTTTCGAAGCTATTGAAACATTTTTATCACCTGAAAAAACCTAAAATGGATTTTTAAATAAAACACCTAAAAAGACCTAGTTTTTGAACCTATTCAAAACATTTTTATTACCTAAAAAGACCTATTATGCCTGTTGCAAAAACCTAATTGGGTGCTTATTTTATCATAAATATCCGGTCCCTACTTATAATACTTACCTACAACTACGAATACGTCAGTCTCTCGATGCAGCTAATATTTATAACAATACTGCCCATTCTAGATTCTCCTATGCACTTCTAGATGAGGTCTTGGCAGATAGGGGAAATGACTTTAAGAAACCCATGTAAATCTGTAAGTTTTGTTCCAGAGATCTTGTTGGCTCTGGAGATAGTCTGTTGTGATATAGGATGCTATAAAGCCTGTCTGCTCTTCATCATGGATTCCATATATTGTTTATTTGTTTTCATTTATTCTATTCTTTATAGTATGAGCAAATACTTAATAAAGTGTTTACCTCAGGGATATTGGGGCGGTCATTTTTGATGCATTATTTACTATGCTTTTTGTGTTCAGTTATTATATTTCTTGTCGTCCAGACCTGACAAGCTTCGTCTTCTAGAGACATTCTGTGAAATCATAGAAATAAAGGTTTTATTAGAATATTTTAGTTTCCCTGGTTAATTTATATATAAACACGAATAGAGTTCGAAAATAACTTTACAATGCTTTTAAGTCAATTTGTAAGCACATTCATTCTTAAAATAAGTTATCATAAATTGCATAAGGCACTTGCCAAAGAAAAAAACATTACAAATTGTATTCACTTCTCTTGTAAAATTTTCCTTATTCTCTTACTAGTCCTTTACATTTTTCATAAGCCTAAAAATTAAAGTTTATGACTTTAGGGTTGAGCTAGTTAATAAAATGAATTAAAATCCTGCATAAAATGTGCAGACCATTACAAACATGGGTTTATGTCTGAAAGATGCTTTGCATTCTTTCCTACAATTCTTCATTTCTCTTTTGCCTTTTTTTATAACCTAAATATTATGTAATCTTTTGTACCAACGGAATTTAGGGTATATTTTACATATCCGACTTAATTTTTTTTAAATATTTATATAAACAAATAATTATCATAGCAAGCTAGCAAGTAGCCTCAGCAAGTATCAGCTAGCATCAGCTAAGACAAATTTTCATTCTATTATAAACAATAATAAACTTAGAAAATTAATAGTGCAGAATATGAAGTAATTATCTTTCGAAATAGTGTTAGTCAACAAACATACTCTTTACTGCTAACAAAGATATATAGTATTCATTTTAACTTAAATATAATAATTCGTTTTTAAGAATAGTACATAAATACAAAATTGTTATTTTAATGTATAGGGCTTGGGAATAATAAAATTGCTTATCGTACATCTCATATCATTTATCACACAATATCATTTATATTTCCAAGCTATAAGATTAGGAATATTAAACTCTACAGCATTTTGGAAGATTGGATTCCTAGAGAATAGACTGTTATAATTAATAAACATAAATCTAAAGCTCATCCTTTTAATGGCTTATCTATGAGATTGTTCTTCATTGTGAGAATTGGCTCAAAAATATTTTGTCTAAAACGAATGATATACTTCGAGCAGCAGAACCCACTGGGAAGATTATTTTTTGACGAAATTAAAATGAAAAAAGTTTATAATAAATTATTAAAAATATAATACAAAAAAGATTATTAAAATAATATTAAAAAGATTATAATAAATTTTTATGTATTTCGGGCTGAACATCGATTGGACATTTTAAGCTGTGGATTTTGTTCCATTGAAAAGAAAATATTATTTCTGGGCTGGCATTATTATACCTCACATATCGCACTAGTATTTCTAAAGTGACACAACTCAAAAATCGGTTTTATTCACACCGTCATAGTTATGACTTTGAAAGACATGGTAAATATATCTTTATCAACCATCAAAACTGTATGTACCTAGCTTCAGAGCTTGTACACCAGAAGGCACTTGTTTCACCCTTTCTGTCTTAATCCCAAGGCCCCTATATAGGCAAAAGTCACAAATTTTCAGTTGAGTTTTATTTTGAATTTTGTCACTTTAGAAACACTAATGCGATATGTTTTATTATTATAAAGTTTCGCATTTACACAGTGTGTGAAAATGTGGGAGAATTTGTGCTTCTTTATTTTGTACGGAGTGTTTGATTTCGTATATCTGCGTTACTTGCTTTAAAGGATGTCGGATTCAAGTGAATTTCAGAGAAACAAATTAGAGATTGTTTAGTCTGTGTTTGTCAAACAGTACCATTTGTTTATTTTTATTAACAACAAAATATAAGGTAACAAATGGCAAATGTTATACTGTCAAATTGATATTAATTTTATGATAAGATCAGAAAGAAGATTTAGTGTGAAAACCATTTAGATTTTTAGATATAAGCATCGAATTCTTGTGTCGATTGATGAAGAACATTGTTGACATCTAATAGAGTGGAATCTTTCTCGCTATCCGTCTTCCATTTCCTCGCCTTGCCGAAATACCATTTCCCTTCTCTTTGCAGAAGAATCGGAGGAAGTTGAGCAATATTAACAGTTTCATTTGTTAAACCACAGTATGATAGTTCTGGACGAGATAAGCCGTCAGTAAATTCAATTAAATCCCTTAACTGTAGAAAAATTGGCTTGATAGGCTGGAATCTAACTTGCTTATTTCGGTCTTCATTCGGATTCTCGACCTTGCAGGTTACTGGGCTTCATCTTTAATAGATTAGTTAAATGGCCATGGATATTGGGTCGCCATATTCATACCTACTTCTCCAAATGGTAGGAATGTGATAAAATATTCTCTGGAAATTGAAACATTTTATTTTCTCGAACTGAAGTTGTTAATATTTATAATAAACATTTTTAAAATATTTATTACCGCTCGCTGGTAACTCTGAAAAATGAGTATGATTTACGAAAACACTTTACTTTTCAGTATAATTTACAGCTTGAAAAATTATCTCAGGGATATTTTGTTCGTTTTGTCTACTGTTTCAAATAACGCTCTAATTTTAGGGTTGAAACATTTTTGATGGCACCCAATAAAAAAAAGTCCTTCTCCACATCTTACATAATATTATAAATAATATACTCCACTAATTTTATTTAAAAAAAAGAATTGAACAATCTTGGTACATCTGGTGTTAGCTTGAAATAAGTAATTTCCATAAAGAAATGATTAAATATTTAATTTTATTTTGATGGCTTAGGTAACATCCCTCAGGTTACCACTCAGGATAGAGGTGATGCATTTTTTTTTTTTTTTTTTTTTTTTAAATTTAATGAGTTACCGTTCCATTAAACCCACGTCCCTAGGCTCCATTAAACACTAAGCCAGGTGTTCCAAATTGTATAATAATAAACATTCTCGCTTCGGCGGTGCATATACCCAAATTGAAATATTTAAATTATTCTTCCAACAATTTATCTAGCAAAAGAAATAAAAAGAGTACATGCTTTAAAATTTGAAGGTTATACATGCACTGACTAACAGAATTTATGGTATTTTGTTTTTTAACATAATGGTAATTCTTATTTGGTGTACATGAGTAACATTAAGATGAAGACGGTTAAAAAAGCTAGGGAAGCTTTCCTTTCTCAAAAATGGTCTTGCTTTTCCTCTCTTTCATTTTAGTCTTATTTTCTTTCTTTTGCTCTTACACTTACATTGCACTTCGTTTGTTTCTCTCCCCCGAGGACATTTTAAGGCTTTTTTTGTTACTCAAGGGATGATCTTTATTCAGCCAGTTCAACCAGACGAGTTTGAAGTATACTCTGGGAAGAAACTAATGCTACACATGTGAGAAGTAAATTTAGATTTAGAATTTTACATGAAATCACATAAATGACTGGCAAAATCTATTATATATATTCTATTTTCTAACTGAATAAAAAGCGAAACTTTGTTTACTTTCTAGCATATTCTAGAAGGCCACGTTTGTTCACCTGCAGAAATCTATATATATAAAAATCACGTGTCTGTCTGTTTTTCTGTTTGTTTGTTCCTTATACAAATCTATACCGTTTTGACCAAACTTGGAATAATGGTAGGTCTTGATACGAGAAATCTCCTAGGCTAGGTCAAAAAAATCTACCAGCTGTCTGTCTGTATGTTTGTCCCTCATACAAATCCACACCGTTCGTCCGATTTCGACTAAACTCGGTACACATGTAGATCTTAATCTGAGGAGTGTCGTAGGCTAAGCCAAAAACGTCTACCAGCTGTCTGTCTGTATGTTTGTCCCTTATACAAATCCACACCGTTCGTCCGATTTTGACTAAACTCGGTACACATGTAGATCTTAATCTGGGGAGTGTCGTAGGCTAAGTCAAAAACGTCTTATAGCTGTCTGTCTGTATGTTTGTCCCTTATACAAATCCACACCGTTAGACCAATTTTTACGAATCTTGGTATACATGTATGTCTTGATACGGGGGGGGGGGGGGTTATGGATTAGGTCAAAGTCGTCTAGGACTCACAGTTGGGAGGCCACGGGTTCATAACAGTTACAGATTCGTGTTATTAGATTTTAATAATACTTATTTGTTGTCTAATTTATTTAGGCTTTTCTATACGCAGAAAGTAGGCATAGCTTGGCACGCCGGGTAACGGCTATCTACTATATAATTCTACTACAGAATTACTAAATTCGTAAGCAGGCAGTTTTGTGTTGATACGCTTCGATGTACTTTATATAAATTTTTCGTTTGGAGGAGTCGAGCAAAGGCACTATCAATTTTTTCTCAGAAAATTAGGCAAAACTTAATAGGTTTTTTCTTTTACTCAAAAACGTCAATGCCATGAAACGAGCTTTGCAGGTTCCACATTCATCAAAACTACAAAGAAATCATATATTTTACAAAGCAAGATTTTCTGCTCAAATATATTGGAAAGCTACATTTACAAGCATACATATCAATCTCAAGAAAATGCATTTCGGTGGGTTAAAAGAATATTTTTAATATTAGTAATTTACAGGGAAAAATATTTTGATGATGAATTCAATATATTTTTTTAAGCACTTTCCTCCTTAGGAAAGTAGCTATTGAGGTTGCACTCATGACGGAATTTTTGAAAAATTTCTTCGAATCTTTGTCGATCCTACCTAGTAGACACCGAAAATGACCCCAGTTAAAATTTATATATATCTATATCTATCTATCTATCTATCTATATATATATATATATATATATATATATATATATATATATATATATATATAGAGTTATATATGTGTCCGTTAACACGATACAGGCCAGAGTTTTTGTTTTTTTCGCCAGGAAACTTGGTATATAGTATTCCCCCATCAAACTATTGAACGAGTTCGTTCACCAACAAAATTGGTCCATCCGGAGGGGGGGGGTTTACTCCGGAGCAAAAGTAGTTACTTGTCAATACCAGCCATAATTTTTGTTATATTTCAACGAAACTCGGTATTTGTTGTGGTCAACTGAAGAGTAAAATTTGTTGTAAAAATAAACTAAATCGGTTGACTAGGAGGGGGGTTTACTCCGGACACAAATTACTAATTTCTTTATACCGGTCGTAATTGTTACGAAACTCTGTATACGTCCTGGCTATATAATAAGAAAGAAGTGTTGTGAAAATGACCTAAATCGGTCTATCGGAAGGGGGAGGGTGTTACTTTGTACTAGGTTTGTATTGAATTCTCCCACCATACGTAAGTTCGCGAAACTCATCAAGATCAATAGATGAAAATGTGAAGCTTTATGTATTTATTACGTAGTGTAGTACCATGCATAAACAAAACTCTGGAAGGAAATTAATTTCAAAATTAATAATTGAAACTGCTGCTCATACAAGCAAGGTTATTTAAGGCAAATTATTCAGGAATGCACTCGACCCTATCCAGTTCTGAGGAAATTGCTTAGTTATGCAGCTCCTGCGTGACGGACGTTTTTTAAATTCATATACAAATTCGAAACTTTTTCGAAAATAGGAAGGATAACAAACAAAAATAAATCGCCAATAGACCTTCGTAGGTTTTTACGAATCTTATATTAAGTGCCTCGAAAACGGTTGCAAACCCGTGTTAGCAGAAGACCATTTTACAAAGGCCTACTAAATTTCCTACAAAATAGTTTCATGCATAAATTTTAATATGATAATCTCTGTTGGAGAAAAACGGTGCTTGAATTTTCGAAATTATTGGTTTCTGCGCTTTCCAAATCTCTAACTCATTTAGAATAGAAGGAAATGCTTTAAATAAAGTATGGAATAAGACCATTTTTCAATATATTAATTCGACAATGTATCGAATAAGTTCGTTCGCTAGTTGGCTCCGATTTTTATATACGATAGTTGGGCATGGTAGGGACGACATAATGTGTGGGTCGGACGTTTTATATTGTTTATCTGTAAGACCAATTTTAATCGCAAGACCTATATTAAGGTGGAATATTAAAATGTTAAACCTTAATATACGTCTTGCATGTGACTCAGATATTACGATCGCAATAGTCCGAGAATTTCAATAGTATTGATCTATTTCTAGTCAGGCTTACTTAGAATCATATTTAATTAAAGGAAAAAAAAAACACAGGCTGTTAAAGCTTGATAAGGGAGTGAATGTGTAATATTGAAGTGGGATTAGGGTTTATATCTACATTGGACTACTGATGTTTATGTTTTATTATTTATTCGGCTTTAACTTATTCAATCTGTTATTGAAGAATAAACTCAACTTTCCATGATTAATATCTAGCTCTGATGAAGAAATATAGAAGTGAAAAAATCTGTTTTCCCTTCTAGGGCCTAAAATTCATTCTATTAGCAGAAATAAATCGTTTTGTTGAATGATCTATTTATTTTTTTGTGATGTTCTCAAATTTAATGATTAGCTCGTGATAAAGAAAATGTTCTCTGTCCAGCTAAGCGTAATAGTAATTAATTTGTTTAATAACCTAATTTGCATGACTTTCGTGTTATGTAAATTGGGGCAAATACATATTGTTTATAGATTATTTATGCTTGCATATGTATATGTATACAATGCGCTCACGTCTACCTAAGCATGCTAGTATATTCATAAAAAATAAAAATTATTAAAAAATTACAAACTTAAGTGGATAAATTGGAAAATAAACAATAAATGTATAAAGAATAATTCAAAATAAAAACTAATACAAAAAAAAAATAAAGGGGAAAAATAAGTAAATTCGGGTTATTTTCCGGTAATTTATTTCTAGTCAATTCGAATTTTTTATTGTCTAAAAGCCATTCACGTATTGATTTTAAGCACTCCTTTTTGGAGTTGAAACTATTTCCAGCAGTTATATCCTCTGCTTATTAACTGGTACACAACTAAAGTTTATGAAATTAGCAATGAAGTTGCACTCATGGAAGAATTTTTAAAGAATGTCTTCTAATGTTCATCGATCTTATATACTGTATATCTAAAATGAATCCCTGTTAAAATCTCTCTCTCTCTCTCCCATATATATATATATATATATATATATATATATATATATATATGTATATATATATAAACATATATAATACATATTATATATATATATATATAAACATATACAATACATATTATATATATATATAAACATATATAATACATATTATATATATATAAACATATACAATACATATTATATATATATATATATATATATATATAAATATGTGTCTGATAATACGATAGCGCGACCTGAATTTTCATTCTCCTATAACACACTAGGTATGTTATTTACATAATATTACATAATCATTCCTTACATTTTATGTACATTTTTCAGGGAATTAACCACCTTGCTGAGGCATATTCTTAGTTATGTAGCACCTGCGTGATGTACTTTTTTTTTTGTAGTATGCCAAGGTGTTTGCCTTTTTGTTTGCAATATTTACTAGAGTCCTATAAGCCAATATGCTCATAATGTTTATTCAACGTGCCCGTGCAAACAATCCAATATTTTGAATTTTACTTCAGCTTTCAATCTAAAATACTCATTCATTTAATAGTTGGAACAATATATATTAGTAGAAAAGGTCTTATCTTGTTGTATCCTAATGATAATAGATAATGTTGTGGGTTCTATTGGATAATCGACTGAGGTCTTGGCCTCCGAGTATCTTCTCAGCTAAGGGGATTACCTTATAGAATCAATAACCACTCAAGGATGATAAGTTTATAAATTATTATCCAGTCCCAAATAACAGTACATTACTGGATCATATAGCTAATATAGTTTTACTTACTTTTATTTTCTTGGAGATTGTCTTAATAGGTTCTTCGTATTTCAATCTTATGCAAAAGGACGGACTTTATTTAATCATTCCGTGAATTAGTGAGATTAAGATCTAGGATGTAGGTTAGTTCAATTACACTTTCAATGACATATTTTATAGAGATTAAATTGTCACCCTTTGAAATATGTCCCTAACTTTCGAGGATGAATGGACATGCGTTTTAATGAATAGTAGTCACAATATTGCAATGTGATTTGACAATTTGTATCTTATCTCTCAATTTGGAATTTGCACATTTCTCGTGTTCGCCTCAGCCTGTGCTTGTATGATTTCAGTGATGAGTTTCTTGATAGTAAGTAACTCTATTGACACTATTTTGCAAACAATAGTTCACCAATAATATACACCTTCTGAGTCATCGACTGTTCTATTTTATACACCGTAGTACCCTAATTTTCTTTTTTTTTTAATTTATGGCTTTTGTCAGGTAATTATGTCATGTAGAAAAATCGAATAATATCAAACGTACGTAACGCTGGCAATGAAAACCTAAATTTGTGCAAACAAATATAATTAAAACAAAACTAAACATGACATAACTATTATTTAAATTTAAACGTCCAATTTATTTTCGTTTAGGACAACATATCGCACCAGTATTTCTAAAGTGACACAACTAAAAAAAAAAAACCTCAACTGAAAATGTACCACTCTTGAAAATGTACCCCGTTGCCTATGTAGGGGGAATAACATTAAGACAGGAAGAGTGACACAAGTGCCTTTTGGTGTACAATTTCTGAAGTTAAATACATACTGTTTTGATGGTTGATTAAGAGATATGTACGATGTCTTTCGTAGTCATAAGTGAAAAACATCGATTTTTAAGTTGTTTCACTTTAGAAATACTAGCACGATATCGCCCCTATCATGTCAAACTATCGAATAAGAAAAATCTCGTTTTTCAGATTCGAGACTTTGCTCTTGGATTGTGGACGCTAATTGTCGGAACTCTAAACCCTTTTAGAATAGCCTTTAATGCCTTAAATGAAGTATCGAATAATACCATTTTTCAATACATTACTTCGTGAATGTTTCGAAAATGTTCGTTTGCTTGTTTCCTCAGATTTTCATATTCGATAGTTTGATATGGTAGGGACGATATGTCCTAAACGAATTTTATTTTTACAAAACTATTTCTACCACACAATAAATGAGTGTAGTTCTAATAGACTTTTTTCATTCATTACACAGACACATAAACAAAAAAAAAAAAATTATTTTCCAAAGACGCCATACATTTATTCTTATGTATTTCGACACGCCGAGTCCGAAATTGTATTCCGTTTCATCCCAGAACGTCAGGTTTTAGAGCACTTGAAGGTCAAATTTCGTATGAAGTCGTTCAAGAAGAAATAATAAGAACTTCGACGGTTTTGAGGGTCACTGAATTCGAATCCGATGTTCGTTTTACCCCATCGGCGCTTAATCAATGTCATTTCTAGGACAAATATGTGTATTTTTCAAAAACGAATCTGCACTCAAAATTCTTTTTTTACAAAATAGACACATTTTTCCATGAAATGAACTTGATTTTGTGCCGATGGGGTGAAACAGACCTCGGATTCAAATTTAGTGACCCTCAAAGCTCTAGTTATTTCTTCTTTAACGACTTCATATGAAATTTGACCTTCAAATGCTCTTAAACCTGACGTGCTGGAGTAGAATGGACCCCGGACTCGGATTCAACGTGTCGAAATACATTAGAATCTACGTATGGTGTCTTTGGAAAAGACCACTTTTTTTTGTATGCTTGTGTTATTATATTAGTGATTATAAAGTACAATCCTGTAATAGCTCAATATCTGGCCGCCAGATTTGTTTCTTTGTAGGTAGCCTTTAAATGATCTAGGGTGACCGACCTCTAGGGTAGCTCTATTCCGACCCTTAAATGACGACACTGGAAAATGAATTATTTACTATGCTCCCGAGTTTTGAGCTCCTCAAAATAAGTTGAATGCACTTGATGGTATACGAGAGTACAATGATGTATAAAAGAGGACTGAGTAATCTGCGGCATTAGTTCTGCATAATTTCCATGAGTCTCTAGACTTCAAATTATTAAGAAACTAGTTGAGCGGTCATATCCATCTATCTTTTATTCTTGTTGTATTGAAAAGAAATGAAATTGAGTACGTTATCTTTACCAATATCAAGGACCTGATCCTTTAGTGGAATCAACTGGGGGTCATATGATACAGGCGTTCCAGAAAGATTTCAGTTAATAATAATTATTACAATATGAAGACTTATGTCCTAATTTATAATAATCTCTAGGAAAACTATGACTAGAAACCCAGAGAGCATTTAGATGTAGCCATGAAGCCGTGAAAAAAAACGTCTTTGAGTTATGCCCAAATCACAGAAAAAAATTTGCAACGCCCCAAAATCTAAAGAATAATGGCCGCAGGCTTAAATCTCTTGACATATTACATATGTAATTACGAATCATGCAATTCTTGAGAGTACCAAAAATGAAGTATAGTTGCTGAGATAATTTCATAGGTTTAATTATGGCCGGGAACTATAACAAATATGAATTAAATGATTATAACAATGACGGAGGAATTGAGCCTCTGTATCAGTAGAAAATATTTTCTTATATTTTTTTTTTATTGTTTCTTTAGCTGTTTTGAGTCTTGTTATTCATATTTCTTTCACATTTTCCCTTTTTCTTTATAAGCTTTTATATGTAAATTTGTATTTTTTCCCCGAAAGGATTTTCTCCTTTAGTCCCTGCATATGTCAACTTTATGTTTATCTGAGGCAAGAAAATTTTTAATTAAAATAACACACAACGAACGTAAATTTATTTACTACATACTTACTAACAACTACGCTAATATAGGCAACTTTTTAAGTAGCCAAACTCTAGGAGGTGATTGATAGACATAATTTCCAACAAAAAAGTTCATTTGAAGTATGGTCCGATTCCGGAAGGAAAAGGAGCTTTGTCCAATTTTCTGTTTTTTTAACGTAGTCATGTTTTTAATGAATATGAAAAGATTGCTCGAGAACTATTCAAGATAATTAAATTCGAATTATGTCATCATAAAATAGATAAAATTTCCTTTAAAAAAATAGTAATTTAATTCACCAGAACCATTATTTAATGATACTTTCTGGACATCCAATAACGCACTTCTGTTTTTATTAATGAACCAGAGTTTTTTCGCGAATTTTTTCCTCAGCCCCTAACGGACTAGAGATTCAATTCTTACAGGAAAACTTCTAAATTTAGTAAGCATTAAATCTATGCAAATGAAGTGGAGGTTTATTGAGGAATAAATTGAATGATTAGCTCCTTTTTGTCAAAAAAATATGGAATGTAGTTTTGTTACTTTCAAATACCTTATGTGAAGAAATTAAAAATTATTCTTTTTTTATTGGCCAAACTGTGGGTATCCATTGCTTAGACCACAATCAATAAAAGTACCAGGCTGTACCGTATGCAATGTCAGTTTTGGACTTGCCGATTTCCTTCAAATGTCTTGAAACTGTCGTGGCTCCTACTCCGAGTTCTTTGGCATATTCCCTAGTGATTTTTGAGGGACAAGCTTCAATCTTTTCTTTCAGGTGGCCATTGTCAAGCTTGGTTTCTGGCCTTCCTCGCTACTCGTTGTCAAGGTCAAAATTTCCACTTCGAAACCTGGAAAACCACCGGTAAACAGTTCGTTCATTCACCGTTCCCTCCCCGAACAACGTGTTAATGTTCATACACGCCTCAGCAGCGCTATGACCGAGTTTAAATTCATAACGAAAAATAATACGGATTTCCTTTGAATTCATAATTTAAGTTTTATTTTTTATACACAGTACGCAAGTTACTGATTAAATAATAGTAATAAAAAAGCTTTAATTCGATATGAATAACAACGATGTTTGTAAATAATGAAATAAAAAAGGGAAAGGATTAAATCGCAAATTAAACAAAACTGACATCTCATACAGTACAGCCTGATAACTGAAAGAAACGATCAGAAAAGATTTTCATTTGAGAGATACGTCACATTTCGTGTTTTTTTTTTCAAAAAATATTTTTCATTGATTTCTCTTTTACATGATGTATTTGGCACCCAGTTTTGACTAGAAATTTTGGGGGGAGAGTTCAACAACATTTCAGGGTAGTGAAATACTTGTAATCCAAAACTTATACATATTTTGAAATGTTTTAAATAAAATTCGAAATAAAACTAAAAATTGTGCGAAACATTGTGGGAAGAAAAATATTAATCCTCAGTTCGGCCATAACATTTTGTGGACAGACAAAGCCACATTCACACGGAATGGAATATTTAACAGCCCCAATTCGCATACTTGGTTTCATTTTAATCCTTCTGCCCTGTGAAGATCATACAATCAGTATCAGCTCCAAGATAACGTATGGTGCGGGATTTTGGACGAACATCTTCTTCAGCCAATCCTAATTCCTGATAGGTTCGATTAAACATATTTTTAAATCTCCTTCAACACGATCGACCTATTGCATTGGAAGACGCTTGCACATATATTCATGGTTCCTGATGGATGGCTGTCCTGCAAACAGCATCAGAGCTGTTAGACAGTGGATGGATCCACTTCCCAAGTTGATAAAGGTACAATTGCAATTTCGGCAAATTTCAAATTTTCAAATATATTAGCAAATATTTTAGTGCAAACTAATCAAACATCGTGTAAAAGATAAATCAATGAAAATTTATAAAACACAAAATGTAACATATCTCCCAAATGAAAAATTTTTCAAATCATTTCTTACTGTTGCTTTTTATTGCTTCCGGACTGTACAATGTATTCCCACAGTTTGGCCAATAAAAAAAGAACAATTTTTAATTTTTTCACATAAGTTATTTGAAAGTAACAAAACTACATTCCACATTTGTTTGACAAAAGGGAGCGAATCGTTCAATTTATCCCTCAATAAACCTCCACTTGATTTGCATGGATTTAATGCTTACTAAATGTAGAAGTTTTAGTGTAAATATTGAATCTGTAGTCCGTTAGGGGGCTGAGGAAACAATTCGCGAAAAAACTCTGGTTCATTAATAAAAACAGAAGTGCGTTATTGGATGTCCAGAAAGTATCATTAAATAATGGTTTTGGTGAATTAAATTACTATTTTTTTAAAGGAAATTTTATCTATTTTATGATGACATAATTCGAATTTAATTATCTTGAATAGTTCTCGAGCAATCCTTTCATATTCATTAAAAACATGACTACGTTAAAAAAACAGAAAATTGGACATAGCTCCTTTTCCTTCCGGAATCGGACCATACTTCAAATGAACTTTTTTGTTGGACATTATGTCTACAATCACCTCCTAGAGTTTGGCTAGACCTGAATCACCCTGTATATATATATATATATATATATATATATATATATATATATATATATATATATATATTACTGTTGGAAAATTAGGTCGCCTCTCATTTACAGTGACAATGCTGCCTGGTATAATACCAGCATCTTAGTGCAGAAGGGGAAACGGTACATTGAATATGGCATGGTCATTGGACATTTCAATTATAGTTTTTAAAATTACTTTGACGAATGCATACAGCGTTAAGTGTGAAAAAGACCAAGCCAAATGATAAATGTAGACCCAGGCAGAAAAATAAATATAAATGACACAAGAAGTAAATCTCAAATTAGATGCTAAGTGAAGTATTTCGGCAATGAGTAAAAAATAAAAAGTAAGGTAAGTAAGTAGGAAGGAGCCATTTCCTCCCTATAAGCCCTTATCCTGGGAATGGAGGTTTGCAAGGGAGAAGAACCACCTTCACTTAAGTCCGTTTTCTCTCGACTGTTTTAGTTTCAAATTACCAAAGAAATTATCCTCCAAATGTTCTTCCACTCCGACAAAACTGAATTCTCTTCACCTTTCCATCAACTTCTCCAAAACTCATTCCTCTCCTTCTCATGTCAACATCTTATCCTCTTCCTTTCCTTTCAGACGGCTCTATTCCGGCTCGGCTCGGAATAATTCCGCTTACAAGTTTCCTTCATCAAATGCAAGTAGGATAACATTTAAGTGAATTAAAATATTTTAATTCCAACAAGGCCCTGGTCTTCATTACACAAAATTCTAAGATGTTGATCAATCTTATTTTGGGTGATGCCTTTCAATATTGTATTACTTCTGATACCGTTTAATCAAAAACCTATTCCAAATACATGAGTTGCATGGTATTTCCGTAGGAAAGTAGCTATTAAGGGTGCACTTGTGAAAGAATTTTCAATAAAATTATTCAAAACCAAAAATGGTACCCGAACCAACCATCCCGTGGTACCGTTTTATATACAGGGTGTTCAAAACTCGATTGACTCCCCCTTTTTTCCCACAATTTTTGAAATTTAAAAACGAAACTTGGTGGGTCCTAACGTGGTCGAATGAACTTTCATTGGACCTAATGCACGACCCCTCAACTTTCTCCAGTTCTTCTCCAGAGACCCTAACTCTGGAATCTCCAATAGAAAGGGGTTATTTTTACGACGGATTATTGTAGAGAATTGAATTTGATGTCGATTTTATATCTGTCATTTTTTCGCTAAAGCACACAAATGAGTAACAAATTGCCAAAAACCGATAAAACCCTTGTTTTTCCCTTGTGATTGTAAAAGTTTGTGAATTATTTACGCGTGATTTAATAAACAGTCGGTACAAAAAACAAAAAAATGGTCTGACTAGGCTGTTCTAAATGTTATTAGCTTTCATTATTAAAAAAATCATTGAAATCGGTTAAGATTTGGAGGCTGTAGCCTTTTTGAATCCCGAAAAGTAGTTTGGCTCCAATGTGCGGCGGCAGGAATTTTCTTATCTCACGGTTCTTTGGGAGAATTCCTCGCTGCACCCTGGATGTCGGCACTAATGGCCTAGATGTCAAGGCGCAGTAAAAAAACCAAAAAAAAATCATCCAACACAAAAATAATTACTACGATATTCTAATCATTAGATACAATACAATACAATACTTTCCGGGTTGTCCTCCTCAGTGGGAGCGCACCGCGGCCGTGCGACCTATTGTGCTATCCATTAGGTAAGTTCTATTGCTTTAAATTTATTATTTTAATGCCTTTATAAAGTAATTGAATTTGATTTTTTCTTCAAACGTTCTTAAATCCAAAACTAGGTGGAGCAAAAATATTTTAGGAAATGTTTATTAAGTTTTACTGAAGCTTAGATCACGTTGATAATAAACTTTTCTGAAAACTTCAAAAACAAAAGTGTGTTTAGCTCCATCCCTATTAACATTTCAGGCATTTAAAGGTACTTTTTAAAAAGTAAATTTAATCTTCTACAACTTTTATACCAACTACGTTTTTCATTACGGGCATACTTTCTACGTTAGTGGCAGAAAAGTGACGAAAAACAAGGGTTTTATCGGTTTTTGGCAATTTGTTACTCATTGGTGTGCTTTAGCGAAAAAATGACAGATATGAAATCGACATAAAATTCAATTCTCTACAATAATCCGTCATAAAAATAACCCCTTTCCATAGGAGATTCCAGAGTTAGGGCCTCTGGAGAAGAACTGGAGAAAGTTGAGGGGTCGTGCATTAGGTCCAATGAAAGTTCATTCGACCACGTTAGACCCACCAAGTTTCGTTTTTAAATTTCAAAAATTGTGGGAAAAAAGGGGGATGTCAATCGAGTTTTGAACACCCTGTATATATATATATATATATATATATATATATATATATATATATATATATATATATATATATATATATATATGCCTTTGCAGATAGACATGATTTGCGAGCATTTATAAATGTATATGTATATAAATATATATACACATTTGAACCACCAATATTTTCGTGATCTATGGGATCTGGAACGTGAAATTTTCTAGTCGGATTACGACATGAGGTCAATCTCTCATAAGAGGGTTTACTCCCTATGGAGGGAGTGAGGAACGGCGCTAAAATCATATTTGAGTACGCTGTGCATCATAAATATAAGAGAAAGACAATTAATTTATTTAAATTTAAACGTCCACTCATAAATAACCCAGATCTTTGGACTGGTATCTAAAGGGTAATTTTTCTTGCCAGAATATGACTGATTCAGTTTATTTTTTTCATATGAAAGGAATATTTTCCAAAGGGAATCAAACAAAGAAAAAAAAAAAGATTTATACAGTATAGGTGCTCAGACTGCTATGTTATTCCTTACATTCCACTGGGGTCATTACTCACCAATAGTCCTGCACGTTTTATTCGATGCTGCGACGGAAACTAGACGATATGTCACTGTATAGCTTTACTACAGACGAAAAGTACTTGCTTTCCATAACAACGGAACCCATTTCATCTCTGCTGCTACACATCGTTTTTTATGCAGTAACAGCATTCTACTCCCTTTCAACTTCTTGCATCCACCTTTTGTTTGCTTAATACTTTGTTTACAAATTACAGAGCCACTGTCGATATTAGTGGTATAGTTATAATGTATCTTAATCATTCTGTAACCAACAACTCTGTGAATACAACTCTGAACTAATATATATATATATATATATATATATATATATATATATATATATATACATATATATAGAGTCCTGTACAAGGAGATTCAAATGAAGGGCTAAAACTTCCGGATTAAGTTAAAGAGGTCGAGTAAAAATCTCTCTAGAGTACTTCATAGTAATCATTGTATATTTTTTAAGAAATAACTTGCAATGTGATAAGAAGTCAAGGAATGATTGGGATTTGGCTAAGAGAAAACGCTAAACTTTTAGAAAAATCTAAATTTTAAACATTAGAGCATGCTCTTAGGGAGCATTATTCAACTGTGTACGCTATGAGGCTATATTTTCACCAGTCAGTTTACTGTTGGCTTTGGCTTTCCCCATCTCCTTGGCATTTATTGCTGAAGAAGGCTGTCAAAGAGTAATGCGAAACGTTTAAAATATACGCTTTTCTGAAAATCTAACGTTTCATTCTTCACGTCATAAAACTAAGAATTATAACTAAACCCATATAACTTTTCCTTGTTTGTTTTTAACATAAAAACAAATAAAAAAGCAGAAACTAAATCTTTAAAAAGTTAGATGCTACTAAAATCCAAAAAGGCCCTGTAAAATGCATTCGATGACTGGTAATGCTGCCTGCATATTGGTCTAGAAAGGTGCATTGTATTAAGGCTTATCGTGTCCAGGCCAGTCCTTCATGGCGAATTGTCTCCAATCTAATCTGCATGCCAGCCTGTCCATTTTCCGATTAGGACGTTTGGATAAATCACAGCCAGACAATTTAAACCAAATTAATAATTTACCCTTCATTAGAGATTGATCATTGATACACTTGAAATTAAGAAGTGATTAAACTAGAGTCTTCCTTTTGAACAATTTTACTTTTAGCGCGATGCCCCTCCCCTCTCTGTAGAAACGAAAGCATGATGATGGCGTTTACTCGATGTCACAGTCGTCAAGTGCTGAAACGTATATATTCATATATATATATATATATATATATATATATATATATATATATATATATATATTATATAATAATAATATTTTTTGTGATTGAACATTGTTCTTACAAATATGGTCGGGGTAAGTATATACAATTGATAGAAAGTAAATTAGAGTAGACCCTTTTTTTTTTTTTTTTTTTTTTTTTTTTTTATATATATATAAGGTGCTTCTACTACTTGGGTCATTAGCACCGTAGACTCTTATACAAAAAATAAAATAAGCTTTTATAATATAAATTAAATAAGAACTGATTGTTCGGTTCAGCCACTATACGTTGCGGTTGCCTTCTTTCTTCATTACATTCTCTAAGTAAATGGAAAATGCATTTATATCTTTGATGTTGGAGGTGGTCATGAAATGATATGTTGCAAAGTTGGTGTGGTCATCAATAATGGGTTTCAGAGTATTTCTGAGATTGGAGTACTCAGGAAATCGCCCCAGCAGATGCTCCAAGTCTTCTTCCTCAGATTCACAGTTGGTATATATTTTATTCATTTCTATTTTGAATCTTTGACGGTTGATGCTGTGGTAAAGTGTCTTCTTGTTCGCTAACCTTAGTTGACTTCTGTTGCTTTGTCTATTTATGTTCATGTTTATTAGAAGGTAGCTGTTGTAGGTATGAATTCCCCTATATATGGTACTGTAGGATGTTGTGTTCATATGGTCTAGGTCATCTTTAATCAGGTTTGCTTTTATTTTTGGGGCTATTTCTTGGAGTAATTTGAAATTTAGGGTTTGAGCTTCGAATCGGTCTGCTATTTCATACTTTAATAGAAAATATTTTAACTTCGTTACCCAGATTGGCGAAGATATATTGTTCGGTTTTGAGTCCAGGAGGAGTAATTTCTGACAGCATAATTTTCGGTACCTTGTCTCATCCATGCTGAGTAGTTTCATCCATCAGCCTGCAATTCTCTGTGCTGCATGTGTTGAAATAGTGTTGTCATTAGATTCTGTACGGATAAAACTGTGGGGCTAGATTTAGTGAAGTTTTTATATTTTGATCTTTCTCCTATAAAGAAAAGTCTACTAATTATCATTAATATCAAAAACATTAATCATCTTCATAGCTTCTAAACCAGCCATAACATTCTGAATTAGTCTTTAAAAAAAGTATAGTTTTGTAAACTGACTCTACTGTCCAATTTGAAGAAGTTCTACTTTCCACCCTATACTGAAACGATTGTTCTGAAAGCGGCTTATGTTGATTTATAATGGGTTTATGAAAGTTACAATATATATTAATAGAGCGCTGACAAGATACTCATGCTGGACGTCAAAACTCTGTCGGCCCATCCTTAGTCCATTAGCAGCTTGTAGGGGAGATGAATGGCAAACTTTAGTACATGGCAGGAACCGGAAGGAAACAGCTTCCGCGGAGGTGGGCATCGGACAAGAGTCCCACATCCTAACCGATTAGACTGCCAATTACCTATACAATCTTAAAGTTGTGCACAAGTTAGGTAGGCTAACCTGAACTCATCGGCCTATCCAATTATTTTGGCTATTGTTCTCATGACATCAGAACTGTGGGTTTGCGAAAACTTTGAAAATCAGACGTATTTATACATTTCAACCCAAAGCCCTAAGAACCATCGTTATTGCTCCTTTATATGCTTCCAAACTTAACCTTCATAACGACCCCAATATCCTATTCGTTATGGATGATATATTATCCAGATTCCAACGTTTCCACACAGAAGTTCCACTCTTCAAAATCCTGAAGTCCTCTTTCTAATAAGCGTCACTACACCACTCTCTCCACGAAGGTGACTCAGAAGACAGTGGCCCAGAGATCTACTGCAGTTGCCAGGTGAAGTGTTAGTAATTGCTTGATCTTCCTTCAAGTAAGTTAATGTACAGACATTGACTCATCGATCTCTCTTTGACTCCCACCATTTGTCAGAGCAGAAGGGAGCTTGGATTGGCCTCCTTCAAGGTCATTAATGTGGGGTGGCCTTGAGCACAGAGGACCCTCATATTGTATCATGTTTCCAGATGTATTTATATACAGAATATTATAACCAATGAATGAATTAAATGAAAAAAAAAAAGAAAGAAAATTGTTCTCATGAAATATGAAGAATGAAAGAGTTCTTTTCTTCACAAAAACAACAAGGGTAATTTACAATACAGCTTTTATATTTTGTACTTCTTCCACTGCTCCAAAACTAATTCGTTCTATAGGACTATATGGAAGTAATTCTATTTATACACATTATTAAGTTTAACATTCTATGAAGCGACTCAATAGATTGCCGAGAGCCATACGATATTAATATGGCCATCAGGTGGGACCCGAGCAAGAGGCGGAGAAAAAGCAGTATTGCTCTGAAGGCGGTTAATCCTCTTTCCGGCAGGATTAGATATTAATCTCGAAGGTAAACCTCCGGCTTGCCTCTCTACAGAATCACTAACCGTCTACTCCATGTTTGTTGTAATAACCACTTAATAGACACAATTTACACAAATATCTTGTTGCACATTATATCTTCCTCTTATAAAAGCTCTGCCAGTGGTGAAAGCATTTACTTATTCACTAAGTTTTCACCAAAATCATTGAATAGGGCTCGCTAGAAGGGAAATGGTGGCATTTAGAACCATAGTTGGCTATCTTCCATGTTTGGGAACGTGAATAAAACCTACTTATGGTTGACACAATCCAGGGGGTGCCAATAAACACTATTGTTGGAGCAAATTAACCCTTATGTACATTCAGGTTTTTACGTTTTCTACAAAGAAACAAGAACTCATAACTTTTGAGTTAGTATAATAGTAGGCCAAGTATATATATATATATATATATATATATATATATATATATATATATATATATTAATTATTCTGAATATGACCCAATATATATTTTCCACTTGTTCTTTTTTCTTTATTTGGCAGAGGGTCGATGAAGCAGAACACCATTTGTTTTTCTTCAACTATTTTATTTTAATTTAAGAAGAGGCGCGAATTAAGGCGCGAAACATGTCGGGAAAATAGATAAAATAAAATAGTTGAACAAAAACAAATCTTGTTCTGCTTCATCGACCCTCTGCCAAATAAAGAAAAAATAACAAGTGGAATATATATATATATTAAATTTATAGAGTAACATTTAATTTCACTTAAATGCTGGGGAAAATCAGTACCTGGAAACGAAATAATTTTGCACTAAAATCTTATTCTTGGTCTTCTAGTTTTACGCGATATCTTCTTTGTTTATTTTATGATGCCTTTATTGATATTTTTTATAATTTAAATGTTTTTCCTCATTTTCCTTGTACCGGCACAAGGCTCTTTAAGGTTGGTAGATAAGGAGGTTGAAGAGCAGTGCTCAGCAACCAGCAGTTAAAGACAAATAAGAGTATATAAGTAAACCGTGCAAAGTAATCTTCTTCAAGTCAAACGACTCCATCTTAAGTTTGCCCTAAGAAAAAAATTAGTACCGGAACTAGCCGCAGTGAACACGATACCTCTCAAATTATTTTGCGAGTGAGTGTTTCAGACAATTCGCGGTTAATCCGTTATTATAATGTTCGGCGACTCTCTCGTACTCTAAAATTCCTTTATATAAGGACGTACATTAATAAACCTGCTGTAGTGTATGTTTGTAAATTTTTTCTTTAATATAAATAAGTATTCTTTATTTTGTATATGTTAATTTTAATTAAAGACACGCGACTTGTTCTTGTTGGGACCAACTGATTAATAGAATAATATAATGAAAAGTAATCGAAAAAAATAAACCAGCACCCTTTAACATAAACGTATATACCAATGCGATAATGTCAACGGCCATAGCCACGTTCAATGCATAGGTTCCCGTTGATCACCGAAGTTAAGCAACGCAAATTATTAAAACCTTTATACAGCCGAATTGTTGATGTGCCGTTAAACATACAAAAAATAAATAAATAAACCCGATCACACATACACTTTTATATCAAAAAGCTAATGTCACATAAATATAATCTTACTTGCATTAAAATAATAATTTCAGCCACTACTATAAAAAAAGTTAACAGTAAATAAACTAAAGTTTTAAAAACACAGAAAATTATTCTGTCAATTGACATGGGCGATTCCAATTTCCATTAACCCTAGGCAATAAATACGGCAATGGATTGAGGACGTATGAAAATAAATTTGTCTTTAACTACTGACCAATTGAGCAATATTGGAGTAGTTTCTGGAAAAGCAGTAGCACTAAGATCGGTCGGCCCCTTGACGCAAGACAAAGGGAGAAACCTCACGCTGTTCTCATTGTTTCCAATATTACGTCAGGCACTGTTTCTCGGTCGAAATCTCGAGGGGAATTTACCGGCACAATATTAATCCAATCGAGGAATATATTTGTCAATGTTTGCAACATCTTCAGATGATTATTAGTCCGCATTAAACGATGATTTAGTTTATTAAGGAGGAGTGGTACAAGGTGGCTGGATGCACACGAGACGAAACTAAATACAGAAAAACACTCGATGAATTTGACTTAAGACACAACAAAGGACAACGGAACCATATAGACGGAACACAGATGCACGGAAGTACCATTAATACGTATTACAAGTCCTTGTATTCAATTCCTAAATTACTAAAGATGTTTTTTAGTCACTTACAGGATGCTTTTTACTTATTTTTTGTTGTTGCTGTTTATTTTGTTTGTTGATTTTTTTTCTTTTATTACTTAATAATAATTATTTATAATGCATAGATGCAGAAAGGACAATTTTTAACGTTTATAATTAATTTGTATTCATGTTTAAAATTATTAGAATACAGATATATATTCTTTTTGTAAATTATTTATTTATTTGTTTATTTTATGTATATATTTAAATTTAAAATTATTGGATCAATAGTAACACATTATTTTTGTAATATTTTTTGTAAAATAAACATCCTTATTCATTCAAATTTAGTTTATTATTACTATAATCACACGACTATTTCTTCAATGACACCCTTCAAGGGGTATATATAGAGCTGATGATAATAACAAGACACTTGAAAAGTAAACCTATAACTTAAAAAGTTTTTTTTATAAAGTAAATAACTAAAGGCTGACTTTTGAACTACCCTGCAACTTCCATCATCCATTTTAAGATGCACTTTATTTTATTTTCAATTGAATTATTTAAGTTAAAGTTTAACCAATACTTAACATTTATTTACAATGTTAACATTTATTTGCAATATTTAAGAAATATTTGCAATATTTAACAAATATTTACTAGAAATTCAATCTGTTTGATGAAATTACTCGTTCGCGGGTTTGATTCCTGCCGGGGGATGGTTTTTCTTTCGATAAAAGAAAAGGCATCAGTCTCAAACTGAAAGGCAATAGAGTCAATTGGGAATGCCCTATCCTCAGGCAGACCGCGACGTCTTTTCCCAGAAGTTACACCTCCTGTTTGCAGTATCCTTAATTTAGAAGAATTCATTTTCTCTTGTAGTATAGGATTCTTGCCACATATGCATTATAGACCGAGAGCTGGCAACGCACTTTTCATGAAGTGTTTTATGCACCCTGATATTTTGCTATAGTGTACCTTTGGGCAGATAAGAAGGTAAATATGTGTTTCCTGGACATACCTTGGAACGCCAGGTACTGCGCATAGGGGAAAGGTGCAAAACAATATTGCCCAAAAATAGTGTTTTATTCAGAAGCCAACTATTATTAATAAAAAAAATTACAAATTAAGGCAATTTTAAAATTAATAATAAATAATGCAGGCAATTTTAAGGGGGTTAAAATGTAAATTAAAAAAAAAAAAGTACCTAGTTTTCATTTTTAATATTAAATGAAGTTCTTTATTCACGCTGCGATTTAAACAGCGTCTTCAATAAACATATTTGAAAATAATTGCAAAAGGGCAGATACTTTTGTGGGGTTTAATTATCAGGAAACATGAAAATAATGTTACCTGTGATAGACTGTAATACACTGCGCGTAACCGTAAGAGTGCACGACACGACCGCGCAGTGTTGGTTGTTCCCTGCGCTCTCATTGGTTCACATGATCTTGTACAGCTGTTCCGGTTTTAATGGCAGCTCGAATAAAACTCTCATTTAATATTAGAATAAAAACAATTAATTTTTTTTTTTTTTTTTTTTTTTTTACGTGTTATACCCCTTAAAAGTGTCTGTCATATTTATTATTCATTGTAAAATTGTCTTAATTTTACATTAAAGATAGTTGGCTTCTGAATAAAACTCTATTTTTGGGAAATATTTTTTTGTACCTTTCCCCTTTGCGCAATACCTGGTGTTCCAAGGTATGTCCGGGAAACACATATATACCTTCTTATATATCCAAGATGTACATTATAGCAAAATTTCAAGATGCCTAAAACACTTATTATTATTCTTTCCTCGTATTGAGCCTGCAAGTATTGACACATTGGACGATTATAGTATTAAATATGGCAGGCATGTCGAGCTCATTTATGTTTAAGGTCATTGCATGCCATATTAGATTTGTGCTGGTGAATATTGATAGGGATTGTCCCCAGGGTACCTACTAGCTTTAAAGGTGGTAAACATAGAACCTTGTTTCATACTCTCGGGGGAAATGGACTGAGTTATCAACCATTTTATGATACTTCCATTAGTTTTAAAAGCATTTATTTCTGTACCTATGTGCTCTTGAAAAACAAGCAGAACTGTTGGAAAAAATATAAAACTCATTTTAAATTTATTATTACATAATTACATTATTCTGAAACGTTGTTATTGCTGAATTAGGCCAGAAGGAGGTTAAGTTATCGTAATTAATTTTTGTAGGAATTATTATTTCCAGTTTATTAAATTTTACTATCCGAGGTTTTTCTGAAGTTGTTCTTTGCCGTGAATCCGAATATCATGACCTTCATGTTTAAAAAAAAAAACAAAAAAAAAACAAATCACTCATATAACAGGCCACGAGGGCCCTGAGAGGCAGATACTAAGGATGTATCTGCTTCTTGACCATGCGGCACACTGGGGAGATAGTGTGGTTAGTAATATGCCCCGACCGCTTGATTTTCCCCTTTGCAGGTACAATTTATAAATTAATTAATGGCTGGGTTGGCCTAGGGACGGCCAGGGGGGCCGAATTCAACCTATGAACGAAGACACTAGAAGATAAAAATCTTTAGTGCTTGCTCGGGATTTGAACTCAGGTCCTCCAGCATATTAGTCCAGTGCTCTACCACTGAACTAACCTCGCTCCCACCTTCACGTTAGAGATAATTATTGCAAATATTAAGATTCCCAATTATTAAGATTCCATTTAGTTTATTGGTGCTTTTTGTTATTTTTATTTTTACCTAGTATAGGCAATTTAAATTTTATTTTTTTATAAATTATTTAAATTATTATTTAATGAGATAAAATAAATGAATGCAAAGTGAATTAGTTCTGGTTGTACAGAAAAAATATTATGGGTAACAAAATAATTTCTCTGTTATTGGGCATCGGCGAGTGTCCATGATAAACAATATAAATGTGTATTATAACCATATTCTAAATCCGTCTTTAATGGCTAACGCTCATTTACATAATTTAATAATCGAGGTAATTGAATTCGAAAGAGATTGTGGTAAAAATCTAACTTATCAGAGCAGAATATTAATTTATGAATCAAGTACTTTTAAACGGATGACCTTTCTTAGCATTGATTGTCAGAATCTCTATTCTAATATTGAAATATAGGTTGATACTTACCAAGTAGAAGCTATATTCCCTGTAGGAAACTGGTCTCCACCAACAGTTTTCACTATTCTTCTCGATCGGTCACAAATCCTCACCAACGCCACATAGTCACGCCATTTAGATCTTCCTCAACAATATCTAGCTATCGGAGTATCCATCTTCTTTGGCACCACCTGTTTTACCATGGAATAGCTTTTCGGATACTTTTGAATCGAGCTAGCAAGTAGAAACATATGTAAACAAAATTTTAAAAATTGGCGTTTGCCTTTGAATTTGTCCTTCAGTCATTATGCAGTGTCATCTGACGCTTGAAATTGCGTTTTGACTCCCGTTTTTTAAGTCTTCGTGGATGGTTTTATTTTTTCATAAGTTACTAGTGGGGAAACAAAATCATTGTCCCTTAAATTATTGAATTATTTTGCCTCCCATGCCAAGCAAGATGCCACATTTTTTAAGCTAGTAGAAAATTATTATAAGCCATGGGCACGATAAGACAAATTATAGTTAATAAATAAATGGCCCCTTTTTCAAATTTAGAAATTAACGAAATACACGAAAGAGAAAAAAAGAACCTTCTTATTATTGTAACATTATTTGTTTCCTCTTTTTTATCAAGGTTTCTGCCCTCCTGGTGCTTCTTGTGCAGAATATATTATGTTGTCATTACCCTACAAGTAGATGGGTTTTCTCCCTATCTTGAGGCTGTAAGCTTTGTATTTATAATATATTCGCCTGAAGGGGCAACAAAAGGATGAGAAACATGCAGGGAATAAAGGAAATAAATATAGTTAAAGTGTTTGGTGTAACCTTTTGGTCTATTTCAAAAATTAGAAAAATACTTTGCTACCTTAAAAAAATTAGCAACTTTTTTGGTTTTGGTTTAGAACAATAATTAATGCATTCAATGAGAGTGTAAGAAGAAGTAAAGAAGTGCGCTATTTTATTTAAACTAATTAAATATAAAAACTGTTATAGTTTGAATTTTCTTATTTTCAAACGAAATACCAAAACTTATTCCCTCAAACACATTATTATCGAATTGATCACTATATATAAATGGGATTAGTTACAGTGTCCTATGTTGGTTAACCCATTAGCGCCGTGCGTAGCCATATGGTAATGCCAATATCTAAGCAATGAAAGAACAATTATATTATATACTAAGTTCGTAAAATTGATTTATTTGTATTAAGAATTTTTGAAAAAAATAAACTCCGGCGCTAAGGGGTTAAGGAAAGAAGTTGTTACCACCTTATTGACGATCGTTATTTTTATTTATAATTTTATTTTAGGTTAAAAAATCACAAAAAGGGAAATTACGTACCTCAATTAAGATGTTGGTAAAACATTTTGTTTTTTGAAGTATTTATCGCGAAACCTCTCATTGGCGTCAGTGATTTACTGTTTAAACATGCCATACGAATGTATACTCTTGGACTACGGCGTAATTTTATTTTTTGCCATTCATGTCAGTTCTTTTCTTTTTATTTTCTGAATTTATTTATTTTTTCCCATTATTATTATTTTTAAAATAAAAAAAAAAGTATTGTAGGTTTGCAATCTCCTTTTGGCTACCTTTTACATAAAAAAAATTATGTGAATACAACATTCAGACAGCAAATAAATGGATGATAGGTCAATGATAGAATGCGAGAAAAATCACTAACGAGTAATATCAAGAAATACAAGAACATAAAGGGCACATACTGGAGAAAAGATATAAAATTGGCAGAATAAGACAAACCATAAACTGATGTTGTCTATAACGAGGTGGATTGATAGGAGGGTGGATCTTCTATAACCTTTTCTTCTATATCGGTCATATAATATTTCCTACGTCCTATTAAATTACATCGAAAATATCCCAAGATCCATTTTTCCAAAAAAAAAAAAAAATAAAAAAAAAAAAAAATAAAAATAGAATTTTTGGCAAGATTATCAAGATATTTCTTCAAAAAAAATATTAAAACAAATATTAGTTTTCAATCACTGCAGGATAGTTCAATTATGTGTAACAATATGTAACCAATGCCTTTATAACTTGTAGGATTTGGATATTCTGAAAGACATTGGATAGAAATGTATATACTTGAAATCAATTAAATTACGATATTTCTTTTAAAATGGCAGAAGATCTTATTTTATGAAAACTTCAACTTTTCATTAATTAAGTTTGTGCTCTAAATGTTGCGTGCCACTAGACGCCTCTTCAGGAGCAACTTATGTATATACATTTCAATTTATCCTCAAACTGGCCGTTGAAAAAACAGCTGTTCAAAACCAATAGTGTGATGGTTTAAAATAGATTTCTAAAGACAGCTTTAATTAAAACATGCCATTTTCTTGTAATGTTTGTGCATCGGCTGCCGAGGCTAAACACGGCAGCCATGCTAATTCAAGTGTGAATTAGCACACATTTAATTCAATATATTTCTGCCTTTGCTGTATATGTTGGTAGTTGATAACACTACCGAAACAGTTAACACTATCCCTAATACGTTTCAATATATTAATACTGGATTTTTAATAATAGTTCCTCCCTGTGTAACATAGTGCATCTACAAGTGCACGAATAACTCCCAACCTTCTTACTTCTTGCCATGTTTGCCTACTCGGCCCAGGTACTTTTCCTCTTATCTACGCCACATCTATCCAGGACTTTCCGCTTTTCCAACTCCATATAAAGAGTTATTTTTTCAATTAAGTGCGTGTCCTACCCACCTATATCTCTTTCTCATTATTTTGAGGCGGATAGAACAATGTCTTCTGTGATTTTCCACAGTTCTTCATTTGAGATTTTTTCTCAGGCCATCTGTTTTTTTTTTTTTTTTTTTTTTTTTTTTTTTTTTTTTTTTTTTTTTTAAGAAGTTAGAATTACTGCCTCTCCTTGCCTTGTTGGGCATCTTCACATACCTTGGGCTTTGAAGTGAGTAAGGCCTTATTTTTCTTAGGGATATTAGGAGAGAAGACACGGTAGTCAGCGTAGAAGTTGATGGTTGGTCATCATAAACTTTTCTATCTCATTCTTTTTGCGATCATCGGTTTGGGAAGAAATCTGAGTTTCTACACCCGTTTCAACTTTATATTGCTTTGCCAAAGGATATTTTTTTTTTTTTTTTTTTTTTTTTTTTTTTTTTTTACGACGCATCAACAAATCTTGGCTATTAGCGCCGACGTCCAGGGTGCAGCCAGGAATTTTCTCAGCGAGCCCTGAGATGAGAAAATTTCTGGCGCCGGTGGGGATCGAACCCACCATCTCCCGCTTATGAATCTAGCGCGCTAGCCACTAGACCACGGGAGACCCCCAGGCCATCTGTTCTCAGGATTCTTGTTTTGGAGAGGTCGGGTGGTGGTTTCGGCCAGTTCGGAGTTATCACTGCTGTATAGATGCACTGACTTTACGTTAGTGTTAAGCAGATGTAGTTTTGTCTTTAAAATCAAACTTAATGGAAATAAATGAAGTGATGAGTAGACATCGGAATTTCTTACACACACCTGTTGGCCGCTAGTCCTAAGTGTGAACCTCCGTGGCCATGCTTGTAGGTTCGATTCCCACTAGCGATAATGTCACTTGGGAGAAAATGCATTACCCATCTCCTTGCTAGAAGATGGGTGGCAAGCTGTAGGTAACCCGTCCGAAACATCTGTGTCATCTATAAGTAATCCTTAAAAATAAAATAATTGGTTTGCTAAATAACATTCTTGGGACTGATCTCATACAAAAAAGGTTTGACGCGAAAGCCACACAGCCCTTTTTTTAAGTTATTTTTCTAAATGTTTAGGATCTTTTATCAAAAAGAATTGAGGATTGAAAAAAATAATCTGACTTTGCGCTCTTTATTTCTATTATGATATATAGTGACCTAAAATAGATGTACTTCTTTTCTTTTACTTTTTGAATTCTGAAGAGCTCGCACGTGGATGGCCAACGTTCCTGCTAATATGAATAAGAGCAAAAGTAAAAACATTTAGACCGGATATTCTAGAAGGAAAACTCATGAAAAATAAAGAATTTCTAAGGTCCAACAATAACTGCTGCCTGCAATAATTTCTTAAAATGAAAAAACATTAATGAGAGGGATATTCTTCCTATTGTCTCTAGTTTGCTTATAAATATAGGGGAATAATTTCAAGAACACATTTCTGAGGGCTAATAATTTATTAACATATTACTGTACTTAAACTTTTAAATTGTATAATAATCTATTTAATAACGTAATTACTGATTCTAAAGGGATTCCAGTCGCTTCGGGGGGAAATAAGTAGATTCTACTATACAAATAATCCAAAAGTCTATATTACGCATTTAAAAATTTTTACTGCAATCGTGGCTGTATAATATTACTTGAGAACCGACCGGTTTGCCGGTTGTTATTGAAGGGAAGTTTGCTAATCATACTCAAATGTTATTTAGTCACCTGTTTCTTGTTGAACTCTCTAGGAAAATATGTTGGTGGTTCTTTTTCCTACAATGAAACTATCATTTTTTCTATTTGGGTTGTAAATACGAAAAATCTTTTGAAAATGTGTACTAAAAATCATTGATCCCATTTATTTCTATAACTCTCTTTCATAGATACTTACAGTACTCAATACATTTTACTGATACTCTTGATACTCTAAAAACATTGAGGTGCTATCAATGTGCACATGATAAGCACAAGTGTAGGCATCCCTTTACTTCCTTCCATTTCCTAATTGAAGGTCAATTCTTCCTTCATTTATTAAGTTACCTATATGATTAACACATATATGGTATATGGATGTGGCCCTACTGATAAAAGGTTCTTGTCCTCAAGCTTAGACTTTGCTACTGATAAAAGGTTCTTGTCCTCAAGCCTTTGCCATTAATAAGTATCTTTCAGTCTTGAGAAACCATGTAGTTGTGAAAAATGTGATTAATTTCCGGAGAAGTGAAAATATATGAATGTAAAAAAAAATGACCGACTTCCAATTAGTTCCCCATCATAGCGCGTTTTCCGTAGCGTTCTTAACACAGGTATCATTAAATACTTAAATATAAACTACTCTAATTTTTTTCAAACTTTTGTTTTGTGAGAAAGTTATTGTTGGTCTAATATTATTGTTAAACTGATAACAATAATATCAGCTTCTTGTCCTCAGGTTTAGACTTTAGGCCTTTATTACTGTATTTCTGTCTTGAGAACTATAAATCCCAGGTATCATTGAATGCTTAAATAGGGACTAGTAAATGAATTGGGCGAAGCATTATTCTGAAACTATTTATTTCCTTAGCAAAAATAATAAATAACTAAGAATATTTAAATACAATTTTGGGAGGGGGGAGTTTTTTCAGATTATTACACACCCAATAGTAGTAATTGGGCATTAATGCAGTGGATTCGGGACTGTCATAAATTACTGTTTGGATGTTTTTACGGGAAATGAATATTTGAATGACTTTAAAGAGACGTGAACCAAACTGGATAATGGGGGAATGTATCAGGGAGGTAATACAATGTGTTACTGCCTGGAGACTAGAATGACATCGTCATCATTACCTGGTTCAAATATGTTTTAATAAAATTGAATGACAAAAAACAATGAGACTCTAGACTGTGATATTAATACGAGAGTGAGATACAGTGTTTTACAGGTATTGGAAATTTAATTTTGTCTGTGTTCGGTGATTTTGACATTTTTTTTTTCCAGAGATTTCCTGATGACGGGATTAAGCCAAAATACCGTTTTCATTGATTTCTTCTCAAGTTTTGACTATAAGGGGCCTGCGCCCCCCCCCGAAATTTTGTTTTGTTGATATAAGTTCATGTAAAAAAAAACCTATAACAACGAAAAATGTCTTCTACATTTACCCTGCATACTAGGTGTCTACCCTGGGTCCACCATTTTACACTAAAATATTCAAAATTTTCCCTACACCCCGAATGCCTAGGTGCTCTCAACCCCCCCCCCCCCCCCCCGAAATTATTTTCTATATACGTCAGTGAATAAAAGCGAAATTCGACCTTGTATGGCCAAAATGCCATAGAAATTGTTAGCTGTCAACTCAACTTCAGCTTGTCGAATCATTTAATTAAAATAGGACCATTTTTGGGGCAGCTCTAGCGCGAAGAGATATATTTTATTTTATTTATTTATTTTACGAGCTTCGCAACGACGGCGACTTGCTCTATTTTTTTTTAAGATACAGTAAAAAATACAAATTTATATGTTCACAATTATCAGTAACTTATAGTACTAAATACAACAAAAGTTTGAAAAGAGCATACGACAAAAGTTAGGAGGTTTGTGTTAAGAATTATGTGCTAAACATTATTTAGAACCTTGCTTTTTGAAATATAGTTAGTATATTTACATAACTTATCACTAAAACTACAATTTTTTATTAGGTCATGATGGGTGCTACATGTTGTGGTTTTCCATTAATGACCAAGTAAAATTGAGTAATAATTACTTAATAGAAAATAAAAATAATAATAATAATTACACAATAGAAAAGAAAAAAAAATCTTTTGTTTCTTCATATTCTGTAATACATGTTTATGTGTTTTAAATATTGGAGTATAGAGTGTATGTATGGCGAAGAGATAAATATACACATTTCTCATGAGCACACCAGATCGCCTCATCGTTTCGACATCATAAACGGGTTTCCTCTCTCTTGAGGAAGCGAGAATACACGCTACAAGGATTCGGTACAAGGGACGGTATTCTACAGAAAAAAGAGAAATAATATAATAACAGACCGTTTTTAAAACCTCAATTCATTAGCCCGTACGCCTCATAATATTGTTTTTAATACTCCAGCAAAGAAAACTCTTGTTTTAACAAAGTGCGGAGACAAATTAATGTGGGAATAAAGAGAGGATTAAGAGAATCTTTTAAACCGGGTGTGAAAATGATTCATGTTCCTGCCAATGAAGACATTTAAACTTAATTTGTTACTTAAGTCCGTCCTATGTGATGGATCCCTTCTCTTCGTTTAAGTGTATCTTTAACGGTAACATGTAGAAGATAATTCTTATACCCAATCACTTGTTTTGAGTTACTAAAATCCGAATACTAATACGATATCCGGTTTTTATTAATGTGAAAATTTATATACATCATTAGCAGGAAGGGCATAAGTCGTTCCGACACAAATTTATATTTGTCATTCCTTGCTTACTCACAATAACGACAGAGCAGATCATTTACCATACAGTTCTACAAAACAGTTGCACAAGACATGTACTGACAAACCGTAGTAGGCGTTTTGTCAGTATATTAAAATATTTAGTCATACTTGGGGACTTGTTCAAACTTATTTTATAAGAAGTGGTAGCCAATCAATACTTTTTAAAATTTAATGTATCATCAATGATAATATATTTACTTGGGACGGGTTGTCTAAAGGTAAGATTACCACTCTTTTCTAGCCATGATAGACTTAACGCCAAGAAGGTGCGTTAACACCTTTCTTTTATTTTTTGGTTTGCTTAATCTTTATAGATTTATTTAATTAAAATTTAATTAAATTCGCAAATAAATTATGAATTTATTCGTATTAAGATGATATTACGGAAATTATTGAAGGTGATTTATTTTTTGTTTTTTTTTATTTATTTTTTTTTTTTTATGGAGGTACAGATGACAAACTGTGTCCCTGCAGCATGGCTGTTGGTCCCGCGGCGGTTTTGAGGCAAACAAAAAATCTAGGCGCTAATAACCTAGACGTTAAACACCTTAAAAAAAAAAAAAAAAAAAAAAACTTACAATAACTTTCGTAATATCATCTTAATACGAATAAATTCATCATTTATTTGCGAATTTTATTGTGAATAAATTTTTATTCACAAATTATAATGTGAATAAATTTGTATTCGTATATTTTAATGTGATTTCTTTTTGTAATCACTTGATTTTTTGTAAATATTCACATTTTTTGTGATTATTTACAATTTTTTCTGTGAATTTATTTTTATTCGCAGAAAAATTTGCGAATAAAATTTTATTTGTATTTTTATATTTAATATATGTGAATAAAAATAAATTCGTATTCACACTTATGAATATGAATTTATTTATATTCGTATTCACAAATATATGAAGTACGAATTTATTTATATTCGTATTCACAAATATATGAAGTTAGAATAAATTCGTATTTTTATTTATAAATAAATTATGCCCATCTCTGTATATATATATATATATATATATATATATATATATATATATATATATATATCATATTTGCTAAAAGTGCAAACAAACAAATAAATAAATTTCGGGAATTTGAGACATATGTTCGGGATCATCAAGAACGCATGTCTACAGTGTGCCTGCGATGCAAATTGCTAAGAATACTAGAAATATTCGTATAAAAAGTTCCAAAGCAAAGAATTTCATTCCAGCTCGCAAAGGTTCTACTTATTTTTTTCTTATGTTTATGCAAATGAATCCAGGGTCGGAGTTGAATATCATTTGGAGTTTTTTATGTTGGAGGTAAATTTGAAAACTTGAAGAATTGCAATTTCAAGCCTGAGTAATGAAATTTAACTTTAAAAGTTCTCTTTCGCGAATTAGGAATTTCATTTTAAGCTTTACTTATATAGTAATCTAAAAAATATAGTAATCTGTTGCTTTAATGGTCGCCTTAACCTCGTCGCCATCCTCCCAATGGAGAGTAAAACAGCTTCAGAAATCGACTTCAATTAGAAAACTGGAGTTATCTCCTACCAGTTCAAAATGGACTAATATTGATGAATTGGTCACAAAAATACCCTGTGTGATTCAAAAGAACGAATTCATCAATCAGCATAGTTAACTAAACTATTTTTAAATTGAAATTTTTTAAATTTATTTATGTGAAGAACTCTACGGCAATGGCCACAAAATGAGTTATAAGAAAGTTATCAAAGTGATAATTTAGAAATTATCTGAAAAATTTCAGTAATGAATTAGAAAATAAAAAAAAAGTAATAGGAAATAATATAAAGTGTAATTTTGATAATAATTATAATCAGTCAAACGATAAACGAGAACTGAGTGTAAAGATAACCATAAAAATATTGCTGGAAATAGAAAAAAAAAATCAGCCGACAATTTACGAGAGATTTGAAATTTTCGCTTGACTTAACGTGTAGGTTATGTGTAGAGTAAATTAAATTGTACCAATCCATGAAGATAATATTATCGATGCAAATGCAAAGTATGGAATGTGAAAATAGGCATTTTTTATTTTCAATTTATACTGATTGCTGTTGGCCTGATGTACGGCAAACTCTCGAATCTAATTCAGTGAAGGGAAGAGTAACCACTGTCAAAAGATCGAATGGGACGATTATTTGACTGTCCAAAAGCAAAGTAATGAATAAAAGTTTTTTTCACTCTGGAAAGTGGCGATTTTCACATTCGATACTTTGCATTTGTATGGACGATAGCTGTTAACCATGCAGAATCCTGTGAAAATGTTTCAGATTTGTGGTCAAAGTAATATCCTCAATGTCGGGAATACATGTTACCGTGTCGTTAAAAACGTTTATATTATATATGATGTATTAGAGCATTATTCAGATAGATTTTACTTTTTGGTTCTCTCATTAACAGAAATCAACTTGAAAATTAATCAACTTTTTTTGTACTAATTGAACATACATGTGACGGTTAATTTTTGTCGACCATTAATTTTTTGTTGGTCATGCACCCACAACTTTATATATAGAATATTTATATCTAGTTTTTTTCCGAATATTTAAAAATCATGCGCGCAATTCCAAATATTGTCAATCCATGTCGTCATTATACCGAGTCCCTACTGGAGCAACATCAGGTGCAGGCCTTTCTGGAAGCATTTCTGAAGTGACATAATACCACCTTCAATATCCTTCCCAATGCCACCTTCAAAACCCTTCCTAATACCACCTTCTATACCCTTCCTTTTACCACCGTCTATACCCTTCCTAATACCCTCTTCAATGTCCTTCCTGATACCACCTTCAAAACCCTTCCTAATACCACCTTCTATACCCTTCCTTTTACCACCGTCTATACCCTTCCTAATACCCTCTTCAATGTCCTTCCTAATACCACCTTCAATACCCTCCTTAATACCACCTTCAATACCCTTCCTAATACCACCTTCAATACCCTTCCTAATACTTGCTTCAATATCCAGCAGAATACTGCCTTTAATAATCTTCCGAATATCCCCTTTATGTTTATACGCACAAATACATAATTATATTATAATAATTATATAATGTTTTTGTGAAAAAATTTTTATTCACAAATTTTAATGTGAATTTATTTGTATTCGTTATATTTAAATGTGAATGTTTTTGTATCACTTGATTTTTTCTGAATATTCACAAATCTTGTGAATATTCAAAATTTTTGTGTATATTTAGAATTTTCCTGTAAATTAAATTTTATTTACAGGAAAGTTTAAGAATACAACTTTATTTGTATATATATATATATATATATATATATATATATATATATGTATATGACACGTTAATACAAATAAATGAGGTACACATAAATTCTTATTTTTATTTCTAAATAAAATTATGCCCAACTCTGATTACCAACCAATGTAGAGTAGGACGGTAATGATGTGGACGGTAATGATGCGGACGGTAATGATATTTGTTACAAAAATATTTTTCATTTTTTTTCTAAAATAATTATATTAATAAAAAATATTGTAAAATACGTAGTTTATGAAGCACTATTTAATTGTTAGACGAAAAATTTTTTTTCATGGATGTTTTGAGTAATAAAATGGGAGACGGTAATGACCAGCAAAATACTTCAATTGTGATTTACCAGATAAAACACATCGAAAAAACTGATTCGTGCAACATTTCTCTTCCGAACCTTTTGGACAACAAAAATCAGTTTGAGAGAGCTGCTCCAACATCTATTTGGAAACAACTTGCTCCATCCTGATAGGTTTTCTCGTTAATTCAAAAAGGCGGACGGTAATGATGTCAAAACTGAGGGACAACTTTAAAGGCGCTATTGCGAAGTTAGATTTTTGTTTAATTTTTTTAAATTTATATGAATTCACCTTAAATATTATTATTTTAAAATGAAACATCACATGAGCAAACAATATAATATCCTTCCCCCCTAAAAATAATAGTAAAGTGTAATAAATGTGTTCAGGGACAGCGGACGGTAATGATTTTGGGACTATAAAATTAATAATTTTGACAATAAATTTTGAAATCCAGAATTTAATTTTGGTAGCATTAATTTCCTCTTTATTCTATTAGTCATTCCAAGAAGAAAAAAATTTTAAAAATCTGGCCGCCTCAATTATATCGCCAAGGGACAAGAATATTAAAACTATTTGAATAATGCTCATTAACGTTTTCAACTTCAACTTGTATTCTCTAAACCGGGGACTGCAACGTCCCCAATGTTCTGTCTATCCAAGAAAATAATAAGTTTCCGTTAGCGTTTCTCTTATTATACTTGTTTCCCTGATTGCATAATATATATATATATATATATATATATATATATCGACAATTTATAACTTATAGTTCACGAAAAAGACGATTGTTCAAATAGGTATAAATGGTCCGATATTGATAAAAGTTGGTGTAGAAAAACTTTGTCTAATTTGAAAGGTCAATGTCATTTACCAACTCGAAGGTTTTTTAATTAGCACGAACAAAAATAGTTCAGCGGTTATATAAGCATTAATTGGCTTCCAATGGCTATATCTATAACCACATTCGGGAATCTTCTTAAGAATTAATTTTTCTAGTGATCTTGGGATATATTGTAATATAGATCGAAATCCTAGTTAGTATAAAAAACCTATTGGGAAGCTTATTTTACTGAACTGTTAAAGCGAGAAAACACACTTCTCAAGCATTCAGCAGGAAAAAAAATGTTGAAAATTTACTGGGAGTTCTACAATCTTGTAAGCAAAAAATGTAGGTTAGGTTTTGAAATTCAATAGCTCGCCTTGAAATAACCCGACTTTTTCGTCCTTGGGCTTTTTAAAAAGAAGAGAGCTTCCTTTTTCGAACCATATAAATGACTATTGTATTATCTTGAATTGTACTAGTGAGAAATGGTTCTCAAAATAAAAGTCGAATTTAAACGTTTTTGCATATAACGTCGATTCTAGCGTAGAAATTTCCCAATCGGATGAAAATATGTAACTTTAGAACCACTATCGGCCCTCCAAATTTTGTATGAATCGGGTAAATGTTCTTTGAAAAATGGCCGGAATTTTGAATCTTTAACAAAATTTTAAGGGTCCAGCCTTGACGAAATTTAAAACGCATTTTTTATTTTTATTTTTGGAATCTTCCCAAAATTTGAATATCGTTTTTTTTAATGTGCTGAAATCAAATCTGATATCGATATTATTCTAGTTTCTGTTCAATAAGTTCAATCTTGTTTCTGTAACTATTTTGTTTGTCTTAAGACCAAAGATCAATGAAATCATTTAATAGTAACAGTAGATAGTTGGTGAACTGAATATGATGAGAAAAATAGTCCACGCTTATCAAAGTATACAAATTGCTCATATATTACATTTTGGATAGAGATAATGTGCCGAGATCCAATCACTACTCCGGTGCGGACTTAAGGTAATTAAACTTTGTGTCTCCTGGCTGATATGAGAACGGACACTGTCGATTGGATACAGCCAGATTGTCACATAGGCAGTCTAACAATAACTAGGCTACAACTAGGCTAAGTGCCAATTTAGTCTTGTCATTTCAAACATATTGTTGTTTATACCTATCTATTCCTTAGTAGTGTACAGTCACTGAATTGCATGTTATTGGAAATTTTCTACTAGCCTCAAGAAAGCTCACTTAAAACAAATATTGTTGATAAAAACTGTATATTTTGTATACATTAGTGATAGTCTCATTTAATATACGAACTCACATAGACACAATATCAACAAAATTATTTAAAATACACTGTTAAAGCCTAGCCAATCAGTCCCAAAAAACTATTTTATAATTGTTTCCTCATCTTAAATAAACTAGCCACAAATCTTTACCAACTTAGCGAAGAATAGGACAGCTCTCGATAACAGTTGCTCCCTTTTTTCCACACTGCAGTAACCCTGCGATGTGGGAATTTATTTTCTACATGTGCCATTTTAAAAATACTACATGTATGTTCTATATTTATGTAACATGAGAATATTAGTTATGAAAAACTTAACAATTTATAATTAAAGTAATTGAAGGTAAGACAATAAAATTAACAGAAGTAAGACTAAAACTATAATAATATAATAATACTAAGAACTAATAAAATGTATAAAATTTTGCAGAAATAAATGATTGATAATGTACATGAATATAAAAGAAATCCAAATATGAATGATATAAAATATAAAGATAGAAATAAAATGAAATGTATACAATAATGGAAATAAATACAGCTTATTTTTTAAAGTTCGTCATAATCTATAGTACCAATGAATGTATCAAATTCATCAAAGTGTTTGATAAGAATCTCCCTCTTAGAAACCGGCCAGTTTCCTCCTTTTAATATTATAGACTTCATGAATTTGATTCTTTCCTTGTCAAGTAGTCTGCAGTCAAAGATTAAATGGTCGTAAGTCTGTTCAGTACGAGAGTCACATTTGTAGTTTTTGTCTTCAATGATTTTAAATCTGTGTAAGTAACTTCTTGTTGGTCCGTGACCAGTTAGTATTTGAGTGAGTTTATAATTAAATCTTGGTATTTTCTGTGCGTCCTCTATAGTACGTATGTAATCGTATAGGTGTCGTCCTATCTGTCTTAGTATGTGTTTTACAGTATTCTTAGGAGTTTTTTCGTAAACAACAGGCAGGCTCTCGTAATTAGCTGCTGATTTTGCCTCTTCGTCTGCTTTATTTTTTTTTTTTTTTTTTTTTTTTTTTAACGGCGCATCTACATCTTGGTCGGTATCGGCCTATGTGACATAATTTTCCTTTCTGAAATACAATGAATGCACATCCAATGTGATCATCTATTTTGCTTCCATCGGTGTACACTTCAGTATTATTTATTTATTTTATTAATTAAGCTTATCGCAACTCAGGCGACGAAACTGCAGCTTGAAAGAATTGAGGTAAGTAGAAGAAAGTCAATTGTATAGTCAATGATAAATAGTAAAATAAATTAAAAGTACGAGTCGTAAGTAAAATAGTACGTATTAGCTGATAGAAGTAACTTAATTCTGTGTTGATATTTCAGTGTCTCACTCAGTGATATTTACTTCTAGAAATAAAAAGTCCGACTCGCAGGAACTGCAGCATCTTAGCGCGGTTCCGTTCATGTCCCTAGTGCCATTTGATAAGCTTAGAAAAAAAATAAACTTATTTTTTTTTATATATCTTGTGAAAATTGTCATAATCCTCTCGAACAACTCGAATAAAAGTGATATTAAGGCGTCAGGGACACCGACAATAGCTAACTTTTACACAGAAGCGGAAATTACAGAATCTGGCTCTCATTCTAAAGCAAAGCTCTATAAATCAATACAAAATATGCCTAATAAAGCCTTTCTAGAGGATACAGAAGCATGGGCGTATATGAGGGGGGGGGCTGAGGGGACTGCAGCCCCTCCCGAAATTTTGAATTGATGATAAAAACTTCTCGTAAAACCCTTAAAAATAAATTAAATAAGATCACTTAGTTCATAAAACATATTTTATTTTACGTGTAATAGCGTTTTAGTTGCCTAAAACTATTCCAAGCTCTAAATATTTAGTATTCCATACCCTGGAAATGGTCTCAGCCCCCCCCCCCCGAAATTGTTTTTATATACGCCCATGTACAGAAGGATCAAGAAGAAGTACACAAGATTGAGTAGAATACCCTGCCTAATATAGCCTATATAGAATAATATGTTGAATAAAACCTATCTAGTAAATACACAAGGACAAATAAAAGTCTTGACGAATAACAAATCAAGAAAAAAAACTTTATTTAACAAAATAAAACAAAGTTTAGTTGCCCAACTACAATAGAATAATATACCTAATTAAGTCTATGGAGTAGACACAAATGGACCAAAAACAAGTCTTGTGGAATATTGTTTTTTTTTTCTAATTAAATACTTTTTATCAATATTTAGTATATAACCTTTGTTGAAAACTATTGATTGCTAATTGATGAATCGGTTTACAACTAAGTAGTCTTTATCAATATTTAGTATATAACCTTATGTTTGGATCTGAGTTTTTGGGGTGCTCTCCGCCTAGGCTTTGTATTTGTGTCGGCAGATACCTGGGGTATATTTACAGCTCTTGAGGATTAACTCTTAGCAGGTAAATTTCCTGCGGCCCCCTGGTTTCTACGGGCATTGAACTTTAGGAGGATTGGATTTAGGACTTAATATACGTATGTGGACTAAATCATAGCAAGAAGTAATCCTCCGTCGTCGGTTCTTAATTATGTAGACTCGCTAATGTTATCCAATCTTAGATACATCGTATTTAAAATCCACAGCAAAAACACGACATTTCATCAGAATCCCCTGCTGAATAAAACTTATATAGAATAATATGCAAAATAAAGCCTATCTAGTGGATAAAAATAGAGGAAAAAAGCCGTTCGTGGTGGTAGAAAATCTTAAACGTATTTCGCTCAGAAATCTCCGAAATATTGTCACTAATTTTACGTATCCTGTTTTATAGCCAAATAGATTAATGTTCTATAATCAATAAGAAAAATCTACTAACAATAAAAAACTATGGGTAACAGATGAAAATAGGGAATACCAAGAATAATTCTAAAGAACGAAATCAACACCAGTACTGTCACATCTAGATATTCATACGGCATCTTCGAATTCTAACAAACAAAATATTGATTCTAATTATACGTATCCTGTTTCATTGACAAATACATTTGACTACTATAAGCAATTAAAAACACTAGGGAATATGCCAAAGAACTCGGAGTAGGAGCCTCGACAGTTTCAAGACATTTGAAGGAAATCGACAAATCCAAAACTGACATTTCATACGGTATTTCTCCGATTGACATCGCCTAATCAAAACTTTCATCAGAACCTTTTTTGTAGAGCATTTAGTAAGCTTTCTAATGGTATTCTTTCGTTTACCAAATTCTTAACCTTTTTCGAGATATTAAGGAAAATATACAAAGTTACCAAAACTTTTTATGTCTGTTAATAAAATATTTTATTCTAACCCTTCCTTAACTCCAAACGTAACCAAAATTTCAACATATTAGTTTTAATGAAAGTAGAACATGCAGAAAATGTTTCAACTGAATCCCATGATTCTAAATACCCAAATCAAAAACGGTATTCAAAAACTAATTTTCCAATTTTCTCGAAAACGGTTAAAGCTATCGCCTTGAAAATGGTTTCATTCGTTTTCCTAGCCCAAGAAGCCTATAAAAAGAGTACTTACAAGCTTATGAACTAAAAAACGTAAGCGTTACGATTTTTTTTGCGCGAATTTCGCCCCAAACGCCATCTTCCAGTGGGCGGATTTTGCTGGTTAACGAACTTGACCTTTCAAATTGGACGACAGATTTTTGTACCAAATTTCATCAAAATCGGACCATTCGTTTTCTATTTAGAGAGCGAACAGACAAATATATATATATATATATATATATATATATATATATATATATATATATACATATATATATATATACAAATTTGAACCACCGTTATTTTCGGTTTCTAGGGGTTCTGAAACGCAAAATTTTCTAGTCGGCACTTCCGGATTGTTTCATTGTATCAACCTTATAAGCGGGGTTCCTCCCTATGGGGGAGGGAGGAACCGCGCTAAAAGGGGGGAAGGAAAACAAGAGGGGAGAAAAGGCAAAAATAAGACAAATAAATAGACAGATAAAAGAAGGAAGGAAAAAATAAATTTATATTATATATAACAAAAATAAACAATTGAAACAAGGGGAGAAAAAAAAAGAAAAAAAAGGGCGTTGCTAGATTTTATCCAGAGTTTTGATGTTGGAAAGGAATTGGAATATGTCTGAAATATGTTTGCTGTCATCTGAAAGTAATTCAGATGACAGCAAACATTACTATCTGTACTGACTCACTGAACGCACTTCTTACATTACAGGACATTTACAATACTAATCCTTTAATACAAGAGATACACTATAAAATATCATTACTGAACAAGACAGTCACTCTGTATTGGCTACCAGGACATGAAGACATCGGACCAAGTACCAACGTCGACTTACTAGCAAAACTTGCAGGACGTAAAGAACAACAGGACATTGACAGTTTGACGTACCAAGATTTTCACACTGAGGGTAAAGAGAGAATAATGCAAATTTGGCAGGATACCTGGTTTAAAGTTACAGATAATAAATTAAGGGAGATTAAGTATACAGTTCGGGAATGGCCTTCAAGCAGCAGAAGTAACAGACGAGAAGAAGTCGTCCTCTGCCGGCTGAGGATAGGCCATTCCCTACTGACTCACTCATACCTTATGACACAACAAGACAGACCAATATGCCAGTACTGCAATACAACACTTACTGTTAAACACTTACTGACAGACTGTAGACTCAGGCTAAACACTGACTTACCATCAAACATGCATGAATTACTTCAGTATTATAAAGTTCAGAGTCATTTTCAGTTGATTCGATAATTTTTACCAAGTGTTTTGGATGAATATTATTTTTGTAAGGAATTATTTCCTCAACATCATGATTTGGGAGGAGATTATGAATATTAAATTTTAGAATTTTGAGGTCATTTCGTTAAATAGAAGTTTAATAGGAATAATGTCAGCAAGTAGACAAGAAGCTTCATATGAAACCGTTCTGTAAGAACGGATAATTTTTAAAGCTATCAGCCGTTGCACTGTTTCTAATTTCTTAAGATTTATTTTTATATCGAGACCTTTATGCCAAATTTCTATACCGTAAGTCGTAGCTGGTAGAATAGCTCCTTCGTAAAGAATTTTTAGAATTTTTGAATTTAGCCCCGCTTCAATTTTGCATATGCCGAAAGAGAGTGAATAATACCCTTTAATTTTATTTGTAGGTTTGTAATATGTGCTTTCCAGTTTAATTTACGATCTAAAGTGATTCCCAAATATTTTATTGTTTCTACCTGTTGTAGTGTATTGTTATTAAGCCTAATATTTAGATTGGGTATGAATCTTTTTCGCGAAAAAATAATATATTTACATTTTTGTACTTGGAAATTTAGTTTATTACAATGAGCCCAATAACTTATTTGATTTAAAATAGCATTGCATGCAGATTCCAGTACTTTAAAATATATACTAGAAATGTTTAAAATAATATCATCTGCATAAGCCATAAGTTCTGCTTTTTGTGGAATATCTAATTTCAACAAGCTATCCATTACTAAATTCCATAATATAGGAGAGCAAGCCGAGCCTTGAGGGGTTCCTTTTGTTTGATTCTTTTTCACTTTTATACTACCCATTGTTATTTCTCCTGCCTAAATTCTTTATAAGAATGTAGAGAATGTTTTCGGGCACTGGTGTTGATGAAGTGCTTTAAATATTGATGGATACCAGGCATTATCGAAATCTCCTTTTATATCTAATGAAACTAGTAACATGTGATTTTTCAATTCCATTTGTTGATAGATATCAGATAGTAAATGATGTAATGCATCTATAGTACTTTTCTCTGGCATGAATCCAAACTGATTTTTATTTAATGGGCTCTTGGTTTATAGGTGGTGAAGCAATCTAGAATTTATAATTTTCTCCATGACTTTTGCCTGAATAGGAATTAAACTTATAGGTCTGTAATCACAATTTTCTGGATTTGGACGATTTGCCTTTGGAATTGGAACTACTTTTGATATCTTCCATAAAGCGGGAAATACACCTTCTTGATACATTTTTTATACAAGCTATATATAAAATTAGGGAACAGGTTAAACATATTTTTAAATATTTCCAGGGTTATACCGTCAACGCCAGGGGCTTTTTTAATATTTAAATGTTTTATAATTTCTTCTACTTCTAGAAATGTTATTTCATCATCATCAGCTGTATTAGGAACGTCTTGGGATAGTCGTCTTGTCAAGGTATGTATATGTTGTTCGTTGTCTGTTATGTCTGTGGGTATAAACTTGTTAATGAGGTAGTCTAGTGTAGTCTGTAAGTTGCAAGTGTAATGTCCATCTTCTTTCTGCAACGTCTTTAATATCAAAGGAGTTTTAAGCTTTCCCGCAGCTTTCTTATAGTGCCATGACCAAGGGTTTTTTGCATCTATATTGTTACAAAATTCTTCCCATGATTTTATTTTTTCTTTGTAAATTACTCTTTGATATTCTAATTTTTTGAAGACATATTCTCGCCTTCTCATTTCTCGTAGAGCAGGATCGTTTGTTGTTCTTTGATATGTTCTTCTCAGTTTGTTTGTCTCCCGTCTAAGTGTTTATTTATTTTATTTATTTACTTTATTTAAAGTATACTCAACGCCTCTATAATTTAACATTTCTATTAATATTTCTTCTAAATTAATGATGAAATCTTCTGATATATTTAAAATCGAAACTAAATTTTGTTTTAATAAAATATAGAAATGGTTCCAATTAGTATTTTTTGTTCTATAATGGAATGGTGTTATAAGTCGAGATTTTCTTTTATTGTATTGATTTTCTATTTCGAAAATCAATGTCTTATGATCAGAAAAGTTTTCTCTTTCATTGATGGTCCAGTTTTTTATAAATTTGTAAAATGAATTGGACGCTAAAGTCATATCAACATTGCTGCTTCCCTGGCTTGAAGAGAATGTTGGAGTAGATAAATCTACATTCAATATAAATAAATTGGATACCGTGATAAACGTTTCAAGAGCTTTTACCTCTAGTATTAGTGATAACGTCATGCATCTGCAATTAGTATCTAAACCTAAAAGTATTTTATTTTGTTTAAACCTATTAATTATTCTCTCTAAGAGAAGAATATCTTCATTTATATTTCTTTGTATGTCGAAATATCCACTAATTAAATTAAAATTTAATCCTTGATATTGTATTTCGACTGTTACACAATCACAAGTAGATAAATCACTTATTAAAATGCTTTCAATATTTTTATTTGTGGTAATTATGCACGCCCGACATTTATCTCTTCCAGCACTAATTATTCTATATTTATTGGAAAACATTTCAATTTTATTATTTCTTACATATGGTTCCTGGATTAATAAGAAATCGAACTTGTAGACATCAATTTCATATAATAAGCTTAGTGTAGCTTTTTTGGAATGCTTTAGGTTAACCTGAGCAACCTTAATGACAGATGTTATATCATTGTTCATAATTGATCATATGTTGAAGACATAACCTTACTGTAGTATAGAACAGCAATTGATAACATTTATGCCATCAGACACTAACAACTGTATTTTGGAATAATAAATATTTTTTAAGGTTAGTAATGTGGGAACGTTTATACTGGTAAACCATAACTCTACAATTTGTTTTAATGCCATGATAGATGATAATTCTTGAATTAAGAAACTTTAATTGTTTAAATGAAAAATGTGTTCCCCAAATAAATAAATACATGTTATAATAAAGATGTATACTGTTTTTGTTCCTAATGAGCAAGCTAATCATAGTCTGTATTTGAGATTCGTCTAGAAACCGCGGATTTATAAGAGGGACAATCCTTAGAGAGTGGAGTGTGATTCACATCCACTCTCAACTTAGGCTTACAATAATTATTATATTGGATGCAATTGATACATTTATTGGTACTTTCCTTGCATTCTTTGAGATTATGCCGTTTTGCACAGAGCGGACAGGTCGGATCCTCCTTCTTCCTGGCTGCTTCACAGTGCTTGCTGCTGTGGTTCAGTCTGGAACAGTGGAAGCATCTGCTGACTGCTGTGTAGTGTTCGACTTCACAGATTGAATGCATCAGCTTAACCTTCTGTCCTAGAATCTTCAATGTTGCAGCGTTTAATTCCAGAACGGCGTATCTCTACTTCCTCTCGCCTTCTTCGACTCTTCTCTTCGACAAAATCGTCCTCAATTTGATGTTGTCTTCTACAATATTGTTTTGCTCCGTTAAAATTGGAACTAACTCATTGTCTTTTATATCTGCAGGGATATTTTTGGTAAAAATGCAGTTTCACGCCCTCCAAACCGATTTCTTTCAAATTTTGCACAATAACGTATTTTGATGCACTAAACACGAATAAGATAAAAAACAAAAAAAAAAAAACAAAAAAAAAACAGTCGGATTTAACTAGGAAAGAAGTTATTAAGCACTAAAGTTCACTGTTATGCAAGCTATTAATTATAGGAAGCGTTGATCGTCGGGGTTTCGGTCAGTGTTCTTATTCAATAAAACACATTTTATTTGGTAAAATGTATATTTATTGCAGCCAACGTTTCGGCTTGCTATACAAGCCATCTTCAGGGCTGTAAAAACATATATGGCATAATAATGGTAAGGACAAAAAAAAAATAAAAAAAAAAAAAAGAGGCTAGAAACATTAACATAAATATGAGTACCTATATGCTTGAAAATATAAATATAAATATGTATATATGTATATATATATATATAGTATAATAATAGCAATATAAATAAATATACATGTATATGGTATCCAAGAGAATATAGTACAAGTGTCATAGTAACATACCTATTGAGAAGATTGAGAACTGTCCCGTTTCAAGAAGAGAACATTTCTGAAGACTGGAAGGATGGGGCAGGGCTAGACAGGAGAGGATGGGGGGAGGGGGTGGAGAGAAGTGGAGCTGGGAGTAAGGACGGAGGGTAAAGACCGTGGTAAAGGGAGTTGGATTGACTGGGGTTTTGGTATCTTCTTGAGCGAGCGTAGCGAGCGGAAACGCATAGCACGTATGCCCTTAAGCGACAGGTGAGGATGCCCTTAAAATAAACAATATTTTCGAATAAATGGTTTCTGAACATTTCAAATGAGAGTTCTCTGTTTCCCAATGTTACATATCTGCGCATGCGCGTGTTTACAAATACGCTGATGACGCCTAGTTTTATAACCTTCCTAACTTTAGTGGTTAATATTATATTCTATTAATATTAGCGAGTTGAATTGACTGGGGTTTTGTTATCTTCTTGAGCGAGCGTAACGAGCGGAAACGCATAGCATGTATGCCTTAAAGTCATCATTTATGCCTTAAAGTCGTCACAAATTTAGTTGTTTACATTAGCTCTCGTAACCTGCATAACAGTGAACTTAAGTGCTTAATAACTTCTTTTTTAATAACGACGTTTATTTTTTTATTTTTTATTTTTTTTTATCGTATTTGTGTTTAGTGCATCAAAATACGTTATTGTGCAAAATTTGAAAGAAATCGGTTTGGAGGGCGTGAAACTGCATTTTTACCATATTTTTTATAATAATTAATGGTTTGTATTATTTTAGTTCTTCTGCGCAAATAGGATTTGTTTCATTGTTATTAATGTTTTTTATAATAGTTTCCAAATCTTCCTTATTTTCTGCTGATAGTAATACATTCCCATCTTTTGCTGTCTTTAATTCCTTAATACCAACTTTTAACTTAACAGGATTTACAGTTTTTTTAAAAATAGTTTTAATATCTTCATTTACGTTTGGATTTTTTGATTTTATGATAGCTTTATACTGTTTGATAGCAGAAGGAGGGAGTATGTTTTGAGTTTTTAAAACTTGAGCATAACTTTTGGATGAAGTTTGAGAGGTTACCTTTTTGAGTTCTGCAATTTCTTCTTTCATTCTTTCATTTTATTCTTTAAACACATTGTATTTAAAAACTAAACTTTTTAACTGATGAGGTAGCTCATCTTTTAGTTCCTTATTAAGACGAATGTCGGTGAATTTATGAAAAAACTTCAGAGCGTCTTGAAAAGCTGTGTCAACAGTCGCCATGTTGGCAACCAGCTTGCTCCCTAATTTATATTTAAGTTAATATTTTTAGTTTAAAAACATATTAAAATATGTCAGTCACTCTGTACTAATAAAAATAATTTAGGCGCACTTAGTTTAACAACAATGGTATGTCGTGTAGAAAAATAATCTCCTTCGCATATGTACTTTGAAGTTAAAAAAAAACCAAAACGAAAAAACCTGTTTATTGCTTACTAATTGGATTTACCAAGCATAACGTTTATTACAAAATATCATCTAACCATGACCATAAGAAAAATAAAAAGTTTATGATATTTACAATTATATTATTTACGCCCTAAAAATTTTATAATTTATCTACGTAGTTTGTATCTAGTTTAAAGCTCCGAATTACTTACTTAATGTTGACAATTATTTAAACTATAATAAATTATACATATATTAGACAAGCATGCAGTAAAACACAAAATGTCATTAATATAACACTTTGTCCTTAAATTAAAAGGGTAAATTGCATGTGCAGCAATGCTGAGAGTAAAAACAAATAAACATTTTATTTTTATGATAATTTGTTTCATATATTGCAAGCCTACATTTTCAATCGTTTCAATGGGCCTTTCGCTTAACCATGCATGATTTGGATAATTTTGTTCGTCACTTTGGAAAACGTTGAACCAGCAATTTTTCCTGTTTCTGGGTTTGTTGTTAATGTGTCCTTACCGAAATATGCCACATTCGTTGTTAAATGCTTCATATTGTCCGGGCTTCCAGAAATTGAAGAATGTACTCAGGAATGCAATTAATCAGCTAATTTTGAGCGAGGAATATGTACACACGCATATTCGAATGTTACATTCTGTTCAAATGTTAGCGTATTCGAACGCAATGGTTTTAACGTTTGAAGTCAATCCAAATGTTAGCATTTTTGTAATAGACATATTTATACACACACACACACACACACACACACACACACACACATATATATATATATATATATATATATATATATACGCTCAAATAGATAAACTTTTATACACATATTTATTTGTGTTGCAGTACTTTAAAGGGGAATATTTAATGATATACATCTTTTTCATGTCTTTATTTTGCGTTTTTAAATTGTTCTACTAATACGTTATTCTTTAAAAATAAAACCTTGTTCAAATAATGTAAGGCATCTAATTCTTAATAGAAAAAAAAAAAAACACACAGATATACTGGAGTTTACGGACAGAACAGACAATAATAAGAATGTCCGGTTTTTCTTCTGCTGAGTGTATTACGTCTCAAAACTTTCTAAATCATAGAACAAAGTATATATACAATAGAAAATTAATACAATCTAATAATTCTATGGTTGGTTTTGATCCAAAAAGAATGTTTTCCAAGAATAATATCCTTCATAATTCATTTATTTCATAATCTTCTTTGGAAAAAAAGAAAAATGGCTTCGTTTTTGTGCTATAAATAGTCGTACTTCAGGTATAAGATGGACGAGCCATCCAAGGAGGGTGCAAACAGCGAGGTAGAGGAAGGGATCCCAGCCAATTCCCCTAAAAATAACAGAATTAGCCCTCGGACCGAGGTAGGCGAGAAGGTTATCTCATACCAAATATATAATTACAGTAAAACGGCCTGTTAACCTTCCCCTCCTACAGTAAGTAAGTCATTTGGATTCGCTGCTTTTCGTTTCGTCAACTTTCTCTGATAGCGAGGAAATGTCAAAATATGCGTCCTGCTTGTACTGTTCCAATTGCTGCGACATATGAATGTTCTTGCTATTCATTTCCCCATAATTTCATTTATTTATTTTTTCTTTTCTTTTGTATCCAATTCTACTGCATTTTCTCCTCCCCTCCCCCTCCATGGGGGAACTTACTAATGAGGTAGACCTCAAGACGTAATCCGGAGTGCCTACTAGAAAATGTCACATTTCATAACCTATAGATCACGAAAATGATATAGTTTAACAACAACAATAATATATATATATATATATATATATATATATTCGCTCTATAGCTGGCCAAAAAATCCAATGGAATTGGTACAAAGATATTTTATGTGATTTGAAAGGTTATGTTCTTTCACCAGCAGAATCCATCGACCGGAACATGGGGTTTTGAGCCAAATTCGTGAGAACATAGTCCTATTGTGCTAATGAGGAAAAATCAGGGGCGCTTAAAAGAAATGCCCACGTTTCAGAATCTGTAAGTCACGAAAACACCGGTGATTAAAATTGCTTTATATAATTGCCCATACATACATTCTTCTCCCTACAAAAATTCACTTGACGGATTATGATGACATTTGGCATCAAAGATACCTTTTCTAAAACGAAAGCTCGAGCTTGTTATGCGCTCTTTGTCTCTGAAACAACGTTAATCATACGGCTGCGATATTTTTGTTAATAGGAATTATATAAAACCACTTAAAATATCGTCAGAGAAATATATTGCCTTATGCCTTAAAATGGACTAGAAGTTTGACTAGGGTAAATTCAAAACGACAGAATGAATTGAAATGTTTTCTGACCTTTGCCATACTTGCAATATACAATATATTCTATTTTGGTTACATTTGGAAGTTTTGGAAATCTAGTAGAAAGAATAGAAGTAGAAGGTGAACATTTAAAATATTAAATAATAAATTGCATACCAAATTAAGTAGTGTCTAAATCAGTTTATCAGTGCTACTTTCCCGCTAAAGTACCAATAATATTATAAGAAAAAATGTGGATTCATATTAATAATGCAGTTCCCGAAAATGCCATTTTTGTTTACATAATCTGAGTATGCCTACGTTCGCGGAGTGAAATATCCTAAGGCTGACCATTAATCATATCATTTTAGGTGTGTTTTAAATTTTGAGTTTTATTTATTACTAGCTGAATACCCCTGCTCACCACGGCCGATAAGTATTTTTTATATTGAGTTAAATAAGATATGATAAAAATTAACGCTACTACGTAATTTTGTACAGCTTATTATTGCACGGACTTACCCAGGAAACACCATATGGAAGTTACCCAGGAAACACCATATGGAGGTAACCGTGCTTGTTTCCGTTAGATTTATTTTTTTTTTATTTATTTATTTTACGAGCTTCGCAACGATGGCGACTTGCTCTTTTTTTTAAGATACAGTAAAAAATACAAATTTATATGTTCACAATTATCAGTAACTTATGGTACTAAATGCAACAAAAGTTTGAAAAGAGCATACGACAAAAGTTAGGAGGTTTGTGTTAAGAATTATGTGCTAAACATTATTTAGAGCCTTATTTTTTGAAATATAGTTAATATATTTACATAACTTATCGCTAAAACTAACAACAATTTTTTATTAGGTCATGATGGGTGCTACATGTTGTGGTTTTCCATTAATGACCAAGTAAAATTGAGTAATAATTACATAATAGAAAATAAAAATAATAATAATAATTACATAATAGAAAAGAAAGAAAAAAAAATTCTTTTGTTTCTTCAGATTCTGTGATACAAGTTTCTGTGTTTTAAATATTGGAGTATAGAGTGTATATATGGACTACCCTCTGTAAGAAGTTCTTGTAGGTCGTGTGGAATGTTCAGTTTGTCGCGTCTTTTACATTCAGTCGCGTCTTTTACATCAGTAGACAAACATGTTTTCGTTAGAGAGTAAAAAAAAAAAAGAAAAAAAAAAAAAAAAATCTCTTCGCGATTGACATCGCCCCACCGAACATTACAACAGAATCTTATTGTAGATTTTTTTTTTTTTTTTTTTATAATTTATTTATGAGCACCCCGCATTGACAGCGTTTTGCCCAGGTACACATATAAAATAGAAATACATAACAACAACAAAATAGTTACAATATTACATAATTACAAATCCAATTACATTATTGTGTGTTTTAATCTAATTATACAATTAAGTTTGTGAATAACATACAGCTGAAAGTAAAATTAACTAGTAAAAAACAATACATTTTTAAGAAAAAACTTATAATTATAAAGGAAACGAAGAAAATAGTTCCTATGTACAATATGACTATATATAATCGCAACAGTTTCTATTTACAATATAGGTTCTATGCATAATATGACAACATACATAAGAACAATAGCCCCGTAAAATAATGATGAATAAATGAATAAATCACGTCATGAGTGATGTTTATTTAAAGAAAAAAAAAAAAAAAAAAAAAAAAAAAAAAAAAAAAAAAAAAAAACTTTCAACGGCGATGTTAAAAGCATAGTTTCGGTCGTCTAGACAATCAAAGACAATGAATTAAGAAAATTAAGTGGTTGTTGTAATAAATACTACACCCACATGTTGACTATTTGAGGAGTTTGGTCTGGGGTTTGTTAAATTTTGTTAAAAATATTGTTGTCTTTAAGAAAGGTAAGTATAGCGTTGATATGGTGACTGCTATCACGGAGTAGTTCGTTCATGTCTCGTGGAATTTCCAAGTCTTGTCTCAAATTACAGTCTGTCAGTATATGTTGAACTGTGAGGTCTTTGTTACAGATTTGGCACAGTGGTTTATCAGACTTTGTCATAAGGTATTCATGAGTTATACGTGTGTGGCCTATCCTTAGTCTGGCTAACACTACTTCTTCTCGCCTTGAATCCCTGTATGACGAAGCCCAGTCGCTTACGGTCTGTTTAATTTGTCGAAGTTTGTTTTCTGTTATGCTCGACGAGTTAAGTTGCCATTTGTCTTTTATGTCGTTTTTATTTTGCCGTGAAACTTCTTTGTGGTGCAATTTAAGTTGGCCATAAAACGGTTGGGAACTCGTAGAAAGTGGAAGGCGGCTACAGAACTCGCTTAAAAAATGGTTTCATTCGTTTTCCTACGTTAAGGAATCTTTCGCACAAATTTCGCTCCAAAAACCATGTTCCAGTAAATGGATTCAACTGGTTAATGAACTTGACCTTTTAAATGAGAAGAAAAATTGTTGTACCAAATGTTATCAAAATCGAACCATTTTTGAGCCGATGAGGAACTTCTTAATAATTCAAACCCCCCTAAAAGTACTTAAACATTTGAATATCAAAAAAACCTTTCTTAGCGAGTGTTTACACTCTGAACGTATTGTCCGTGCAAAATTTCAAATTTTGTGTCAAGTGGTTCGAGATATTATTACCTCGGATGGGCCATCACCAGGTCGTAAAGTCTATGAGGGACAAAATAACATTTTATTTCTAGTAATTCAAGGACTGCCATCATAGTGGAAATTAACCTCAATTAAAAATAATACTATGAAATAGATAATGTACGGTAACAGCTGTTCTGTTATCGTCCTAGCAACACATGCTGCCTTGGTTTGCCTGTTCTAACAACTAAAACTTCAAACCCCCCTAAAAATACTTAAAAATTCGAATATAAAAAAAAATCCTTTCTTAGTGAGTGCCTGCGTTATATAGGGAGTGTCAATGCAAAATTTCAAAATTTTCTGTCGAGTGGTTTGGGCTGGGGGATGATAGGTCAGTGAGTGAATGTGTCAGTGAGTGAGTGGTATTTGACAAATATATATTAGATTTGCAACATTTGACGTTTCAGGGCCTTTTGTTTATATGTACATATGTTTATTTATATGTGCATGGGATAGTATAGCCAATTCTGTACACAAAGAAATGCCTCTAAAATGGAGATGAATGCACTCTGTACTGATTAAAATATACATTTATACATGACAGAGAATAATTTTATGAAAATAGTATCAGTTTTAATGGACTGTAAAACAAACAGATCTGGATCTACGAGGAAATGGTGGGTTAAATCATATGTTGTGGTTTAAAAGTGTGTTTGCATATTTAATTTGCAACAGTCCATAATCTGTAATGTTGGCCTCGCTTTGACCATAAAGAACATTTCACTTCTCTATAATTAGTGACTGTAAGGGGAAATTAATTAACTTATTAAAGCGATCAGCTATTTTATAGGCATAAATGTGTTACAAGTAATCGTATATATATGCTATTTGCTTTACTGCTAAAAGGTAATTCATTTTTCTGGAACATAACAATGATTTTACATTTCCAATCACCTCCTTTTTAGAGACATCAATATCCCACTCGTTAAAGATGTTATGTTATCAAGATTCCAACGTTTCCAAGAGAAATGTTCCAGTAAGGAAAACCCTCGAGTTCTCTCCCTATAATCTCCGCGTCTCCCATCCTTTCTCTCCACCAAGGTGACTCAGAAGACAGTGGTCTAGAGGTCTTTCTCTTCCTCTAAGAGCGTGAGCCTGTGGCTCACCGATCTCCCTTCGACTACAGCCACTGATCGGAGCAAAAGGGAGCTTGGATATGACTCTATCAACTTCATCTGAACGTTATATTTCGAGATATATTCATATAAGAATGTTATAAAAAATTAAGAAATTAATTGAAAACAAAATTGATAAATTTGATTTTGCGATTTTTGTTTTCAATTTCATCATAGGATCACAAATTTAGAACTTTTTGAGTGGTAGAAAGTGGGAGTCATGAGATTTTCGGATGTGCTCAGAGAGTCCGGGGGTGGAACGGTGACAAACTTCGTCCCAACTCCAGCTATCTCTACGTGTTCCCACAACTTGTTCTAACAGAGCATACTTCGTTCATTAAATCACCCGGGGAATGCTTTTGTTAGTCCAAAGAACTATAATTAAGCTCCATGGACATTTGAAATAGTACAAAACTTATTTTTATAGAATTATGTCTGGGGTAAGATAAAACTTTATATTCCATTATGCAATAAAGATTTATTTATACAATCTTAGAAGGAATTGATCTCTATTACAAATGAAGAATCTAAAGAAAAGTGGAAATGAATATTAGTCTATTGAAAACTTAGGAATTTCTGAACAAAGCTTTTTTTTCTAAAACCTTTAAAACTTTTTTTGGAAATCTTTAATTATTTTTTAGGTTTCAGAGCTCGTAAGTAGGCGATTTACTCTATAAACATGTAGGACGGAAACATCAATAAAAAAATAAAACATTTAAATATCCTAAAATTAATACATGTATGCTATACCTACAAGAAGAATAAAGGTAGAAAAAAAAAGATAGAAAAAAGATCAATCTTTACAGCTAAAATTAACATAAAAGTGATAGATTCAATAAATTATTTCTAATAAACTAAAAATACGATTCTTTTAACTCTATTTTGTACGAATAAAATTAAATTTAATAATTGGCGAAACATATTAAAATATTTCATTTTTTCCCTATATTTGTTCGTAAAATAATGGATGTTTGTGGGTTACATCTTTCAAGAGTTCATACATGTCATCTCGATTATTTTATTCTGTATTTTTATTCTGAGTGTATGAATACGTATGTATTATATGTGATATATGTACGTAAATATGGATAAAATTATTATAGATTTAGGCTTATTTTAATGGTAGTACATATATCTGTTTCATAAGGAACTAACTTCTTTATACAGGTGCAAGCGTGAATATTTAGATTGAGATATAGATAATAGGCTTAACTTTAGTTCAGGCAAATAGCAAAAACGGAACCAATAATAATATGCATAGGTGCATTTAAATGTTTGCAATGTACGAGTACTTTAAGAAAAAGAAAAAAAAAAAAAAAAAAAAAAAAAAAAAAAAAAAAAAAAAAAAAAAAAAAAAAAAAAAAAAACCTGTCCCGTAACAGGCTACGAGGGCCCTGAGGAGCAGATACTGTAGAGGTATCCGATTCATGACCATACGGCACACTAGGGAGATAGTGTGGTCAGTACTATGCTCCGGCCGCCTGATTTTCCCCTTGCTGCTTCGACTGCTAGAGTCATTAGCACCAAGGTACCCATTAATAAATTGTTTAAAGGCTAATAAATAATTAATAAATTACTTTTTGGCCTAGGGACGAATGTACGAGTACTAACACAAAAAAAATAATGTGGTATAGGCAAAGCTTGGCTCATGTACAAATGAAATTTATCTCTCGTGAGATAAATAAAGACATAGAGAAATCAAATTAAATCGATTACTACTGTACAGAAAATAAAAAAGCCGAAGACTTGACATACTCCTGGAGTAATTCTTCATTTTTTAGAAAACGTATTTCGGCTGGCTGGGATTTAAATGGCGTTAAGGGTACGAGGTATACCGCCCTCTGTATTATCCAGTGGTTTAATAATCCTAATTCATAGGTGACTGATGAAGGATAACATAAGGTAGGAGAAGCAGCAGGTGGTTCTGGCACGATATCGTCCTGTTTGACAATGAAATAGTAAACAGCTACTAGGGGAGCGATAAATTCTCATTTACAGTCATGAAATCTCTTTCAGAAAAGCAGCTTGACTATCATTTGCGGTTATCTGGATTCCATTCATTTTCCGATATTTCTGGATTGCTATAAATTCATTTATATTGTTTCCATTGTATGTTTTCACTAAAGTCATTTTTAAATCTTTACAAAAACGGATACAAAAGTTGTATTTTAACCCTCGAACCCAAAAGCTCTAATAAGAAATGATATTTAGCGTTAACGCGCATTTGTTTGTCATAAATAAAGATTTATTTATTTAAATTATCACGTCTATTTATTATTAACAAAGTATTTATTATTAAGAAGGAAATAAATAAAGATTTGATAAACTTAGATTCAATAAAAAAAATAAATAAATGAACGAGAACCAACTTAATTCGATGAAATATGATTCGTAGGAATTTAATTCCTCTTTTTCCTAAACAAATATACATTTCCTCTTTTGCTATATTTCTCGTCATATTCCTTTACTTTTTTACGGAAAGACAGATAATGTCTCAGACTGTATTGGAATTCGTCTTATCTCTTTTTAAATTATTTAATTGATTTCCCTTTTAAAAAATTTAAAAAAAAAAAAAAAACATTGAAAGTGACATTTATTTTGATTTGAAGAAAAATATACAGAAATATTTTCAAAAGAATAGCTCCAGGACTTATATGGGAGCTTTTGGCTAATTTATTCCTACGAAAAGTCAGCAGTTCATGACTTAGCCCATTAAAAGTAGTTTATCATATATATCATCACTAGTCATATCTATATATATGTCAATGAAAGAGAATTCATGAGTCGTATCTATATATGTGTGGGAGGGTTGCTGCGTATCTGTTAATACGAAAGTGTCCACAATGTGTATTCTTTCGTTAAGAAACGGTTGCATGAGTTGGTTAACCAGGAAAATATTGTAGGTCCGTCTGGGTCGGTCGGTGGGAGGTTATTCCGGGTAAAAATTGATAATATGCCCCCCAAGGTCGAATATGTTTTGTATTGTAGCGAAATTCCATATACATCGTGATAAACTAAACAAAAATATTCATTGTAAACATTTTTTTTTATTTGTTTACCTACCTATTTTATTTTCTTATTTTTTTCTCAAGTGTTTGTTCCAGATTTATTCATTATTTTGTGTTTGCTATTGGTTATTACCTTTTATAACTTTCATTCCCTACTACATATTAGAATAACAAGTTCCATTTGTATGAAAATTACTTTACCATTTCTAATATGTTACGATTGAACAGGTGAATCGCCAAAGTTGAGAAGCCTAATAAATAAAACATTTTTGTTTTTATAATTAGTTGATAACACTGAGTGGAATGTTTTCCTTGTGGTTTTGTAGCTTTAAGAATGACTAATACAGTGATATATCATGGAAATGGATAAGCTGACGGGTCGGCATCAAGCAGAAGTACAGCATACATCACGAAACCCGATCTCTAAGCCCTTCTGAGGCTAATTAATTAAAAATGAACTTTTGGAAGTTTCTATAATGAGGATAAATGTGCCATGATGGTTCCATTTACTCCAAGCATCTTCATCATCAAGGACAGCCTCCTTCTCATTAGTTCCTCCATCATGATTTTCTCTCTCAGCAAATCTTTCTCTCGGTTTGCATTTTTGTCAGCCACCTTGTTTTAGCTTGTTCTTCATTTTTATTGCAAATTATACAACAACCCCTGAAAGTGAGATTTTTAATTCAAACTTCAAAATTAAAGGAGAAAATCGCTTTGTTGTGAAGCTCCTAAAATAAAATAAATAAATAAATTCAAACTCCAGTATTAAAAAAAATCAATTATCTGAATTATCAGTCTTTGCGGCATACCGGGCAAAGATGCTGTATACGAATTGATTAAAAAATCCATTTGGAGAAGGAATAAGCTATATTAAGCATAACATCTTAGATAAATGGCAACGAACTGAGAAAAAAAAAATTACGGAGAATTAAAAAGAAAGTATCACCTCGGCAAATATAAATTTGGCAAAATGAAAATGTTTTTGTTCCTCTCGAAAATTATATTTTAGTCCGTTCAGACTTCAGAAGCTCTAAGAGACTATTTGGGCGGGGAAATTATTTTCTCTTTCATTGACAATCCTTATTGCTTTAAGGAAAGCTACATCGCTTGGTGTTTGGCCCTGATCACTTCATTACGAACTAGTATTTCAAGTGACACAACTCAATAATCGGTTTTGTTGAAAGTATCATAGTTATGACTAGATAGAACTAGAAGTTAGCCATTTATTTTTGGTTAAAATATGCAGGCAAAAGGCACTTAAATTACTGAAAATAGGCAGTACTGTAATTAAAAAAGACTCCCTCATAATTAATGAAAATATGTATTTTAAATACTCATTCATTTCTCTATTACCAACTAGCCGTTACCCGGCGTGCCATGCTACGCCTACTTTCCGCATATAGAAAAGCCTAAATAAATTAGACACCAAATAAGTATTATGAAAATCTAATAACACGAATCTGTAACTGTTATGAACCCGTGGCCTCCCTCTGTGAGTCCTAGACGACTTTGACCTAACCTATAACACCCCCCGTATCAAGACATACATGTATATCAAGTTTCGTAAAAATTGGTCTAACGGTGTGGGTTTGTGTAAGGGACAAACATACAGACAGACAGCTATAAAACGTTTTTGACTTCGCCTACGACACTCCCCAGATTAAGATCTACATGTGTACCGAGTTTAGTCAAAATCGGACGAACGGTGTGGATTTGTATAAGGGACAAACATACAGACAGACAGCTATAAAACGTTTTTGACTTCGCCTACGACACTCCTCAGATTAAGATCTACATGTGTACCGAGTTTAGTCAAAATCGGACGAACGGTGTGGATTTGTATAAGGGACAAACATACAGACAGACAGCTGGTAGACGTTATTGACTTAGCCTACGACACTCCCCAGATTAAGATCTACATGTGTACCGAGTTTAGTCGAAATCGGACGAACGGTGTGGATTTGTATAAGGGACAAACATAAAGACAGACAGCTGGTACATTTTTTTGACCTAGCCTAGGAGATTTCTCGTATCAAGACCTACCATTATTCCAAGTTTGGTCAAAATCGGTCAAACGGTGTAGATTTGTATAAGGAACAAACAAACAGAAAAACAGACAGACACGTGATTTTTATAAAAATAGATTTATCACAGAAGTAGTGTACTTACTTTACTTTCCCTTGGTACAAGCAACAACAAGATGTTTTTTAGCATCAAATGTCATAGACCTTCTCAGAAAAAATATTTTTCATAATGGAAAAACTTCCTCTGCATTATCTTATCAATTCGAAATCCGAATACCAGGTAATTACCCATGGTCACAGCAAAAGGGGTGTGAGGAAGGAGAATTTGCGTACTTCTCTCCTCCTCTCTCTTTCCTGGTATCAGAGTTGGGCATAATTTTATTTATAAATAAAAATACGAATTTATTCGTACTTCATATATTTGTGAATATGAATATAAATAAATTCGTACTTCATATATTTGTGAATACGAATATAAATAAATTCGTATTCATAAGTGTGAATACGAATTTATTTTTATTCACATATATTAAATATAAAAATACAAATAAAATTTTATTCGCAAATTTTTCTGCGAATAAAAATAAATTCTCAAAAAAAATTGTAAATAATCACAAAAAATGTGAATATTTACAAATAATCGAATGATTAAAAAAAAATTACATTAAAATATACGAATAAAAATTTATTCACATTATAATTTGTGAATAAAAATTTATTCACAATAAAATTCGCAAATAAATTATGAATTTATTCGTATTAAGATGATATTACGAAAGTTATTGAAGGTGATTTTTTTTTTTTTTTTTTAAAGGCGTTTAACGTCGAGGTTATTAGCGCCTAGATTTTTTGTTTACTCCACCGCGAGACCACCAGCCATGCTGCAGGGACACAATTTGTCATCTGTACCTCCGTAAAAAAAAAAAAAAAAAAAAAAAAAAAAAAAAAAAAAAAAAAAAAAAAATCGGCACCTTCAATAACTTTCGTAATATAATTTTAATACGAATAAATCCATAATTTATTTGCGAATTTTATTGTGAATAAATTTTTATTCACAAATTATAATGTGAATAAATTTTTATTCGTATATTTTAATGTGATTTTTTTTGTAATCACTTGATTTTTTGTAAATATTCACATTTTTTGTGATTATTTACAATTTTTCCTGTGAATTTATTTTTATTCGCAGAAAAATTTGCGAATAAAATTTTATTTGTATTTTTATATTTAATATATGTGAATAAAAATAAATTCGTATTCACACTTATGAATAAGAATTTATTTATATTCGTATTCAAAAATATATGAAGTACGAATTTATTTATATTCGTATTCACAAATATATGAAGTACGAATAAATTCGTATTTTTATTTATAAATAAAATTATGCCCAACTCTGCCTGGTATTCATTATGCTTGTGCATTCCTTCTACCAAGGAAGGTTCTTTTATTTAGAGAGGTTAAACCCATGGGTTGGGAATATAAGCTTTCGAATAGATATTTGTGATGGCAATGTGTAATTTAATTTGTGCAACCTTTTTTGTGTTCGATGAACGGAAATTCATTATGTGATTTTTAAAATGTTTAAATCGCAGAAAAAAATTGCATAACGAGCAACAAAGGCAAAAAAACGCTTGAAGTCTTAAAATATGAAACGGAAGCCAAAAAAGGCAAAATAAAAATTGTCTCTCCTAAATGCACGAAAACATATTTATTTCTATCTGATTCCTCAATATATCCATTCAGATAAAAAAGGCATTTTGCCTAACTTCCGGGCTCTAGTTATGACTGTGAAAGACATGGTAAATATATCTTTATCAACCATAAAACTGTGGGTACTTAGCTTCAGAGCTTGTACACCAGGAGGCACTCGTGTTATCCTTCCTGTTTAAATCCTAAGACAAGAGTGACACATTTTCAGTTGAATGTATAATTAATGTTAATTTTCAGTTTTTTTGAGTTGTGTCACTTTAGAAATACTAGTGCGATATTGTCTTCAGGGTTATTTTACTCTAGGAGAGAATTTAGTAGACGAAAATCGTAAAACATGAAGAAAGAAAGAGTAAAATACTTTGTCGGAAGTAGACTTTTAAAGCATCCATTAATCTTATGCCGGTAGTACCGTGTGAATTGCAACATCAACTTTAGCCACTACGTTGAACATTAGCACAGTCCAGCTGGTTTTAAAGGAACTTCCTTCCATTCCATGGTCCATTGTTTTAGTTGTTATAAAATAAACGCTTAAACATTGTAACTAATCCTTTTTCTTTTTTAAGAAAAACTAATTCCATCTAGCTTTCCATTGGTTCCAGAAAAAAAGACAATGTGAATAATAGGTTGTGATAAAATTGTTGGTATAAGAAAATCGAGTAAATTTTTCTACCACTTTATATTGTGCCTGTAAGATTTTATATTCAGACATACTACTTTTGAAAGTACCAAATTTTCCTAGAATGGTTACTACTTGAAAGGAATTTAAAATGTATTTCATCTGTTGATAGAAGCCTATTACAGTAAAACATACGTCCTGCACTCTATTAGGCTGTACTGCTTTTCCTGATATAAAACAAGAGCCTGTATGCAATATGTTATAATAAAATCTTACTCTAACCATAACAATAAGAATTATTTTGGCGCTAATGGCCTAGATGTCTATGCGCAGAAAAAAAACAACAAAAAAATAAGAATTATTTTCCTTAAATCAAATTTAATTAAATTTCTAAAATTTAAATGAAATAAAATTGAACCATAATTGGATATTGTTCATTTTGACCTGGTATAGTTGGAAATATATATATTCTGAGGTAAACAAAAATAAAACTTTTAAAACCTGGAATGCCGGAATAAAAACGCGAGAATCATAGAAATAATATAAATTTGGCTTTACATAATAATACCGTATAACTCAAGTTAATTAAAATAATTTATTAACATCTATTTCTACTGGTTATATTAAATATTATTTAATAATAAAATATCAAGAAGAATTAAGGCACACTTCAATCAACCATGCGGAATTAATACTTCTGGATGTGAAAAGTTTGGTTTAATTACTTTGTTGATACTTTCATTTGCTTCAGAGGAATTACTTTACCCTTGGTATGAAAGTTTTCATTTTCTTTGTGTAAAATACATTTGTTTTATTTAAGGGGAACTTTAAAACACTGACGTGATATTTTTCTGGGCAGACAAGATTGGATGATGTTTTATTTTATTCTTAATCCAGAAGAGTGGCACATTGTGTTGAATGTTTGTCAATTCATTTTAATATGTTGTCTTATGAACTACAAAGTTAGTTATTCGTGACATCATTATTTCGAGATGCGATTGCTGTGGGATGGACGTTTCTGTAGGAAAAGAATTTTGAATTTTTCACTCAGAATAATATGTTCATGATTCAAAATTGCAAGTGTGAACTGAATATCTTATTCTGGTGATTTTTAATGTTCTAAATTTAAATATGATATGATGTATCACCTATCATGTCTTTGCGTTTCTTAGTTAAATTGATTTAATTGAGTGATTTTTAAAGAACTGAATAGATGTTCTGTAGTAAAAATAATTGAAAAACTGCGTCTAATAGATGACGTTTGTAGCGCTACTAAAACGCATTTTCCTGCCAACTGAGGTTGATTCCAACAGCTAACGAAGTTTCTTTTGTTAACAACTGATTTTTGTTCACTGTCGATCTACTGTCAATTTATTCTGTAAAACCTTTTAGATCCAAATAACGTGCTCATACCACCTCTACATATAAAGTTAGGCCTCATAAATCAGGCTATGGCCTGTTTCAATAGATGGACCATGTTTTAAATATCCCAGCCAATGATTTCCTCAGAAGGTAAACTAAAAGAATGCATCTTTGTCGGATATGACATTAGAAAAATTATGTTTGACGTTAATTTTGAATCTAAAGTTACCTTAAATGAGAAGGAAGAGTGTATATCTTTCAATGAGGTTGTTAAAAAGATCTTAGGAACACTATACTATGTTACTATTGTAGCTAACATTTAAATGAAGATTAAAAATCTAGGATTTTAATGAGCCTGAAAGATCAATGTTTCACATAGGAGCTAGGTGGGTCTTTCCAGAAGGACATTGAAGTGAAGAGAAAACACTATCATGTCCGCTGGAACACCAGCATCATTGGGAGATACATGCATTTTAAAAATAAATGAGAAAGGAACAATCAACCAATTCCAGCCAGACAAGTTAAACCTGCATTAAGTAGTCTGGTGCTATTGTACCATACTAATGATGTAACATAGCGTTTCATTATTTTCGCTGTATAGGGGTTTTAGACTATATAATAAAAAAAATTGTTAAACAAATTTTTTAAATCATTCTTTTCCTTACTATCCAAAAAACTTAATAATGTTGGATATACTTTAGCCCCTAAATCCAATCGAAGGGATGACTCACTGCTTTGGTTTCTTGATCATTGGATATTTTATCTACTAGTCTAAACTATTAGCTATGTCTTGTAAAATAAGTTTTAAATTTGACTATAAACGAGTTTAGTTGATTCTTAGTAATTTGTTTGATTGGATAAAAGTTTGAGAGCCTTACTCAGGACATTTTTCTAAGTAATTTAGCTAGGAAGAGAATGGGTTATGAAAGTAATTGGCTTTGAAACAACGACTTTACTAAGGCTTCGAAAGTTTCCTTAGGAGTCCATGTTTAGCGATATGTTATAAAGTAGTTGAAAAAATATCTGTCTGAAAGAATGTATGTATAGCCTACATTAATAACTCTTCAAGACATTTCTCTCAACGGATGGATAGATATGAAGATTCGTGGTGATCCCTGAGACATGAGCTTCTGTTGGATGATGTATGAATATGTTTAGTCTCTTGACGTTGAAAAATTAGCTAGAACAGAAGCAGGTGTTTATAATCTTCCGTATCGCTGAGAGGGGTGTGTTCAGGCCCAAAGGCTCAATATTATTTTTTCCCTACCACATTACAATTTTCACTTTATGATGTCTCAGGAAAGTTTGCGCTACTCATATTTCAAATATTCATTGAGCGACAAATGTTTATTTTGTCTAAAATGAATTATTCTAATAATATAGAAAAGCATATGCTTCATTCTTAAAAGCAGTAAAAGCTTTTTAAGCCCATGGCAACCTGTCTTTTGTTGACTTCATTCTGTAAAAAGGTGGTAAAAATAAGTTCCAATTTACCATGGATGTTAACAAAAATCACTATTTCTGATAAACCTCCTCACTGAAAATCGTAGGTACACTGGCAAAAGACAAGTTACAAATGAAATGCTATGAATTCAATTTATAAATAATGCCTTACCCGTACAGCACATTGATATTTTTAATCAAAAGAATTTCTAAAATTTGGATCACATTAGGTTTTGTCCAAAAGTACACACAGTGGCTTTTTTTCTTTATGACAACGCTATTAGGGCATTGTTATAAGTTTTTAAGCACTATTACGTAGAACTTTTGTTTTCTTGACTTTTCTAATATTAATGGGAAGATAAAATAGAAAGAAAAAAAAAACAATTTATTAAATTTCTAAATTTAGATCCGAATTTGAAACGTTTTTGGTGGTGTTTCGTGAAGCAATACCGTAATGAAACTATTCGCAAAGATTTGAATTTATTATATTATAATTATTATAAATTTCTAAACTAAAATGTTTTGTGCGTCTAAACAATCATCTGAGGAATTACCACTCATATCTAACTAAAATAAGTGAACGTTTCAGAAAATATATATTCAAATAATATAATGTTTGTAAAATAAAATGGATCATGATGATCAGAAAAGTACCAAGCTACAGTATCAACTTTCTTAGTGAAGTACTCTTAACACGTGAGCTGTAGAAATGAGTTGAGCAGTTTTTCCCCCCGGGATCATGTATTTTGAAAAGTTTCGTTCATTATAATAAAATTCACTCTGCTCAAAGGAATGCTCCTACATACTTCATTGTTTCCAGATCATTTGTTGAGTAATTGGTGATGTTTTCGCCCTAGCAGAAGGTGAATCCAATCCCTCAGAAAAAAGATGGACACTTGAGCAAAAACTCATATTCGTTTTTTAAATTATAAAACTGAAGGTCATTAGGTAGAAATTAAGTTGAAATCCATATTAAAATTTCTGCTCAAACAGTAATACAAATAAAATGCCATAAAATTATGGCATCCCCCTCCCCCCCAAAAAAATATTCTCCGCACTAGAAGGGTGTATTCTTGGAATTCCTCTCGAACTGGGAGAAGACACCTTACATGTCCCGGGAAACATGTATCGCAGCTGAGGGGTTAAATTTATCACATCAATGAGATTCGGATTTTGTTTCTTTTTGTTGAAATCTCTTTTAGTCAAACTATACCATATTTAAAAATTATTTTCACTGTGGTTTTATTTAGAATAAAGTTTCTGTGGGACTAAATAGCCAAAGGGATCTATAGCTTAATTTTGTGAAATAATGGCTGTTGTCCCTTTCTGGTTTATATGGTGTATACAATGTGTGCAGTCGTGCAACAAACCTCTTCGTTAATATATTGCGTGTTAATACACGCAATATATTAACGAATACGTTACCTAATAATTTAGATGCTCGTGTAGACGCACATTGACTGGTTGAAACTTGTTTTTGAAGAATTAAAATCTTAAGCCGTGCTTGGATTTTCTCGTCTGAGCAGCTTTGAAAAAGTGTTAGGCTCCAGCCTTTTTGGATTTTCTCATCTTACGAAAGTAAAAGGTTAAAGGTTTGATTGAACAGTGAAAAGATAAAAGGAATTAACTTAATAATGAAGCTGCTAATTATAAAAGCGTCCTGGAAGGTATAAAGTGGCCGGGCTTAAGTGCACACGAACCACGGGAGATTATGCAAGCATTAATGTTGGAAAGTCAGGTCTTGGAGTCACTAATTAAAGCCCCTTTAGGCTTGCACCGCTACAAGGCCAAGTTCGCAAGCAACAAGTTGCTTTGTTAGCTCCAAGCCTCGATCTTAGCTCACACGCATATCAAAGACTTTATTCTACAACAGCTCCTTAGCCGAAACCTACCTACAGGAGTTCAGAATACTGAACTAAATGATATTCTTTTCGTTTTACATGATATCATAATGTCTAACTCTCAGTGTTAATTTACCTTTTGGCAAATCAATGTCAAGTATATTCGACATAAAATCTATATGTCAAAATATTTCTTAACTACGGTTCGGAAATTTATTATTGTAAATTATAACATTCAGCAAATTAGTATGTATTTATAATTATTTTTTATGGTGGCGTATTATCTTATAAAATTATAGTCCCACGTATTAGTTTTTCCCCAGGTGGTCTGCCAATTCAAATAGCCAGGCTCGACATTTCATAATTTCACTAATTGAATGGGACGAGGTGTATTCAAAGTGGGTATGGCCGTTTTCCGTTATATATAATATAAGTACTTATTAAATACATATTTTAAAAAAATAATAAATTCTAATCTCATATGAATAAAAAATGGTGTAATGTTTTTATACGTTGTCTATATAAATAAATAAAAAAAAACGCTTTTTCTGTACACTGCTTAGAGTGAATCAGTTTCATATATTAAAGACGCCAAACACACCCTTAGAAAATTGTATTTGTGTCTGTATGGTGTTTGCCCAATAAACTGATTATTTATAATAAAATTTGTTAGCTGTAGGCTCAGCTGAAAATACAGTTAAATATTTGAAATGTTATCAGTATTTCTATGTATAATTGGCCTAACACTTAGGCATTAAATGAAAACATATTATTGATAAGAACAAAAATTACGAAGGATTGAGTGATTTAAAATGACAAAATAATTTATAAGATAAAGACCCCGGTGACACTTCTACTGTTTTACTACACTGCGTCAACCAATTATCACTGTTAGCACTTTCCTCCGAAGGAAAGTAGCTATTGAGGTTGGACTCATGACGGAATTTTTGAAAAATTTCTTCAAATCTTTATCGATCCTACCTAGTAGACACCGAAAATGACCCCCGTTAAAATTTATATATATATATATATATATATATATATATATATATATATATATATATATATATGTGTGTGTGTGTGTGTGTGTCTGTTAACACGATAGCGGCCAGAGTTTTTGTTTTTTCGTCAAGAAACTTGGTATATATCATTCAATTAGCAAACGATTGAACGAGTTCGTTAACCACCATAGTCGGTCCATCAGAAGGGGGGTTTACCCCGAACCCAAAACACTAATTTCACTATGTCAGCCGTAATATTTGTTATATTTCAACGAAACTTGGTATTCGTAGTGGTAATATAGAGAGAAAAGTGAGATATAAAAATTAACTACATCGGTTCATTAGAAGGGGGGGGGGGGTTTACTCCGGACCCACAATACCAATTCGCCACTACCAGCCGTGATTTTTGGTATATTTCGACGTAACTCGGTATTCGTAGTGCTAATCCACAGGTAAATATGTGTTGTAAAAATAAACTAAATCGGTTCATTAGAAGGGGGGGGGGTTTACTCCGGACCCAAATTCCTAATATACTCATACCGGTCGTAATTTCTGCTGTTTTGTAACGAAACGCGGTATACGTCGTGGGTAACTCATGAGAAAGAAGTGTTGTAAAAATGAGCTGAATCGGTCAATCGGAAAGAGGGGGTTTAATTTGTAATATATTTCAATAGAAAAGCCCGTCAGACGTAGGTTCACAAAGCCGCCGCAAGGAGCGCTTTCTAACACTAGAGTGACTGTATCCTGTTCCTGCGTTAGATCAAAATACGATAATATGAGGTTTTTTGTATTTATTACGTAGTGTAGTAGGTATCATGTGTAAACATAACTCTGGAAGCAAATTAATAATTGATCAGTTACTCATTACAAAATTAAAAGAGAACTATTCACGTTTTTATTTTATTTATGTAGGATATTTTAAGCAAATTGTTCTGGAAAGCAGTCTACACTACCCTAATTCTGAAGAAAGTGCTTAGTTATGCAGCTCCTACGTGACGGACTTTTAATACAGCAGACGTCCCAATTTCACTTCACATGGGGAGGATATTGTTTTTTTTTAATTTGACTTAAGGCTTTTTAGTTTGATTATTATGACTCCTCGACTATCTTTTTGTCACACAAAGATATATGCACACAAATTGTGTGAATCATATATATTTAAACAAAAATAATCGTCCGTGTCTTTTTTCTTGTTGGGCTCGGAAATTTACTTTCTTTTTCACTTATTACCTGATAATTTTTGATCATGTTGTAATCCAATAGAAGTAGATTCTGATTATTGGAGGAGAAAAAGTGCTAAAAATTCATAATATAATAATGAAACAGATCCCTAATAAGTACAACTTATGATGTTGATTTATTTTAATATTTAAATCATTTTATTTGTAACAAAAATTCAATATGGAATGTATAATTAAGTGGTCTTTAACCATGTATTTTCAGTTAGCCGGTTTTCACTCATTTATAGAACTCAACATAATATTTGGCTTGTGCTTACCATGTATTACCAATATTAATAAATATGTATACTTCTTTACTTTATTTTAAGAAAACTCCCATTCTTTATTTCCCTAACTCGTGAAGATGTAGATAAGGCCCTATTCCCTTAGCCTGGATCGTGCTTAGGAAAATCTAGGGTATACAGGGGTTGAGAAAGAAAAGGAGAGAAAGGAGGGTTGATTCGACACTAGGCAAATATTTGGGAGCTTCACTACTAACACAATACAGAATGTTTTCCAACCTCATTTCTTTTCAAGGGAACCTCTTTGGCTTTTCCAATCAGCAATTTAGTAAAAGAAGATTATATAAAGAAAATAACTAATTCAAATATTATTACTTATTTCTTCTCCATTTAAGGTTATGAAAAACAAATATGTATTATTTGAAATACAAAATTTCTTTACGGAATCATTATTTATTTAACTTTATATCCATAACTCTTGTAAAGTAATTCCAAAAAAAATAGTAAGATTGTTGATTTCAAAAATTACTTATACAATAAAAAATTATAGGCTATTAGCTCTTCAGCAGTCGGTTTACTCTTAATCAATATTGAACGAATCAGTATTAAAGTGCATTGGTCTGAGTAAGGAAATAATATATGTAGACCACTAGAACGGTTTCTAAAACTCTAATTTCTAGTATTCACATCTCCCAGGAGCATTAGTGTTTTTTTATTTTTACTTTTGTCGTTAAATACTGTCATTCGTGTGAGTCAATATTTTGTTAGTAGAAGTATTGAAAACATCATTTCGTCACTTGGAATGAAATCTGTACTTAAAAACAATTATTAAATTGTTTGGTTCTAATGACCCTTGCAGTCGAGGCACCCCCAAAAAAAACATATTTGCTGGCATTTGATATTACTTATTTTATTTTATTTATTTATTTATTTTTATTATCGTTACTAGGCGATAAAACAGTCCAAACATTAGGTTAAGGAACATAATAACTAAAAAAGAAAAATCAGTCAGGATAAATTTAGATTTTGTCTTGAGTATCTGTACGTATTGTTTATGTTAAGAGTTACTTTTATATTTACTCATGTGTTGATCAGTGCGTTTGATTAGTATTTGAATGTAGGGGAAAGTTGGGTAAAACCGGGTAGGCGGGTAAAACCGAATTTGGCTACTTTGACTATATTAGTGCTGTTATCTGTTGGAAAATGGATGGAACTAGTAGCAGACATCCGCTTTATGATTTGTAGATATCGGAAAGGAAGTGTAGATTATTTGTTTGCTGTCGCCGATGTTTAGAAAAATTCAAGTTCAGAACGATCGATTTTTACTCCACCGATTTTACTCTGTAGTTTCTGATTGCCTGAAGATTTGTGTTAGACAAGCACATCATTTAATAGCACATTTTCTAGCTGTTATTTTAAATTATTAAACAAGGTTTTAGATCATGTTTGAGAAGTGCTAAATCTTCTTTTCTAAATAATGGCGTAGTCGGATAAAACCGGAACCCTGGCTGTCGTCCAAAACCGGGTAATACCCGGTTTTGGACGACTATTTTTTTGCGTGTGAAATGGAAATAATTTCTTTGATTAGTATCAAATAAATATTTACACAGGAAGAATCATCTTCAAAATAGTTAACAAAAGAAAAAACTTATTTCATCAGAAGATACTTTCTACTGACATAGGCTACGGCTACTACATTGAAGAATCCTACATTGTATTTGACCAATTATAAAATTTGTATAAGAAAGTATTGTATTCATTCAATATACTTCAAAGCGTATATTAGGGGGCTGCAGCCCCCAGAAATTTTTATTTTATAGGTACAAATATTTAATAAGAACCATAAAAATGAATTAAATAAAATCACTTAGTTCAGAAAAAATATATGTTTGTGTGTAACAGCTTTTTAGTTGGCTAAATATTTCAAGTTCTTGATTGTTAGTATTCCAAGCCACCCTAACACTCCCAGCCCCCCCCCCCGAAATTATTTCTTCCATGCCTCAAAGTACCCTTGAGGGGATCAAGAAAAGGAACTTGTTGGGGGGTTTCTTCCTCATACTGGAAGAAAGACTATTTGTACTGAGACTGACAGATTTAAGAGAACATGCATTTCAGTTAGGGAAAAAGATTGCCCGAAAGGAATGGTTTTACATCTTTCTTTATCGGAGTCCACTACTGTCATTGAGAGCTCCTAAGAAGACATCCTTAGCTAGGGGAAGGGATTAAATCGCACCGTGATACAAAACAGTTTTTACTCTATTACTCGTTCCATATTTAAGGTCAGGGATTCTTTAGACAGCAGTTAAGGGTTTGATCTTACCATTCAACAATGATCCATTTCCAGACTACCTCTTTGGACCCTCTGATGCAACTGGAAAACCAATGGAGGTTGGGGATAATCCTTTACCTGAACAATCCCAAGTTGAATCAGAAGTAGCCGAAAACGTTTGGTCTAAATAACCCTAATTTAAATCACTAATCACTGACGGTAGTCTCCCGTGGTCTAGTGGCTAGCGCGCTAGATTCATAAGCGGGAGATGGTGGGTTCGATCTTCGATCCCCACTGGCGCCAGAAATTTTCTTATCTCAGGGCACGCTGAGAAAATTCCTGGCTGCACCCTGGATGTCGGCTCTAATAGCCAAGATTTGTTGATGCGTCGTAAAAAAAAAAAAAAAAAAAAAAAAAAAAAAAAAAAAAAAAAAAAATCCTTTGGCAAAGCAATATAAAGTTGAAACGGGTGTAGAAACTCAGATTTCTTCCCAAACCGATGATCGCAAAAAGGATGAGATAGAAAAGTCGATGATGAGCAACCATCAACTTCTACGCAGACTACCGTGTCTTCTCTCTGAATATCCCTAAGAAAAATAAGGCCTTTCTCACTTCAAAGCCCAAGGTATGTGAAGATGCCCAACAAGGCAAGGAGAGGCAGTAATTCTAACTTCTTGACCTTATAATTTGGTTCTGGAGCTCGTAGCCCCCCCCCCCCCCAAAAAAAAGAAAAAAATCCTAAAAGCAGAAACAAGTGTTTAAGGCCCTTACATAAAAAAAACTGTCAAAACACGGACGAATTATGAGTTCTCGTAATTTTGTTATAAAACCTCTTTCAAATATGACAAATCATCTTAAATTACTATAAATTCTTAACATATTAAATTCAAAATTACTTTTGTTCAGTGATTTTTTATCCCAGGTATGTTCGTAATTGTAGGAGGGCCATTGTACCAATTCAATGTTATAAACAAATATTTCATTAGTAAAATATCAACAGTTTATAATGATTATTTTATGTACCCGGTTTTATCCGACCAGGTCGGGTAAAACCGGGTACATAAAATACCGGGGAATAATTTTGTTACCCTCCAAAATATCGTTCTTTTACACTAAAACATATTTATATTAGGAACTAATCAACTACTCTATCATTCAAATAGAAATTGAAGGAATTTTATTCACGTAGCTGTCCAGGAAAAATCAAAAACTTTTTGGGGTTCCGGTTTTGTCCGACTTTCCCCTATATATCTTACTGGTATATATTACTTATTTTCTGATAAAATGATGAATAATTATTAGTTATTCTGTGGTCGTCATATTCTGTCAAATAAGTTTTCTTTTTTCAAGTAAGTGTAAATTTTGTCAACATATTGGCTCCCATGGGAGAGTAGGTCAGTCATGTTGTCCGGTAAGTCATAGTTCTGTCTCCGTAAACATTCTGTCAATATGTGTTTTATTGTCAGTGGAGTGTACTCACAGACACATGAGTGTGTGTTCATACTTCACATGTCGGACTGTCCTGTCTCGTCATGAGGTGTAAGTGTGTCAGCCGGGAATGACCTAGATATTACTTATAATTTTTAATTAAAAATCAATAACACAATAAATGAAAGAAAGCATTTCAAGAATTTCAGTTTTTATTAAAGAGAAACGTACTCAAATCTTCCGTTGAGTATAACGGATAGTTGAGTTTAAGGGTTTCTAATTAAAAGCTAAACATTCTAATAAAAGGCCATTGCTGGTTAATCTGTGTAATTTAAAAGCAGGTTTCAGTTTTTTTAATCAAAAAATAAATAATTATTTAGCTAAACAAGCCTCGACAAGGAAATTAATTACTTATACAACATACTATGTTAAACATACGTATTTTTACTTTGGATTTGGTATTTTCTTCGGCCTTTGAGAAATATCGTTCAATTCTATTGGTAATTAGATTTGTCCCAAAAGGAAGAACTTGGAACCTAAGGATTGTCAATTGGTGTATTGTTCCTGAAACAAGTAAGTAAAATGGATGAGGACAGCTATTGGTAGGAAGAAACTCTACTACTATCTAAAGTTAGTAAGTTTTTGTCTTTTTTTCAATAAGAATTTCAAAGTTTGCTTGTTGCGCCTTGTCACGAGTGTATTTTGTTTTGCTTTAGATATCTCAATATTTTTTTCCCAGGTGTTCTGAGTTGTTGTTCTGGTTTTTCGGTGGTTAAGAAAGTCGCAACTTTAGTGGATGGTTGAATAGCAGCTACAAACTGTTGTGCATTATGAATATTTTGTGTTCCAGGAATTTAGTATGTAGCCTAAAAATAATAGTCTTATAAAATATCATGTTTTGTTGATTTTATTATTTATGTAATTTTTGGGTTATTTAGGAGCATAGACTACTCTTGTGTAATTGTTTAAAATATTTCTATTCTGGTTCACTTAATTCCGATAGTTTGCATACTTGAATGGGCGAGACAGCCGTTTTTTACTATGTATTCCCTAAGCTAAAACACTAGATATTTTTGTATAAGATCATTGTGTGTAAACGTTCAGTGGCAAGACGTCGAGCGACTTCCACTAGACCTGGGCATAATTTATTTGAAATAATATTTTCGAAATAAATCATGAAATAACCTTAACAGATTACTTCAGAAATAATTTATTTTATCATTTTATTGTAATATTATTTCTGAAATAATCATATCACGAAATAAATTATTTCATGATGTTGGCAAAAATGATTTTAAAGTCTGAGTAGCTGAAACTTCCTTTAAATTATTTATGAAATATATACAGGGTGATTCAGGTCTAAGTAGCCAAACTCTAGGAGGTGACTGTACAAATAATTTCCAACAAAAAAGTTCATTTAAAGTATGGTCCGATTCCGAAAGGAAAAGGAGCTATGTCCAATATTCTGTTTTTTAAGTACTCATGTTTTTTAACGAATAAGAAAGAATTGCTCAAAAACTATTCAAGATAAGTAAATTCTAATTATGCCAACATAAAATAGACAAAATTTCCTTTAAAAAACAGCAATTTAATTCATTAAAACTATTATTAAAAGATACTTTTTGAGCGTTCAATAACGCACTTCTGTTTTTATCAATGAATCACAGTTTTTTCGCGATTTTTTTCCTCACTCCCCTAACGGACTACAGATTCAATACTTACACAAAAACTTCTACATTTAGTAAGCATTAAAGCTATGATAATTAAGTGGTGGTTTATTTAAGAATAAATTGAACGATTGGCTCCCTTTTGTCAAAAAGTTTGGAATGTAGATTTGTTACTTTACAATACCTTGTGTGAAGAAGTTAAGAATTATTCATTTTTTACTAGCCAAACTGTGGGAATCCATTGTAAAGTCCGAAAGCAATAAAAAGTAACTGAAAGAAATGATTGGAAAAGTTTTTCATTTAGGAGATATGCCACACTTCATTTTTCCCATGGGAAAATAAATGAAAATTGCAATTTTCATTGATTTATCTTTTACATGATGTAGTTGGCACCCAGTTTTGACTAGAAATGTTGAGGGGAGAATTCAAAACCATTTCAGAGTAGTTGAACGATTGTAACCCAAAATTTACTGATAATTTGAAATGTTTTCCAATAAAATTTAAAATAAAACTAAAAATTGTGCAAAACATTACGGGAGGAAAAATGTTAATCCTCAGTTCGGCCGCAACATTTTGTGGACTGACAAGGCCACATTCACGATGATGGAATATTTAACAGTCCCAATTCGCATACTTACCCTATATCCCCCATAATTGGGGGATATAGGGGTTAATCCTTATGCCCTGTGATGATCACACAATCAGTATCACCTCCAAGTTAACATGTGGTGCGGAATTTAGGACCAATATCTTCTTTAGCCAATCCTGATTCCCGATATGTTCGATTCAACGTATTTTTAGACCTCCTTCAATACGGTCAACCAATTACATTGGAAGACGTTCCGCTTGCATACATAGATTCATGGTTCCTAATGGATTGCTGTCCTGCAAACAGCACTATAGATGTTAGACAGTGGATGGATCCACTGCCCAAGTCGATAAACGTCAATTTGCAATTTCGGAAAATTTCAAATTTTCAAATATATTAGCAAATATTTTAGTGCCCAATACATTGTGTAAAAGATAAATAAAAAAAAATTGTAACAAAATGTAACATATTCCCAAATGAAAAACTTTTCCAATAATTTCTTTCAGTAACTTTTTATTGCTTTCGGACTGTAGAATGGATTCCCACAGTTTAGCCAATAAAAAATGAATAATTTTTAATTTCTTCACACAAGGTATTGTAAAGTAACAAATCTACATTCCAAATTTTTTTCACAAAAGGGAGCCAATCGTTCAATTTATCCCTAAATAAACCTCCACTTAATTTTCATAGATTTAATCTATATATATATAAAAATCACGTGTCTGTCTGTTTTTCTGTTTGTTCCTTATACAAATCCACACCGTTTGACCTATTTTGACGAAACTCGGAATAATGGTAGGTCTTCGGCGCTAATGACCTAGATGTAGATGCGCCGTAAAAAAAAAAAAAAAAAAAAAAAAAAAAAAAATGGTAGTTCTTGATAAGAGAAATCTCCTAGGTTAGGTCAAAAAAATCCACCAGCTGTCTGTCTGTATGTTTGTCCCTTATACAAATCCACACCGTTCGTCCGATTTTCACTAAACTAGGTACACATGTAGATCTTAATCTGGAGAGTTTCGTAGGCTAAGTCAAAAATGTCTAACAGCTGTTTGTCGTTATGTTTTTCCCTTATACAAATCCACACGGTTCATCCGATTTTGACTAAATTCGGTACACAGGTAGATCCTAATCTGGAGAGTGCCGTAGGCTAGGTCAAAAAAATCTACCAGCTGTCTGTCTGTATGTTTGTCCCTTATACAAATCCACACCGTTCGTCCGATTTTGACTAAACTCGGAAAACATGTAGATCTTAATCTGGGGAGCGTCTTAGGCTAAGTCAAAAACGTCTACCAGCTGTTTGTCTGTATGTTTATACTTTATAAAAATCCACACCGTTCGTCCGATTTCGACTAAACTCAGTACACATGTAGATCTTAATCTGAGGAGTGTCGTAGGCTAAGTCAAAAATCAAAAACGTCTACCAGCTGTCTGTCTGTATGTTTGTTCCTTATACAAATCCACACCGTTCGTCCGATTTTCACTAAACTAGGTACACATGTAGATCTTAATCTGGAAAGTTTCGTAGGCTAAGTCAAAAATGTCTACCAGCTGTCTGTCGTTATGTTTGTCCCTTATACAAATCCACACGGTTCGTCCGATTTTGGCTAAATTCGGTACACAGGTAGATCCTAATCTGGAGAGTGCCGTAGGCTAGGTCAAAAAAATCTACCAGCTGTCTGTCTGTATGTTTGTCCCTTATACAAATCCACACCGTTCGTCCGATTTTCACTAAACTAGGTACACATGTAGATCTTAATCTGGAGAGTGCCGTAGGCTAGGTCAAAAATCAAAAACGTCTACCAGCTGTCTGTCTGTATGATTGTCCCTTATACAAATCCACACCGTTCGTCCGATTTTCACTAAACTAGGTACACATGTAGATCTTAATCTGGAGAGTGCCGTAGGCTAGGTCAAAAACATCTACCAGCTTTCTGTCTGTATGTTTGTTCCCTATAAAAATCCACACCGCTCGACCGATTTTGACCTAAGTTGGAACACAGGTAGATCTTGATATGGGGATTGCCATAGGCTAGGTCAAAACGGCTACCATCTGTCTGTCTGTGTGTTTGTTCTTTATACAAACCCACACCGTTTCACAGATTTTGATCAACTGGGCACACAGGCTGGTCTTGATCAGGGGATTGCCATAGGCCAGGTCAAAAACGTCTACCAGCTGCTGTCTGTATGTTTTTTTTTTTTTTTTTTTTTTTTTTTTTTTTTTTTAAATCCACACTGTTAGACCGATTTTTACCAAACTTGGCATACATGTATGTCTTGATACGGGGGGTTAGGTCAAAGTCGTCTAGGAATCACAGTTGGGAGGCCACGGGTACATAACAGTTACAGATTCGTGTTATTAGATTTTAATAATACTTATTTGGCTTCTAATTTTTTTAGGCTTTTCTATATGCAGAAAGTAGGTGTAGCATGGCACACCGGGTAACAGCTAGTGCTTACTAAATATAGAAGTTCTTGTGTAAGTATTGAATCCGTAGTCCGTTAGGGGGCTGAGGAAGAAAATCGCGAAAAAACTCCGATTCATTGATAAAAACAGAAGTGCGTTATTGGACGTCCAGAAAGTATCTTTTAATAATGCTTTTAGTGAATTAAATTACTGTTTTTTTTTTAAAGGAAATGTTGTCTATTTTATGATGGCATAATTAGAATCTACTTATCTTAGAATACTTTTTGAGCAATTCTTTCATATTCATTAAAAAAAAAAACATGAGTACGTTAAAAAAACAGAAAATTGGACATAGCTCCTTTTCCTTTCGGAATCGGACCATACTTCAAATGAACTCATTTGTTGGAAATTATGTGTACAATCACCTCCTAGAGTATGGCTACTTAGACCTTAATCACCCTGTATATATATATATATATATATATATATAATATATAAATATATATATATAATAAATATATATATATATAATAAATATATATAGATATATATATTTATATATATATATATATATATATATATATATATTATTACATACATTTTTCTTAAATTATATGGATTATTATTAGGAATTAGATTAATCATTTACTTATTTTCCTTAATTATATGTTTTTAACACTAAAGAAACTTCGAAATGCTAATCAAGAGTCAAGAGAATATATTGAGGAGCTATTGGCCCAGATGTTTGTCGATGCTCCGTTAAAATATATATAGGGGAAGGTGTTGTACCTCTGACCATATTGTACCTTTGACCAATTGTACCTTTGACCAATTGTACCTTTGACCAATTGTACCTTTGACCGCTGTGGCGGGTTGTAGCAACATGTTATAAATTTTGGTGTAAGTAGTGTTTATCTCCTTCACTAAAGGGCTTGTCTAACCTACTTTGGATTATTCAAGTCAAAGAGCATTCTTGAAAAAAATACTTATCCATTTCTATCATAAAAATGTAAGTTATTTATTGGTGACGTTTTGCCTCATAATTTTTTTTGTATTATGTATTTTTAGATGAAAATCATTTGACAAAGTAGCTATTACAATAAGAAACATGGTGTAGCCTCTGAAATTTATTTATCTTAACCCTAAAAGTTTTAGCATACTTTTTAATTTTCACTACCAGGGTGTTGTGCCTCTGACCACGACTAGTTGTTGTTCCTTTGACCTAGTCAAAGGTACAACACACCTGAGTATTTTTTTTTAAATTCAACTTTTATGTTCATCTGCTACAAATTTTAAAAAAATAATTAATATTACTATCACATAGTTAGTCGCAGAGATCTGTGGTATTAAATGTCTAATGTTTAAGATCCAATATTTGAAAAAAACAAACTTTAAGTGACAAGTTTACGAGAGAAGATGAAAATCTGTATGATATTGATGTTGAAGACTTTGTGGATAAACTTCCATACCCTACTATTGCTAGTGGATCTGCTTGACAGTTAAAACGTTTATCGGTTGGACTGGATTTTTCAGCGTATTAAGCATAACATAATATCCACAATAGTTTTTTTATTTTGCTTACATCCTTTTTCCTGTATTTATTAAACTTACAATTAATTACAATATTACTGAATACAATTTTTTTTCTGGACTGCTGTATTGTTTTTACATGGTCAGAGGTACAACACCCCGTGGTCAAAGGTACAACTACTTGTTGTAACTTTGACCACTGTACGATTATTTTTTAAAAAATTAATAAAAAATATTAAATGTAAAGCTAGAACCTTGAACAAATTAAATATGATAAGCAATAGAATCCTAATTACAATGAAATAAAAAAAAAATTAATTTAGCGTTAATATTCAAGGTAAAAAAAAATTCAATTTTGCAAAGTGGTCAAACGTACAACTTCTTCCCCTATATATATGTATATATATATATATATATATATATATATATATATATATATATATATATATATATAAGATAAAGGTTGGGAGGCCGAATCCAACCCACGAACGAAGGCACTAGAAGATTAAGTCCAGCTCTCTACCACGATCCTTGACCCCAGAATGTCTATGAAGCCATCGTAAAAACTAATTGAAGCCTTTTTTACCTAGACAGTTCACTGCTATAAGCGAAGAAATTTTCAAATTGATGGATGATGTACTAAAAATATTTTGAAATCATATTAAAAATAATTTTCATTATTATTCGCATGACGGCGTAACTTCATAATTATCTGAAGCTTGTCAACGCAACCTGGCTAGTAAATGTTTCTGAACATTATAGATTAATTTGTTATTTATAAGTTTTTCGCGTCTATAGCAGTTTTTTCCTCCAATGTCGTAACCTGTATGATCTAATGAACCAGCATTGTGGCCAAAATGTGATTCCTTTATTCTCATAAACATAGATTTGAAAATCTTCTGTAATAGCTCATGTAAGTAAGAGAATATTACCTACTGGCTGCTCTCTTTCAACGAATCGTTCATGTCGTGAGGGATGTGTTTCTTGCATTTCGTAAGTAGGTGTTTTAATGTAAAATGCTGTCTTGAGATATTCGTGTGTTAGTCTTGTGTGACCGATTATGAGTTGAGCAAATAAAATTTCTTCTCGAGTTTTGTCGTGGTAGCTGAATGGCCACTTCTGTGTAGTATTTTTCATGGTACGTAGTTTCTTGTCAGGTAGTCGAGTACAGATGTCTGGTCAATAATTTACTATATTTTGTTTAATTGTATAGGGCAAACCTTGGTGTGTGATTGATCAGGGGAGCGATTTTTCTAAATCTTCATGAACTGGTATATAGTAAATTGTAATATGCTTCGTTATGCAAATGAATTGTAATGAAAATGTCATTTATTACTGGAGGGGAGTGCCTGCAGTGTGCTCATTGTGTCTAGTTTTAACAAAGATTTGATAAATAAGTCACTGAAGGTTGTATTCTACACCTGTGTATTAAAGGTAAATCCTTGCGGAGTTATAATATCTACATTCTTACAGCACATTATCTGGTTTCAGGAAAATATGACAATGCAGTTAAGCTGATGCAGTTGTTTCATTAGATTAATGTACTTACCTTGATCTAATATAAAGTCTTTTAGCCTAATTAAGCGTAAAAATACACGATTTGGGAATAATTCCAACAGAGTAATTTTGTGGTATTACCTTCAACCTAAAAATTACATCATATATCCTTCTTGTAAAATTAGATGCATTACTTTTTCACTGTAGCTAGTAACAAGAAATCCGCATATAAACGTAAATTTTCGGCTACAGAGGTTTGAATAATACCATGGTTTTAAATATTTATACATTTCCTGATGCAAGACCCTCTAATCCCCGAGTTAATGTTAAAATTTGATGAAAGGTTCCCCAATATTTACCTCGCAGTTCAAACATCCCCGTTTTTACCGACATATTTACATTCATTTGCATAGAGGCAACACTCAAACTTCCATTTGCATAGGGTCCTTTAAATTTGCATCCGTTCCAGACCTTCTTTCCGACTTTAACACGATAAGAAACAGATTTCCAGCTTGATTTATGGGATTCTTCAAGGAGACCTTCGGATAAACAGGTTTTGAACCGAAGTTGTCCCACATATTTTTCTAAGTTCTATCAAGAATCTAATACCTCTTTAAAGATTATTCCGAACAAAAGAGAAATTATGAATTCATTTACATGGGGCTATAACTTTTGCTGCAAATTGAAGAATCATTTAATGAAATAGAATTATTTATCATCTCTGTTATTAAGCTCTAATAATGCATGGAATATTACTGACGTATATTCTATCTGTTAAATTATTATATTGTGAGCTGTACAATACAATTTCAGCTGAAATTCATTCATTACAGCATACAGATCATACATCATGTTATGCTTGTATGATACTTACATTCTTGAAAAATTACTTGTTGAGACAAATGTACATTTTTTAAATGGGTCAGCGTAGAATGGGTAGGCTGTCCATTCCGTGTAAAATGTGGGCCGAATTTCTTCCACCTTGGAAGTCAAAGGAACTCAACTGAATGATTTCCTAGTCGTCATATTTTTCGTTTATTCAGCGTATAGATCTCCTTTCCACTCCAATTCATGGACAATTAAAAGTTTAAACCCGTGTAACGGTGAGAATGAAACTGCATCCAGTTAAGGAAACAAATTAAATCAGCATTAATCTAATCCATCAGGTCAAAAACCCATAAAACCTACTTAACGGATTAATAGGTACATTATCATTGGTGCATACAACATTTATTTGCTTTTTACGAAAACGAGCTCAAATGACTCAGTTCAGAATTTATTTTTTTGACATTTGGCCCTTTAGAAACTTTTGAGCCAGCATTTGGGGCAATTATCGGGGAAATAAAAGAAAGAGATTTACATTTGAGGGGGTAAAACTATTTCGTTACGGCGTAATCGGAGAACATCTATAACATACAGTCATCTTATCGTACATGGTCACTGCGCATGCGCGACCCCCACTGCGCATTCGCGAACGTCACTGCGCATGCTCCAACGCCTCTTATATTTATGCTAAAACGCATATTTATGCTAAAATCACGTGCCTGTCTGTTTTTCGTTTGTCTGTTTGTTCCTTATACAAATCCACCCCCATTTGACCGATTTTGACCAAACTTGGAACACTGGTAGGTCCTTATACGGGAAGTCTCGTAGGCTAATTAAAAAATGTCTACCAGCTGTCTGTCTGTATGTTTGTTCCTTATACAAATCCTCACTGTTTGACAGACTTTGATCAAACATGGCACACATGTAGGTCTTGATTCGGGGAGAGTCATAGGCTAGGTTAAAACCGTCTATGACTCACAGTTCGGAGATGACGAATTCGAAAAAATGAACCCAAATAGTTACAGATTTGCGTTATTAGATTTTAATATTTGCGTTTTAATTTATTTTTGCTTTTATAGATTCAGAAAGTAGGTATAGCATAGCACGCCGGGTAAGAGCTAGTATTATCTAAAAAACTAATTTCGGAAAAATATAATAACGTTTATGAAGCGCAAGACTAACCATGAAATAAATTAATACATATGTGTCATTAATAAAAGTGAATCTATACTATTATTTATATATGACTTTATTCAAATATATTAATAAATGTAATGATAATTTAAAATTTCATATTTATGCTTTCAAGAAAATAAGAGATGAACGGAAAAGGTCTTCTGAAATAATATTTGAAAAGGTAAGGGTTATGAATTTTGGGGTGTGTGTTGAGCCTGTTTCCCTTTCCTTGTGCCCCAGCTGGGTTGACATTAGATTTGAACGACTGTATTATCCGGTTTTATTTGTAGTCAACGTTTTGCAATATTTTCCTCTACAATAATAACTCTACTTATATACTTGTTTTTAAACACGAATGCTTTATAATAGAAATATATAAAAAATATTTTCTCAAGTCGGGTTAAACAATTTACGTGTACACAATATACGTGATTACTACAAAATCATTTTGTTATATTACAATGGTGATTTTATAATTTTTAGGGAGGAAGTCATAATGCACGAATAATTTCTTTTTACTCTTTTATACTTCATTAATGTGTTTTTAAATTTAAATTATGTCATAGTTCATGAGTTTAAATCAAAAGGAGGTCATAGATAGGGATATTATTATTAATTATGTGTTAACTTCGGAACTGTTGTTAGCATGTTTCGAAGGAATGTAGCTTTTGGAGAAAAATATAATGCTTTAAAAATATTTATAACCGAGGCTGTTAATTTGTATGGCCTACTAACGGATCGATAATTATTTTTAGTTTAATTTTAGGCTCATACTTTTCCTAGGTTGTCTCCAACACCTAACGCTTCTTACATTCAGTGATCGACTAGTAAACGTGGAAAAGCTGTCGTCCAATAAATGGCATAATTATTCTCACAATAGTCCATATTGCCGAGAGGTAGAAAAGTAATAGACTCATAAATTTGCTGTATAAAGCAAGATATGGACTACATCCAACGTTGCTCCACTGTAATAGACGTTTTCCTCAAAAGGATAACGGACATTCAACTCCATAATCTGGAAACGTGACATGCGCTCTTGAACTACATAAAGCACTACCTATCACATTTTTTGAGCACTACATAGTCTCATTCCGCAATACAAACCAACGTTTTTCTACAGGAAAACCAATTTGAAAAAAAAAAATCACTCCAACGTAGTACCAGCCGATCATTCAATTATTTATGCCCTATATATATAATTACACACATAAATAAAATATTATAATTTAATTTTCTGACATAGTAAAGATATTTTATTCTATTCATGCTCCTAGCGGACTATGTACTTTAATCCTCCGATGGGATGGAAGAAGTTTCTATAGGAAACTTGGAAGCTTTGATCTGCTCCGGGGGCGTGTTCATTCAAAAATGATATTAGAACATTATATATTCTACGATATTTCAGAACAACTGCACCCTAATGTATGAGGAAAAAAAATTTAAACCATAGGAATATTTTATTATTTTAAATTATAATTACCTATAGGTACATAATTAACGATCTATAATAATGATGAACTTTTTTTTTCAACCACGAAAAATAATCAGAGAATAACATTAATATGATTTTTTTGACTGTTGTTAAAATTGTTCAATACAAATATATGTTCACAAAATGTGTAAATTGGACGGGATTTCGTTAGCTTTGAAAAGTAAAATAAATATAAAAATAAATTGAATTAATTTTAAGATTAGTTAATAAATTGAAAAGGTAGCTAAACATTGTTTTGAACCAGTATTTTGTTGCTAAATATCTACTGTTATTTCTCCTTTTATGAGTTCCGATGACATTTAAATAGTACGTTTCCTTGAATATGCCATATTTCTTTCCATTTCAGATTAAAATACCCAGAGGTTGCATATTTTGAAATTATATTATCACTAAATATAAAACGGAAATGTTATTTAGTATAAAAAAATACTTAAACCTTTCTACAGCACAATCAAGAGTAGAGGCAGTAGTTTAGAAAAGCTATATTTAGAATGAACAATAAAATTAACTTCGGAATTCCTAAACGATTTTCAATTATATCATATTTATAAGATATTATAAGCTTTGATGAAGGTAATGCAGTAGAAGGGTCAGTAAATGAAGTTCTTGAAAAATCTCGAACTTTTGATTATCTCAACGGTCTATAATTTTTCTCCAATTTACATTTATAATGATTTAACCCTAGGGTTCATGGAGCACACAACTTCTTGAGTGATTTAGTCCTATGTGCTTTATTTAAAAATATATATATTTTTTTGAAAAATTTGTGCTTATTATAGATGAAAGGAGACCTATTGGAGGAAAAAGTGAAAAAATACTTAATCATTTTGAGTACTAATATTTTCCAAAATACCTTGTCAAATGTCTGTTTAACACCATAAGATTATTGGTAAATGTATTTCTTCCTAATTTCTCTAAATTTTGTGGACAGAGTTATAAAAAAAGGGACAGGCCCCCCCACCTTAGGCATCCTTCTTAAAATTGTTTTTCCAGGCAATCTAAGCGATAAATATGTTTTTGTAACTAGAGTAAATGGTCAAGAATTCTCTTCTGTCCCAGGTGTCGCGGCTAGTGTTGATTATGAGTTGTGGTTTCCCCAGAGCGCTGTAACTGTATACAACGTGATGGTTAAAGCATCGTCATTAGAATATGCATTTTGATAGGGTGATTTTGAGTTTGTAGAACATAATCCTGCATGCAAGACATAAACTATGCCTTTGAAGTGAGTTTATGGACTCGATAGCCAAACGAAGCATCAGGTGTGAGGGAGACTAGATGCGGTCAAAGGTAGATTGTAAGAGTTGTCCACGGATAAACTTTGTTTAGGGGGAGAGTTAATCTACATGCTAAGCCTCGGCAGCTACCCTTGGCTCTGATTAACTCGAGCTATTAGCATCTCGGCAAGGTAAGCTGTAGCTAGTCCGCTCTTCGAAATCATAGGTCCACAGATGGAAGATCACATCACTTATCCTATTCAGTTTTATGGGTATTTATTGAACCTCTTCGCAGCTTTGCTGAAAAGAACTTTAAATATGATAGATGTTTGCTTACATAGATAATAGAGCTATACATATGATAGCATTTTACTGATGAATAATGATTTAAATGTTTACAAGGGTAACTATGGTGATTTAAAAAAGTCCGTCACGCAGGAGCTGCATAACTAAGCACTTTCCTCAGAATTTTTGTAGTGTAGAATACATTACTGAATAATTTGCTGTAAATAACCTATATAAATAAAATAAAAACGTGAATAGTTCTGCTCATTTACATTTCTTATGAGAACTGTTCAATTATTAATTTTGTAAATAATTTGCTTCCAGAGTTATGTTAATACATGATACTGTACTACTTAATAAATACACAAAAAGTTCATTTTCCGTCGTTTGATCTGACGCAGGAACAGGATACAGTCCCCCTAGTGGGAGATAGCGCTCCTCGCGGCGGCTTTGGGAGCCTACGTTTGGCGGGCTGAAACAGAGTTTAAAGTAAACCCTCCTTTCCAATAGACAATAGAAGTTACGTTGAAATATAATAAAAACTACGGCTGGCATGGTCAAATTGGTGTTTTGGGTCCGGAGTAAACCCCCCCTGCCGGTGGACCGATTTTGGTGGTTAACGAACTCGTTCAATCGTTTGCTAATTGAACGCTATATACCACGTTTCGTGAAGAAACAACAAAAACTCTGTCCGCTATCGTGTTAACAGACATATATATATATATATATATATATATATATATATATATATATATATACTAGCTGACCCGGCAAACGTTGTTTTGCCATATAAATAATTTCCTATCTTATAAAAATTACATTTTTATAAGATCAACAACATTTTCGATATAAATAAAAAAAGTCCGTCACGCAGGAGCTGCATAACTAAGCACTTTCCTCAGAATTTGGGTAGTGTAGACTGCTTTCCACAACAATTTGCTTAAAATATCCTACATAAATAAAATAAAAACATGACTAGTTCTCTTTTAAATTTGTAATGAGTAACTGATCAATTATTAATTTGCTTCCAGAGTTATGTTTACACATGGTACCTACTACACTACGTAATAAATACAAAAAACCTCATATTATCATATTTTGATCTAACGCAGGAACAGGATACAGTCACTCTAGTGGTAGAAAGTGCTCCTTGCGGCGGCTTTGTGAACCTACGTTTGGCGGGCTTTTCTATTGAAATATATTACAAATTAAACCCCCGCTTTACAATTGACCGATTCAGCTCATTTTTACAACACTTCTTTCTCATGAGTTACCCACGATGTATACCGCGTTTCGTTACAATACAGCAGAAATTACGACCGGTATGAGTATATTAGGAATTTGGGTCCTGAGCAAACCCCCCCTTCTAATGAACCGATTTAGTTTATTTTTACAACACATATTTAACTGTAGATTACCACTACGAATACCGAGTTTCGTCGAAATATACCAAAAATCACGGCTGGTAGTGGCGAATTGGTATTGTGGGTCCGGAGTAAACCCCCCCTTCCAATGAACCGATTTAGTTCATTTTTATATCTCACTTTTCTCTCTATATTACCACTACGAATACCAAGTGTCGTTGAAATATAACAAATATTACGGCTGACATAGTCAAATTAGTGTTTTGGGTTCGGGGTAAACCCCCCCTTCCGGTGGACCGACTTTGGTGGTTAACGAACTCGTTCAATCGTTTGCTAATTGAATGCTATATACCAAGTTTCGTGACGAAAACACAAAAACTCTGGCCGCTATCATGTTAACAGATATATATATATATATATATATATATATATATATATATATATATATATATGCATATATATATATATATATATATAGATATATATAAATTTTAACGGGGGTCATTTTCGGTGTCTACTAGGTAGAATCGATAAAGATTTGAAGAAATTTTTCAAAAATTCCGTCATGAGTCCAACCTCAATAGCTACTTTCCTTCGGAGGAAAGTGCTAAAACTACAATGTTTACAATTCTCAAAGAATCGAAGAATACAAAAAAAAAAAACAGCTATGGAAAAGATGATTTTTTTTAGATGTTGTTATCTTTCCTTTATTATGAAGGATTGTGTGATTGTTATTTGTATGTATATACTTTGACATTCCTTTCGGCTCTAGCAACAAAGGAAGGAATCTCATGGTCTCTAGTGAAAACTGCAAAAGGTATAGACAAATAAGTACAATGACGAGTGAATGTTTAGTCACTGCTATACTTGAGTAACAAAAAATTGTGTAAGCCCAGTTCAATCTAAAAATATTCTCTCTTCTCGGAAGGCTTACGTGTTGGTGGTTCCAGACATCCTGCAACAATAAGAGGTTCCTGACTTGTATTAGAAATTAGAATTGTCTAGGCCAGTGTGCCTATCTTACTATGTAAGAATAAAACGCTTCATTACGGGCTCGTTAATCCAATAAATACAGTACAGAGTTTCTATTTACGAGTAATAGTATCACAATAATATTTTTTGACATGAATGATTGTTTTATATATTCATTAATCATAGTATTCGGTCTTTTTGTGATAAAATTAAAATCGATGTTTCTGTAGAGATTTTAATCATGATAAAAAGATTATAAAACATTCTTCAAATCGTCAACTATTCTCCTAACTGGAAACCAAAAATGACCCCCAATAAAATTTGTATCCATCTATCTATTTGTATGTATATATATATATATATATATATATATATATATATATATATATATATATATATATATATATATTACGATAGCGGGGAAAAAATTGGTTTATAGCATTTCCATAGGGTCTCCCTGAGGTCTAATGTCTAACGCCTTGGATTCTTGGGGTTCGAGTCCCACCTTTAGCTTACGGCTCGTTTTTGTCTCGGCGCTAATCGCTCAGACAACAAAAAAATAAAATAAAAATAATAAATGCACCGAATACAAGTAAAATATGTAGGTCTTTGCCAGCCTGATACGTTTCTGGTATATGAATAAAAAAAAAATTAAAGGAAGTCAGTTGAAGCAATGTTAATGAACGAGGTATAGGCTTAGTTATACAGCTCCTGTGTTTTCGTGAATTAGAATTTATAAATTAAATTAAGTCGTCAGTAACTCCCCCTCACACAGTGATTATGATTCGCTATGTTTTTGCATGTGTTATCTTATTCACCCGACATAAAGAAATTATATTTTTTTTAGATCAATAAACGCTAAATAAACATCACTATAAGGATGTAATTATATTTTATTATTTTTTATTTTACATTGTCTTCTGTACTATTTATTCGTAAAGGATCTCTGTGTTCCATATTTTGTGGCTTAAATTAGTTGTGCAATTAACTGTCTACCAATGTTATGAAATTCAGTACGGCAATTTTACATTATATTTGTTTAGACAGAATATTCTTTCTGATTTTTTGGAGTGTACAGCCCAGCAGAATTTGCTTTAGAATAAGTCTTTATTATCATAGAAATATTTAGGTGGCGCAGTGTAAAAGTGATCCCATTGCGTGAATTTTGAGAAGAATAATCGGGATACTTATATATATATATTTATATATATATATATATATATATATATATATATATATATATATATTGTTTGATAATTTTATTGATAATTGTACGCCCTATGAATGAAACCTTAAGCATCCCCTGTCAAACCGTACGATCCAAACTACTAAAAAATTAATTCTCCTACCTCCTTGCTTGACATGTTTCCTGGCTAAGGCAACAGAAATAATTTGGTAACTTCAAGATGTTCGACTGATCACCCGAAAGATTGAATAATTTATAATGACACTGTCAAAAAATAACTAATATTGATCATCAAGGATTTCGGAAAATGAGAGATGCGAGTATCTTAAGGAAGAGTTTTTTTTTTTTTTTTTTTTTTTTTTTTTTTTTTTTTTTTTTTTTTTTAAAACATTCTAAATGTTTAGCTTTATCTTTCTCATTTTCATGCCACAAGAAGGTATATCCTAAGAAAAGCTTAGTTCTTTGTGTAGTATGTGAGCCAATCAAGAGGCTTTCTCTGCAGTTTCTTTACATTCTCTTCTTATTTTCAGAAATCTTTCAGAAGTTTCCTCTACACTATGGTAGCTTTTGCTTTTTTTTATATATAAAACAGTCTATGGAGTTCTTCTTGAGGTTTCATTTATGAAAAAACTTTAGGAACATTTACTCTAATTGAAATTTCGTTCAAAGTGAAGAAATTGGCTTTACTAACATAATTGTTTTAAAAAGAAAAAACTATTTAGACTTATAAAATATACTGCATGCAACCAGGAATGTTCCAATACAAATTTTTAAAAGAAATTTCCAAGTTTTCCTATCCTAAAAGTTAATTAAAACTTAAAAGTTTGAGTTCATGATTCAGCTTTCTTTCCTCAGCTTAACCAATGATCCGATTAGACTTCAAGTAGCCGTCATTGCGGTGCTTAAGCTGTTAAATTGTTTCCTAAAAATTATTAAATGAGAGAATCTTCGGCAAGCAACTACTTAAGCTATTGTGTAGTAAGAACATTTGTTTTTGATTTTTAATCAAAATTTGAAAATAAAAGTTCGTTAATTTTAAGATTGACATAAAAAGAGAAACCCTTTATTTTAATAAATGTATTTATTAATTATTTGAGTCTTTAGGCATTTCTTAATATTAAGAGGTCCAATGACAGAGAAAGCTGAGACGTCAACATTCTAGGTGTGTTAGTTCGATTACCACTGGGAGTGAATTCTCTTTAGAACAAATAGCATTTATCACTAAACTAAATGGGAAAGTGGACCTTTCAAATGAACAGCTGAAACAATAATGGAGTAAACCGCAACTTCTAATGGACCGCTTTTGCTTTCTTTACAATACATGTTTCACGGGTCTCCCCGTGGTCTAGTGGCTTACGCCTTGTATTTTCATGGGAGGGATGGGGTTCTAGTCCAAGCTCCAGCATGGATTTTTCTGATTTGGAAAAATTCCCTGCCCGCAACATAGATGTTGGCGCTGATGGCTCAGATTTCAGTGCGCCGTAAAAAAACAACGGGCGGTATGTGTAAATTAACAATTTTGTTCTGGATTAACCTCCTATTCCTAATGGACCGATTTAGTCATTCTCACAAACATTTTTTCTATGCACGATGTACACAGAGTTTTGTTGTAATATAGAGACAATGTTAACCGTCCAAGGAATCGGAGTAAACCCGACTGCTAGACCGCTTTTTCATGTTATTATTATTTTATTTTTACGATACTCCACATCATTAGTGAGTAGCATCGAATCGCCTTTTTGCACTTAAGTGCTGCTCATAGTGATGTTTCCAATACCAAGTCAGTAAATCACCAATCTAAGTAAAATATTTAAAAATAAAAAATAAGTAAAAAAAATAAATAAATAAAATTAAAGAAAAAAAAAATCTAGAGAAAACACAAGAAATAAATTAAACATTAAGTAACTAGCTTTTTCATGTTAACTAACTCGTTACTTGTACTTTATTATTACAATTTTTTTGTAATTTTATATTGTTATTTGACCTGGACAACACTTGACTGACATAATAAGTTTGTTGAAATGTGCAGTTAACGTTATCAGAAGGTTCCAAACAAATTTATAGTAAAATACAATGATATTTTATCTCATAAATAAAAATGAGAAACGATTGCTTGACGAAGCAAAAATAAATGATAATGAGTGACTCACGGGTTGAAGCTCCTCTATACTACTCGTTTCGCTTTTCCTCTGTAATACTGGCGAAAGGGCGAAATCTCTGTTGATACCGTATATCACAAATTCGTTATCATACTAATCGCCTAATCGTCCATAGAAACTCTAGTTAACCTTTTGGTCTACTTTTAGCAACAAAGTTAGGAAAAATAACTATTGGAAATAGTTAGGGAAACTGGTAACATATTTTGTAAAGTAAAGTATTTTTTAATTGTATTCAATAACTGATGCTGCAACATAAAATATGGACACATTATTAAAGAGTTAATCGTCAAATGTTGTGAACCCTGAAATAAATAAATATTTTTTAAAATTATGAAATAAAATAAAATATTATTACTACTCATTTATTTGAGGAGCTTCGTAACGCAGGCGATTGGCTCCATGAAATGTAATAACCTGAAAATGAAATGAAGCCGTATAATTGTTTCCTATTGAACTGCTTTATGCCATCCACATATAAATTTTTGTTGCTGTCTATTTAATGGGATCGATGACGATTTCAAGACATTTCGACGATTATTTTTCTATGGGTAGAATCTCAATCGGGACATTCTCTAAAAAAGTGCGAAAAGTAACTTTAAGAAGTATTTCTGCGGCGAAAAAAGCATATACTGATTCATGGAAGAGGTTGAAAAGGAAGTTATTTGGTTGGGTAGAAGCTGGTGGTAATCCTTGCCGTGATCTGTGGTAGAGGCTACGGATTATCCGTGTTGCCTTCTCGCAAAGATCCAACTCCATCAGCCAAGTCAAATATCAGAAACACATCTTGAGAGTAACTCACATCCTCCTACCTACCAAATACCTGCTAGACTATTCATTCTTAAGGGGCTTCTGCTTATATATCATTCGGCTGAGTAACTAAATTAAAGACAATCTGGGGAGTTCCATAAATTATTTTTGTCATATCGAATAATGATTAAATATAAGTAAATATTCGTACTAAACTACCGAAATGTATACATATAAATAATTATTTTAGTTACCTCATGCACACTCGTGCAGCAAACTTTACTCTCAATTATCCAATTAGATTCATATACCCGCAACACACTCTCACAGCCGGTAAATAAATTTACATCGCGAGTTGAAAAAACGCTGCGGTATCCACCTAAAATGAACAAAAATGTTCACAAAGAAAAAAACTCTTGTTCTGGAATGTCAAGGAATGGTTGGGCTAAGAGAAAACGTAAGTTTTTCAGAGATATTTATATTGGGGACTTCCCGTGGTCTAGTGGCTAACGCCTTGGATTTTCATGCGAGAGAAGTCCCACCGGCAGTAAGGATTTTTCTCATTTGGGGGCCTTTTGAGAACAATTCCCGGCTCATCATTCCTCATATTAATATTTTGACTTTTATTCATGTACCTGTTCAAATTATTTTTATGACATTCATTTAAGCCTTTCTTACGTTGTTCAATAGTTAGACATTCAGAGCGTTCCTATTATGGTTTTTCTGGCAGTGAAAAAATTTAAGAAGTGTTGTAAGTCCGTTGCGCGTAACACATCTCCATTAATTTCCTCCCACATTATCCTACATAAGAACCACCTCCAATTTATGCATGCAATCTTTTATACCCCAGATTTTTCACCCAAGGCCGCTTTATCCTTACAATTGAATAGTTGTTGGGATTTTAAAAACCCGTTATCTCGTCATTCAATTTTGCATTCAGCTCGTCCAAAAGCCTTTCGATATATAAAATCGATATTTATACATAATATTCCTTGCATGTGATAATAATAATAATAGTACTCCCATTCAAAAGTAATGATACATTTATATAAAAGCGCCATCATCATTTTTAGCGCACTTATTGAGGAAACCCGCTTATAGGACGTACCAATGAGAAATGCCTTCTTAACCTTATATATATATGATATCAGTTTGCACTCTGGCAGACTTAAAAATGGTCGGATTTTGATGTCGTTCTCTTAGAAAAATTCTTTGTCTAAAGTCACATTCGTTAACCAGCAGAATCTGTCCTTAGAAATTATAATAATGAGGCAGTATAGTTTTATGTGAGTAAAGTAATTTAAGGTACTTTAAGTAACTTAAGTAATATCTTAGGTAGTATTGGGAAAGGTGGTGTTGGTTCTGAAGGAGAAGCTGCCCACATTGCTTCTAACAATGCCCCTTCATTTAGGTTAAATTGCTGGAAGGGATAAACACGCCAATTATGTAACAACCCTTAATCAACGCGGAGAACACAAATCTTCTGAGTTTTAAAATCTTTTGAATAATACTTCCAAGGGCATAGAAAACCTGTATGAAATAGAATAACAATAAGCATTTAGTGAATAATATAAAGAACTTTTGTAACAAATGAATTAACCACGTGGCTCATTCAAAAATATGAACTCATTCAATGAGTTGACCTGGTGACTTATATTTTCAAAAGTGAAAATAGTCAATTTCATTTATTCGCATAAATTCTTAAATTTATGAAGTGAATTATGACAAAATAGAAATTCGTGCCACTCTGGATATTCGAATAGTAGGGGACCATTAAGATGAGCCCTTTGTTTTTCTGATAAACAAATTTACGCCTTCATAAGTTATTTTAAATTTCGTTGTGAAGGGCGAACTATTTTAGATACCCTCTTTTTAAAGTATAATTTCACTGTTTATTTATTTATTTACCTCCGAAACGATGGCTATTAACTTTCCACAAGGTCAGTCAGTGTATTGTTAAAAGAAGGCATTTAAAATTAAATGTTATTAAATAAAATATATAGAAAACGGGAAATATACATCAGTTATACAAAAATATAAAAGTCTTATTTTTTTTTCGAAATCGATTCAATTACATGTAAAACAAGTTCCTGGTAGCTTATTATTTCATAAACGTAAGTGTAACGATTTTTTCTTGCGATTTTCACCGAAAAAACACGTTCAGTTGGACGGATTGGACTGGATTTCTTTGGCACCTAGAGAGAGAACAGAAAAGTATATATATATATATATATATATCTGTGTGTGTTTATTGTTTGATTTCCTGGTGAATATAAATTGTCATTTATTTTAAGTATATGCAGTGCATGTAATCAGCTCATGTGATACAACAAGAAAAATAATAAAACATCAAATCTAATTTTTTTTTAAATATAATACGAAATATATATACTTCAAAACTTGAGAACTAAAAAATAAAACTTCTCTGAATTTACAATAAACCACCAGGCAATGATGTGTCTCTAGTATCGAGTGTTGCCTCCCCTTGCTCCTGCACCCTTTAGGCATACTGCGAATAAGGTTGTCCATACGATATTTGGGAATCTGATCCCATTCCTCGACAACGGTAGTTCTCAGCTCCTGGAGGGCTAGGAGAAGGTTGAGTCGTTGTTGGATGGACTTCCCAAAGATGCTCTATGAGTTTCCGATTGTTATATTTCTATTGTAGTTGGAAGAAAACGAGATCTAACTCTTACATGGAGATTTACATTACTGTTCTGAGAAATTAAGAGTCTCGCTCGTTTTGCGTATGTCTCTGAATTTTTGGGTGTACGGCCTTAAAGTAAATATTTACAATTTGCAGGATATTGGGGATTTTCTGACAAACCAATTTTTTGATCTTAATATGTTGTTACACAATCTAATTTCAAATGATGGTAACTTGTGGCTAGGATCCATATAGAATCAAAATAAGTTTCCTGAGATCCTTTTAGCTGTGCTACTATCATCATCATAGCCTATATATCATGAAAATGTAATAAAAGCCTTAACTTCTTTATTCTATTTACATTTTTTTTACAAATATGGGAAATATCCATGATTTCCATGTTTTTTAAATCTAAATTTGTTAAGCATCAAAATAAATAAAGGAGTCCAAAAACAGTGACTGGTTGGTATATAATTTCCCAAGGGAAATATAAGAATCGCGCCACTTATAGAAGAAAATAGAGCAAACTGAATCTGAAAATGTGCAATATAGGTAGGCTAAACAAACATTTATATATGGTTTCCTTACGTTTCTTTGTGAAAATTTACCTGCTAATGGTTTATCTTAGGAGTAAGTAGCTTTCTTTATGACCGGTAATTGGATGTAAGTAAGGTATTACGAAAAACATTACTTACTTACATTTTACAGGGAATGTCATGTTTTTAATGCTGTTTATTAAATATCGTTATGAAAAGTTTCTTCTGCTCTATTTTCAATAAAAAAATAAATAAAAACTTATATGATTCTTTTCTACGTCCAGCATATGTTTTTCAGAAGTCTTGTAATACAACAAATTGTTTTGTCTTGTTGGATACTAATTTTATCTGAGAATACTGATCTGTTCACTCATGTCCTTATTTTATTTCTCATAAAATGTCTACATTTATCGAGGATGTTACATGCAGTCAACGGTTTGTATTCGCATTTTGTAATGTTTAACTTTTTTTTTGTTGCGTGCATGTCCTTCATGCACCGCGTATGTCCTTATAATCACGACCGGGATATGAATATTCTTAGTTCCTTTTATTATATGTAATTGTAATTGTTGGCATCAAAGGGAAAAATGCAGAAAAAATGGCCAGCAAAATTTCAAATGATTTTAAATAAAAACTTATTTAAGAAGAAAATGATTTCATCGTGGTCAAAAATTCGCCACTTTGAAATTTCGTATATTCGTTTTATAGGGTATATTTTGGGAGTTTAATAATTATCATAATCTTGAGGATCAGAATAAATTATTTATTCAAATATTCCTATAATTTTCTACATACTTTTTATTAGTACGTATTTATGTTTAAAAATGTTGACATGGTGGCCAGATTTTGGAACAATTGAATTTTTAAATAGTAAATATTGTTTTTCCATTTCAAGGTACTCGTTTTAAATTTGGGATATATCTCAGGTAAATTCGATTTATTCAGTATTCTCTCGATTTACTAGAGATATTTAAATTAAATAACCTATTCAGAAACGAAGGAGAATGGGTGTTTCTTCGTTTCTCTCTGTTTATTTACTAGTCACACAAACATTGCTAGCTTGTATGACTACGTTGTTACACTTTAACTGGAAACTTAAGTTACCGGTTCAAGTCCTAAATACTAAAGAGAGTTGGCCAGTGGTGGCTGGTTGGTCTCCAGCATTCTAGTTTATAAACATAGATCCAGACCTCAATCTGCATATCCGATTGGTAGGGGGAGTGGATTCAGAGAGCCCTCTACTTCTGCAAATTTGTAGGGAGAGGATTAACTCGCGATCGGACTATATAAGGCCACTTTCCTATAATCCAATCAATCTAATCTAATCCCCGATTTGATTTCCAATCGTAGTTTTAATTGCATAAATCACCTGTAATTAAAGAAATATTCTGTAAGGTCATTACTCTCAAAACAAGAAACATAACTTACTTTTCCTTTTTTCGGATATAAAAAATGTATTAATCCTTCAAATGTTGTTTTGTATCTTTCATTTGCGAGTTTTCATACAGGTTACTTACCCATGAGTTTAAATGAATCATAAATCGTCTACGGACACTGACGACAAATAGTGGCTTCTTTGATCTCTTTCATTTACAGTAAAATAATTTGTAGCACATCCATACTAAAAGAGAGGTAGAGAGATACAGGGAGTGTTTTTGTGCGAGAGAGAGAGAGAGAGAGAGAGAGAGAGAGAGAGGGAGAGAAAGAGAGGGGGGGGGGGGAGTGACAACTTTTGAGAATAATATCAACATTCATAGGTTTTGTTTGTTCCATAAATGTTGACGTTGAAGTTAGGAATGACGGTTGACTGACATTCCCTTGATTGCCTTATATTTGGCAGATCCACAGTTCAACCTTTTTGTCAATAACAGCTCTTATGGGTTTTTAGGCCAACATTGCCGTAGGTTTATTATTCAATGATACACAAATAAACACACACACACTCACATATATGTATGTATATATATATATATATATATATATATATATATATATATATCCTGTAAGATCACAGTTATGCCTACCTCTTAATGATTAAGTTTATCCTGCATTATACATTCTTTTTTGCGTTCTTGAGAACCTCTCGAAGAAAATAGGAACAAGTTTCATGAACAAATAAATGATCCCCGCCTCACCGATCAAGTATGTCAACTAATATTTTGATACCCCCCGAATATCTAGCGTGAATATTTTTTCTTGAGACGTGGAGAGAATCATCAGCATGTTTCCTTTGCCCATTAGAGCAGGACTCGGCTGAAAACGTGCGATTTTTAGCATTTTCATCACGTAGAATATTTTATTTCCCAGGCTCGACACCATCGGGAAATCCGTAGACCTATGAGAGAAAATATAGGGCTGATAAAATATATGTAAAAAAATAAACTACATGCATCTGGATAAGCCCGCTCTATAATATATGCTCCATATGCAGGGATGTATACAGCCTGCGCTCTAAGTGGCTTCGGTGATGTTTTCTTAAGCCCCCTGCTGCTACGCCCATGGGGGATCTTTATGTCTAGATATTTTTCTTTTCATAAATGCACTTTAACCCTCGTGTAGTACCTTGCTATTTTACTACGATATTTAATGCGTACATATGTGAAAGAGTAAAGGTCATCATCATTTGAGAATATATGAACGGCATCTTGTTTAATATCGCCCGCAAAAATAATTGAAGAATTGAAAAATCATTTGACGTGAAAAATGCAACGCAAACCATTGGGAAAGGAAATATTAATCTTCAGCGTGAACAGAATAAAAACAAACTCATTTTTTTGGCATTTCCATCTAGACCAGTACGCCAAGTATGAGGTATTAAAATTATTTAATGTTTAATTAAATTCTTGACGTTTCCTTTTGCAAGACTATTATCAGATAATTTAAATTTCAACTTTTCTAACATTTTGCAGGGAACTAATGATGCAATTAAAAATGAAATATTTTTTCTTTAAGCAAAATGTATAGTTTTTTCTTTCTATATTATTTCATTGTGAGCGATGTTAGCTCAGTGGTAGAGGATCATTTTTTTTTTTTTTTTTTTTTTTTTTAAGCGCTTCGCAACGAAGGTGACTTGTTCTTTTTAAAATACAAAAAATACAGTTTTATATAAAAATATAACCTTATGGAACTAAATACAAAAAAAAAAAAAAAAAAAAAAAAAAAGGAACATAAAACAAAATTTGGTAGATTTGTGTACACAAATAAGAGCTAAACATTATTTGCAGTATTGTTATTTACACTATAGTTACTTGTTAATATTGAATTGAAATCAGATTATTATTTTACCGTCGAAATAACATGTCTAAAGCCTTCCGTCCGACTAAATTTTATCATGGAATCAAATTTTTGTGTGTAGGTTGTGTTGTTTTAAAAATGTTAATACATATATCGTTAATGAAGGGGCTACCCTCTGTCAAAAGTTCCTGTAAGTTGTAAGGTAATTTTAGTTGTTCTCGTATTCTGCATTCCGTTAGTAAGTGTTTTATTGTCATTGGTACGTTACACTGTCTGCAAATGGGTTGTTCTTTATTTGTCAGTAAATAAGAGTGTTAGTAAAGTGTGTCCTATGCGTTATCTACACAGTATAACCTCTTCTCGTCTATTTCTTCGGCTACTTGAGCTCCATTCGGAGATAGTATTTTTGATTTCTCTCAGTTTTTTGTTTTGTATGTTTGTCCAGTATTCTTGCCATGTTTCTTGTATAGTATCAACTAGTTCTTTTTTTATGTCTTGTATAGTCGCCTTTTCTGTGTCAGTATTCTGTTCTTGTAGCCAATTTTGCTTGAATGTCGACTGTCGTAATTTCTGTGATATTTGTATGTCCGGGTAGCCAGATCATTGTGATGGATATGTTTTGTTCCTGTAATCTGTAGAGTTGATTACAATGGTATTGGTGGATTGTTTGACAATGGCATGTGTGCTGTACATATTGTTAAAAGAGAGCAATGAACTGAGTGAGCCTGACAATAATTGGATCTTTGAGCAATTTATTGTATCAAAGTTTGATAAAGCTAATAGGATTGCTTGTAATTCTGCCGTATAAATGCTTGCAGTGTTTGGGAGCTTTTGTTTAAATGTTTGCTAACCTATTACTGCAGCAGATCCAGTACCAAATTTTGTTTTGGACCCGTCGGAGAATACGTTTAAATTGTCTGCGTTTTGTATTTTTATTGATGTGAATAAAAATCTTGTAGAAAGTCGTTGATAGTGGATCAGTCTTTTTCAATTTTGATAGTGATAAATTTATACTGAAATTCTTAAGTTCCCAAGGTTGGAACGTCAAGATTTTATCTGTGTGTGTAGGAGTTTGTAGAATTTGTCGGGTCTATCTGTTCTCGAAAAGGCGTATAATTAAGGGTTTTTGTTTAGGTCGTTTTCTGTTATATAAGTCATGGTATTGGTTATATAGAAAGCAATTTGCGCATGCCGTATTTAAAAATTGGGATTTTTTGAAAAAATTTTGATTCCAAGATTTCTCGTCTGAGCTCCAATGGAAGTTCGCCGGACTCAACGTAAATACTTACAGTTGGGCTTGATCTGCATGCTCCTGTTGCAAGTCTTATACCCGCATTATGTATTGAGTCTAATGGTTTTAGTGTTGTTTGGCTGGCAGATGAATATGCTATACACCCGTAGTCCAGTGAAGATCTGGTATAAGCACGTTTGAAAGGACTTTGAAAAGGTTTAAAGATTTCTTACACCTAGTAACAAGTTCTTTAATATGGGGTAACCATGTAAGTTCTTTTTCAAATGTAAGTCCTAAAAATTTTATGTTTTCTGCATTTGTGAGATTGTTTCCGTAAAGTGTAATTGTTGGATTTGGTCGATCTTTTTTCTTTGTAAATAATATACACTTGGATTTCTCCAGGGATAATGTGAAACCAGTACATGAACTCCAACTTTCTAGTTTGTGTATGGCTTGTTGAATGTTGTCGTGTGTTTCATGAAATGATTTTGATTGTTATATATCAGTAAATCATCAGCATACAGGCAGTAAGATATACCATTTGGAATGTACCTTGTTATAGATTGGATTCCCTGTCCGAGATCCGTAGGCCCACCCAGCCTTTAATGAATTTATTAATTTGTATGCGAAGGGGAAACTGGCGCAGCCGGAGCATAGTACTGACTCCAATATATCCCTAGTGTGCTATCTGGTTAATACTCAGATATCCTTATATTATCTACCTTTTTGACTCTTTTGACCTGTTACTGACAGATATTTTAGCATAAATATGCTTTAGCGATGACCAAAATGAAAAAAAAAAGTTACAAAAATGTGTCACTAAAAAGTGTCCGCTGGCGCTCGTGCTGGCGGGGTGGACATGTACGAAAAAGGAGACTATATGTTATACAGTACATTACATAGGTTTGTCGGGTGGACCTAAAGCATATTTATTTTCCTGAATTTGCGCAGGAAGCTCTAAATTAAATTAATTTTTTGTTTGTTGTATCATTTAATGGTTAACATCTGTGAGAATATATTTTTTTTTGGAAGCGTATGTTAATATTACGCGCATACAAGAATATCAGACCTCTTACATGGTCAATAATTATTGACCATCATTGACGTTTCTAAATCTTTGAGCTGAATATACTTTTTATCCTCCTACGCTTTTCAAATACCTTGTGAGATCATGCCTGTTATTAATCCTACCTAATTTGCGATCAATTCTTCAGAAACTCATACTGAAACGACTATAACCGATCCTTGAACCAATCTTTTCGTCTCCCCAACTTGGATTTCGTCAATTTCTTTACTCTACTCGCCATAATTAAGGGAATGTTTGGAACAACGGCTGTGATAAATGAGCTTGGAAAACTAATGATAATCATTAACGATACTTTCAGGATATTAGACAGAATAATGATATTTTCTTGATACTTCTTTGCAGCGTCCCTAGTCCCCAAAACAAATTGTGAGCCAGGTTGGTTCTGAAACCAAGTACTACATATATTATTATTTCAATTGGATAACGCAGTTTATTATCTACCTCGATTTGTATGAATCTAATTATAGTTTATTTTATAATATAAATAATATTTTGAAGTAAAGCAAACAAGAAATTATTATACGTGTTGGTAGTATAAATAGGTTAGGTGAGTATAAATAATAATTGTTGGAACTAGTATGAGGTAATTGAGTAAGTCCTAATTACGTGCAAAATAGATTTTTCTCAAATGTGTTTCTGTTAGCAAAAGAACAACGTAATTGTTGGTACTTGGAAGAATGGTTACATAATGGAACACTTCTTTTTGTACTTGTTTTATTGAATTAAATTTTCGCTTGACGTCTATCTTAAATACATAGAACGATACGCTATGCTTAAACCTCTACCTGTCGGCAGAGTCTCTCTCCAGAAGATGTTGGTCACTCCGGCAAAACTTTACAAAGCTCTCAAGTAAAAAATTGGGTTGCCGATGCATATGAGAAATATTTTTAATTTTTTACTTATTTTTTGAAATATTTATAATATTATGTTTTTCACTTTACCCGAAGGGCTTCTACCGTACTCACCCGACAATCGCAGTCATGTCTATAGCATTCATTCTACTTTATGTTCACAGCATCACTCTCGTAAGGAAAACGAAAACATAAACAAAATTACATTACTCGGCAATTTTTTTGGATTTTTGTTTTTATACTATCCTAAAAAAATCTGATTTTATTTAACGGAATAATGTACGCAAAAATCAGAAATTAATTAGTGTTATATATTAAATCCATAATTATTTGAATAGTAATTAATTTAAATTTATTTTGGTATTCATTAATTTCATTGGTTTAAAAATCCATTTTCTTCTAATCTTTAATAATTAAATTCATTATTTAAAAATTAGATTACTATTCGCAATTAAAATGTATATGTCTTAAAAATAACACATATTTGTCCTAGAGATGTTAGCGGAACAAGGTATTATATTAATAATTTTAAAGATAATTAATACGTAATATATATATGCACTTAATATATATATGAGTGCTTTTTCCAAGAAATTAAAAATCAACCTGACTTTAAAATATTATTAGTGAATTGATTTGGTAAAAGAAAACAAGAAGAAAAACATGTTGTAACCATTAACCATGAAGTAAACTATTTGGATTGAAGTCCGTTGGCTATATTGTATTACCTTACAATACCTAATAATTACACACCCCAGTCTTATTAATGAAGATTGCTAAAATTCAGCTCTTAATCGGGAAAGTTCAACTCCTGATCTGAAAAACAAAATAATCAAAGCCTATTTCTGGAGTTTGCTTATCAAGTTACTGCTTCTCATTAACATCATTATAGTTATTTTTTAATTAAAAAAAGAAAGCTTCCGCCTTTTCGTAATAATATTAGTAGGGAATTCTTCTATAATCCTTATATTTAAGGCCACGCGATTGGTGTAATAGTCTCTGGACAGTGGGGAATAATCTTTCTTCAAAAAGGGTGTATTGAAACGGTGGTAGCCAGTAGGTAACCCGATGATATTTACCTCTACTTAGCATATACCGCTAAAATAAACGGACGGATTAAGCCAATTAAATGTATTTTATAGTATTGGTCACTTTAACGCAGGAATTCATCATTATTTGTCGAACATATCAAGTGCAAGTTCATTGGTAGGGGAATGAATAATTACTATTTATTATTACCATTAAAATTATACGTTTAATTCTGTATTTATTTATTGCATTAATTCCGTATATATTTCTTTATTATTATTCTTTTCTTTATTTTTCTTTTATTATTCATTCTTCAAACCCTTTACTTTTTAACTTTGTTACAGATCCTTAGCTTATAATTTATTATTTTTTAAGTAAATTCTTTTAGGGCAGATCACCATTGCTGTGCAGCTCTTAAAGCAAAATAAATAAATAGAAAGAAATTTCCTAAAACGAGTTATTATATATTTGTCTTTAAAAGCAAAAATATAGTAGCAACAAATACAAGAAATAATGACAAAAATGATATCAGATACTATTTTTTTATATTACTAAATACCACCTATAAAATGATCCTATGTGCAGCTAAATAGACTAAACGTTAAAAAGGGATAGAATCAAATACTGTTAATATTTTAAGTTGCCAATTGGAAAAATTAAATGAAAGCTCATTAGTAGGGAACGAATGATCATGTAAAATAACATTCAAAATATGTACATATACATTTTTACTTAAATGTATATGTACATATTTTGAACATACGTGAGTGAATATCATTTATGGTTTCTCCTATGTATACAGCATTACAGGAAGGGGTTTGGCAAGGGACTTGGTAAACAGAACGGGTGGTTTGTTCAAAAGGGATGGGATCTTTGAGTTTGGTATAGAGGGTTTTGAGAAACCATAAATGACATTCACTCACGTCTTACACAACATAAACGAACCATCACTAATAAAGAAATAGATAAATCTGCACTTGCAAAACACGCCATTACACAAAAACACACTTTTAATTTCGACGACACGAAAATTCTTTCTACACAACGAAACAAAAAAAGACTACAGATCTCGGAATGTGCACACATAAACTTAAACAAAAACAATATACACTACAAAACTGACCAACAAGGCATTTCTCCTATGTACGCTAATATTTTCCAAATACTCTCCCGACCTCCCACCTAGATTTTTACCATGCCCCTTGGGTATCCTTCCATTAACACCTTTTTCTCCTTTCCTGTCATAAAATGTCATAAACATGCCTTTTGATCCTTACCGACATTTCTCCCACCACCTGCTGTTTCCAGCTACATATACCCCAGTAGATTCCTTTTTCCTTAGACACTTTCACAATGGTTACTTAATTGCCGACCTTGGTCTTCCTCTGCCACTCGGCATTTCCATTGGTATGTAGTATCTTATTTCTTTGTAAAATTAATTAATGTTACTATTAGCTACTATATTTGCCATTGGTATGTAGTTTGTTATTTCTTTGTAGAATCAATTAATGTTACTAATTACTATTAAAATCAATTATTGTACCAATTTACTTTTTCATTCTACTCATTCTAAGATTTTAAGACGATATGTTCTTTTATAAGTTAATTGTATCTATAGTTCTGTTACCTATCACAATTATAAATTTTTTTTGTTTCTGTATTAATTTCTTTTTTTTTGTCATTTTAGCTGACGAAGGCTACCAATGAGTAGCTGAAACGTCCGAAATATAGATTTTTTAAAACAAAATCATATTGAGGTTTATTTAGCCGAATCCCAACCATTCCATCTTTACTTATCACCTCAACGGCTAACTATCTAATCATCATGATATACATTTAAGTATTTATACTGAAATATGTAATAAAAAAATTCAAAATATGTAGTAAACAAATACCAAAAACACTAATAAATATTCAAAAGAAAAGAATAGATAACTAGTAAGAACTCTGAACTAGTTGAAAATATATAGAACAAAATTACAAAAACTCCATAACATTATGAAAAAAGCATAAATAAAAATTAGGAACTAATTCTTAAAGGGAGAAAAAGAAGTTCAAAATTTCTACAGATGAACATTATTTTGGAAAATTGTTTGCATCAAAATGCATTTTTAAATGGTCTAACGTGAAATGGTGATTTTGCATCGAAAAATAGTCGACACGCGTCCGAGCTTTTCGTCCAATGAACCTTAGGAGCTAAGAAATAAAATTAAAAAGGTAAATAAAATACATATTTTATATCTCGAGTTGGGAAAATTATATCGGCACGATTCTTTCGCTTATTCACTTGTTTTAGAGAGCAGATTAAAGGAATATTACAATAATGTTTATATATTTTTTGGAAACGCATCTGCTCCTAGACCATTAGTGCCGGGGAAGCATGGTTGCCAGCCACCTTTCCTTCTTGCAATTAGAAAAGACACAGTGCTCTAAATTCAATGGGTAAAGCATTCTTCCTCGGTTTCCCCTATTTTTTTTCAATTACAAAATAAAAAGAATAGCAAAATATGTAGCAAAAATATGTATTACAAAATATGTCAAAATATGGATTTTTAACCAAATATGTAAAAATATGTAAACAAAAAACCTCTTTAAATTCACTTAAAACGTGCAGAATTCCATCAAAAATTTCGATTTAAGAATAAGAATAAAATATGTTAATACAATAACATCCGTTCCCTACTTATTAGTTGTTAATGGTTAACTGATCATTTGATGACAAACATCTACATACAGAATGTTTCTTTTTAGCACTTTCTGAAGGAATTTAGGTTTCACAAAAAAACTAAATTGGTCCATTAGGGGGGGGAGGTCGAAATTATTAATTTGGCCGTACCGTATTTGTACTTTTTTGCAACGGAACTCGTTAGACAAGATGCCTTACATGTGAGAAACTTGTGTTGTAAAAATAATTAAAAAGCAGTCCGTTAAAAGTTGGAGTTTAATCCAATAATAATTCCAAACATTACAAATATAAAATACTACAATTATTCATGCTTGTTTTGAATTTATGTAGGCTATTTTAAGCAAATTATTTAGGAATGCAATGTACACTACCACCTTTCTGAGGAATGTGCTTAATAATGCAGTTCCTGTGTGACAGACGTTTTGATTATGTGATTTTTGATAAAAGAAATCAACAATAACATTATACTTTGCTACTTATTCAATAAAATTAAAATTTAATTTCACTGATTATACGGCGAGATCTGATACTAAGCCTGCATGACTTTATCGCTTTTGTGGTCAGTGTGCAGATTTGGTTTTCTTCCTCCATCCCCTAGGCATTTGTTGTTGAAAAAGGCTGCCAAAGAATATGGTAAAACGTTAAAATATATATGTGGAAATATATGTGTTTTCCGAAAAACTGATGTCTTCCCTTAGGCTAACTATCTGAAGCTCATTATTAAGATTAAATCAGTGGAAATTACATCTTTGTTATTTTCTTACTTCTTAAAGTTCGATAAAATAGCATTTCTTCTCCACTCGGCTTAATGTGACTCACCATATTTTTGGTTAGAGTGATAACGAGCATGTATTGATATGAGGAAATAGAGTAACCTGTTAATATCTCCCACGCATCCTCCATACTATAACAAGTGAAATAAACTCACCCCTACTAGATTGTTAGCGACTCGTCAATAATGCCTGCTCTTGACGGGTATTACTCCTCAGGGTGTCTGATATTCTACGTTCGACACATTATTTCTATCCTACCTTGTAAATATGTTTTTTTAAAAAATCTTGGAGCTGTTCGAATTGTGAAAAATATTACATAATATTTGTCGTATTTCTTGAAAGAATTCATAAATCATTTTTTTCTTATTTTAGGGAGTTAATGAATTGTGTAAGTTTTTATTGAATTTATTGACCTGCGTATCAAACAGTGGACTTTTGTTATTTAATCTTGTATATATACGTCATTGGAATATTAATACATTAGGTAGACACAATTTACTTCAAACGGATGTTCTTGCGATTTCCAATAATTCATTCTTTCCATCATACAAATATATTACAAAATGTATTACCGAATTGTGGCATTACATTATGAAACCGGACAAATGGATAGAATTACTAGAGTAGGTTGGCTTCTCTCATGGAATTTGGTTCCACTTGATATTTAGAAAGTGGTTTAAATAGTAGATAGCCTAGCGCTAGTAACCTTTGCAGTAAGTGTTCAGTAAAAAAAGAAATAAAGAAAAATGGGAATACAAATAATACAACTGATTCTGATTTAGATATATTTAAAACTGGAATTTGACAATATTTAGAAGTGAGTAATTAAGAATTAGCAAGAATAAACGAGAGTATTTCTAGCTAGGCAATACCAACCAAAGGCGTATAAGAAGTCATACATTTAGTAATATTAACGCGAAAAGGTTACATTTTACCTGAATATTACCAAAATTATAAATCTAGATATTTCAATAACATAAGGAATATTCTCTTCAAACTTCGTGGCTGGATTACTTCGCCTCCTCCTACATGCCGGCATGTATCTCCAGCGGTGGGGTTTCCTAAACCACAAAGTTTTTCCGGCATTACAGCCGGCTTCCTCAGGTAAGCCATAACGTGATGCTTGTTCGTTTTCTGAAAGCAAAATGTCCCCATTTCGACATTTTTGTCATTTTGCTTTAATAAATGCCGGGGAAAATTTGTAGTTTAGGAAACCAGGTTGTGGAGCTACATGCCGGCATGTAGGAGGATAAGGAATCTCAGGACATTGAAAAATAAATTTATAACTTAGGTGCCAACGACGGTCAACCAGAGTACAACAGATATAGATAAATCCACAGTTCTCATGAGAGAAAAGGCTAGGACTAACAGTTCTACCTGTTATTATATTTCAGTGTGAAAACGGGAGTCCTAAAGAGTATGGATGGACAAGCTTAGATTGGAGAGATACATTCCGTGGATTATGATGAATGACAGAAGGCCAAAACTATGGTTAAGATTCAGAATGGACATCAACTGCATTATTCAATGTGTGGCCTATCTGATCCTAGAAACTGGTGTAATAAAGTTACAGAAAGAAAATAAAAATTGTAACTCACCACTGACCATAAAGCATTGACAGAATATCTACAAAGGCAGAACTGTGACATGTGAAACATTGTTTTTAATATTCTAATAAATAATAATACATTTTTAGCTTGAAATATTGCACCTCTAGTGAATGAATAATAATAAAAATTAAAAAATGAATCGTCTATCCAGGAAAACGTAAAAAATAATAATAATAAAAAAAAAAAATAGGAAGAAATACCTAAAGAACGAACATTAATGGAAGAAAGTGGAGATGACAGGCCGGTTAAATGGGTAATGCCAAATTCTACCTTGGCAATAGTGGCGAAACATGAGGAATAATGCAGACTAGCGAAAAATACTACTGTAAATGAGGTAGTAATTGTAACTGGAAAATAATAGCCTTAATAAACTCAAAATACCGCCTCCATTAGCTGGTTTCCTCCATTAGTTGGTTATATAGTTATTTAAAAATTTTATTAAATAATAGTTTTTTCTTAGCTGATGGTGAATAAGTACTTGAGGAATTACCCAACGAGGTGGTAATATTTCGAAATCTATCCTAATCTTCATGTGAAGGTGTTGAATTCACCAAATAATCTATTTAAGAGGAATTACGGAATGAATCTTTACCCGCAATAATAATTTAATTATTCTGAACAAATTAGGTTTATTTCTTCAAAATGTTACTTGTAAAAGCTTACAAAGGAATCCCTTTCCATTTCATACATTAAAGTGTCTCATTTCTAACAATTAAAATCAAAAGTATCCCAATACAAAACAATCCAGTCGTTTGTACTTTTCATCTACCTATATAAAAATTGTCACAACTCTAAAAGCGGAATATACAAGGATAGAGGTCGACATTATGCAATAACAATGTTGGATCAGACTAGCCTACCGCCTATGGTTTGAAATGGTGAGCTCAGGGATCGAAAATAATTGTTAACTTTTATTTTTTTAAACTTTTACTATTATTTTCATTTTGAAAAATTATTTATTTATTTAATTTAAGAGCTTTGTGACGAAGACTATAAGCTCCAAATTTTGAAAAATGAACAGTTATAAAAAAAATTTTTGGGGTTAAACTTTTTTTAAATGTTTTATTTATTTATTTTTTTTTTACGGGACTTCTACCCTATTAAAATACTTTATAGGAAAAACTTTAAAGGAATAAATTAAAGCTACTAATGTTCATTTTTTGTTTTGTATCAACAAAAACAAAACATTTCTTCGCAGTATTATAGGTATTGTAAACCAACGAAACCCTAAAATTTATTATTAAAATACTTAAAACTTTTATTTCACAATGAAAAAAATAAAAGTATTACTTTAACTTTTATTTTCATGTACCTAATCTTAGAAGATCCTAAATAACTTTTACTCTTAAAACTTTTTTTAACTGATATTTTTAACTTATAAAATAAACGTGTTTCTTTTTTAACAGTTTAACTTTTTCGAAAACTTTTTCGAACCCAAGTTTTTCCCGTTTCTCCAGAAATGTAGGCTTTTGTTTTATGTCGCTTTAAAAATACTAGCGGGATATGTTTCTCATAAATTGAGTCATATTAATAAAGTACATTACATATCTTAGAATAACTGAAGTTTTCAAATAATTTGTATGATCAAATAAACCGTAACCAGTTCACGAAATCACAGAAATTATGGGATGCTGGAAATTAGAAATCTATTCACAAGACTATCTTTAATTTGAATTGTAAGCAATCAATTAATTACACCCCAAGTTGAGAAGTTGATTAAAAGACAGGAGAGATCTATAGGAGAATGTAGATTGGTTGGAATGGCTGTTCCCCAGGGTGACAGAGGTGGCGATAACATTGGGGTGAATTCGATAGTGGTTTGGGGTGGATCCTTTCCATGACATTCTTATTACTGGAGTTCAACGATAAGGTTATCAATAGGAATAGCCACTTCTCTTCTCCTAGTAGTGGGCAGCTCTTCCAATGGCGGCGAGGCTATGAAAGGATATTCATGACGCTAAAACCTGAATGGAGGAATCAATCCGGAATAGTAGAGAGGCAATAATTGTGAGTCGTGGGTAATATTTTAGAGTGTAGGTTGAGGGACGCAAACTACCTCTGATGACCGTCGAAAATTTATTTAATCTTACATGGAGTTTCCGCGTGAGTGCGCAAACAGTTAGTAATAAAGAACTGCATTTAATTTGGAGAAGGGGTGAGTACAAATTTCTGTAGAACATTTGATATCAATAACGCTGGGTATTTTTCTTTTCATGCCAGCATCTCTTAACTTCATCTGAAAATGAACAGATGTTCGTTTTAAAAAAAGTAAACACCCATTGTCTCTATTCTGTTGATTTATTACGTACTCTTTACGACATAGTTGTTATGAAGTAGGCCTTTTTGCATAGCAAAAAAAAAAACATCTTTTTTTTCTGATTGTTTCAAATCTTATAACTTGTTTAAAGCCATGATGCAAAATAATAATTATCTTTATGTACTAATATCACTAAAATAGTTAATGATATGTTCATATATTTACTACGTTCTTCAACATGTGTAATATATTAACCTAGAGTTTTGCGAAATAATAAAAATACCAGCATCACCTAATTATTATTGTAGTAAGAGCGTATTGAAGCATACTAGTAGTGGTACTAGTGAGCGCAGCATACTTTGTGACATTTATGAAGATAATACTTCTGAAATATTTTGTAGAAGAAAAATAATATTAAATAATGTAAGGAAGCTGATGAATAGTTCTACATTCACCCAATACGTAGAATAAAAACGAAAAAAAAATATCCTGACACGAATGCTACTTAAGCAAAGCACACCCTAACCCTAGGGGATGGAATGCATATTCGTGGGACAAGTTTACATGGTAGGACGCTGACGACTGTGAGGTTTTTCTCCCCAAATATTTCAAACAAACGAACACAGTCAAATTGACTTGAGTCTAATGACTTGATAGCTTTTCCATTTTTTTAATAAAGAAGAACAAAATTTCCCTCTTCAATTGAAATAAACCTAAAAAAGGGATTGTAGAAAAATCACTTTACATAAGTTATCTATTATGTGTTTCAAAAGTTCTTAGTCACACAGAGCTTTATAAGTGTACATAATACAAGATGACAACAAAATATGATCGATGGTAGTGCTGAATGATGTAATAAGGAAAACGTCGGACAGCCGCTTTCTCCTTCAAGTTAATTATCCTAACCATTAACTCAAGCCAATAAATTTACCACTAAACTCACTATAACCTTATCAACTCAGAATCAGGAACTTCGACAAAAGAAAGGCGAATCTAATTAGTTAGATTTAAAACTGATAAGTTCTTCAAGAAATTTTTCCAGCATCCTTGTTACAAATTGTTTTGAAAACAATTTAGTCAAAAAATTTATAACAGCCCTTTTGAAGAATATTCTTAGAAAGAACCGGTTGCTCTTTGACTCCACCTTCAAAGCTTTCAATTCAACTGCTGGCAATCAATAAGATAACAACATTGAAAAAAAAAAAATGTGAACTCAGGAATCTTTTATATAATTTTAGGAAGAATAACTTCTACATGAGTGTATTATATTAACAGACCAACCTAAATGTTTGCCAAAAAATTTTGAATTCGATGACTTTTAATGCTATATCCTAGGGAGAAAATTTAATGTTGATACCTCATGTTTCACGAAATGTAGGAACCGAGCTCTATTTAAATTATTTTGCCCCTAATAAGGCCAATTAATTTATTACCGAGAATGCCGCTCGAAACATTGTTGTTAAAAGTTATTTGTTTTTAGAGATTAAAATTCGCTATCATAAAACCATTTGGCTTAATAAAGACAATGCCTGTAAAAAACACATCTTATTCGCATAACGTCCTAAGGCTCATTTCTATTCTTTCACTTCATCTTTAAAACAAACCTTCTCTTATTAAATTAAGCTAGAAATATAACAAACACGAGTTTTTTTTCAAAATTCATTTAACATATCAATCTCAATAACTACAGTTCTTGAGAATTTGTTACCAAACTTCCCTCAAAAAAAATATTTTCAGTTCATACAATAGCTTTTTTTCTTTTCTTAAAACAAATAAAATTTTACGGCAAATATTTCTGATCAATTGCTTTCAATGGAGATATTTTATATGTTATTCCATATTTTGGAACATATGAAAGAATGAATACATTAAGATAAATGTACCCGTAAGCAATTTTGCTCAAAGGGCATAATTTGATATGTCATAAAAGGGCCCTTAAAAGGCTCCATTGTTGTACAACGCATTAAAGGTTTCTTTATGTAAATTGTTTAAGTTAATGGTAATAAACCGGTTATTAAACTCAGCGAATAACTAGTTAAACATACTGATGTTATAAAGCAAAATACTTGTTTTATAACATGATCGATGAAGATGATCAACGCTTATGGCTTCTTTCTAACTAAAATTCATAGTATATTGTCTTATTAGAATAATTATTTCTCTACCCAAGTATTATTAACTATAATGTAAATATTATTGAACTAATTTGATATATTATTATAAGGACATTGGCATTTAAGAGATAATCAAAGAGATGTTTCTTGTAGTTCCGCAGCTCTCTGTAATTATCTAGACTGAAAAGAATCTCTTTAAGGCAAATTTGCTCTGCAAATGGTTTTTTTTTTTTCTTTTCCAAATACAGCTTCATCTGATAAACGTACATTTGGTTTTGGTCCTCTTTCATTACAAAGTCATTAGCATTTTGTAAAGCCCCAGCGAATGGGCATTCCGAACAAGTTGTTTTTTTTCAGATATATTCTCTTCTATGTTACTTTTAATGATTTCACGTTCGTTGATTGCATGTTTTAATTTTGTACCCTTTATTTATTTAAAATTCTATTAATATCGCGAATGCGTTTTACTAGAGCACATATATTAGAGAGATAGAGAGGCAAGAAATTTTACGTCCTTTTAGTTCCTATGAAGTTGCTGGTAAGAAAAAAACAAAAATAGTAAAAAAAAAAAAAAAAAAAAAAAAAAAAAAAAAAAAAAAAAGGAAAAAAAAAGTGAAATACAAGCATACTCCTAAATGTGGAAAAATTTCATGAGAAAAGATAGCATTTTACATTCAAATTTCCCATGCACAGGCTACAATTCATCTGTTTAGTGGAATGAATATTCCAGTTTTGTTTTTCTGGCTTACTCTATCATCAGAGCATGGCAATAAATCCCGAATATTTTTCATAAGGCTTAAAGAGTTGTTAACATCTTTTAAAATAATAAGTTTCGGAAGTAATTTTGATGAAACGGAAAGGAATAATTTATTTAAATTTTAGAGTACATTTATGAATGCGAACGATTTTTTGGGTAATATTATCTATAGTTCACCACCATTTTCTAGCCAAGATAACGCTGATTATTTTTCTTTCTCAAGTGGCGACTCGAGCCTAGGACCTTAAGCTTATAGTCCGTCGGCCCGTGACATTTTATGCAACGATTTTTAAGATTCTTCATTTTTTCACTATTGATTGTACAAGTCTTAACTAGAACAGTGCCACTTGTCAGCTGGCTAGGTAGCGGTGGGTTTGGCTGCGGGGGCGTTGCAAACTTCGGAAAAATATGAAAATGTGAAACGATTTTAAGATTCATGAAATTTCTTGGAGAGACACCTTATATTATACAATAATCATTGGCACTTGTCAGCTGGCCGGCCAGCGGTGGACTGCTTGTCAGCTGGGGGTCTAAACTTGGCAAAAATACGAAATTCTGAAACGATTTTAAGATTGCTGAAATTTTGGTGGTTACTAGTATTTGTAGTGAGATTAACAAAAAACATTGTCAGCTGCTCATATCTTGGTGGAAAACTTGTCAGCTGGGGGGGGGGGTATAAGCGCTGAGCGTATGGCGCGCGCTCCGCTTTATACCGCCAGTTGAGAACTTTTCCACCCACATATAAGCAGCTGACAATTTGTTTCGTCAATCCTATTACGAATACTACCTACTAACAAAATTTCAGTGATCTTAATATAGTTTTTGACTATTTAATAGCGAAAGCATGCTTATATTGATTACAACTTCTGAATATATTGATTGTAAATGAATATTTTTATTATCAGCGTTAAAATATATTATGTATTTGCATTAAGGTAAGATGAAAAAATATGTCAATTATTTGTATAAAATACATAGCACATAAACAATTTTTGCCTGTGAATGCGTGAAAATCAGGCAACGCTTGGCACAGTGTTTCGCCTAGTGTTAAAAATAAGTTATTATTATCTAAATAGTTTGGTTTGTTCACGTTCCCATATTCATCCAAATTTTAACATCTAATGGCAAACAATTACCTCCAGTAGTTGAAATGATTGTTCGAGATCAGTAATTCACTGAAGATATTAAAATTATTCATTTTCTTTGCTTTATTAATGTTTCATCATTTTTTCAATACCAATAATTAGTATTTTCACATGAGAGACAGCAGGATGACCTCACAAACAGTACAAATATCGAAAGTAATGATTCTGAAGGTGAAGAGTCAGACTTTCTTTTTATTAAAAAGTTTTATTAGGTAACTATTATTATTATAAATAAATTATATAATAATTTTTACACTATTTTATACAAATAAATAATATATTTTTTCATCATACCTTAATACAAATCTATACAAATAATACAATTCTAACGGATCGCTGTCTGTTTCTGGAAGATGGGGAAAAATACTATTGGGGACCTTTATCAATGCAATAGTACCCAAAACAATGATTTTTAAAATTTTTGCCTGCTTGTCTGTTTATCTGTGCGCGCTAATCTCAGAAACGGCTTATCCGATTTAGTTGCAGTATTCACTAATATATTGTGGTACGTTTCACTTAATTTAGTGTTTGTTTCATGCGAATCGGTACATAAATAAAAAAGTTATGCCAATGTAAAGAATCACGTCCAACATTTCATGAACTATCGTTAATTCGATACACACCAGAGGATTTTTTTTTTTTAACGAAACTTTGTATATAGTATTCTCTTAGCAAATGATTTAACGAGTTCGTTAACCAGAAAAATTGGTTCATCTGGAGGAGGGGTTTACTCCGGACCCAAAGTCACTCGGACGAAACTCGATATTCGTTTGTGGAAATATTTATAGAAAAATATGTTGTAAAAATAAGGTAAATCGGTTTATTAGGAGGGGGGTTTATTCTGGACCCGATTTACCAACTTACCACTACTAGCCGTAATCTATCTTCACATATAATAAAATTCTAAAGGATCGCTGTTTGTACATGCAAGATATATGAGTAAAAATACTATTGGGGGCCTTTATCAATGCAATTGTACCCAAAACAATGATTTATAGAATTGTTGTCTGTTTGTCTGTATGTTTGCTGTGTCAGACACTCTATACACACTACAGTTAAACAATCCTTAAGAGGTCTAGAGCTTCTTTTAGCAATCCTAGCAGCCTGTATGGTTCATCCCCGATGGCTATACCTCTAATATCAAGTAGGTATAAATCTACTGTAAAGTAGATTGAAAAAAAAAATACCTATACGACGATGTTTAAAATCTAAAATAAACAAACAAGAACCTTCAAGTTTAACTCCTCTGGATTACGGATGGGATATTGAAGATAATATATAAACCTGTAAATGGTTTGACGGCGAACAATTCCGTCGAGTAGTTGATATGATTATTCGAGGTCAGCAATTCACTGAAGATATTAAAACTATTTATTTTCTATGCTTTATTAATTTTTAATCATTTTATCAATAACAATAATTAGTATTTTCAGCTGAAAGAAACCAAGAAGAGGATGACCGCACAATTACTGCGGGGGGGGGGGGGGGGTTGATGATTCTGAAGGTGCAGAGTCAGAATCAGAAAACGATTGACTTTCTTTTTATTATTATATTATTAAGTGTCTTTAGTATACTATTATTATTGTGATTAATTGTATAATACTTTTTTATTACCAATACAGTATTTTATACAAATAATTGACATATTTTTTCATCTTACCTTAATGCAAATACATAATATATTTTAAAGTTGATAATAAAAATATTCATTTACAATCAATATATTCAGAAGTTGTAATCAATATAAGCATGCTTTTGCTATTAAATAGCCAAAAACTATATTAAGATTCCTGAAATTTTGTTAGTAGGTAGTATTCGTAATAAGATTGACGAAACAAATTGTCAGCTGCTTATATGTGGGTGGAAAAGTTGTCAGCTGGCGGTATAAAGCGGAGCGCGCGCCATACGCTCAGCGCTTATACCCCCCAGATGACAAGTTTTCCACCAAGATATGAGCAGCTGACAATGTCTTTCGTTAATCTCACTACAAATACTAGTAACCACCAAAATTTCAGCAATCTTAAAATCGTTTCAGAATTTCGTATTTTTGCGAAGTTTAGACCCCCAGCTGACAAGCAGTCCACCGCTGGCCGGCCAGCTGACAAGTGCCAATGATTATTGTATAATATAAGGTGTCTCTCCAAGAAATTTCATGAATCTTAAAATCGTTTCAAATTTCCATATTTTTCCTATGTTTGCAACGCCCCCGCAGCCAAACCCACCGCTACCTAGCCAGCTGACAAGCGGCACTGTTCTAGTAAAGACTTGTACAATCAATAGTGAAAATATGAAGAATCTTAAAAATCGTTGCATAAAATGTGCACGGGCCGACGGACTATTACGCCTTAGCACTCACGGGCCACCGAAACTCGAAGTAGATGTCGTCAAACTAGTACGGCAAGGATTACCCATTTTGATTTCAGATAATATAATTTTTCATTATGACAAAATAAGTCTCTTGAATCAACATAATTCCAATACATTTAATGAAGATTACATAAAAACAATTAATAACTGTTTGTAAGGAAGATGTTTCATAAGTTTGGTGACGGATAGAAAAGATAAGCTTGAACCTGTTAATGTATTTTACATATAAGAAATAGATGTAAACTGTAAACCTGACAACTTAAAATGAAAACTAGAAGAGAAAAACAAGATTTTGTGGCAATAAATGTTAAATGCCTTGTATTAGCTGTATTGTTGGAAATAGCAGAGGGAGTCTGGAGATTGTAGACAGTGTATTCTATAATTCTACATTGATAGGATAAATTGCCTGTTGATGAAATTAAAGCTCATAAGAGAGTTGAGCGGGGGGCTAGGATTCTTCCGGCTTATGGATTTTGAAATTACTCCGACAGTTTCCTATTTTTGACGTGTAGTAATTTGCTTGCAATTATATTCTACTAGCTGTTACCCGGCGTGCCATGCTACTCCTACTTTCTGCATATAGAAAAGCCTAAATACATTAGAAACCAAATAATTATTATTAAAATCTAATAACACGAATCTGTTTCGAACCCGTGACCTCCCAACTGTGAGTCCTAGACGACTTTGACCTAACCTATAACACCCCCCGTATCAAGACATACATGTATGCCAGGTTTGGTAAAAATCGGTCTAACGGTGTGGGTTTGTATAAAGAACAAACATACAGACAGACAGATGGTAGCCGTTTTGCCCTAGCCTATGACAATCGCCGTATCAAGATCTACCTGTGTTCCAACCTAGGTCAAAATCGGTCGAACGGTGTGGATTTTTATGGGGAACAAACATACAGACAGACAGCTGGTAGAGGTTTTTATTTAGCCTACGACACTCTCCAGATTAGGATCTGCCTGTGTACCGAGTTCAGTCAAAATCGGACGAACGGTGTGGATTTTTATAGGGAACAAACATATAGACAGACAGCTGGTAGAGGTTTTTGACCTAGCCTACGACACTCCCCAGATTGAGATCTACATGTGTACCGAGTTTGGTCAAAATCGGTCAAACGGTGTGGATTTGTATAAGGAACAATCAAACAAACAAACAAACAGATAGACAGACATGTGATTTATATATATATATATATATATATATATATATATATATATATATATATATATATCATTTCTCACACTGTTAATATATGGTACAATCTTCAAGTCTGTTTTTTTTTATATATATTATAGGTTGATAATTTTCAGTAGGTAGAGATAATAGAAGGAAGTATCAAAGGGTGCAACATTTCCAAAGAAGTTTCGTCCTCGTTTCATGATCTGTAGCATACAACATAGTTAGGAATTATTTTCTCTAAATGTAAAATAATAATGAAGCAATGTATTTCCCTTGCAGAAAATACAGGCTCTTTTCATAAAAATTACTAGACTTTGCCAACACTAACCGAATAAATAATATTCTCAAGAAACTTTTGAAGTTTATGTTCAAAGGCCTTGAATGGCAATTTGATCATTTATATACCAAACTCTTTCAAAGAAATTTCAGCTCAAGTCTGCCTTCATTATGGATCTATTTCATTATTTGTTGAACTCCAGGGGGAGATGGTTTCTTACTGGTTTCTGGTAAGAATTCAGTTATTAAATTATTCTCTTTGATTTTCAACATGGAGCCTACAAACGAATACAGTCTATAATGAATGATATTAATTCGTCATTGTAGCCGTATATCTTCTCCTGTATTTATAAAAAACCCATTCAGATATTCCAGTGAAGTGTTACTAGTAAGATTAAATTATTTACTATATATATATGAATACCTGTAGATAGATAAAACAGGTCATGTTTGGTTCTTAGTGGACGGGATCAATAAAGATTTCAAAAAAACTATTTAAAAAATTCAGTGGATAATTTTTTTTTCTTTTTTCTTTATTGTTGTTCCGATTTTTGGTGATTTACACCTTACTGCGATAGATTGGTGTAGATTAACACTTTCTGTACAATCCTAGAAAACATATAAATCATTATAAGGAATCTGTGTTACTGGATTTATCACATTAATGTCTCCCCAACATAGTGAGATAAAATATTGTTGTTTAAGCGAGTCAATCCAATATAAAAACATCATTCCAAAGTTTAGGGTAAGCACTTTCATAAAAACTCATAATGTTTTATTTTCGAGGATTCTTTTTTGGGGCGTAACATACATTTTTGTAATCGAGGGGTTTTCTTGACATCTTTTTAACTCAGATACTGGAGAAAATAAGTCGGGTAAACAATTCAACGTTTCGATTTACCAATTTGAATTGATTGTTAATATTAAAGTGAACAAAAATAAATTATTCGGATGGTAGTATGAAATAGCACGAATTTATTCCTGGAAAATGAGATTAAATCTTATTGTGAAAAGGGAAATAAATAAGAATTTCATATATCATGAAATATTACTTTATTTTAAATGAGAAATAGCTCTGGCTTTAGTTCTAAAACTATGGAAAACCGATAAAAAAATGATTTGTGGGCTTCAAGATAAAATTAATTGGAAAAGATAATGATTATTTCCTGCTCAGACATGAGCATAAAAGTAAAACTGCATCACATTCAAGCGTAATGACTTGAATTTCAATCTGAAATCAGTCGTATATTTGCCAATGTGAGATTAATATTGATGAAATACGAGGAAGGGATTCTCAGGAGAAGAGAAGGGTAAAAATATGTAAGAAACCCCTTGGAAATCGTAGAAATCCATTTAAAATATCCTCTTCAGTCAGAGGCAGAACTAAAAATAGGATTTGAAATAGTTCGGGTTCATTGAATTCTAAGAATTGAATGCTTATTTACTATTAATGTAGCTTGTCTTTTGTTATTTCTATTTTGATATGAGTTAAATGTAGAATAACTGAAATATCTGTTTTTCCTGAAATCAAAAGTATCATCTTGGAATCGAATATTTATCCTGAAGCAATCGATTTCCACAGCTGATCTGTAGTGGCTATGATTGTTGATGTCATTCTGGACATGGCCCAGCCTGCAGAAGGTACTCTGTAGGGGGCTAAGATTTCTATTTTAAGTGTTCCTGAAGAGGAGTCAAGGAAACGTGAAACGTGTAGAGTAAAACAAACAGCTATTAAAGAATTGTTGTTAGTAAAATTCGATCTCCATTATATTGTATATATTGTAATATATAGATTCTCCATCCAAGGGTCTCCCCGTGGTCTAGTGGCTGACGCTTTTCATATCGCGGCTCATTGGGAAAATTCCTCGCTGCACCCTGTACTTCGATGCGCCGTAAAAAAAAAAAAAAATAAAAAAAAAAAAAAAAAAAACTTAGATGGATACAGTTTGAATACGTTTTGAATATAGACATTTTAATTTTCGATACAAGAAAGAGATGCTCGTTTGTACGGGAGATAATACAGCTTTCCGTGTGCCAGTCTACTGTAGAAGGAATATAGAAATTAAAAGCCTGCAACCTCAAGGAAACCCTTTCATCATTAGGATGATATACATTTCTAGATATAAATTTTTGGATATGTTTAAATAATTGAATTTCTTGAAATGATTTTTCAATAAGGGTTTTCTTTTTTCCTTACGAGGAAAGGGGAGGAATACTGTAATTATAATAGATAGCCTGATTATAAGGTTGGAGACGAAATTTTGATAAGCTTTTGAAAACCCGTTTCTGAAGTTACTGATAATGTGATGAAACATTGAATATCATTGTGTATAATAGGACGTAATGGCTGAAGGGCCAACTGGTCATGTTGTTTTGTAAGTTTTAAGCGATCCTAGCTGAAGAGAATAGTAATGAGGGAGAGAGGAAGAATTTTGAGGGGATGGTGAAATGAAAGCCCCAGAAGAGATGAGGGTGTTAAAAAGTGGAGGCAAGGAGTGGATTCATTTCACGGTGCCTATCAGCTAATGGAGTGGGATAGAGTATACAAGCGTTCAATTAATACTCTCTGATTCTTTCTTGTACAGTTACAAACACCGAAGCAAGGCGAGGAACGCAACATTTAATATTCAAGCAACTCTCTGAGATCAATCTCACTCCACAGAACGTAATAGTAGGCAAAATTTAAGTCTCATTTAAGTTATTCATTTTAGCGTGGTTCCTCCCTCCCTCCTTAGGACACTATTCGCTTTTGGAGGAATAAAAATGAAAACAGTAAAATGAAAGCTTTAAAACTGCAAGATAAGAGCTTTCTTTACAATTTATTATTTAATCTATCAATGAAATAGGGTTATCACTTAAGTTGAACGCCTTAAATGAAAAATAAGAATAAATACTTAAAAAAGATGCCTTATTTTCAATTTTATTAAAGTTATTAGGAAAAATATTTCTTTTAGAGAATCGGTCATTTTATTTTTAGAACGTCGAGGAAAGAATACCACAAAGTCATGTATCACACATTCATAACCGACTTCTGTAAGTTCCTACAAAAAATATTTTTAATTTAAAACAATAAAATTTGAATCGCACGAAACTCACTTGTTTCTAAAGATATCGATCGAAGAATGGCTTGCAGCAAATGTTATATTTTTGATTCCCTTCAAAATTATGTGAATAATATTAGAGGTCATCTGCAAACTTTAACATTTCATCTAGCACCGAGCGCACATACTTGGCAAATATGTTAAATGGTCGACATATTTAGAAAGCTTAAGTCAAGTCCTGCCGCGTTTACCTCGGACATTTTTTTCTCAGACCAACCGTCTGGCCGCAAAATTAGTTTGAGCCATCTTATTTGGGACACCCTGTATAGTTCTCTTACAGTTTCATGTTAAATTGAATAACACCATTGAAAAATTCAATGTCCGATTTGAAGAGTGAATCTCGGGTCTGAAATTCCTCCTTCCCTAGCATTTCGTACAAATTATAATAAAATTATTGAATTTCAATTGCATACTATTAAAATCATGTCTAAGAAAGCAAGATAAAGGCGGTGATCTTGGCATCATTGAAAAATAGCTGATGGAATCTTTCTTAATTTTCTGCTTCAATAGCTTCGTTCTATTATTTCATTTCTAAAATAATTTCCTCTCCTTTGCAAATTGTATATTATATCGCTGGCTCAAAACATTATAATTCACTGTTCTTCTCGCATGTATAACAATATACTATCGTATAATGAGAAAGAATAGGTCAACGAAATTTTAAGCCCTATTTTAGTTTTAATTTTGATCATTTATTTATTTGTCTTGCAAGACCGTAGCGATGGCGATTTGCAAGAATGAATGTGTGCATGGAAACGTCAGTTTTTAAACGTTTAGAGTTAAAATTTTACATCCGACTAATTTTGATCAATATTTTTCATTATAAAGCGAAAAAAAAAATAAACTTCATTTAAGTTAGTGGATTACACATCTTTGCAGCTGAAAATAAACCCTGAATATAATGTTCTAAAGGTAAATGAAAAACGTCCAGTTCCTTTACAAAAGTTTATTTTTCATGCTGAGCGCTTTCGGTAGCTCCTGGTACCATCCTCAGAGCTTTAATGAGTTCAGCTTCACTGCTGAGGGCTGACAACCACCTCATCTGCCAGGAACCTCAAAGGACTTTGATAATGTTCTAACTTAAAAAAGTAATTGTAAAATATTAGCAAGGCAAACTGCACAACTATGAAAACCCAGCACTTTCCTTATAGGGAAATATTAAAAAAATATATGTTGTTTCATATATGCACAGCTAAGGCATTGCAGTAAGTTTAAAAAGTTTCTTTTTAAGTTAATATTCTAATGCTTGTTGACGACAAAAACCGTTATCCAAATATCGTAATTGGGCTTTACGTAATATAATTTTTTTTTTTTTTTTTTTTTTTTTTTTTTTTTTTTTTTTTTTGTGAGCATCTGCTGCCGAGGCCATTAGCACATATAATATGATTTAATTATTTACTTTTTCAGCAATTTTGTTTGTGCTGTTATTACTTTCTGTTTTTTAAAATTTCCAATCGTTTATAGAACAATTGATATATGCACAATTGATATATTTGTGCTCATTCGTAACAATGGAAGGCCCTTGTAGTCAATCTTGGCCCTATAGTCCATCTTGTCAAAATGTTGACATGTGATGTCCTGTCAAGTGCCATACTATCATAATGCCAGAATTAATGACGTCACTGAAATGGTTGTCCCGGGTACATAGAATATAGTTTTAGAATATAGTTATAGAATAGAGTTATAGAATATAGTTTTGCCTAGTCCCAATGTACAAGCTCTATCGTCGTCGGTTTTAGATTATTTATTGACAGGATTATTGAAACACATCGTATTAGTCTTTGCTATTGTAGCTTTCTTTCTATAGATGTAATACACAAATAAGAAAATATATATATATATATATATATATAGAAAACAATTTAAATCCTTACGTTAATTACATATATATATATATATATATATATATATATATGTATATATATGTAATTAACGTAAGAATTCAAATTGTTTTCTTGGTTTGCGGCACAGGAAATCAATTATTAAGTAGTAAAATTCTATTAGTTGACCTTTATAATTTATCTCATGTAAAAGAAAACTACAGGGCTTACATATATGTATTACCAAAATATTCCTAAAATACCTAAAATAATCTGGCTGGCAAAAGAATTTCAATTACGGAAAATTCTCGCGTTAAATGTTATTTTGGGATATATCAAAAGAAGAGTGATGAACGCCATCTTCAAAATAATTCTCCTCAGAGTTTTTATTCTGCCACTCATTTTGACGAAGTTTATTTTTCTCGCCACGTGGTATATTGAAATATCTTACTCGTCATTTTTTTTTAATATTTCCAATGACATGATACTCTGTTTCTCTTGTTTCTGTTTTTATAAAATTTATTCATACAATTCAAAATAATTTCAGAGCCTAATATGGTATTTGTAATAAGACATTTATTTTTAATCAAAAAACAATTCGAAGATGTTTTTAACTTAAAACATTAAAAGAAAATTACCATTCCAGGCTTGGCCATATCCTCTGCTCTAAAGGCTAACCTGATTTCACAGCACTGCAAGTTAACTCATATCGTAGGATCATCGCCATCAGCTAGTGCAGCTTGCACACGTCAATTTTTAATTGTGGAAACTAACTGATATGCCCTCGAAAAGAAAAAAAATAAGAAATTTAAAACTTTAAACCTTAAAAATGATAGGGGCATATTCTGAAAATGCCAATTTAATGCTGAAATTGTCAATATTGTTTAAACTACTATTTTGTTGAATTATTTTAAGATACAAGAACCTTAGATGACATTTAACTTCCAAGAATAACGTATCGACCCTGAACCAAATGAAGTAAATTCACATTGTCTCTGGTTAATTCTTGCTGTGAACGTATTCGATACGTAGCAGTTCACGGAAATAATTACACTTTGAAGGGTTCTTCGTTTGTCTTTGTAAATGTTTGCGTACTAAACTGTTTCCATGATTCTTATTATACATTCTGAAAATTGACAGCTTCAAAAGATGATCCATCAAATTCAGTCAATTATTTTCTTAGTTTGAGGTGCAATTTTAATTGTTAAGTCGTAAAACCAAAACGTTTTTAAAATACTTGCACGTTTTCAGGTGCACTTCTGTAAAAAACCATTTAAAATAAATATAATTACTAATCTATTCATTTATTTTGTAATATAGTACATATTTCTGTCTTTTAACCCCTCCTCATCTAAGCCATGCATTTGCTTGAAAGAAATTGATTAATAAAATTATGTCCATTCAATTTAAATTAATTAAATGGTTAAATTGCTTGCTTCTTTATAGGAGTACACTTGACTAACTGCCATATACTCTCACAAAAAAACCTATCGCTGTGTACAAAATATTAGAGTACTTGAAAAACGCTAAAGTACTTTAAAATTTACCTTGCGTCACGAACCAAGAGATTCTTGACCTAACAGAGGGATGTTACAATTTGTGTTAAAGCGTATCATGACACAACCTATAAAGTGACACATTTTTTGCAATAAATAGGTAATTCTCCATTAGTCGAATGGTTGAAATAAGAGAGACGCACTAATGCTTGGCGGTGTACCTTACTCTGATGCTGAATATTCAAAAGGTCTAAGATCTGCTTTGTAGAGGACACTCTTCCAAGACAGCTAAGTGCTGCTCCTGTAGATGTGCTTTTAGTACTGCTGCTTGCTTCCATAAATAATAAATACATTATTATTGAATTCATTTACTCGTGAAATGGAAAATAGTATTAGCGCGGTTCCTCCCTCCCCCATAGGGAGGAACCCCGCTTATAAGGTTGATACAATGAAACAATCCGGAAGTGCCGACAAGAAAATTTCGCGTTTCAGAACCCCTAGAGACCGAAAATAACGGTGGTCCAAATTTGTATATATATATATATATATATATATATATATATATATATATATATATATATATATATACATTTGTCTGTTCGCTCTCTAGATAGAAAACGAATGGTCCGATTTTGATGAAATTTGGTACAAAAATCAGTCGTCCAATATGAAAGGTCAAGTTCGTTAACCAGCAAAATCCGCCCACTGGAAGATGGAGTTTGGGGCGAAATTCGCGCAGAAAAAATCGTAACGCTTACGTTTTTGAGTTCATAAGCTTGTAAGTACTCTTTTTATAGGCTTCTTGGGCTAGGAAAACGAATGAAACCATTTTCAAGGCGATAGCTTTAACCGTTTTCGAGAAAATTGGAAAACTATTTTTTGAATACCGTTTTTGGTTTGGGTACTTAGAATCATGGGATTCAGTTGAAACATTTTCTGCATGTTCTACTTTCATCAAAACTAATATGTTGAAATTTTGGTTACGTTTGGAGTTAAGGAAGGGTTAGAATAAAATATTTTATTAACAGGCATAACAAGTTTTAGTAACTTTGTTTACTTTCCTTAATATCTCGAAAAAGGTTGAAAATCTTGGTAAACGGAAGAATACCATTAGAAAGCTTATTAAATGCTCTACAAAAAAGGTTCTGATGAAAGTTTTGATTAGGCGATGTCAATCGGAGAAATAAGTGCTTAAAACATTAAAGTAATGGATTTTGCTTATTCGAACTGTTCTTTTTGTCTGTTTTTATTCCTTGTTATTTTTTAATTGCTTATATTTGGATAATGTATTTTACAATAAAACAGATTAGGCAAAATAAGAAAAACAATTCATTGTTAGAAACATAGCTTGCCAAGAGAAAACGATTCGATGACGTCTTTTGAATATTTTCAATTGCCTTTATGCTGTTGGTTTTTTATTTTATTTTTTAATTGATTTTATCTGTAGAATTATTACTATACTAAAAGAACACAGGAATATGTGAAAATTTTTGATATTTTCCAATTCATTGAAACGTATGAAATGAAGTATCGCTAGAAGAGGTTTCTAGGGTCTTGCGGGCCCGACCCTAACCCCAGGTATAGCCATAAAACCCTTTGAACAAAGGCCGAGGAAAATATTATCTGTTTCTATTCTATGCTTTTCAAATGAGAATAGGGATATGAACAAGAACCGGGGTCTCCCGTGGTCTAATGGCTAGCGCCTTGGATTCCTAAGCGGGAGATGGTGGGTTCGATTCCCAATCTCCGGGAGGAATTTTATCATGCCACGGCTCGCTGGTAAAATTCCTCGCTAAACCCTAGATGTCGGCGCTAATGACCTAGATGTAGATGAGCCGTAAAAAAAAAAAAAAAAAAAAAAAAAAAAAGAACTGGAACCGCGCTAAGATGACGCAGTTCCTGCGAGTCGGACTTTTGCTTTTTATAATGGAATCTATAAGTAATTGCATTCCTCAAATAATTCTCTACGCCGTCCGATATTCCTGCCCTCTTCTTTGAACTAATATTATTTTCCTGTAATAAAAATTATAGAAAACAACGAATAAAAATCCAATAAACAAACATAAACTTGTATATAGTTACGTGTATATATATTTGTATTTCACATTCTGCGTGCAATTATCGGGTTTCACAAGGTATTAACAAATTCCAGAATTTCTAAGAAACAAAACGATTCTTGTAATCTTTACTTTTTTTTACGCTACGAGGTATATTTAGAGCCAGAAAATGGTATGAAGACAAATTTAATTCTTCTATAATTTAAAGGTTAGATAAAACGGCTACCATTGGTGTATACTGTTCGTTGGTTTAGTAAAACACTACATAAACATAATTAACAACAATTTTCATATCTATTCACCTTATTTGTAGTTTAGGGACGCAGAAATGAGCGTCCTATCTCAACATGTAGCACAGCTATTCAAACTTTTGTCTATTTTCAAAACTATTGGGATTTCTTATGAAAAACTGTGTTTTCCGGATTTCTGGTCAATGTATCGTAAATTACGACCACATTTTTAGAATCTACATTAAATTTCCAATAAGAAACACCCATTATTGAAATGTTGTCATGTAAATTAAGAGCTACACTAAGAGCCATATAGATGAGAACTATTGTTATTAGGGTTATCTTAACTCATTCAATATTTTCTTAATCTTAGCGGTTCGCTTCCGCCTCAAAAGTTGCTTTATTTAATAAGCTTTAAAATGGTACCCTGTTGTTTTAAAAACAAAAATTATTTAAGTATATTTTTTCTGATTTCTAAGTCAAAACCAATACATTTGCTACAGCTCTAACAAGCCATTATGAACACCTTTTTTAATTTCACGCGAATATGGTGATGTCCCATCCTTCCAACATTAGGTATACACACTTTTTGCTCTGATTAAGGATTAGGGGACAACTTGGAAAAAGTGAAAGATGACAGAAGAACATTTTGGAAATAGTCACAATTATTGTTATTAGTTTAACACAATAAATACAGATATTATTTTTTTTATACTTACGGGGTCTTGTTATATTAAATTTCTGTTTTTAATTCTATTCTATTTAATAAAATTAGACACTACAATTTCTGCTTATAAGTAACTGGTTTATTCACTAAAATCATTAGAAATTGTATTGAAAAAACTCTCTCCTGCAAATATAAAGCGAAAAAAATAGATTTAAATGAAAAGACTATTATACTACTCTTAAAAATAGAAATTTCATAAAACAAGACCTTCAAAGCATAAAAATATAGCATATGTATTTATTATGTTAACAATAATTGTGATTATTTCCAAAATGTTCTTCTGTCATCTTTCACTCTTTCCAAGATGTTCCCTAATCCTTAATCAGAGCAAAAAGTGTGTATACCTAATGTTGGAAGGATGGGACATCACCATAATCGCGTGAAATTAAATAATGTGTTCGTAATGGCTTCTTCACACTAAAGAAAATGTATTGGTTTATACTTAAACATTAGAAAAATATAGACTTAATTTTTTTTTGTTTTTAAAACAACAGGGTACCATTTTAAAGCTTATTTTATAACGCAACTTTTGAGGCGGAGGCAAACATGGCTCTTAGTGTAGCTCCTAATTTACATGACAAAATTTGTGTTTGATTTGACATGACAACGGGTGTTTCTCATTGGAAATTGAATGTAGATTCCAAAAATGTGGTCGTAATTTTCGTTACATAGACCAGAAATCCGGAAAACACAGTTTTTTATAAGAAAACCCAATAGTTTTGAAAATAGACAAAAGTTTGAATAGCTCTGCTACATGTTGAGATAGGACCCTCATTTCTGCGTCCCTGAACTACAAATGAGGTGCAGAATAAACCCTTCAAATTATGACATCTCAATGTGGGACACCCTGTATAATCCTCCTCAGTAGCAATTAATTTATTCAGTCTTGTTTTTTTTTTCTTGTACATGGCATTGGTTTCGTTTTATTTTAGCACCTTTCGAAGGAGGTTTCACTCATGATAGATTGAGGTTGTATTCATAACAGATTTCCTGAAAAGTTTCAAATTTTCATCGATCCTTCCATACTTGATTCTGAAATATGAATATATATAAACATACTTTCTCATATACATATATGTGTCATTACATGAATTGTGATAGTGGCCACAATTTTCATCCTTTTGCCTAGAAAAATGCTATGTAGTGTTCCTATATCAAACGATTCCCGACCCAAATTATAAATATACATCGTGATTCACTAAAGATAAGTATATTTTGTAATTACCACAAAACAAATCATAAATATTTTTAATTGATTATTTTTTATTGAAGTCTATATGTTTTCTCGCCTATGTTGCGAAAACATTAATCTATATATATAAAAATCACCTGTAAGTTTGTCTGTCTATTTGTTCTTTATACAAATCCCCACCGTTGACCAATTTGGACCAAACTTGGCACACATGTACTTCTTGATACGGGAAATATCCTAGGCTAGGTCAAAATAGCCAAATTTCGAAATTTGGTCAAAAGGTCAAAAGTTTTGTTCAAGAAAAATTGACACTACACTGAACCATTCATATTCTGGCAGCCATTTTGAATAATGTCTCAAATTTATTTGTTGATGTTCTTGATAATTAGAATAACTCGAACTCATTGATGACTTTACATCATTATATAATCATATATATATATAAAATCTTTTAGGCTTCACAGCTCGGAAGTAACGAGTTCCAAACTGTCAATTAAAGAAGAGTGAATTGTTCAGAAATAGTAATTTTCTTTCCAGTGTTGCCTAGGTGGAGATTAGCAAGCTAAAAAAACTTTCTTCTCTTTTTACGAAAAGTTTTTCTTATGCGAACAAAACTTTTCAGTTTTAACCTTTGTATGTTTATCTAAATTATAGCCGTATATTCTGAAGATTTGGACAAGTAATATCATATAAGATCAATTCTATTTATTTCTGATGAAAATGTAGAGCAACACTGAGCTCCTAGAAGCCATTAACCATTATCCTTTTTTTTTAAGTTTGGTTTGTTTATCTAATTTCCAAAACTTTTTAGTTTTAGTAAAATATTTGTGTTTACCTAAATTAAAGCCTTATATTCTTAGAATTTTGACTAATATATATTAATAAGTAATTTAAAATATTAAGTTTTTGAACTGTTGACTTTACAGTCGCCATTTTCTTTCCAGTGTTGCCTAGGTGGAGATTAGCAAGCCAACAAAACTTTTTTTTTTTTGTTAAAAGTTTTTCTTTTGCGAACGTAACTTTTCAGGTATAACCTTTGTATGTTTATCTAAATTATAGCCTTATATTCTCAAGATTTGGACAAGTAATATCATATAAGATCAATTTTATTAATTTCTGATGAAAATGTAGAGCAACACTGAGCTCCTAGAAGCCATTAACCATTATCCTTTTTTTTTTAAGTTTCGTTTGTTTATCTAATTTCCAAAACTGTTTAGTTTTAGTAAAATAGTTGTGTTTACCTAAACTATAGCATTATATTCTTAGAATTTTGACTAATATACATTAATAAGTAATTTAAAATATTAAGTTTTTGATCTGTTGACTTTACAGTCGCCATTTTCTTTCCAGTGTTGCCTAGGTGGAGATTAGCAAGCTAAAAAAACTTTTCTTTTTTTTTTGTTAAAAGTTTTTCTTTTGCGAACGTGACTTTTCAGGTATAACCTTTGTATGTTTATCTAAATTATAGCCGTATATTCTCAAGATCTGGACAAGTAATATCATATAAGATCAATTTTATTAATTTCTGATGAAAATGTAGGCTTATATTTGTGTTTACCTAAATTATAGCCTTATATTCTTAGAATTTTGACTAATATATATTAATTAGTAATTTAAAATATTAAGTTTTTGATCTGTGGATTTGCAGGTTCCCGTTTGGTTTCCATAGTTGATTTTTTTTATTTGCAAATTGCATTTTATTTAATGCACACCAGTAACTAACATTAAAATTTGAAATATTAAGTTTTTGATCTGTTAACTTGCTGGTTTCAGTTTGTTTTCCATAGTTGAATTTTTGATTTGCGAATTGCATTTTATCAGATGCATTTGCTTAATAAAAACTATGCCTTCAACATTAACCCATTAACCTGCACAGAACTTTAATAATTTAAATACTTTTAGTTCTTTAACGTACCACCTAAAATCATCTATGTGTGACATGATATTTAAACATTTGGGTCATTAGCAAAATCAACCCAAAAAAGTCCGACTCGCAGGAACTGCTTCATCTTAGCACGGTTCCAGTTCTTTTTTTTCTTTCTTTTTTTTTTTTTTTTTTTTACGGCTCATCTACATCTAGGTCATTAGCGCCGACATCTAGGGTTTAGCGAGGAATTTTACCAGCGAGCCGTGGGATGATAAAATTCCTCCCGGAGATTGGGAATCGAACCCACCATCTCCCGCTTAGGAATCCAAGGCGCTAGCCATTAGACCACGGGAGACCCCGGTTCTTGTTCATATCCCTATTCTCATTTGAAAAGCATAGAATAGAACCAGATAATATTTTCCTCGGCCTTTGTTCAAAGGGTTTTATGGCTATACCTGGGGTTAGGGTCGGGTCCGCAAGACCCTAGAAACCTCTTCTAGCGATACTTCATTTCATACGTTTCAATGAATTGGAAAATATCAAAAATTTTCACATATTCCTGTGTTCTTTTACTATAGTAATAATTCTACAGATAAAATCAATTAAAAAATAAAATAAAAAACCAACAGCATAAAGGCAATTGAAAATATTCAAAAGACGTCATCGAATCTTTTTCTCTTGGCAAGCTATGTTTCTAACAATGAATTGTTTTTCTTATTTTGCCTAATCTGTTTTATTGTAAAATACATTATCCAAATATAAGCAATTAAAAAATAACAAGGAATAAAAACAGACAAAAAGAACAGTTCGAATAAGCAAAATCCATTACTTTAATGTTTTAAGCACTTATTTCTCCGATTGACATCGCCTAATCAAAACTTTCATCAGAACCTTTTTTGTAGAGCATTTAATAAGCTTTCTAATGGTATTCTTCCGTTTACCAAGATTTTCAACCTTTTTCGAGATATTAAGGAAAGTAAACAAAGTTACTAAAACTTTTTATGCCTGTTAATAAAATATTTTATTCTAACCCTTCCTTAACTCCAAACGTAACCAAAATTTCAAAATATTAGTTTTGATGAAAGTAGAACATGCAGAAAATGTTTCAACTGAATCCCATGATTCTAAGTACTCAAACCAAAAACGGTATTCAAAAAATAGTTTTCCAATTTTCTCGAAAACGGTTAAAGCTATCGCCTTGAAAATGGTTTCATTCGTTTTCCTAGCCCAAGAAGCCTATAAAAAGAGTACTTACAAGCTTATGAACTCAAAAACGTAAGCGTTACGATTTTTTCTGCGCGAATTTCGCCCCAAACTCCATCTTCCAGTGGGCGGATTTTGCTGGTTAACGAACTTGACCTTTCATATTGGACGACTGATTTTTGTACCAAATTTCATCAAAATCGGACCATTCGTCTTCGAGCTAGAGAGCGAACAGACAAACATGTATATATATATATATATATATATATATATATATATATATATATATATATATATATATATATATATAAATATATACATATATATATATATATATATATATATATATATATATATATATATATATATATATATATATATATATATATATACAAATTTGAACCATCGTTATTTTCGGTCTCTAGGGGTTCTGAAACGCGAAATTTTCTTGTCGGCACTTCCGGATTGTTTCATTGTATCAACCTTATAAGCGGGGTTCCTCCCTATGGGGGAGGGAGGAACCGCGCTAAAAATGGGATTTGACACCCATGGTCTCAGATTTTAATGAAACTTGGCATGTTCATTCCTTTCATGGATAGAAGTAAGAATATAAAATAGTTTTTCTCAATCTCAAATAGTTTAATTTTATGCTCTGCTAAAGTATTTCAAATTTTGCAGTTATTATCGATTGGACAAAGGAAGTGCACTTAGTTCTAGAATATAAATCATACCTATCGACCAATGCTGATGACATTTTCTATGACAATACTTCAATAAATATGGAAGCCAGAAAAAAAAATAATATAAGCATAAAGTAATTACAAATGTTCTGAAAAAATCCTGAAGTGTTAAAATGCATTTTGTAAAAATTAAATATGGCGTTCCACACTAAGTGGAATATCATCAAACGATAAAAAGAAAATCACTAAAATATTTTTTTATTATTATTCTAAAAGGTATACACTATCACATGAAAAAATAAAATGTATGGTTTCTTTCACTCTTTAATTTTTTTTCGCTGTTAAATACAAAACATTGTTCAATTAAAATTTTAGCTAACAATATATTATTTTTTATAGTACAGCGATTTAATTTTAAAAGCTATAAAAAATAACCCAAAGCTATTCAGAATGAAAACTACCTACATGTACAAAACATTCATTACTTTAGTGAAGGGTTTGCTGGGCAATATAAAATGAAATACAACTTAATTTTTATCACATGTAACTGCACACCAGTAACTAACATTAAAATTTGTAATATTAAGTTTTTGATCTGTTAACTTGCTGGTTTCAGTTTGTTTTCCATAGTTGAATTTTTGATTTGCGAATTGCATTTTATCACATGCATTTGCTTAATAAAAACTATGTCTTTAACAGTAACCCATGGACTGTCCGAACTTATAGCAGGCTGAATATCTACTTGGCTCATACGGAGAATTGTAGTGTTTGTCATTAAACTAGATGCAACATTAGCAAACTCTACTGAGCTTTTTACATTTTTAGTTTCAGATTTGCTCATAACTTCCATTAGAGACCAAGGATTTTACTCTTTCTCCCACCCTATCTACTACACGTTTGTCATGAGCTGTAGTGAAATATTTCCGCTAAAACTTTTTGTGAAATTTTTCTGAATGTATGTAAAGCAATCTTGACATATATTTATTTTTAAACTGAGACGATGGATTATCACTGTAAATAATTTCATTTTGACAAATCATTATTTTTTATTATTATATCATATAATCTTATCAAAAGTGCGTATACAGAATTCTTACCTTTATGTTTAGTATCGGAACAAATGAGAAAAGTAGTGCATTTGTTTTTGAAAAATAATGCTGCTGTAAATAATTGAACAGTTTCTCATGACCACAATCCTGATTGAATTTTGTTTTAACAATCGCAAGAATAAGCCATTGCAAGAACGGACGTTTTCTTTTCATTAACCAGTTATTTTATTTTATTTGATTAATTTATATTCATTCTTTTTTTTTTTGTATTTCTTTCAATTAATTTATAATTTTGATGCTATAATTTGTTTTGACCAAACTTCGATGTTGACCAAACTTGGCACACAGGTAGGTCTTGATACGGAAAGTGTCATAGGCAAGGTGAAAAAAATCTACCAGCTGTATGTTTGTTCCTTACAACTATATAATATAAAGTTGGTGTAGCATGGCACACTGGGTAACAGCTAGTATATAAATAAATATTTTATAACATAAGCAAATCCGGTCTATTAGGAAACCATATTTTTACTTGCTTTCAATGAAACTCGGATGATATCATACCCAACTTATCAGGAATATGTGCTATAAAAATAAAAATTAGCATAATCCCACCTCTATAAGGGATTTACTCGAGAAAAAATTAAATGTCAAATTAATGATTGTGTCCGCAGGTCACTATATACATAAAAGAGAAAAATTATTTATCTTTGTTTTATATTTTTAATGGTAATTTTAACGACACAGACTAGCCATCCTTGTGTATAAAAATGCTATACACATAATTATTAACATATTGTCAATGTACGTTTAGAGGCTACAGGCATATAAAATAGATCCGTCTAGAAGGAGATTCATAACTAAGCACGTTATCCATCTCCTTCTAGACGGATCTTTTAGCGCGGTTCCTCCCTCCCCCATAGGGAGGAACCCCGCTTATAAGGTTGATACAATGAAACAATCCGGAAGTGCCGACTAGAAAATTTCGCGTTTCAGAACCCCCTAGAGACCGAAAATAACGGTGGTTCAAATTTGTATACATATATATATATATATATATATATATATATATATATATATATATATATATTTGTCTGTTCGCTCATTTCTGGCTTCCCTAATGGTCCGATTGTGATGAAATTTGGTACAAAATCTTTCGTCTAATTTGAAAGGTCAAGTTCGTTAACCAGCAAAATCCGCCTACTGGAAGATGGCGTTTGGGGCGAAATTCGCGCAAAAAAATCGTAACGCTTACGTTTATGAGTTCATAAGCTTATAAGTACTCTTTTTATAGGCTTCTTGGGCTAGGAAAACGAATGAAACCATTTTCAAGGCGATACGTTACGTTTGGAGTTTAAGAAGGGTTAGAATAGAATATTTTATTAACAGACATAAAAAGTTTTGGTAACTTTGTATACTTTACTTAATTTTTTTTTTTTTTTTTTTTTTTTTTTTTTTTTTTTTTTTTTTTTTTTTTTTTTTTTACGGCGCATCTACAACTTGGCCATTAGCGCCGGGCTATCTATAGGTTGCCACCCTTTTATAATGCCAACAGCACATGGTCGGTCACCCATTCAGGTACTGACCACGCCCGACGTTGCTTAACTTCGGTGATCTAGGGGAACCGGTGTATTCAACGTGGCTATGGCCGTTGTACTTTCCTTAATATCTCGAAAAAGGTTGAGAATCTTGGGAAACGGAAGATGACCATTAGAAAGCTCACTAAATGCTCTACAAAAATGGTTCTGATGAAAGTTTTGATTAGGCGATGTCAATCGGATAAATAAGTGCTTAAACTTTGAAGTAATTGATTTCGTTTATTCGAACAGTTCTTTTTGCCTGTTTTTATTCCTTGTTTTGTTTTTTTTTAATTGCTTATAGTTGGATAATGTATTTGACAATAAAACAGATTAAGTAAAATAAGGAAAACAATTGTTAGAAATATAGCTTGCCAAGAGAAAGAGATTTATTTTATCTCTGTTTACCTTTGTTCTTAATTGTTTTTTTTCTCGGTTTGCCTTAGTTTTTAATATTTTCCTGTTATTTTGATTGCATTTTTTTTTTCAATAAAACCTGACAAGTAATTGAGAAGCGTGTTTGTATTTTGAATTGACTTTGAGAGTCTTGCTTTAGATTGAGGAATTTCCGCTTCTAACCTGTGGGTGTTAACAGTTTTCTTGAAATAATTAAAAAAAAAAAAAAAAGATTAGTTCTATTTTAAACTTTCGAAATGACAACATGGATGAGAATGGATACGTCTTAAAATGACGCAGTTCCTGCAGAAAGAGAATGTTTATACTCCGTGTAGGTTCAGACATTTGCCCGGGTCGAGCTACTAGGCAGGCTTCAGGTAGGTTTTATTGCACTTCATAAATCAAGATGCATCCTAGGAGAGATGACAGATATTGTACCAGTAGGAAGTCATAAAGCCAAATGCTATAGTAGAAATATAATTATATTTTGCGGTTGTATGTGGCGTAATACATTAAAAAATAACATAATAATACTTTCCCATTTTCTTGTACAATTTTATTTTGTTTAATTGCATTTAACAGTAAAATGAGTAGTTTAGTGTTTTTAATTGCATTTAACACTAAAATGGATATATTAGTAAAGCAAGTTAAGTCAATTAGAAACAAATTCGTAGTAGAGTCTTAGTAGAGCGAACCTTCGGACGGCGGAAAGAGTAATTTTCACTTAGAATAGTTTCTTGTGCCTTGCCGACAATATTGCTTTTCTTTGGAATATGTGTTTACATTAAGAATGATCTAAGCAAAGTAATAACTGTTTCTATTCTAAGTATACAAAATGACACTAGGGATAGGAATGGAACCGCGCTAAGATGATGCAACTCCTGCGAGTCGGACTTTTTTATATGCTTGTAGCCTCTAAACATACTTTGGCAATATGTTAACATTTATGTGTATAGAATAGCCTCCGCTATGAATGCGCAAAAAAATATAGAAGATAAAAATCCCAAACTCCTCTTTCCGATGAAGTATCAGTACGAGTCCCAGAGAAAATGGCTCATAAGAAAGCGAAGTTAATGCGAATCGTTCCGTCAAGTCTTATTTGGAGTACGTCGCTTTAATGGGGGAGGAAGACGATGAGGGGTAGAGGTTCATGATCCCCTGGGTTTATCGCCTGTAAACCCCAAAGCCGGATTAGAACTCCAGCCACAAGTGGATTGTATCAAACTTCATAAGCTTTCATATTTATTCTTCTCACCATCTGCCTGGCTAAGAATATTTAAAATAAACCGTTCCTCCTTAATTTTGTATTTTAGCCATAATAATTACCTAATCCCCGGAAGCTGGCGGGTATAAATATTTTATATTTATTAAATCATCTTGGCCGTGATTGTTAAGGCATGAGAACACTCCGTGCCAAGGGTCGTGGATTCCATTCCCACTATGGGGTGGTGGCTTTTATTTCGAAAAAAGAAAAGGCATCATCCCTATCCTGGCTAGAAAAGGGTGGTGACCAATAGATAACCCGACCCAAAATTCTTAGTTAATATGGACGTTCTTTATAATGGACGTTAAAATTTAAATAAATCAATACTAATCATCTTGATCTTACGTCGTACTAGTGTGCCTTATCGTCAAGAATCAGTTACCTCTACAGTGTCTACCTCTTTGAGTCCTTGTGGACTGTTACGGAACTGATATATATATATATATATATATATATATATATATATATATGTTTGTTCTGTAGCTGCCTTAGAAATGGCCCAATTTTGATAAAATTTGGCACCAATATTCTTTGTTTAATTACAAAGTTCAATTTCGTTAACTAGCATAATCTACATCCAGAATGCTGTCTTTTAGGTGCAATTCTTGCGAAACAAATTGTAGGCTTACGATTTCTATGGACTTCCAAGTACCCTGTTTATATGTTTTCTAACGTAGAGAAACAAGTGGAACCAGTTTTAATATGACATCTGTAACCATTTTCGAGAAAAGTGAATGGAACTAGTTGTTCTAATTACTTTTCGGTTCGGTTTTTTTGAACACATGGATTTAGTAGTCACCGATTTTCAAACAGCAACTTTTAGCGTCTAGTGTTTGAGTAACTAGTACAACAAAGAATTAGGTGTTACTTGTAGATTTGGTTATATTTATTACACCGATATGCATGATTCTGGGGATCCATCCAAAGTAGGTTTAATTTACTAAATTTGATGTGCTGATTCCAAAACTGTATTCGTTTTTTTTTTTCTACCACATACCAGTTTTACACAATTAGTAGTTATACGTAAAATGTTTTAATGCAGTTCTGTGCATATGGAATTGAAAAGGAACTAGAAAACGAAGAAATAATACAGTTAGCATTGTTGAAATGAATGTGCTTCACAACAATACACAATGTAACAGTGTAACAAACAACAATTATTATTATTATTTCAAGTCCAATCCCTGCAAATTTAACTTTAAGAAACATACAATAACTGAAAATTACTTCTAGAAAAAGTAAATTATGAACATAAGTGGTCGATTTCTGGAGAATTAAAAGTTATTGGCATGCTACAAGGCCAGCAATCAGTCAACTCTAAAATTCCATGTTTTATTTGTGAATAGGATAGTAGAACCCAATCCGACCATTTTACAAGAAAACATTGGAAGCATAGAGGCAGTCTCGTGCCAGGAATGAAAAATGCAATTCATGAGTGTCTTGTGGACCCCAAAAATGTTGTTTTACCACCTTTGCACATAATAAGCTTAATGGAGCATTATGCGAAGGCTTTGAATACGAATGGCAACTGCTACCAATATATCTGCAAGATGCTCCTAGGATTTGTTGGGCCAAAAATTAGAAAGTTAATTTCTGATACCTTATTTGGAGAAATTATGACAGGTACTGAAAAAACAGGCATGGATTAGTTTTAATAGAGTCATCAAAAACTTTCTGGGAAATACAAAAATATTTTAGAAAGCTGGGCTGCACTATAAGTATGAAAGTACATTTGGACTTTTGTCAGAAAATCTCGATGTCAGTCAGAAGCATGGTAAAAGATTTCGCAAGGATATGTAAGGCCGCAAGATGTATCAAATTCTTTTCATAGTAGGAATTCTACAGCAAGTTCATTTCAAGGCAGTAAGTAAAAAACTGTTCAAATTTAAGTAATAATGGTATACATTAGTTAATTTTGAAGAGTGTTGTGTTGAAATTTATGGATTTATTAGCTTATATATATATATATAGATATAAAAATCACGTGTCTGTCTGTTTTTCTGTTTGTTTGTTTGTTCCTTATACAAATCTACACCGTTTGACCGATATTGACCAAACTTGGCACACAGGTAGGTCTTGATACGAGAAACCTCCTAGGCTAGGTCAAAAAAAATCTACCAGCTGTCTGTCTGTATGTTTGTCCCTTATACAAATCCACACCGTTCGTCCGATATTGACTAAACTCGGTACACAGGTAGATCCTAATCTGGAGAGTGCCGTAGGCTAGGTCAAAAACCTCTACCTGCTGCTGTCTGTATGTTTTTTTAAATAAAAATCCACACCGTTAGACCGATTTTTACCATACTTGGCATACATGTATGTCTTGATACGGGGGGTGTTATAGTTTAGGTCAAAGTCGTCTAGGACTCACAGTTGGGAGGTTCGAAACAGTTACAGATCGTGTTATTAGATTTTAATAATACTTATTTGGTTTCTAATTTATTTAGGCTTTTCTATATTCAGAAAGTAGGTGTAGCTTGGCACGCCGTGTAACAGCTAGTATTTAGTAACATAACATAAATTCAATAGACAATAGTATAAAAATGTATATTTTATGGTTTTCTGTATTGTGAGAAATTGTTACATGATGGAGAAAAACTAAGTTAATATTCTGATTCAGCAAACTCAAATTAGGGTTAGTGACATATTAAAAAAAAACCCCTAAACGAAAAGTTAATTTTTGGAGAGTAGTGTTAATTATCTGCCTTCTAGTTTATTCGTGTAAAAATTTAGGAGACGATTATCGTTAGGAAGCGTCAATTAAGTTTACCCAAATGTACCGTAAACTGGGGTCACATTAGTACCGTGTGGTGAAATTGGTATACATCTATACTGCCAGGATATTTTAATTTAACTAATATCAAAGGGTTGAATTTGCCCAAAGAGTGTGAACAGACAAATATATACCTATATATATTTGTCTGTACGCTCTAAGATGAAAATATAACCATCAACTGTACTAATGTAAGCCTATTTTACGGTACTCCACAACCGTCAAATTAAAATTTGAGAAATAAAATAGATTATAGATATGTTTTCGGAACATTTGGGGAAGCCAACACGTTTTCATTTTTAGGACAACACTCGTTATACAAAATTCAGTCCTAGAGGGAAAGTTGTATTCCGTAAAGTAGGAAATTACTCCGAAACTTGATAAAATATTTACGGTTCGGGTGACTACACAATCTGTTTTCTATACATTATACTTTTTATAGCCTGCCCTTATTCGGACTCGCTCAGTTCCTGCCAGCGCATATTTATTAAAAGTTTTTACTCAGGACACAGGGACGTGGTAGCCTTTAGTTAGCTGTAAAATGGGCATACAGGTATGTGATACTACATACCGAGTTTTTTTTTTTTTTTTTTTTTTTTTTTTTTTTTTTTTTTTTTTTTTTTTTTTTTTTACAGCGCATCGACAAATCATGGCCATTAGCGCCGACGTCCAGGGTGCAGCCTGGAGCCCCCGCTTATGAATCTAGCGCGCTAGCCACTAGACCATGGGAGACCCCTACATACCGAGTTAATATTATAGTCACATGGGGTTTTATGCTAAGCGCCCACACCCCCTAAAACACCCACACGTATTGTTTTAGCGCTAATCCAGTAGATATTTTGCCACTTATTAACATTCTGTTTGTTATGAACTTACTGGAAGTCGTGGCTTTTACAAGAAACTATTTCAGGTAATCATTAAGTAATCCTAGATTAGTACTGCTAAAGTCCCACAGTAAATTTTCAATTTCATTTTCATCTATGAGCAAGTAGATATTGTCGGGTTTTGGTTGTGTGGTGTTTTAATAAAACTCTATTTCTTTTTAAGAAAATGTGTTTTATTTTGGCCAACATTTCGCCTCGAAATTCAAGCCTTCTTCAGGGCGATGAGTAGAAGCATGTCTCATGAATGTGTAATCATTTCTGAGAGTTTTTTTTCTGTACAATTTGAGTTTTTTATAATAAACAAACAATTTATAAGTTTAAGGAATACCAAACTGAAGCTGTACTATATATACTCTTATCAAACCGGTTGTTGCCAAAAACTAAGGATTTTTGAAAGACGAATTATTTATTAGAAGGTTATTCGGTGCAGGAAAAGTTGATGGAAAATGGAAGATAAAGGGTAACGCTGAAATCGCAGCTATACTGAAAAATGACGATATTGTTTATTAAATAAAAGCAGGAAGGCTACGATGGGTGGGTCATATTCTGAGAATGAAGGCAGGCAGCAGAAGAAGATGTTGGACATGACAATCCTAGAAAAAAAGAGAAAAAGATGTAAACCAAGATGCCTTTAGAAAGATGAAGCAGCAAGGGATGCTGCTAAGCTGGGCGTCAAAAATTAGAGGAACGCTCCATGGACAGTGACGGATGGAAGAACATAGTCCAGAAGGCCAAGGGTCTCAAAGACCTGAAGAGCTGGGGAGTAAGTGAGTATATGGCATAAATCACTTAATGCAAAATCCACTAATTACAGAGAACCCCCAAGACTCATTGGTTGTCCTGGCCCAATTATCTTAAGTTATCTTAACTGATTTTTTGTTGAATAATTAAAAATGAATTTTAGCGAACAATTTTAAAGAAATTAGAAACATTGAAGAGATTGCGCAAATATATATACATATAGGGAAGACAGGGAGAAAGGTTTACGACAGTCATGTAAGGTGCATAAGAGATTTATCGATGAGAAAATTCTTACATATCTACTTGAACTCATTTCAAATAAAACTGCCAGAAGTATCTCTATAATTAATAGTAGAGCTATTATAATTAATATAATTGAAGGTAAAGAGTCTTTCAAAAAGAATATATAGGTATAATGGAAGAATTACCAGTTTGAAAAACTCTCACCAATAAGGTATTAATGCGATATAAATTAAAAAAGGAAGGGTTCGATTTGATTGTGGGGAGCCACGATTTGTTATTGAATTGGGCTTCGGGAAATTGAAGAAAGAAAAAAATCCAGAGCGGAACAATTGAGAAGATAATCTCATTGCATTCTTTTCATTCTGAACCATCTCGAAATTCTTATTTAGATTTTTATTGAATTACAATTGACTTCTGTCTCCACCCGCCATCAGCCACTGATCCAGACCGACTCATTTATTTTGTAATTCAAAGAAAACGTTAAAACATAAAATGACCACATCTAAAATGGCAACAATTTGGAACGGTTTATTTTATTTATGTGTTTCAACAATTTACCCAACTGCTGCATATGAGAATAACAAAATGGTAAAATAATAAAATTATCAGTAAGGAATGGAGATTATGTCAAAACGCTTTTGAGGTTTGACACCCTATATGCGAATATATCAGCGATATACATGCTGTCATCTGAAAGCATCTCGTTCATGGTTTTTTTTTTATGTTATTGTTTTATATTAGCATGCTAAAACGTGTTTAACAGCAAATTTCCAATTACAGAGCTGGCATGTTGGACTGTGAATCAATCTGGAATGTCCTATCCTAAGGCTGTACAGGAAAATTTCTTTAAGTCTGTTTGCTTAAAGGCTTTGTAGGAACTGTATCCTGCAGAATGAATCCATTACATGTTAGGGTTGACCTTAACCCATATCTTTGCAAAAATATGAACGTTCACTTGTATTCCTCATAATTTTCGATATCTGACTACGGAGCTATCTGATGTCGACCGTTCCAATCTAATCAGTGTGATCTACTCTCCAAAAAAAGAGAGTGTGGCGCTCGTCATGAAAAATCATAAATTTAATTGAGAGCCAAGCGGGATCAATAAAGTATCAAAAGTTCCTTTCACTGAATGTGTTTTTCATTTACCTAAGTCAAGGGGGGTCTCCCCCCTAGTAGCTAAAGCCTTAGACTCTTGAGTGGGAGATGGTGGGTTCGATTCCCACCAGCGGCAGGAATTTTCTCATCTCATGGCTCGCTGGGAAAATTTCTCGCTGCACCCTGGACGTCGGGCAATACAGGAGAAACCCTTATGTGAAATTTGTAATAGTGAGCTGGCAATAACACACATACTCACAGACTGCAAAAGACAATATGACTTGTCCATCACTCATAATATGTTTGCTGAAGGAACCAGTATCATTACATATTTACAAAGAAAATAATTATTCGATCTCATATGAAGTATTCAAAGAGAGTTTAATGAATCTAGATTTTTATTCCATTAATTCGCTTAAGGAGATCTATGACTGCGGAGAGTAACTAGTGGGGAAATAGTTGGTTTCGTGTTATAATAGTTTTTAAAACCACACTTTAAAATAATAATAAAAAAAGAGTTTAATTATGGCAACGTTGCTTCAGTTTGAATTTTCAGCCTTCTTCATGGGGGCTATGAGAAGAGGTAGAACTGATTTTGTTTACCCATTTGCTGCTGCTTACACCGATCTGTTCGCAAAGCAGGTGTATTAAATGGGTTAAAATTCAGGGATCCATATCAGAGTTGTAGGAATTCGTTCTACCTCTCCCCGCAGCCCTGATGAGGGCTGTAATTCAAGCGAAAACGTTGTCAATAATAACAACTAATTTTTAATATAAAATGCAGTTTTATTAACATAACATGAACGAGACCCAACGACAGTAGAACCCCGCTAATCCAAACTAATTCTGATGAATGACGTTTGATGTATGTAGAACTAAAGGTGAGAAATTATACATTCTAGTGTACAGAAATTTAAACTGCCTTGTGCTGTGACTGTGATCGGTAAAATGATTTAGATGTGTCAAGAGAAGATCACTGACTATATTTTAGACAATGGGCTTATTTTTTCTTTTTACGTTTTGCCTATAAGATATAGAGAAAAAAAAAATCAGTCCCGTAACAGGCCACGAGGGCCCTGAGGGGCAGATACTATAGAGGTATCTGATTCATGACCATACGGCACACTAGGGAGATAGTGTGGTCAGTACTATGCTCCGGCCGCCTGATTTTCCCCTTGGCCGCTTCGACTGCTAGAGTCATTAGCACCCAAGGTACCCATTATTAATTAAAGGCTAGGTTGGCCTAGGGACGGTCAGGGAGGCCGAATTCAACCCGTGAACTAAGACACTAGAAGAAAAAATCTTTAGTGCTTACTCGGGATTTGAACTCAGGCCTCCAGGTTATTAGTCCAGTGCTCTACCACTGAGCCAACCTCGCCCCCAGGGTATAGAGAACATGAATTCTATATAAATGAGTAAATTTGAACTTCGTTTCAATATTACGTAAGGCTCTCCTTCGGATTTTTCTTAGATGGCGGAAATAAAAAACGATATGAGTTTCTTAAGTGTACATTCAACAATGTAATTAAAAAAAAAAAAAAAATGTTTTCTTTAATTTTCCAATTTTCAAAATTGAAAATTTAGGCTGATTTCGACATTGTTTAAGGCATTGAAATTGATTTTAGGTATTTTTGTTTCTTAAATAATTGTTGATAAATCACAAATAAATGAATTCCTTATAAAAAAAAGTATGTAGCACATTAAAAAAAAAACATTCTAGTTTCATAGACTTTTTCAAAGCGTTACACGAAATGTACGCATATAAAGTTTACTAATTCAATAAGTTGGTTATAAGATACATGAAATATGAGAAACACTATAAATTTATTACATTTTTCTTTAAACACACACGGCCAATGACAGTCGCTCTCTATGCGGATAATTAAAAAGCTTGTAAAAAGAAATGCTAAGAGGAGCTGGGGAGTTTTCGTGATTTTCCGAGAGTGGAATTTTAAGAGGAGAAAAGGTGATAGAGTAATGTTTTATGCAAACAAAGCTCTAGCATAGAATCGGCCTTTGCTTTAAAGCAGAACGCAACCATAAGTAGATTAGCACACCAACGACACATTCCCTTAATCTCCACAGCACAAACCACCACTTAATCCAGGACAGTTCAACTTACTCTTACAGTCGCTCTGGAGTTCTCTTTTGTGCGGATAACTAGATTATTCAAGTTATTATTTTTTTAGGCAGTATATCTTTGACGACCATTATAATTGTAAAAGTAAGCCCAATTCATTAATATTCGTCAAACGTAATGTATAAATAATTATTTACTTTACTTTTGTTTGAAAATAGCCTGTTAATTGTTTATATATATATATATATATATATATATATATATATATATATTTTTTATTCCTTTTAATGCGTTTCCTCTCCTTCTTCATAGGGAGGAAACCCGCTTAAGAGGATTACCTCACACTAAAAAACTAGGTTTTAATTGGAATTTCGTCTTATTCGTATATGTTAGGCCACTAATACCTTGTCAAGAACCTAATAATGCCCTCTGACTTATTTGTGCATTTCCAACTTGGCCAGTTTTCGTTAAATGATTTATTATAAATTATGGCCGTTTAACTTACATAGAGTTCATACATACCCGATCGTTTTAATTCATCAGAGAGTTTTTAATAACCTTGAATTGTTAACCTAAGGGCCTGAATCTTTAAATGCCAGACATTTTATAGTAAATCCGATCGTTTCAGCGGTCATTTAACGAAAAACGGTAAAGTTGGAAATGCACAAAGAAGTGAGAGATGTTATTAGGTTCTTGACATGGCATTAAGGGCCTAAAGCATAGCCCAATATTATGATATTATAACATTCATAGGAAAACTGTTCTTGGTTAGGTGTCTGGAAATTTGTCTCTTTGTTTTTTCAACACTAATATTTTGTGGGAATATCAATACTTTTTGTAAGTTAATTTAGAGTCGGCGTGGTCGACGTTTGGCTTGAGGTGGATGACGCGGAGACTTCTATATGGTTGAGCATAAAAATATGAAACTTGCGAAGTAACTTTAGTAGCCCAAAAATAGTGTGTGGTTACAATTTTATTTCGTGGTAATAATTAGAACCGTAGCTATCAGGTCATATAAAAAAAGGAATTTCTGCGCTTATACAAAACGCACTAGGGAAAAGCCCCATCTCAACTATTCTACATTTTTGAATTTTTCCCTTTAGTTTTAGGTTCTATTTACCGAAACGATTCATTTGATACCCCATCCAATTGGTTTTCGATGATACAAAAAGTATAAATAACACACCTCCCCTCCTGGGGCGTTCTGAAACACAACTTTCTATTTTTGTCGATTATTCCCGTTAATATCACCCTAAGGTCTACCATCCTGCCTAATTGTAATTTTCTAGGTTCTCGGAAAGTACCCATAATTTTTATGATAAATTAATGAGTGAAGGTCAAAATGCTGACTTTTGAAGTTCCCTAGTTTCGATATCTTTCAAAGTCAAAGCTGAAACTTTCAGGACTTTTTAAATACTATGCATGGGTTAAATGTCCAGACTCTACCACAGGTAGAAACAGATTTATAAGGGTTTAAAAAACCGCTCATTTTTGTTGTTGCGCTGCCGTGCGCAGATATAAGAACAATGCATTACTAAAACTATTCAACAATGCATTACTAAAAATAAATACTAAAAACAAATAATTTATTTCATTTCAGTTTTAGTTTAATTTGAAAGTAAAAGAATAAAAGTATAACAGTGTTGATTATTTACTCGTAGGCTTCCACGGTCCGAGTCATTATAAATATTATAGTCTTCTGGTATTGACCGTGTCACAAACTTCTTTGCCGACCTTTCGCTAGTCATACTGCCAGCTTCCTCAGGGCTTAGTCTGAGAATGAGGATGTTCTTCTAGTTCTTCTGTATAAATACCTATCTTTGTATTCATCCGCGGGCGTAATCTGCTCTTCCATGTCCCTGATTGGTTGGTCCCGGTCTTGCTTGATTCTGGTTGGTGGATTCCATCTGGATTATTGATTGGCTGAATTTCGTTTTTTTCGTTTTTCTCTAGGTTTAATCACCGGCCGGATGCCATAATTTGCTGAGCTTGTACCCATCTTCTTTGTTGAAATTTTCCGGGCATCTTACTATTTCTATGGCTTCCCTTATGATCCGTTCTTGGTAATTTTCTATTTTCGCCAGAATGCTTACTCGGTCGAATTGGATTGCATGATTAGTGTTGTAAAAATGTTCTGCTACCGCCGATTTTTCAATATTGCCATTCTTAACTGTCTTCATATGCTCAGAAATTCTTGTGCACACCAATCTTCCCGTTTGTCCAATGTATTCTTTTCCGCAGGAGCACGGGATACTGTAGACACCTGGCGATTTTAACTGTAAATTATCTTTGGGGTTATTTATTTTTTGACTTATCTTGCAGTCAGTGGTGTACACTGTTTTTATGTTACGTTTCTTTAGAAACCGGAGATCAGCTGTTCTGCTGAGTGTGTTCACAAGCTTGTTTTTTCACTCTGTCTAAACATTAGTATTGTACAGTTATTACAAAGTGTATTCGCAAGAATTTGATCCGCTTTGGCGTGAATTAATACCTTCTTTATGAAGAAGTATGAAAACTGGGCGCCGGAAGGAAGGAGGAAAGAGGAAAAGCCTGGAATGCATGAAGGAAGATTCTAACCTTGGCATTACAGAAGAAGTAAGTGAAGACGTTTCCATGGCAACGGGAGATCTACCATTCACTTCAGAACCTCAGGTAACCTCTAATTATTATACTGAGTTCCCTGCGATTGGCAACACTGCTAGTTCTCAACAGCTGTTTTCACTGGAGACCAAATCTAACCCTTTCATTGAACCTCAAAGAAAAAGAAATAGATATTGTTCAAAATCAGATGTTTTAAATACTGATTCAACACCAGTTCAACTTCATAATTCTTTCTCTCCAATTCAAAATTTAAATGATAATGACGATAATAACAATACAGAAACAAATAAAAATAGTCTTAAAATCCCACCAATATTCGTTTGTGACGCTGATGACTACCAAAAAGTTTTAAGTGACATAAAAACTATTGTAAAGTCAAAATTTTATTTGCAACAACGTTTTAAAAAAATAAAAGTTTCATTAACTTGGACTGACAACTTCCGTTCATAGACCAAATTTTACGACAAGGAGGACGTAAAGTACTACACTTTCCGCAATCCCGCGGACAAAAAATTTTCAGTTATTATTAGAGGCGTGCCATACAGTATTACTGACCAAGAACTGTTTGATGAGTTGTTAGAAAAATACCCGGTAACCGAGGTTACTAGATTACTGAACAGAGAAAGGTTCCCAACACCTCTTATTGCAGTAGAGCTGGAAAATAGTGCCAACGGCAAATCAATATTTAACCTAGAGACCCTTTTTTATTCCATAGTCTCGGTTGAAGAAAGGAAGCAACACAGGGGTGTTTTTCAGTGCAAAAACTGTTGTCGCATGGGACACACAAAAAATTACTATCGTTTAGACACAAAATGCGCTAAGTGTTCGGGAGATCACAACTATTTAGCTTGCCCTAATCGAAATAGCACTGAATCCCACTGTGTAAACTGTGGAGGCAACCATTCTGCTATCTACAGAGGATGTACAGAATGCAAAAAATTAAAAAACATACTGAAGAAAAAAAATGGTTTCTGAAAATAATGCTTTCCCCACCAGGAGTTCTAAACCCTTTTCCTCTAAACCCCCTCCAGCTAAACCTACACCACCGCCTCCAACTGAAAACCTACCAACTAACTCTCAACAAAGACAATGCCCCTTACCGCAACAGAACGCATGGACTCAGCAACGTAAAACAGATCAAGGACCAACAAAAACATCCATCCCTACTGACACTAACCAAAATTCAATCAACAATATGACAGACCTACTTCTCAACCTTATAAAACCACTTCTTCCAACTATAAAAGCATTCATTACTAACTTATTAACATCTATTTTCTTTTCTGTAAATAATGACAGCTCCTAATTTGGGAAATCTCTCTCTACTTAACTGGAATGCAAACGGACTAAAAAAAAGACAGACTTCACTAACAAACTTTCTTAGCAGAAACGACATTGACGTTGCTTGCATCACTGAAACACACCTCATTAGCACTGACAAATACAGGACACCAGGATACCTAATGTAAAGAACGGACCAACGATCTAGACGTGGTGGAGTCGCAATTCTAATTAAGAAACATTTAGCCCACAATAGTTTGGTTCTGCCTTCCCTTGATCGCCTAGAAGCAGTAGGAATTAGTTTGGCACTTCAAGACAGGAGCAGTGTTAACATAATATATGTCTATAGCCGGCCTGGAATTCGCCTCATACAGGATGATTTTCAAAAACTTTTCACGGGGGCTCCTACAATAATGATGGGTGATCTAAATAGTAAACATCCTTCTTGGAATTGCCATAAGCAAAATAACAACGGGACACAACTGTTGAGAATTACTGATTATCTTGGACTGATGATTTCTGCATCTGAGGAACCGACATTTTACCCGACTCAAAGACGCTACACATCCGACATACTAGACATAGCCGTAATTCAAAACTTCCACTTTCCATTATATTATGGCGTACTTACTGACTTAGACTCTGACCATTTACCTGTCATTCTTACTTTCCATGAAAGCCCAAAACTAGAACCACCACCACCAAGACTCATCAATGGCCCAATGGACTGGGGAAAATTCAAGACAGAAATGCATGACAGCACGGACATTCCACTTACATACAAATCCACTGATGATATCGACTCAACTATAGCACAATTTATTCAATCAATATACATGGCTGTACAAAATTCTCTAAAAACATGCCCAACATTAATGCGTCGATCGTCTAATACAACCACGCCCCCACATATTCTAACGCTAATTCATCAAAAAAATATTCTACGAAAGATATGGCAAAGATCTAGAGATCCGGAACTCAAGCGACAAGTAAACCGTTTATCGCGAAATATTCGTTTTGAACTTGACAAAGACAGGATAGACAAATACAGTAATTACTTGACAAACATGACACCTGGAGACCCGTCGCTTTGGCGAGAGACAAGACGACTATTAAAACAATCTACTGAAATTCCCCCCTTGAAAGACGGACAAAACATTGTAACAACTGACTCAGACAAGTGTAGACTTTTAACAGACTGTTTTGAAAATAAACTGAAAACTGGAGACCACAACGACCCACAGACGGACATTGCAGTATGTACTTCACTCTCAGAAACAAGACTAACTGACAGTACAATCGACTTCATACAGCCTATAGAAATTTCGCTTCTCATACGTAGGCTTCCTAAAAATAAATCACCTGAAGAAGATCAGATAACGAACTCGGTGTTGAAACAGTTACCCAGGAAATGCATCAGCCTTTTAACGAGTATCTTCAATGCTTGTCTCCGGCGAGGACATTTTCCAGAAAAATGGAAACATGCCATTGTGATCTTCATCCACAAGCCTGGGAAACCGAAGAACAACGCTGACTGTTATCGGCCAATAAGTCTGCTGAATACAATGGGAAAACTTCTTGAAAGGCTAATTGAAGCAAGATTAAGAAGCCATCTTTTAGACAGCATACCTAACCATCAGTTCGCATTTAAACCGAAGCACTCCTCAGTCCAACAATTTCAAAGGGTTTCTGAAATTATAACAGGGTTCTTTGATAAGAAGGAATACGCCACTGGACTGTTTCTCGACGTAGCCAACGCTTTCGACTCTGTTTGGCACGAAGGACTCCTGCACAAGCTACGGAACACCAAGCCTCCTGCTTATCTCTACTCCATCATTTCCTCCTTTCTTCGTGGCAGGACATTCCAGGGAAGAGTGAAGACAACACTCAGCACGAAAAGAACTATTAAAGCTGGAGTACCGCAGGGGGCCATACTGAGCCCACTGCTCTACTTCTTGTACTGTAGCGATATGCCAGATCCAGACAACTCAGCCCTCGCTACCTTCGCAGACGACACACTCATCATCACGAAGAGCACCGACCTCAACGAAGCGATTCTTCACTTGCAAGAAGCGGCAGATGAGTTGTCAACCTGGTACCGAAGATGGAAACTCGCAATAAATCCGGTTAAATCTTCAAGTAAAGTTTTTGCACTAAGAAAATTTCAAAATGAAGATTTACCAGAGCTGAAAATTGGTCATCACTCAATTCTTTGGACTCCAAAGAAAGACTATACGCTCCAAAGGACCATAGTATACGCTATCTCGGAGTACATCTAGACACAAGACTGACTTGGCGACATCACATACACAAAAAACTACAAGAAGCTCACACGCGACTGTTACAAATTTATCCATTAATAAATAGGAAAACTCCCCTAAAATACACCTGTGGTGCACTACTATACAAATAGACAGTACTACCCATACTAACTTACGCATGCCCCGTCTGGTTTGGTGCCAGTAACACACACTTAAAACGTTTACAAACTTTTCAAAACAAAGTACTCCGAATAGTGTCAAATGCTCCTTGGTTCGTAAGGAACAGCCAGATCCATAGAGAATTGGAGGTTGATCCATTTTTCACTTACATAGAAAAGCTGGTGCGAAAATATCATCAAACACTTCCAGCCTCCAGGAGTTGCGTCTTTTATCAACTGGGACAAATAAAAATGGCTCGAATTTTTTTTTTTTTTTTTTTTTTTTTTTTTTTTTTTTTTTTTTTTTTTTTTTTTTTTTTTTTTTTTACGGCGCATCTACATCTAGGTCATTAGCGCCAACATCCAGGGTGCAGCGAGGAATTTTACCAGCGAGCCGTGGGATGATAAAATTCCTGCCGGAGGTTGGGAATCGAACCCACCATCTCCTGCTTATGAATCCAAGGCGCTAGCCATTAGACCACGGGAGACCCCCAAGGCTCGAATTAAACACAGACTATATCAAGACATTTTAAACCTATAAATTTCACTTGAAAAAAAAAATGTGTATAATACGTTTCTTCTATTGGACCAAATAAATTGATTTTGTTTGTTTGTCTTTAGAAACTTTGTGATCTTCTCTGTAGTACCTTTCACACAGGGAATGATTACTTTTTTCTCGTTTGGGTCTTTTTGCATTCCCTTTTCTGTCGACTTTACATTTCTTTTTGCTTTGGTGGTGTGCATTTTTATAGTCTCGTCCGTGTACCCGTTTTTTCTTAGAGCTGACTTCAGGTGTCTCTCTTCTTTTCTGAGATGGTTTGGTTGGGAAATCCTGATAGCTCTGTCATGAGGGTAGTGATCAAGGTGTTCTTCTGGGCTGGGTGGTGATGAGAAGCGTTTAGGTATCTGTCTGTGTGAGTAGGTTTTCTATAAACCGAGTGTTCTAGACGGTCTCCAATCTTCTCTACTTTCACATCCAGGAACGGCAATACCCCGTCTTCTTCAATTTCCATGGTGAGCTTGATATTGTCGTGAATCTTGTTAATGTGTTCGAAAAAAATGTTCTAATGTCTCCTTTCCGTGAGGCCAAATCACGAACGTGTCATCAACATATCTAAACCAATGCCTTGGTTTCCACTCCGCGGTTGCTATAGCTATCTTCTCAAACTCCTCCATGTATATTTCTGCTGCTATCGGGCTGAGTGGTAAACCCATGCTAGTGCCTTCAATCTGTTTATAATATTTTCCATTAAACAAGAAGTAAGTAGTTTTAAACAGAGTTGCGCCTATTTCATTTCTTCGTCGTTCAACAACCTCTTCATTAGCTGCAGTGTTTCTTCCAATGGGACCATGGTAATCAACGACTTTACATCGAAACTTACCAACAAATCTTCCTTCGTTATTTTAATAGACCTGACCTTCTCAACGAAGTCTCTTGAATCTTTAATATGATATTCTGTCGTCCCTATGTGTACCTTGAGCTTCTTGGCAATATATTGCGCAATACCATATGTCGGCGAGCCAATGGAGTTAACAATTGGCCTTAGTGGAATGTCTTCTTTATGAATCTTTGGCAAACCGTAAATTCTTGGGGGCACAGGGTTGGATTTTATCAGTCTTGGAAATGTTTCTTCAGTCGCTGTGCATATATATATATATATATATATATATATATATATATATATATATTATATTATATATTATATATATTATATTATGGTGATTAAACCTAGAGAAAAAAGAAAAAACGAAATTCAGCCAATCAATGATCCCCCAACCATGATGAACCCACCAACCAGAATCAAGCGAGACCAGGACCAATTAATCAGGGACATGGAAGAGCAGATTACGCCCGCGGATGAATACAAAGATAGGTTTTTATACAGAAGAACTAGAACATCCTCATTCTCAGACTAAGCCCTGAGGAAGCTGGCAGTATGACTAGTGAAACGTCGGCAAAGAAGTTTGTGACACGGTCAATACCAGAAGACTATAATATTTATAGTGTTGATTATATTTTACCTAATTGTTCGTATAAAATCACCACTGTTATACTCTTATTTTTTTTATTTTCAAATTAAACCAAAATTCAAATGAAATTAATTATTTTTTCATATATATCATTAAAACACGAATAAATATTTACAAATTAAAAATATTTATTTCTCTAAATGAATTTTTTATCAATTTTCTTTAATTAGCCTGTGGATAACACAGGTCTACAACCAAAAATTTGATTTGATGATTTTGGCTAATCTCTGTGTTTCTCGGTGTGCTGAAGGTGAGAATGAAGTCCGTTTTTCTCTATCACGTACAGATTTTTCTCAAATCCATAGAACATAATATACCTGCTATACACATAAATTTGGTAAGAAGTAGGTTTTTTTTTTCCAAACGATTTCTCTTTTTATAAACAGACATCTTTCACTAGGTCGTGTAGGCAATGACTCCCTGAGTAGATGTTGTAGGCCTGAGGGTGTCTAGGCACGACCTGTTCAGACAGGAACTTACTTGTTTGGTCTCAGATGTCACCGTCTGAAGCTAAACGAGATTGAACCGGTTGTATCAGGAACTTGGAGCTAAATTTCTGTTCATTCTCTCAGTTCAGTAGTATCAACTGAAGTGAACACATTCACTGAGGTCTCTTAGTTGTGTCAAAGTGATTAAGAAAGTATTTTAGGGTTTGAAAGTGCATTTAGACAAAATGTCTCATCGTCGTTGTGTTACCAGTCCAGACTACTTCTGTTTTATCTGTGGTGAGTACACAGTTAAGAAATACCAACAAAATATAACAGGTTTTGTCAAAAATGTATATTATGCATATTTTGGCTTGAGAATAGGAGATCAAGATAAAGTGTGGGCTCCTCACAAAGTATGCCATAGCTGCGTAGAAAAACTTCGCTTATGGTACAAAGGAGAGTTAAAATCTTTCGGATTTGCTATCCCAATGATGTGGAGGGAGCAAAAAAACACGTTAATGACTGTTACTTTTGTAATTGTCATGTTCAAGGCTATAATTCCAAAAATCATAAGCTCATTAACTACCCTAATGTGGAATCTGTTAGTCGTCCGGTACCACACGGTCCTGGATTGACAGTTCCTCAGCCCCCTCGTGACTTGGGCAGTATAGATAGGGAAGCTAAGAAGAGATGTCCGAGAGCGATGAAGTACACAGTGAGTTCAAAGCAAGCCGTTCAGAAGATGAACCTCAGCTTATTTCTCAACAGGAGTTGAACGACTTAGTGATAGATCTTGGACTTCCAAAAGATGCAGCTCAGTTACTTGGCTCCCGACTTAAAAACAAAAATTTATTATAGCCAGGCACTTCTTTTTCATGGTATCGACACCGAGAAGCAGTTTTTGTTCCTTACTTTGCTCTGGATGAGAATCTTATTTATGGGTCATTCCATGTCAAATCAACACACTTTTCGGACTTGATGTCTCAGATTTTCATGATTTTTGGTAAACAGTAACATATCATAGACTTATGAAAAAATACCAAATTTCAGCTATGTAGCACAATTATTTTTTATGTTATTAATTTTTAAAGATTTAAATTTTTATGAAAAAGTGTCATATTTTGGTACCTTTAGATGCCTATAGGCTCGCAACCAGTGATGATATAAACCTGGGAGTGGTTTCATTTTAAAGCAATTGAATGGGGCTTTAATATGATATGCCACAAAGTAGTGGTTGCATTAAAAAAAATTGGAAGTTTTAAATTCAAATCTTAAAATTTAAATTTCTCAAAAAGTGGCAATTTTAAAAATTTCAAAAAATTACCAAAAATGGTTTGTAATGTCTAAATACATATGGCAAAATTTTATCATGGGATCTCAATTGGATCAGGAGATACAGGGTTTCATAAATACATGTTTTGTCAAAAATACCAGAATTATTAGCGTTTCAGAAAATTTTGAATAGTTCATTGAATGAAATAAGCATTGGATATTAGCTGTACATTTTTCTAATAGAGAAAGGTCACATAGGCACATAACATTAAAAGTCCAATATTATTAGTAAAGTTAACAAACTAGTTCATCGAGACTTTAATCGTTAGAAGAGACCCACACATTTGTTCACTTCACAGTCTCGTAAACTATATGTTCGGCCAGTCTGTGTCTCAGGATTCACTTTACATATCACATCTGCAAAAGGGATCCTCCGTATATCAGGTGGCGTGGGATATATAAATGAGGGTGATGGACCTGAAGGATGGAGGAAAGTAACTTCCACTTTACTGCAATCTTCATCTTTATCCAGAACATAACTCAACCACCAAGTGTCACCATAGATTGATATTACATACCCACTAATATCTGCAAATAATATCTGCTGTTTGTCCTTTACAACAGGAAATATGCTTGAAACAACTGCGGAAGAAAATAATTTTACATTTACTTTGGTTCCACATTTGAGAGGTATGAAGGCATGAAATTTCTGGGTGCCTGGAATAGGTATAGCTGTATTGTACCGGTTGGACAGTTCTTCAGTTTTAATGTATTCTTCAAGGGTCACAAATACAAAGTCTATGTTTGATATGTTTTGATGTCATTCAAACAGTTGCCTTGCATCCATAATTTGGTCCTGATATGGTCTTTATAGGCTTGCTCTGGCTGCTAAACTTTTTACTGTGGTCCCCAGCCCATGGTCCTTTGCCATGTGCTGTTGCTGAAAAATGCCATTCAGCCTCAGCTCCGAAATCTTGCTTGTGATTACACAAGTTTATAAAGTTTTTTTTTATTTTTGTATTGGGCCTCAGAGCCATCAGAAAAATAGAAAATTTTTTTGGGAGGTCTTTGAAACTTACATTTCAGATATTCCATCAACTTTTTTTGAAACAGGTAGAAGGCCGCATGTAGTGTTGTGGTTGAGGCAGTCTGATATTACTACAAAATTTAAATGTTTGATTTCTTTCTCCTTAAAATACAATACAAAAGGGTGAATGCTTGCCTGACTATTTGACTAATGATATGATTGTGCCTCATCTTGCAAAATGATGGAATAATTCTCAGAAAAGACACAAATGACAGCCACTTCACATTCCAGGAGATTTTCCTTGGTATGTCTCAAAAAGTAACTTTGTTCTTTTGCTATGAAGTGATGGCGAAGTGATTTAAAGAGAGGTTTCCAATCATGGTACAATAAAGTAATCATTGGGTTTTATTAATTTTCTAGTGTCCTACACACTGCTTAGAAAATTAGTAATTAAAAAATATAATTTTACTAATTTGGTACATTACTTACAACACATGTGTATTTTTGAGGCACTGTTTATGTGACCTTTCTCTATTAGAAAAATGTACAGCTAATATCCAATGCTTATTTCATTCAATGAACTATTCAAAATTTTCTGAAACGCTAATAATTCTGGTATTTTTGACAAAACGTGTATTTATGAAACCCTGTACCTCCTGATCCCATTGAGATCCCATGATGAAATTTTACCATATGTATTTAGACATTACAAACCATTTTTGATAATTTTTTGAAATTTTTAAAATTGCCACTTTTTGAGATATTTTAATTTTAAGATTTGAATTTCAAATTTCCAATATTTTTTTGTGGCATATCATATTAAAGCCCCATTCAATAGCTTTAAAATGAAACCACTCCCAGGTTTATATCATCACTGGTTGCGAGCCTATAGGCATCTAAAGGTACCAAAATATGACACTTTTTCATAAAAATTTAAATCTTTAAAAATTAATAACATAAAAAATAATTGTGCTACATAGCTGAAATTTGGTATTTTTTCATATGTCTATGATATGTTACTGTGTACCAAAAATCATGAAAATCTGAGACATCAAGTCCGAGAAGTGTGTTGATTTGACATGGAATGACCCTTATTGCAAAGACATTCTTGGTCTGATGGGTCAATTTGGTATACAATATGACCCGATTCATTGGCGTCTATTCATAGACTCATCAAAGCGAAGTCTAAAGGCTGTTTTGTTGCACAATGGCAATACTTATGCTTCAGTTCCAGTTAGCCATTCGGTACATTTAAAAGAAACATACGAAAGTTTGTCATTAGTTCTCGAACGAATTCATTATAATGAGCATAACTGGTTGATATGTGGAGTCTTGAAAGTACTTACTATGCTCTTAGGTCAGCAATCAGGGTACACCAAGTTCCCTTGTTTTTTATGTTTATGGGATAGCCGAGACAGATATTCCCATTGGAATAACAAAGACTGGCCATCACGAGGAGCTCTGTCGCCAGGCTAAAAAAATGTAATTAGGGGAAGTTTGGTTCCTTCTGACAAAATCCTGCTACCTCCTCTACACATAAAGCTAGGGCTGATAAAACAATTCGTAAAGCCTCTCAATAAAGAAGGTGAATGTTTTAAGTACTTATGCTCCAAGTTCCCACGATTAAGTGATGCAAAGCTAAAAGAGGGGATCTTTGTAAGCCCAGATATTCGGAAACTTTTCACAGATCCACATTTCACTCAGTCCATGAATGAGAAGGAGAAGGAAGCTTGGAATTCTTTTAAAGATGTTGTTGAGAAGTTCCTTGGTAACGTGAAGGATCCCAACTACAGAAGTATAGTGGAACGCATGTTGAAGGCATTTCAATTACAAGGTTGCAACATGAGTTTGAAGGTTTACTTCTTACATTCGCATGTGGACTATTTTCCGGAAAACTTAGGGGAATTAAGTGAAGAACAAGGGGAAAAGTTCCATCAGGACATCCAGGAAATGGAAGGTAGGTATCAGGGCAAATGGAACGTAAACATGATGGCTGACTATTGTTGGATGCTGCAGCGTGAATCATCTGAAGAGTCCTACAGCCGGAAACGAACACGGAGAAATTTTCAAGAGAAAAAAATACGTTTTCATAAAAATAATAACTAAATATGCCACTGTTAATTCTGAAGCTGTTATTTCTACACATTTATATATTTTGTACAGTAAACAACATTGAAATAACTAAAAGATCATGGAAATAAATGAAAACTCTTATTCGCCAATTCTGTTTTCTTTTAATGGTAGTACCTCTGCCCTTACTTGAGATTGAACAATTTCCTTACGTGATAGAGAGGGACTGACCTCATGTTCGGCTTCAGCACGCCAAGGAGCATAGAGATTGACCAAAATCATCAAATCAAATTTCAGAAAGATTATTTTTGTAGACCTGTGTAATTGATTAATAATATTCTATTAATATATTTTCACGAATCTTATAAGCGATAATTAGTAAAAAAAAAAAAATGGATGAAACGTCCAACAAGGGACTTTATTTTGAAGTACGCGATCCATCCTTATCTGAATATGACAAGCGCCGCTAAGAGTTAGGAGTTAGCTTAGTTTGCTGGCCTATATCTGGGGAGCAGCTGAGACCTACTTCCTACAATTCCTGCACATTTGGTCACCGAGCTGGAATAATCAGAATATGATAACTGAAATGTCAGCTCCTGGATATGCCAAACCATCCCTGTCAAACTTTACTTCTCCCACTAATGGAGGAACATATTTCCTCTACTAAGAACATATTTCGCTCAGAAATACACAGGCTATCAAAGTGCTGTCAGAATATTTGTTATGGTTCTATAGGGTACTAGAAGACCACCGTAGTGAAAAACCAGACAGAGAGGTTTTTTAATGTTTCTAATAAGATCGATATTTTCGGGGGAAAACGGACCAAATTGGTGACCATACCACTGTATACTCTCCTTGTTGAAATATAATGTAAGGTTTACTTTGGAAGGGTGGTTTCACCCCTTCAACGTGCGATTGGACCTATATAAAAAAATACTTATCGATTATTTTCACGTGTTTAATAAATATACAAAGTTTCATAAAAATCGGCTCCGGACACTTGGGTATGTTCCCTTGTAAGAGAGACTACTTGGCCCGAGCTATTGCAGCTACGAGAGAGATTCTAGCTTGCTGCTGTGGCCATGTGCCGAGTGCACCCGACACAGTATATTCGGTGTTTCTTATGCCAGTAGCTTCTCTCACGGTCTATGGCAATCCGCGTATTCAAGTTGTTCCTCGGCGCATTCTATGTCCGGTTCCATCTTTTATTCTGCAGGCTACCCTCTCGCCGATCGGTGAGATTTTCCCATAATTCCCTCAATCCTCTCCTTCGGCCTCTTCCTTTCTTCTCACCCTTAAATGCTGTATTCCCGGAGTTAAATGCCCAATAGATAAGGCTGATTTTTCTATTTACTAAATACATGGGCTGTACCCATAGTCCATTATTTTTTCGCTCTACGCTATTATCTGAGCTCACCAGAGCATCATATTTTTTTTTTTGGTCTGCTATTTCTTTATACTTCACTGGCTTCAATTTTTACATTATGGGATACCGAGCAGAGTTGGGCAAACGTTAATCGCATAGGCGATTGACGATTGACAGTTAAAAATTCAATCGCATCAACTCGTAATTACGATTAATCAATTGTTAATCGCGGAGTTCGCGATTAACAATTAAATATTAATCGTAATAGTGGATTTCGCGATTACAATTAATCAATCGTTACTGTGTGAATCCGCAATAACGATTAATCAATTGTTAATCGCGGATTTCGCAATTAACGATTAATCAATTGTAATTGCGCAGTTCGCAATTAACAATTTATTCTGCAATTAAAATGTCAAGTGCGGCTGATGTTTAGCCATACTTAAAGTTAGGTAAAACTGCAGTTTAGCGTCCTCCTAACCGATTTCTTTCAAATTTGGTACAATAACGTATTTTGATGCACTAAATACGAATTCGTTAAAAAAAAAGTTCGCATACTTAAATTTAGGTAAAACTGCAGTTAAGTGTACTCATAACAGATTTCTTTCAAATTTTGTACAATAACGTATTTTGATGCACTAAATACGAATCCGTTAAAAAAAAAGTTCGCATACTTAAAGTTAGGTAAAACTGCAGTTAAGTGTACTCATAACCGATTTCTTTCAAATTTGGTACAATAACGTATTTTGATGCACTAAATTCGAATCCGTTAAAAAAAAAGTTCGCATACTTAAAGTTAGGTAAAACTGCAGTTAAGTGTACTCATAACCGATTTCTTTCAAATTTTGTACAATAACGTATTTTGATGCACTAAATACGAATCCGTTAAAAAAAAAGTTCGCATACTTAAATTTAGGTAAAACTGCAGTTAAGTGTACTCATAACAGATTTCTTTCAAATTTTGTACAATAACGTATTTTGATGCACTAAATACGAATCCGTTAAAAAAAAAGTTCGCATACTTAAAGTTAGGTAAAACTGCAGTTAAGTGTACTCATAACCGATTTCTTTCAAATTTTGTACAATAACGTATTTTGATGCACTAAATACGAATCCGTTAAAAAAAAAGTTCGCATACTTAAATTTAGGTAAAACTGCAGTTAAGTGTACTCATAACCGATTTCTTTCAAATTTTGTACAATAACGTATTTTGATGCACTAAATACGAATCCGTTAAAAAAAAAGTTCGCATACTTAAAGTTAGGTAAAACTGCAGTTAAGTGTACTCATAACCGATTTCTTTCAAATTTGGTACAATAACGTATTTTGATGCACTAAATTCGAATCCGTTAAAAAAAAAGTTCGCATACTTAAAGTTAGGTAAAACTGCAGTTAAGTGTACTCATAACCGATTTCTTTCAAATTTTGTACAATAACGTATTTTGATGCACTAAATACGAATCCGTTAAAAAAAAAATGTTCGCTTTCAACTAGGAAAGAAGTTATTAAGCACTAACGTTCACTGTTAGTTAGGTTCTAAAAGTAGGCGTAAACAGCGTATTTGTAACATTGGGAAACAGAGAACTCTCATTTGAAATGTTCATAAAACATTTGTTCAAAAATTTTGTCAATTTTAAGGGTATCCCCTCCCGTCGTCACCTGTCACTTATAGGCATACGTACTAAGCGTTTCCGCTCGCTACGCTCGTTCAAGAAGGTATCAAAACCCTAGTCAATCCAACTCGCTAAAATAAATAAAGTTCTATTAATTTTAGCGAGTTGGATTGACTAGGGTTTTGATAACTTCTTGAGCGAGCGTAGCGAGAGCAAACGAGATGCGATGTTCGGTGGATTCAAATCCCCAGTCTCACAGAAAAATGCCTTTAATCGCTCTTCATATTTATGAGCTCGTTTGAATAATAAATTCGTGCAACTTCAGTGCTATTTTTTTTTTATAAAATAAGAGTATGTTTACAATTAAAGTTCAGCAGGCGCGGATTAGAACGAACTAATAATTATAAAGGCATTAGCTAATTATTTAGGGATTTCTGTTACAGAAGAAAGAAACAAGATGTGAAGAGTGTTTCATTATTTAAAAAAAATGGTTGTGAATAAATAACTGCTAGTGAATTTAAATAATTCATGGTAAATTTCAATTAAACTTCTTTATTACGAACTTTTCCATACCCGCGCATGCGCATGTTGACAAAGTTAGTTGTTTACATAAGCTATCAAAACCCCCATAACAGTGAACGTTAGTGCTTAATAACTTCTTTCCTAGTTGAAAGCGAACTTTTTATTTAACGGATTCGTATTTAGTGCATCAAAATACGTTATTGTACAAAATTTTAAAGAAATCGGTTATGAGTACACTTAACTGCAGTTTTACCTAACTTTAAGTATGCGAACTTTTTTTTTAACGGATTCGAATTTAGTGCATCAAAATACGTTATTGTACCAAATTTGAAAGAAATCGGTTATGAGTACACTTAACTGCAGTTTTACCTAACTTTAAGTATGCGAACTTTTTTTTTAACGGATTCGTATTTAGTGCATCAAAATACGTTATTGTACCAAATTTGAAAGAAATTGGTTATGAGTACACTTAACTGCAGTTTTACCTAACTTTAAGTATGCGAACTTTTTTTTTAACGGATTCGAATTTAGTGCATCAAAATACGTTATTGTACCAAATTTGAAAGAAATCGGTTATGAGTACACTTAACTGCAGTTTTGCCTAACTTTAAGTATGCGAACTTTTTTTTTAACGGATTCGAATTTAGTGCATCAAAATACGTTATTGTACCAAATTTGAAAGAAATCGGTTATGAGGACACTTAACTGCAGTTTTACCTGAAGTTATACGCGGTGCAAGCCCCGGGGACATGCACCGCAGTTAACGTTTTAATTTCCGGATATACGTAAAAAAAAAGGTAAAAAATAGCACTAAAATCTGCACACAGTAAGTGCCGGAAGCGAGCCCTTAGAGACCCGGAAGTGAACACTGGTGGATCTGAACTGACTGGAAGTGGGCCTGGGTAACCCAGTTGTGAGAAAATTTTAACTAGAGTAAAACGGAAGTGGACCAGGAGTGGACAGGAATGCCATTGGATGTTGCCCAGAGCCGACCGGAAGTGGACCAGAGTAGATCATACGTAGTTTGGGATGTACTGGAAATGGCCAGAGTTGACCGGAAGTAGCCGGGGTCGACTAAAATAGGACCGGCGGAGGATCAATTGTGGGCCGGAAGTGAACTTTGAAGTGGTATTTTTGTTGAATTTCCGCGGTAATTTTTATCAAACTACTGTTTTACAAAAAATCAAAATGAATTTAATTGCAATTAAATCAATCGCGATTAAATCAATTGCAATTAATCAATCGCGATTAAATCAATTGCACATTTGCAATTAAATCGATTGCAATTAAAATGTTTAATCGCGATGAAATTAATCGCAAATGGCAATTAAAGGAATTAATCGCGATTAAATTAATTGTATTTGGCGATTAAAAAATAAATCGCGATTAAATCAATCGCAATTGATTTAATCGCGATTGATTCAATCACGATTAAAAAGTTAATTGTTTGGTCATACGATTGAAAAATTAATTGATTGATGCCCAACTCTGATACTGAGTTAATTAGGAAATAGGCTTAATGAGCTCAAAGATTGATGCTGTATTTATCTGTCTTTATATATTCGCCGTGATATTATACAACTATAGAGTGCAGTTAGTATATAACATTTATACATTTAATTTGTAAAACTTGTGAAGACTAGGCAAGAAGCATTATAATTCCTAAGGAAGAAAATAAATAAAAATTATTAACAACCTAAAAAGATAAATAAATAATAAAGAAAATTTAAATACGTTTTCTGTTTTCCTTTTTAATTTTAAATAATAGGAAATCGGTGATGATTGAAGCTAAACCAAATTTGAGGGCTAAAGTTGGCCCGAGGTCCTAACTAGTTAACGAACCAAAGCCAAAGTACTCTCCCTCGATTCAACCACATAAATAATTGAATCTCTTCACCAATTAATCTCAACTTCACCTTACCCTAATTTACCTATTATGTTGCATGATGAAATCTATCTACTCTAAATCATATTACAAAATTTACTCACATTAACATGTAATAAAATTGTAATCATTTATTGGTATTCTACATCGACTTATGATTCACTTTTCTCTATTATTTTGGTATTTTTATTGCTTTAAAGAATTTATTTTGAGTCCAGGTGTTCAGTTCATGTTAGGAGACTTATTTCACGAGTTTCAGGAAGTGTATTTTAATTTATTTATTTATTCCTAAACTATCTTATTCTAGGTGATTAACATATCAAACATTAGTGATGTCAGTTCTTGATTAACAATAACATCTTATAAAAACTAAATAATTACTTTAAAAAGACATCAAGGCCAAATATTTAATTTTGTTCGACTAGAAGAGTTAATGTTTTATTGAATATATACAATACTCGTTTTATTTATATTTGATTTTTATTAAAAATACAACTTTAAACAGGCTGAACTTTAGAGTGTTCTGATCTACTCTTATTCATGGATTATTATTCATCTCAATTAAAAAAATACAACTTTAAACAGGCTGAACTTTAGAGTGTTCTGATCTACTCTTATTGATGGATTATTATTCATCTCAATTAAAAAAATACAACTTTAAACAGGCTGAACTTTAGAGTGTTCTGATCTACTCTTATTGATGGATTATTATTCATCTCAATTAAAAAAAAATAAATAATTAAAAGTACTCTTTTACTTTACAGAACATCGATGTCTTCTCCTACATGCCGGCATGTATCTCCAGCGGTGCAGTTTCCTAAACTATAAATTTTCCTCGGCATTACAGCCGGCTTCCTCTGGTGGTTCATGATGCTTGTTCGTTATCTGAAAGCAAAATGTCGTTGGTGCTCGGACCCGTGGCCCTTTTATACCTGCTGCCTGTTAATCCTTTCGGGGTCATAGTCCTGCCCGCTAATCCTTCGGGTGTCATCGTCCTGACCACCTCTACCCGCTCTAGCCAAGGCCGGTATCCACACCATAGGTAATTTCCATCCATCATCGTTATTGAAATTATCTGGCCCCTTCCGAATTTCGATAGCTACCCTTATCAATTGGCGATCGAGGTTACCCTCCTTCGCCAACGTCTTCACCTGACCAAAAAGCATCTGCCCTCCGCATTCCTGCCCATGTCTTGCTCCGGATGTCTTGACGCTTACGGAGGAGATGAAGTAACCCAGCAACGAAGTTTAAAAAAAGTCCGACTCGCAGGAACTGCCTCATCTTAGCGCGGTTCCGTTCTTATCCCTAGTCTAATTTCGAAAGATTAAAGTAGAAGCAGTTATTATTTTGTTGAGAGGAGATCGTTGACCGTTGATGATGCAAGGTAGGGATTGTCCGTGTTAGGTCACTGCTACTTAATAATACATACCCCATATGTGTATGTATGTGGGCATATATATGTACATATGTGTGCGTGAATATGTGTATGTGTATATGCATATATATAAATATATATATATATATTATATATGTATATATATATATATATATATATATATATATATATATATATATATATGTTAGGTATATTTACATAGATATGTGCATATATTAGTGTTAAATATGTCCTACTTGTATTTACAGCCCTGATGAAGGCTTGAAGTTCAAGCCGAAACGTCGGCACAATAAAACCATTTTTACGATAAAATGTAGTTTTATTAAGTAGCAGTGACCGAACCCTGACAGTTATATTTTGGTTCCACCAGTCTTGAAAGGTAGGATTTACAATCTTACCTGGCTAAGGGTCGGCAACACTAGAAACCGTCCCGCTAGTTACAAGGTCTTGGAATCTTGGAACTCTATATTTCTAACAATAAATTGTTTTTGTTATTTTACTTAACCTGTTTTATTTTCGAATACATTATCCAACTATAAGCAATTAAAAAATAATAAGATATAAAATACAGACAAAAAGAACACTTCGAATAAGCGAAATCAATTACTTTAAAGCTTTAAGCTCTTATTTCTCCGATTGACATCGCCTAATCAAAACTTTCATTAGAACCTTTTATGTAGAGCATTTAATAAGCTTTCTAATGGTATTCTTCCGTTTACCAAAATTCTCAACAGTTTTCGAGATATTAATGAAAGTTCCCAAAATTTATATTATTTCTAGCAACAGAAAATTGGCCTCATTTTTCATATCCTGTTTTACACACAAAATTTTCGCAACATAAGAAATTACAAAAATTAAAAAAAAATAAAAAACGAAGGGAAAGAGACAAAAATTACAACGAGAACGACAAAAACCCGTTCATAAGAACAAAACAGACGTATTTGGAGTTTTAAGCACTTATTTCTCCGATTGACATAACCTAATCAAAAATAGTTTTAGAATCTTTTTTGTAGAGAATTTAGTAAGCTTTCAAATAGTTTCTATCCACTTACCACGATTTCCCAACCGTGTTCGAGATATTAATGAAAGTATACGAACTTCCCAAAACTTTTCATGTCTGTTCATAAAATATTTTATTCTAACCCTTCCTTAACTCCAAACGTAACAAAACTTTCAACATATTAGTTTTAATGAAAGTAGAACATGCAGATAAAGTTTCAACTGAATCCCGTTATTCTAAGTACCCAAACCAAAAACGGTATTCAAAAACTATTTTTCCAATTTTCTCGAAAACGGTTAAAGCGATCGCCTTCAAAATGGTTTCATTCGTTTTCCTAGCCCAGGAATCATATAAAACGAGTACTTACAAGCTTATGAACTCAAAAACGTAAGCGTTACGATTTTTTTGCGCGAATTTCGCCCCAAACGCCATCTTCCAGTAGGCGGATTTTGCTGGTTAACGAACTTGACCTTTCAAATTGGACGAAGGATTTTTGTACCAAATTTCATCAAAATCGGACCATTCGTCTTCTATCTAGAGAGCGAACAGACAAATATATATATATATATATATATATATATATATATATATATAAATAAATATATACATATATATATATATATATATATATATATACAAATTTGAACCACCGTTATTTTCGGTCTCTAGGGGTTCTGAAACGCGAAATTTTCTAGTCGGCACTTCCGGATTGTTTCATTGTATCAACCCTATAAGCGGGGTTCCTCCCTATGGGGGAGGGAGGAACCGCGCTAAAAGAACGTCGATGATTCATAAAAGAATTAAAATAAAAATGTTCGACGTCTGCAAAAATCTTCTGTCTGGTTTTCTAAATCAAAACTTGCCTAAGAGACTGCCTGATTGACGAAAGATGAGATTCTAAGTGAGTACTTAAGGCCTAACTTAATTTAACTTTATGAATAAGCATAAAGCACAGAAGAGGATTTAGATAAGCACTTAGCTGAAACCAAGGCCACTTTTACTTTGGACGTTTATAACACTCCACTGCCACGTTTTTTTATTTTATTTTACAGTTTACATAAAATTAAAAACTATTAACTTTGTCTTAAATATAAAATGTAATAATAATAAAGGAACGTATTATAACTATAATCCATTAAGTGATTTGTTTTATTTATAATTTTTTTATTGAATGCCGTTGTTTTGTTTATTATTTGTATTTCTTTATCAGAATTTCATTAATCTGTGTAAAGTGAGATAAATGATAAGGAATTGTGAATAAGGAAATATTCATAAGTTTTCTCTTCCAAGTATTCGCCCACAAACGTACATTTGCTTATATTTCGCCTGCTATTTTTAAATTAAAAAAAAATTGCGTTGTAAAATAATAAATAATAATTCCTTAACCCATTCGAGACGACGATTATTTTTTTCAAACACGCTCCCCAGGACCCAATTTTTTTCTTCTCTATATTGTCCATTTTTAATTTAAAAAAAAAAACAAAAAAAAAACATGTTACCTATAGAAATAGCCCAATTCGTAAGTGAATTCACATAGATAAGATCATTGAGCACCAGGTGTGCAACTTTTAATATTTTTTTTGTTCCAGAGGGTGAAACAAAATTCAGTCTTCCCACAAATTTTCTTTATTTTGCACTAGGCCTTTCAACACAAATGTGCCATCATCAGGTGCTAACAACAAATAAATACATGCATTAATATTGTTTGACTCCTTAATAACAATTAATATTGTTTGACTGTTGTTGAACAGTTATTAGTCTAATTAGTCTAATTAATAGTTAGAATTTATAAAGCAAACGGTGAAAGTATAGATTAGAACATAATGTTATAATTAATAGTTAGAATATATGAAGCAAACGGTAATAGTAAAAATTGGAACATAATGTTATAGATTACAGTTTTTTAGTAAATTATTACAAATTCATAAACTAAGGTGTCTAAATGAAGTTTTTAAAATAATGTAACTTTATATTGTATTATTACTATAGCTAAAATACCATATATGTGCATATATATCCACATATACACACACATACACACACACACACACACACACACATATATATATACATATATATATATATATATATATATATATATATATATATATATATATATGTACACACACACACACACACACACACACATATATATATGCATATACACACATACATACACAAACGCACAAGGATACATATACAATTATATACATACGACTACACACACACAGACACACACATACTCACATATACATACAAACATCCATATGCACAAAAGGGACATCATATTTTTGCTAACTATATAATATATGTATAATTACAATTGTGAACTTATATCTACCTCCGTGCAGTGATAGTTGTTACCAGGGCTGTGTTCGGGCTAGGACTGGTGAGGGTGGGACTAGTCATAAACGACGGGAGAGGTTCACTTGACAAATAAAAGTCCGACTCGCAGGAACTGCAGCATCTTAGCGCGGTTCCGTTCATGTCCCTAGTGCCATTTGATAAGCTTAGAAAAAAAATAAACTTATTTTTTTTTATATATCTTGTGAAAATTGTCAAAATCCTCTCGAACATCTCGAATAAAAGTGATATTAAGGCGTCAGGGACACCGACAATAGCTAACTTTTACACAGAAGCGGAAATTACAGAATCTGGCTCTCATTCTAAAGCAAAGCTCTATAAATCAATACAAAATATGCCTAATAAAGCCTTTCAAGAGGATACAGAAGCATGGGCGTATATGAGGGGGGGGCTGAGGGGACTGCAGCCCCTCCCGAAATTTTGAATTGATGATAAAAACTTCTCGTAAAACCCTTAAAAATAAATTAAATAAGATCACTTAGTTCATAAAACATATTTTATTTTACGTGTAATAGCGTTTTTGTTCCCTAAAACTATTCCAAGCTCTAAATATTTAGTATTCCATACCCTGGAAATGGTCTCAGCCCCCCCCCGAAATTGTTTTTATATACGCCCATGTACAGAAGGATCAAGAAGAAGTACACAAGATTGAGTAGAATACCCTGCCTAATATAGCCTATATAGAATAATATGTTGAATAAAACCTATCTAGTAAATACACAAGGACAAATAAAAGTCTTGACGAATAACAAATCAAGAAAAAAAACTTTATTTAACAAAATAAAACAAAGTTTAGTTGCCCAACTACAATAGAATAATATACCTAATTAAGTCTATGGAGTAGACACAAATGGACCAAAAACAAGTGTTGTGGAATATTGTTTTTTTTTTCTAATTAAATACTTTTTATCAATATTTAGTATATAACCTTTGTTGAAAACTATTGATTGCTAATTGATGAATCGGTTTACAACTAAGTAGTCTTTATCAATATTTAGTATATAACCTTATGTTTGGATCTGTGTTTTTGGGGTGCTCTCCGCCTAGGCTTTGTATTTGTGTCGGCAGATACCTGGGGTATATTTACAGCTCTTGAGGATTAACTCTTAGCAGGTAAATTTCCTGCGGCCCCCTGGTTTCTACGGGCATTGAACTTTAGGAGGATTGGATTTAGGACTAAATATACGTATGTAGACTAAATCATAGCAAGAAGTAATCCTCCGTCGTCGGTTCTTAATTATGTAGACTCGCTAATGTTATCCAATCTTAGATACATCGTATTTAAAATCCACAGCAAAAACACGACATTTCATCAGAATCCCCTGCTGAATAAAACTTATATAGAATAATATGCAAAATAAAGCCTATCTAGTGGATAAAAATAGAGGAAAAAAGCCGTTCGTGGTGTTAGAAAATCTTAAACGTATTTCGCTCAGAAATCTCCGAAATATTGTCACTAATTTTACGTATCCTGTTTTATAGCCAAATAGATTAATGTTCTATAATCAATAAGAAAAATCTACTAACAATAAAAAACTATGGGTAACAGATGAAAATAGGGAATACCAAGAATAATTCTAAAGAACGAAATCAACACCAGTACTGTCACATCTAGATATTCATACGGCATCTTCGAATTCTAACAAACAAAATATTGATTCTAATTATACGTATCCTGTTTCATTGACAAATACATTTGACTACTATAAGCAATTAAAAACACTAGGGAATATGCCAAAGAACTCGGAGTAGGAGCCTCGACAGTTTCAAGACATTTGAAGGAAATCGACAAATCCAAAACTGACATTTCATACGGTATTTCTCCGATTGACATCGCCTAATCAAAACTTTCATTGATTTTGTAGAGCATTTAGTAAGCTTTCTAATGGTATTCTTCCGTTTCCCAAATTCTCAACCTTTTTCGAGATATTAAGGAAAGTATACAAAGTTACCAAAACCTTTTTATGCCTGTTAATAAAATATTTTATTCTAACCCTTCCTTAACTCCAAACGCAACCAAAATTTCAACATATTAGTTTTAATGGAAGTAGAACATGCAGTAAGTGTTTCAACTGAATCCCTTGATTCTAAGTACCCAAACCAAAAACGGCATTCAAAAATTATTTTTTCCGTTTTCTCGAAAACGGTTAAAGCTATCGCCTTGAAAATGGTTCCATTCGTTTTCCTAGCCCAAGAAGCCTATAAAAAGAGTACTTACAAGCTTATGAACTCAAAAACGTAAGCGTTACGATTTTTTTTTGCGCGAATTTCGCCCCAAACGCCATCTTCCAGTGGGCGGATTTTGCTGGTTAACGAACTTGACCTTTCAAATTGGACGACAGATTTTTGTACCAAATTTCATCAAAATCGGACCATTCGTCTTCTATTTAGAGAGCGAACAGACAAATATATATATATATATATATATATATATATATATATATATATATATATATATATATAAATATATACATATATATATATATATATATATATATATATATATATATATATATACAAATTTGAACCACCGTTATTTTCGGTTTCTAGGGGTTCTGAAACGCAAAATTTTCTAGTCGGCACTTCCGGATTGTTTCATTGTATCAACCCTATAAGCGGGGTTCCTCCCTATGGGGGAGGGAGGAACCGCGCTAAAAGGGGCACACTACTTCCCGTTGGATGTTTAAATTATCCTTTTTGCTGGTTTCTAATTTAATAAAAATGTTTTCTAATATTTTTACTTTTTTGTAGTCGTGTTCTCTGGCTAAAAGGGTCATCGTATGAGGGGCCTTAAGGTGGTTCTCATTTATAAGGTGTTCATAAAAAACGGACTCCCCTTTTCGTAAATGCTCTTTGCACCGTACCCTTAGCTTCCGAGAAGTCCTTCCCATATAAGATGCGCCACACTCTCCACAGCATATTTTATAAACCCCTGAGCGGTCTCTTAAGTCTACAGGGTCCTTTACACTAACAATGTAGTTTTTTAGGTTATCATTGCTCTTGAAAGCCACACGCAAACCAGTTTTCTTTAAAATATTAGCTATTTTTTCCGACAATGCTCCAAGGTACGGTATGGAGCACCACCTATCAATACTATGATTAATTAATTTGTTATCTAACTGGGCTTTGAGTTTATTTGTTTTTTTCCGTGTTATAATTTTATCGACCTCCCTGGTTGTATAGCCATTTGTCACTGCTATGTGATAAATTTCTTGCAATTCCTTATCGTAATTATTTTGCGGTAACGGGATATTTAAAAGTCTATTTATGTAGCTATGAATAGCTGACAATTTGTGTGAGTAATGGTGGAACGAAGAATTGGGTATGACTATATCTGTTGATGACGGTTTTCGATATATCCCAAATGTATGTTTATTCCCATCCCTAGTGATGGTTAGATCTAAATAGTTTAAGCAATTCTCTTTTTCAACCTCCATAGTAAACTTAATCCGTGGAATCAGACTGTTAATATATTGTAACAATTGATTTAGTTCCTCATCCGAACCTGTGAACAAAATCAATATGTCATCAACATATCTGACGTAATAAAAGATCTTATCTCGGAATGGGTTTACTGTGGACATGATTTTAGAATTCTCTAACCAATCCATGTAAATCTCAGCTGCAAGTGGGCTCAGCGGTGATCCCATGGGTAGAGAATCTTTTTGGTTGAAATAATTGCCTTGGAAGACGAAGTAATTTTGTTTCAGACAGATTTGTAATAAATTCATCATTTCTTCGGATTGCAAGGGGTTACATTTGTTATTGACTAGGAGGCGTTCCATAAGGCTTAAGACATGATCGGGCGAAACACTTCCAAATAGATTTACAACGTTGTCAGCTATTCATAGCTACATAAATAGACTTTTAAATATCCCGTTACCGCAAAATAATTACGATAAGGAATTGCAAGAAATTTATCACATAGCAGTGACAAATGGCTATACAACCAGGGAGGTCGATAAAATTATAACACGGAAAAAAACAAATAAACTCAAAGCCCAGTTAGATAACAAATTAATTAATCATAGTATTGATAGGTGGTGCTCCATACCGTACCTTGGAGCATTGTCGGACAAAATAGCTAATATTTTAAAGAAAACTGGTTTGCGTGTGGCTTTCAAGAGCAATGATAACCTAAAAAATTACATTGTTAGTGTAAAGGACCCTGTAGATTTAAGAGACCGCTCAGGGGTTTATAAAATATGCTGTGGAGAGTGTGGCGCATCTTATGTGGGAAGGACTTCTCGGAAGCTAAGGGTACGGTGCAAAGAGCATTTACGAAAAGGGGAGTCCGTTTTTTATGAACACCTTATAAATGAGAACCACCTTAAGGCCCCTCATACGATGACCCTCTTAGCCAGAGAACACGACTACAAAAAAGTAAAAATATTAGAAAACATTTTTATTAAATTAGAAACCAGCAAAAAGGATAATTTAAACATCCAACGGGAAGTAGTGTGCCCCTTTTTGTCAAGTGAACCTCTCCCGTCGTTTATGACTAGTCCCACCCTCACCAGTCCTAGCCCGAACACAGCCCTGGTAACAACTATCACTGCACGGAGGTAGATATAAGTTCACAATTGTAATTATACATATATTATATAGTTAGCAAAAATATGATGTCCCTTTTGTGCATATGGATGTTTGTATGTATATGTGAGTATGTGTGTGTCTGTGTGTGTGTAGTCGTATGTATATAATTGTATATGTATCCTTGTGCGTTTGTGTATGTATGTGTGTATATGCATATATATATGTGTGTGTGTATACATATATATATATATATATATATATATATATATATATATATATATATATATATATATATATATTGTTTTTCAAGTTACTTCGCTGGGAATTAAATGTGTTGTTCATTCGGCATCTGTCTCCAGCGGTCTTGCTCCTCATAACATCGCAATATTTCGCCGGATTCCTCTCCGGCTTCTTCGGGCCTTCACTCATCCTTGCTGGTCGGTAAGGGAATGAGTCCGTCCTTGGTCTGGGCTCCCTTTATACGCCTTGGTCGGAGATTGTGCGAGCCAATAAGCTTGGGGGGCTGTGGGCCAATGGGGAGTCGGCTGTCTCCGTCCGTTTCTTCAGTTGTCCGTTCGGGGCGCTGATGGTCTTGTGTGGGTGGCTTGACTTCTATCCTCTTCATGATGGGCCGCCATGTGTTAGAAAGGATGAGTCCATCTTCTCTATTGAAATTGGCCGGATACTTCTGGATTTCAATCGCCTCCCTGATTTGTCTTCTGGTCAGAGCGTTTTCTTTGGCTAGGGTCTTGGCTTGGTCAAAGAGGATTTGTTTGGGGCACTCTTCTCCGTGTGTTGCCACTGCAGAGTATTTCGTGCGTCCCAGCCTGTAGTCAGCAGCGTGCTGTCCAATCCGGGTGGCTACCTTCTTCCCTGTCTGTCCTATATACACCTTCCCACAGTCGCACGGTAGAAGGTATACACCCTGGTCTTGTAGCCGCTGCTTATCCTTGCTTTTGCTTAGCCAATCCCCAATTTTGTTCAGCGGTTTGTAGGCGACCTCTATCTCATGATTCCTAAAGACTCTGCCTAACTTCTCGCTGACACCACTGACGTATGGCAGAGTAATTCTGCGTCGTTGTTCTGTATCTCTCGTGTTGTTAGCATCTCGGTGTCGATCCTTCGCTATCCTTATAGTCCGGGCCAATTTCTTCCTGTCATAACCATTGCTGGCTAAGTCCTCCGTTAACTGTTCCAGCTCTGCTCTTAGGAGTGTATCGTTGCTGCACAGGGATATAGCTCTGTGTGTTAGTGTTTTCGTTACTCCTGTTTTTTGCGCCATGTGATGGTGAGATTCGGCGTGGAGATATCTTCCTGTGGCCGTGGGTTTCCGGTAGACCGTGTGTTCTAATCTCCCGTTGGGCCCCTTAATGATCAGGAGGTCTAGGAAAGGCAATCTGCCGTTCTTCTCTTCTTCAACGGTAAATCTGATGGCTGGGTGCGAGTTGTTCATCAGATGAAGGAATTTTTTGAGTTCCTCTGCACCGTGCTGCCAGATTGCGAAGACATCGTCCACATATCGTAGCCAAAGCTTCGGTTTGTGTTCGGTGCCCTCGATCAGTCGCCTTTCGAAGTCCTCCATGAAAATATCAGCCACAACTGGTGATAGGGGACTGCCCATGGCCACTCCATCCTTCTGCTTATAGATGATTCCCTTGTACTGGAAGTAGCAGGAAGTTAGAACTAGTTCAGCTAGTTCCATCATCCCTCCCTCCAGGAATTCATTGTTCTTGATGATCTGCGTAGCATCTTTAGCTGGAAGGTTGGTGAAGAGGGACTCCACGTCAAAGCTCACCATCAGGTCTCCTTCTTCGAGCCTTGTGTTTTTTAGGATTTCCACCAAATGAATTGAATTTCGTACTGCTGAAAAGGACTGGCCTGTGTAAGGTTTCAGAGCTTTTGCCAGCACCTTGCTGGCTCTGTACGTGGGCGCTCCAATCATGGAGACTATAGGCCTGAGGGGTGCTCCTTCTTTGTGGATTTTTGGTAAACCATAGATCCGGGGTATTCTGGAGTCACCGGGGGCCATCTCTGCGATTCGTGCCTTATCTTTTATCTTCTCTTTTAAGATTTTATTAATTTGATTTTCAATTCGTTTGGTGGGGTCCTTTATGTTCTTCTCATATGTGTCTATGGACAGTAAGCCTTCCATTTTGTCTTCATAAGATGTCTTGTCGAGCATAACCGTTACATTTCCTTTGTCAGCCTTTGTGATTAAGACATCTTCCCTCTTCCTCAGATCACATAAGGCTTTTCTTTGGGCTGGTGTTAAGTTGTCCTTCGGGGGCCTGGCTCTTCCGACGAGGTGTGCAGCTTCTAACCTGATCGTTTCAGCATTGTCCTTATCCATATGGAAAAGAGCGGCCTCGATGCTGGTTACCAGTTCCTCCGTCGGGTTGCGTTTCGGTGCCACAGCGAAATTCATGCCTTTTTCAAGGACTTCAGTGGCTTCCTGAGACAACTCAATACCAGCCAAGTTTACAATGACTTTTCTGTCCACTGGTGGGCGTGGTTGTTGTTGCAAAAATTCATTTTCAACGACCCTTTTGAGGGCCACCAAATTTGATTTTCGCGTCAATTTGTCCCATTTCTTCGTTTTCTTTTCGGCGTTTCTTGTCCCTTCCTTTTTTGCCTTGTCATCTGTTATGCGGTCAACAGTATCCCAAATGTCTGGGTCAACTATTGACCGTATTTTGTCCTTTAGGGAAGTTTCCTCTGTTACTTGGCTCCACAACCTGTGGCGGTAAGCTCCAATTCTTTCCCTAAGCAGCGCCTTCTCCATGTTATCATAGATCCGGGCTGCTTTGGGAGTCTTAAGGGGCCTCTTCATCCTCAGGAAGGGGGGTGTCACCTTCTCGTCCCTGCATCTCCGTAGGAAGTCCAGGTCATTACGCGTTGTCGCTATGCGGCACCTCGTTTTGCTCAGTCTCCTGGTCAGGGTGTACGTTTCCTCGCCGTAGAGGTTTGATATGTTGTTTTTCAAGTTACTTCGCTGGGAATTAAATGTGTTGTTCATTCGGCATCTGTCTCCAGCGGTCTTGCTCCTCCTAACATCGCAATATTTCGCCGGATTCCTCTCCGGCTTCTTCGGGCCTTCACTCATCCTTGCTGGTCGGTAAGGGAATGAGTCCGTCCTTGGTCTGGGCTCCCTTTATACGCCTTGGTCGGAGATTGTGCGAGCCAATAAGCTTGGGGGGCTGTGGGCCAATGGGGAGTCGGCTGTCTCCGTCCGTTTCTTCAGTTGTCCGTTCGGGGCGCTGATGGTCTTGTGTGGGTGGCTTGACTTCTATCCTCTTCATGATGGGCCGCCATGTGTTAGAAAGGATGAGTCCATCTTCTCTATTGAAATTGGCCGGATACTTCTGGATTTCAATCGCCTCCCTGATTTGTCTTCTGGTCAGAGCGTTTTCTTTGGCTAGGGTCTTGGCTTGGTCAAAGAGGATTTGTTTGGGGCACTCTTCTCCGTGTGTTGCCACTGCAGAGTATTTCGTGCGTCCCAGCCTGTAGTCAGCAGCGTGCTGTCCAATCCGGGTGGCTACCTTCTTCCCTGTCTGTCCTATATACACCTTCCCACAGTCGCACGGTAGAAGGTATACACCCTGGTCTTGTAGCCGCTGCTTATCCTTGCTTTTGCTTAGCCAATCCCCAATTTTGTTCAGCGGTTTGTAGGCGACCTCTATCTCATGATTCCTAAAGACTCTGCCTAACTTCTCGCTGACACCACTGACGTATGGCAGAGTAATTCTGCGTCGTTGTTCTGTATCTCTCGTGTTGTTAGCATCTCGGTGTCGATCCTTCGCTATCCTTATAGTCCGGGCCAATTTCTTCCTGTCATAACCATTGCTGGCTACCCTTTTGAGGGTCATTTTCAACGACCCTCAAAAGGGTCGTTGAAAATGAATTTTTGCAACAACAACCACGCCCACCAGTGGACAGAAAAGTCATTGTAAACTTGGCTGGTATTGAGTTGTCTCAGGAAGCCACTGAAGTCCTTGAAAAAGGCATGAATTTCGCTGTGGCACCGAAACGCAACCCGACGGAGGAACTGGTAACCAGCATCGAGGCCGCTCTTTTCCATATGGATAAGGACAAGGCTGAAACGATCAGGTTAGAAGCTGCACACCTCGTCGGAAGAGCCAGGCCCCCGAAGGACAACTTAACACCAGCCCAAAGAAAAGCCTTATGTGATCTGAGGAAGAGGGAAGATGTCTTAATCACAAAGGCTGACAAAGGAAATGTAACGGTTATGCTCGACAAGACATCTTATGAAGACAAAATGGAAGGCTTACTGTCCATAGACACATATGAGAAGAACATAAAGGACCCCACCAAACGAATTGAAAATCAAATTAATAAAATCTTAAAAGAGAAGATAAAAGATAAGGCACGAATCGCAGAGATGGCCCCCGGTGACTCCAGAATACCCCGGATCTATGGTTTACCAAAAATCCACAAAGAAGGAGCACCCCTCAGGCCTATAGTCTCCATGATTGGAGCGCCCACGTACAGAGCCAGCAAGGTGCTGGCAAAAGCTCTGAAACCTTACACAGGCCAGTCCTTTTCAGCAGTACGAAATTCAATTCATTTGGTGGAAATCCTAAAAAACACAAGGCTCGAAGAAGGAGACCTGATGGTGAGCTTTGACGTGGAGTCCCTCTTCACCAACCTTCCAGCTAAAGATGCTACGCAGATCATCAAGAACAATGAATTCCTGGAGGGAGGGATGATGGAACTAGCTGAACTAGTTCTAACTTCCTGCTACTTCCAGTACAAGGGAATCATCTATAAGCAGAAGGATGGAGTGGCCATGGGCAGTCCCCTATCACCAGTTGTGGCTGATATTTTCATGGAGGACTTCGAAAGGCGACTGATCGAGGGCACCGAACACAAACCGAAGCTTTGGCTACGATATGTGGACGATGTCTTCGCAATCTGGCAGCACGGTGCAGAGGAACTCAAAAAATTCCTTCATCTGATGAACAACTCGCACCCAGCCATCAGATTTACCGTTGAAGAAGAGAAGAACGGCAGATTGCCTTTCCTAGACCTCCTGATCATTAAGGGGCCCAACGGGAGATTAGAACACACGGTCTACCGGAAACCCACGGCCACAGGAAGATATCTCCACGCCGAATCTCACCATCACATGGCGCAAAAAACAGGAGTAACGAAAACACTAACACACAGAGCTATATCCCTGTGCAGCAACGATACACTCCTAAGAGCAGAGCTGGAACAGTTAACGGAGGACTTAGCCAGCAATGGTTATGACAGGAAGAAATTGGCCCGGACTATAAGGATAGCGAAGGATCGACACCGAGATGCTAACAACACGAGAGATACAGAACAACGACGCAGAATTACTCTGCCATACGTCAGTGGTGTCAGCGAGAAGTTAGGCAGAGTCTTTAGGAATCATGAGATAGAGGTCGCCTACAAACCGCTGAACAAAATTGGGGATTGGCTAAGCAAAAGCAAGGATAAGCAGCGGCTACAAGACCAGGGTGTATACCTTCTACCGTGCGACTGTGGGAAGGTGTATATAGGACAGACAGGGAAGAAGGTAGCCACCCGGATTGGACAGCACGCTGCTGACTACAGGCTGGGACGCACGAAATACTCTGCAGTGGCAACACACGGAGAAGAGTGCCCCAAACAAATCCTCTTTGACCAAGCCAAGACCCTAGCCAAAGAAAACGCTCTGACCAGAAGACAAATCAGGGAGGCGATTGAAATCCAGAAGTATCCGGCCAATTTCAATAGAGAAGATGGACTCATCCTTTCTAACACATGGCGGCCCATCATGAAGAGGATAGAAGTCAAGCCACCCACACAAGACCATCAGCGCCCCGAACGGACAACTGAAGAAACGGACGGAGACAGCCGACTCCCCATTGGCCCACAGCCCCCCAAGCTTATTGGCTCGCACAATCTCCGACCAAGGCGTATAAAGGGAGCCCAGACCAAGGACGGACTCATTCCCTTACCGACCAGCAAGGATGAGTGAAGGCCCGAAGAAGCCGGAGAGGAATCCGGCGAAATATTGCGATGTTAGGAGGAGCAAGACCGCTGGAGACAGATGCCGAATGAACAACACATATATATATATATATATATATATATATATATATATATATATATATATGTATATATATATATATGTGTGTGTGTGTATGTGTGTGTATATGTGGATATATATGCACATATATGGTATTTTAGCTATAGTAATAATACAATATAAAGTTACATTATTTTAAAAACTTCATTTAGACACCTTAGTTTATGAATTTGTAATAATTTACTAAAAAACTGTAATCTATAACATTATGTTCCAATTTTTACTATTACCGTTTGCTTCATATATTCTAACTATTAATTATAACATTATGTTCTAATCTATACTTTCACCGTTTGCTTTATAAATTCTAACTATTAATTAGACTAATTAGACTAATAACTGTTCAACAACAGTCAAACAATATTAATTGTTATTAAGGAGTCAAACAATATTAATGCATGTATTTATTTGTTGTTAGCACCTGATGATGGCACATTTGTGTTGAAAGGCCTAGTGCAAAATAAAGAAAATTTGTGGGAAGACTGAATTTTGTTTCACCCTCTGGAATTAAGCAACCCCACTACCGGAAAACATCAAGAAAATTTTTTTTGTTTTTTAACAGCGGATTGGGCGCGTGTGCTATGTTAGGTAAAATGAAAATACAAATAATTTTTAATTTTTTTATACACAATAAAAACAATGCTAAATTTTGTTTTCCTGTACTTTACAGACTTCATTAGTCCAAGAAAAATCGTATTTCGACGACTAGTTTACGCAGAATAACTAATAATTGCTCATTACTGTTATTGCACACACGGTGTGCAAGGTGTCTTGAATGGCTTAACTATTATATTGCAGCTTTATTCAAGAAGAAAAAAGCCCTTTAACAGCGAAAAATAATGCATTTTATTTTATAAAATAAGACATATGATTTAAAGTTGACTAAAGATTGAAAAAAAAATCATATATATAACGAAATAAATCTCTTTAAATATTAATAATAAATCGAGATGGGAGGTAACAGGAGGTAATTTCGAGAAAAGGAGATGCTTGGGCATTGGAATTTGAGGATACAGTAAGCCTACTTGGTATTTTATCATAGAAATATTAAAATCAAATTCATGTTCTGCTGTAGTAGGAGCACGTAGGCTGGGGTTAAGAGGATTCACAGCATTTATGAAGTAATTAAGTGTGCTTTGATTTAATTTGAAAGGTCAAGTAACTAGCAGAATCCGTTCATATTCATGCTTACGTTTTTGCGTTACTAAGCATGCAGTTATACTCGTTAGATTCATTAACCTAGGTACTCAATGAAATCTATGTATCTATAACAACTTTGGAGAAAAGTGGATGAAACTAGCTTCGTTAACTTCGTTTCAGTTCGATTACTTAGAACGGCATATTCGATTTTCCAGAGGTTTGGCATTCATCTAAACTAAGATATCTAAATTTTCAAAACGTTTGAAGTTAGAAAGTATATTAAAAAAATGTTATTTACAGACGAGCAGTTGTTTTTTTGGGTTTTTTTTTATATATATATTTTCTTAAATATCTCGAAAAGGGTAGAAACATCTCGGTAAGTGGAAAATAACCATTCAAAAGTTTACTTCATTGCATAAAAAACGCTTTTGAAGTTAATTTTTATGGGACGATCGCATTGGGAGAAATAAGCACTTAAATAGAGAGTTTTGGTTTCGTTCTTTTCAGCGGCTTGTTTTTTTGTTGTTTTTTTTTTTTGGCTGTTTTTTTTTACGGCGCACCGACATCTGGGCCATTAGCGCCGACATCCATGGTGTAGTGAGGAGTTTCTCCACGAGCCGTGAGATGAGAAAATTCCTGCCGCCGCACACTGGGCAAAATGACTACTTTACGGCGACAAAAGTCGAAAATGTGATATAGTCGTAGAAAGTTAATTCACGTGTCAAAACGTGCTCAAGTCTTCTATTCATTAAAAACCGAACAATTTTTTTTATCTATTTTAACCCAAACCTGTTTAAAACAATAAGGAATGCAACCATTGCTAGTCTCTTCCACTTCCTCGGTTTAGTCTTGTTCCAACTATGGTCCTTTTAAGTTGTGTTTTAAAAATTGTGTACAAATTTTAAAAATTCTTTTCACAATGGATTTATTACCTAGTGGTATGTTCTTTATAAATATATAATATATATCTAATAACAGAAAGGCATATCGAAGAAAAAAAAATATTAATGAAATTATTACTTGATTGTTCATATTTTGTTGATAACTCAAGTTTGAGTAAGGTTTTAAAAAAAGTTCCACAAAATTCCACTTCCAAATATTTTTTTTCGATAAGCCTTAAGCTTCTACTTTACTGTCTTGTGACTTTCAGCTCCCCCTTCTTCCCCCTTTTAATGCAAATTTAAGTTTAGTTTAGACAGTCAGATAGAAGCTGAAGAATCCGCGGCGCACAGTGGGCGAAAATCACATTTTAGGTGGACAACAAAAAAATTTACAAATCACTTACTAAATACTGTATTAGTAGGATTAAGGTAAAATGTAAATATTTACTTTCTTGGATCATGAACATGGGAATATTAATCGGACTCTAAGAAAGGGAACATTTTTCCAGTGTTTATTGCAGTTTTGTTCTTGTAATTACTTTTCCATTTTTTGAACAGAAACTATACATGATTATTTAAATTTCATGTTACCGATGTATATGTAATTAGCCAATGTAAGTGTAGTTTACCACATGATCCACTCCAAGAACTGTCATTAGAAAATGAGGCAGACGATACTGACTCGTCAAAAGAAAATGCTGAAGGATGTAGCAGTATTGAATCAGACGATGATTGATGGATAATTCGTTTTTAGTGCATAATATAATTGTATATATTTGTTATTATTGAAAAAAAAAAACAAGTCAGTACAATTATTTTTTTCTTCTTGTTAGTCTATTTTTGTTTTTTATTTTCGAATTAAATCGTATGTATTATTTTTTATGAATATAAGTATTATGTTTATGTAAATAATAGATGTAAAAAGGTACTACTTAAATGTTCCATAGATTTACAAAATGTTTTCCCAATTTTTATCTATTATGTCAAAGAATTTGTGTGTCTAAAACATTTGTTTGTTGGATATACTAAAAAATATGGGTTAACGATTTTTTTAAATATTTTTCCCCTATCTCAGTGACCTCAAAAATATTTAAAAACACAAAAAAATAATTTTTTCGCCCTAAAAGTGGATTTTTGCCCAGTGTGCGCCGGGTGGGACTCGAACCCAGCATCTCCCGGATGTGAATCTATGGCGTTAGCCCCTAGACGAAAGGAGCCCCCTTTTCTTTGTTCTTCTCAGTTTTCTTATTACTAATTGTTTTTAGCTGTAATATGAATTTGTCAGTAAAATGAGAAACGACTTTGTATTATTTTGTATTTATAATAATGTGCCGTAAAATGGCGTCACATTAGTACAGTGTGGTGAAATTGGAACAAACCTATATTGCTAGGATATTTTAATTTAATTCACACCAATGAGTCGAACATTGCCCAAAGATTGCGAGCATATATAAGCAGTTTAGGTTCTTACCAATTTCACCACACTGTACTAATCCCGTTTTACCCTATTTCAATTTATTTTTTTATTTATTTATTTATTTTACGAGCTTCGCAACGACGGCGACTTGCTCTTTTTTTTTTAAGATACAGTAAAAAATACAAATTTATATGTTCACAATTATCAGTAACTTATAGTACTAAATACAACAAAAGTTTGAAAAGAGCTTACGACAAAAGTTAGGAGGTTTGTGTTAAGAATTGTGTGCTAAACATTATTTAGAGCCTTGCTTTTTGACGGTATTTCAAAAGAACCATTGCAAGTCGAGGAGTTGCAGAGACTAATTTCCACTTATTGTTGTCTACTGGTAGTTTTGGGCATTTCTTTGTTTCATTTAAGCACCGAATATATCAATTTTCATACATATTTTATTGAAGTGGGTATTTAATTTGCCATAAAATACCAAGGAGCTTGAAAACAATATGTAAACTGTTTCTATTCGAAGCCCAAGATGACACTATGGATCAGAGGTTATGGATATGCGCTAAAATAACGCAGTATAAGGACAATTTATACGCTGCTATAAGGACATTTTATTTTATAAATGGGTACGATTTTTGGTTTGTCAAGTTTCTCTGCTTTTGCTACCAAATTTACATTTTTACCAACAATTTTAAAGTTTTTGGGGTTATCTGTAGGCTATGGTGATTTAGAAGATGAGTTGTTCAAAATATCAAAAACTTTAATATCCATTTTTTATTTAATATTTATATTTATTTTTGTTTAAATCGTTATAGTATTACTCAGCTGAAATACGAAAAAGAATGCAAACATTATTCTAATAATAAAATATGTATGTAAACCGAATTTCATGCCGAAATAATTCTTTGTTGTAGTCTATATTTATTAGGTCAAAGTTTGTCTTTTGGCCTCAACAGCCGCTTTAGAAATTAATAGCTAATTTCTATGTTAATTAGTTTCGGTGTTGGTCTAAATACATCATATGTTTACACAATGGTCCGAAATTTATTACTGAACCGTGTATTAACTTTACGCAAGGTGATATTCAATGATACGGCAATTATATTCTAAGGAAATGCCAAAGAAAAACAAATTTTAGTTGTCTTGGATCTGAATGAATGTTTAGTTAGAACTGAAATTAAAATACATATTATTTTCGATTTAAGGTATTTACCATATTATGCACTTATGGCTAGATCTGATTTACTGACACAAAGAAAGTTGGGGTAATCTGGTAATGATGAAATCATTAAATGCCAACACAATCTTCATGGATATTTGAAAAAATAGGTGACCAATAACTTGGCTGTAGGTGAACACTGTAAGTTGACCGCCTAAAACAAATGCTCGGGTAGTATAATATACTACCCGAGTCAACTTACATCATATTATGATACTAAGATAAAGAAAAAAAAACGAGCAGAACGGCTGATTAAATTATGTATATTGTTCTAACATAAATCTTCATGAATTTGAAGAAGTTTTGGAACGAATTAGCATTAAACTGAAGAAAGTTTCCGGAAGTTCTTAAGATGATTATATCAATATGCATATGTTCTAACAATGAGCGTGTACTCCATTAAAACTCCTTGGAACTTAGTTTAATATTTATATGGTTTAATTTTTTCAAGCTGAAGTACTCTAAGAGTTGCTATATACTAATTTAACCTGAGAATTCATTAAAATGAAATGTTATTTTAAAGTTCTACAAAATAGTAACCTCTTAATATTTATTATTAGAATGAATTAATTTGGTAAATTCTACATATTCTTAAAATAAATAATGATAAGGTCTTTGGGTGCATGGCAGGATGACCAGTGTATCAAACTGTCACTTTGGATATGCATCATTGAATTTCGCTTGACAGGTTCAACTTTTTTCAGCGTTGTGCTCGCTGAATGAATTCCCAGCTATATATATGACAACTTTATTAAAATATTTTCTTTACGACATTTATACATTGTTTTAGTCCTTCATGCTGTCGATGTACTTGTACGAGTCAATATACCAGCATTGTGATGAACCGTTAATTGATTCTGTAACATAGAAAATAAAATTTTAAAATCTTCGTAGTATGCTTGAAACGTATTTTAATTTACTTAATTACTCTTATTCGGACGTAACTTGAAATATAACGTATTTTTGAGGTTTACCTGAGGAAGCTTTGAGGGTTTCCGCCAAGACATTGGTGTAATAATTGTTGTAGTAAAATTAAATACTTTTGAAAATAAGCCAACTGCCATCTTTCGTTAAACACAAAAGTTTCTGTGTGGTTTATACTGGCATCAACGTGAAAAATAAAATAAATATTTAATATTACTTAGCAAAATAAAGAATTTTACTACTTTAAGAACCATCAGCATACTTAAACCACGCTAAAAATTGCCATTTAAAAGCAATATAAAAATTTAATTAATTGTATTTATTAAGAAACAACTATTTTTAATTTATTTGATTTAACATTAAAATGTCTATATTTTATTGTTATCCCCATTTTAAATTTAATTTTTCTTTTTTGATTTGTTGTTCTTTATATTTTATGCCAAATTTTACTATTAGCGCCGAGGTCTCAAAGTTTATCACCCTTGTATAATACCAACAGCAGGTGGTCGGTCACCCATTCAGGTACTGTCCACGCCAAACTTTTCTTAACTTCGGTGATCAACGGGAACCGGTGTATGCAACGTGGCTAAGGGGCGTTGGCTTCTCTCCAAAAAAAGTATTGTTTTTTTTTTATATTTGTCTGTCATGTGTATATGGTTCTGTATAATTGTTAGCTTTGTTCCCACATTGACATTGAGATAAAATCACCATGTTGAGAACTCTCAATTAATAAATAAATAGTTAATAATTATGTAATATTATTAAAACAAATGTAATAGTTAATGGAACCAGGGATGTTTAAAGTACTGAAAAGTTAAACATAACAATTCCTTGACGACTTTTGCGTAGTTTCTATTGATATGTTTATTTCCCTAGTAATATCCTTATCAAAACTCAAAAAGTAGTTGCTTGAAAAAATAAATAATCTATAATAGAGCAGTTTGATATAGTAATGAATATTATCGTTTATGTATATATTTTAGTACTCTTCTATGAACCTAACAGGAAATATAGCATGTAATTGAGGATAAATTATCACACGAGGCACTGAGATGGAGGGTGTAAGCCAAGACAATGGAGCAATATCAAGTCACTCCTTTGACATTTGATAACATCGGTTTGATATTCTAACCAATAGGATCCATATTCTCGACGCAACCTCCGCTCCTCCGCGTCGAGGTGTCAGATCAATTCTTTGTTCTACCAACGCATGGTCAGGGACCGATAATTGGAAAATAGTGGGACGAATATGGCCGTCAGAAGTTTTATTTATGGAGCCATGCAGCAAACAGCCAAGCTCTCTTTACTGGCTACAACTCAGTTAACCTTTCGTTTTTCTTTCTCAAAGTCAGAAATAGCGGCTTTTATAAAGGCAATTTTGACACGCCTTTATTCCTTTGAGCAACAGGTTTTTATAAGGTTACTCACAAAATATCATATTCGTGTATTCGCTAAAATTTAAATATTGGGTTGGTGAAAAAATAATGTCGATTTTAAATATTCATTTTGGTTAGGCAAGTACTTCCAACAGGGACAATCTTAGATCTAGTTAATGAAATATAAATTATGGTTATTAAGTTTTTGAAATTCACCATCGAAACAAGATTTTCGTCATTGTCGAAGTGCGGTTTCACACGAACTGTTGTTAAGGGTGAAGCAAGCATCAGTGAATTTACAGTGCAGTGATAGTTCCAAATGTAATGAAAAATCAGAATTAGGTATATAATCGTTAAACATTTAAATACATATATGACTAAATATTTTATGTGAAAAACTCCCTCGATTATTAATTTTTATTAATGTAAAATGGAAGCTATCATCTTATTAAACAAGAATCAATGGTTTTTGACCTTACATTTTTGCAGCCTGAATTATTCACTTATTAAAATATAATACATTTGAGCCTGACACTGTTAAATAGAATTTATAAAATGAAAAAAAAATTATGGTTTCGTATGTACTTATTGAATTAGGCGTCAATTTGATAACAATGGCAATTAATGTTACAAGAAATACCAGTAAAATTGAGCAAAGAAAATATTAATACAGTTTGATTTGGGGGATGGTAAAGGGAATTATCGGTGGCCAACCTTATGTCGATGGCCTAAAATGAAATATCGTATCTAAAAAATAAAGTAAATAACTTTTATAAGTTATTAGATGGATATTATGGCTAATGGGAAAGATACAGGATTGTCGATATTGCACAAAAGAGTAAGATTAGGTTTCTTTTACTCTCAAGTACTTTGAAATAGGAGCTTACCCATCTGAAAATATATATATAAGTTATTAATGGTTTTTTTTTAGATACGAAGTTTTCATTCTAGCCATCTATAATGCTACATTACTTAGAAAATCGCTAGACATGTCCTACGATCCTTAAAACCATTACTGGACAACGTAAAACAGTTTAGTAATCTAATGTCAATAAACTCAACGTTGAATAAACCTTTATTTAACTATATATTTCTTTAATTATTTTTGTTTTGTTTTATTATTTTTACTTACAAACATGAAAGTTAAATTGTTTACTGAAATAGATATCAAGCCATTTTCTAATTAATAACGCACTAAAAGTTTATTACTTAAAATAATTCTTAGAACATTGATATGAATTGAAAATGTACATCGCCTTCTACTAACTAATTATAAATAAATTGCAAATCGCCTAGGAAGCGGTGCACAGAATTAATAATTATAAAAATATTCAACGGTCTCCCAGTGGACTAGTGGCTCACACCTTGGATTCTCAGGCATTTTCTCAGTTCAGAGGCCATTGATAAAATTCCCGGCTAAACTATGGATGTCGGCACTAATGATCCAGACGTCGGTGCGCCGTAAAAAATAAATAAATAAATAAACAAATTTAAATTATACTAATAATAATTTATTTCCCGTTATTCTTTTAAATTTAAGGGTTACCCTTCTTGGTAGGAAATTTATTAAGTTTTTGAATTTTTAGGTTCCACGTAGGTTCCAATCCTATTTTAATTTAACAGAACATGTGTAATTTTTATGGTGCGATGATTCACGAATATACTTTTCGTTTTATAAAAAGCATTTTTGATCCTAATTTCATCAAAATCTCAATATTTATAGTTAATAGAATAGTAACATCTGTATTTAATGTATATGTATATATCAATTCTATATTCGTATCTTCTACATGAGGGGTCTTGAAAAATTGCTTCTTTAATATCCTCTGATTTAGTTAGATTCAGAAAAAAAATATTTGTTTCAGGGATGGTTACCAACGTACTCCTGGTCACATTCAGCCTCACTTTGGGAACTCTCATCCTTCTATCGGCGGCAGCAGAAAGTGTACCTTATATTGGGTACGTTATCAACCAATTCGCCTTTATCACTGGAATACTGGTAACAATAAATAGCTTTTGTAAGCGAAAGGTAAACATCACTCATGTCACAGGAATATTTTATTGAAAATAAATGGATATTTAATCTTTTGGAAACATGTTAGCTTGAAAAGGTTTATTGCTACACTCTGGACACCTACAGCAAAATATTTTTCTCTCAGAGGCAAAAAGAAACTGACTATTCGTAATCTGACAACGGAGGTATAACTTTTATGACAATTAGGCCTTCCATTTAATAAATGATAATAAATAAATAGACCTCGTCATCTGACATTTTGGTTACAACTGTTCACTCTTTTAATGGCCATAAGGTTAAATGTCTATTCATGTAGAGCTAAAATTACTATAGTGTAATTAATCTTATAATATTCATCTAATTTTTATATTAAGTTATTGTTTGTTCTAGTTTTAGATTATTTTTCTCATCAGGAAATACAAACAAAAAAATATCCTATTCGATCATTTAAAGAATCTTGTAACTAAGTTATGACTTTTAATTTAAAAAAAAAGTTGCCCCACTAAATGTAATGACACAATTTAAGCGTCATTCATGCTTGTTCTTTGTTTTCTGAAGCCACTGCTGAATTCCTGAGTTTATGTAGGCCAAGCAGTGTACTATGGTGATCAGTAGTTAAAATACCTTGACCCTAGAAGCATTTGTATAAGGAATTTATGCTTTGAAAGGAAGAGTATTAATAAACACCGGATCTCAAGGTTAGAAAGACTAGAGTACTATTTTAAAAGTAAGACAATTACAATATTATTGATTTAAACTTTAAAGTAAGAAAACAGTGTGATGGATTAGAAAGGAACACCACTGAATATAGTACACAAATCGTTTTTATTCAGAAAAGTCAAATTCGTGCCTTAATTTTTAATACGTGATTGTACAGTTGTTAATTATAGTTTCATTTAAAAGAAGTGATAGCTGTTTTTATTAAGAAATGCTATTTCATATTCAGGTCATTACTTCTTACCTTGTTCTGTGACCTGCAGTTAATGACTTTGCCCACATGCTATAAGTTTTGAAAAATATCTTTAAAATCTTACTTAGCCAATCAAAAATGGATCATAATTTACCCTCGTTAACATTTATTTCTCTCCATCTCAATGCAGCCCAAAACATAAATTTGCCTCAGGATACCATATTTTATTTTTAATCGCTACTGGAAGTAGATATTTACTCGAAAGGAGGTATTGGTTTTATTTTTCTGAATTTTTAATTATTGTGTCACATGGTTAGAATAAGTATAAAATATCAGAAATTTCCATATAAATTTTTCTTGTGTACTTTTTCATTTTGATGGATCTTCTCACTTTACCCAGCTGGATGATATTTTATTCGACTAAAGAAACCAAACCTTTTAAAATCCCACCAGGGGACATAATGCAAAGGCGCTCCGATGACGCTGTTGGGCGAAGAAAGTCCAGCGTCTTATAATTTTTTAATTATTAGTATTATTTAAATTTTAACGTCCATTATTATTAACTAATAATTTTGGGATGGTAAATTTTTAATTATAGGCGCAAACGGGTGTTTTGACATTCCACTGAACTTCCATTTAAGACATTTTCTATTACTTCTTGAAAGTATTGACTAATTTTACCATGTATATTATACATTTCATTACAGGCTCCGCCATCTGAAGAGTAATTAGGCGCCGCAGAATTATCCAAAAAGTAAAGAGTCTTTGGATATTGTCTTAAATACTCAGCATCATACCATTAGTGGAATGAAGGACCTATCCTTCATAAGTACAAAATATAAAATATTGAAATGATACCTATATCGTTTCAATGTTTTGTATTTCCCAACCCCTGGTCAAAACTGATTGCCTATATTTCTCTATTTTTTCTTCGAATGTGCTGCAGAGACTTCCATCATTAGAATATATACGCTCAACTATTATTATGAGCAAGAAAAGTGCTTTAGCCATATCTTTGCTGCATGGGAGCAAACTTAAAATGAAACCTCCTAAGTTCTCTCGCTCAGTTCTCACTTCTTTTGCTCTGTCCTCCTGTTAACGCTTCCGAATCTTAAATATTTAGTAATTTGTGTCTATTATCTCCTTTTAATTTTATTTATTTACATAAATTTTTGTCAAATGATTAACAGCAATATAAATGAGAGTAAACGTTTTTTATAGCTTTTCCATCTCGTTCACATTTATCATAATTTTAATTTTAGTAATTGTGTATTTTAATTTCCTCTTAACGGTAACTCAACGACTCCTTTAATCTCGCAAACAGACGCATTTTTTCAGTATCGTTGCTGTAATAAGTTTCTCTCGTACGATTCAAACGATTAAAACATCATCTGTAGTAGATGAGCACTTCAGCAAAGTATATCATTTTCGAAACATTGTCATACCTTGACCGGCTGATATCAAAATATTTCAGTCAGTCGGTTATATTGAGATTTTACTGAGAGTCAAACTTTAACATGACATACTCCTCAAACCAGTTCAATATGGAACCACTTTAAGCTTCAGTGAGTAAGCTTTTTCTAGATAAGATAACAAAAATGATAATAAATAAAGTTGACTATATTCTTGGAGGTTGTAAGTGAGAAGTAAAGAGTGAGTTTGATACTGTGCAACTTTTACTAACTTCCGAATAAACTCCCCACCTTCCAGAATACCCATGAGAAATCATCTTGATCCTGCCTAAATTTAAATATTCCCGAAAACTTTTTCTGTCATATTTGGTCGGGAAGAAAGAAAATATTCCTACCCTTCAACTCTTAATGTAAATGAATCTGCAAAAGTCGATTTATCATATCTCTCGAGAAAAAAACTAAATGCTATTTTTTCGTGAAACTCGAACACATTTTGAAGGATTTGTATTATTTATAATATGTTATCTATTTGGTAATATGCATATTTTATTTATCTTAATATGATTATATTATATAATTTATTTTATTTTTAGCGCTTTCTCAAGGAATGTAGTTATTAAGGTTGCAATCATGAAAGACTTTCTGAAAAATTACTCATTGTCATAATCTATCGTACCTACTAAATATTTAGTAAGCTTTCAAATGGTCTCATCTTCCACTAACCCCGATTTACTAGCCGTTTACGAGATATTTACAGATATATACAAAGATCTCAAAAGTTTTCGTGTCTATTAATAACATTTTTGTTTTCGAATGTTTTCTTAACTCCAAATTAAACTAAAAATTTAAACATCTGAGTTTAGATGAATTTCAAACATGTAGAAAATATCCCCCCCCCCCACGATAAGTACCCAAATATTCCCCCCCCCCACGGGTAAGTACCCAAACCGAAAATGAGTAACAAAAATATTTTTTCCACTTTTCTCAAAAACGGTTACAGATATCGCCTTAAAAATGGTTTCATAATTTTTCCTAAGCGAAGGAACCTATTCGCCCCCAAAATCCATGTTCCGGTGGGTGGATTCTGCTGGTTAACGAACTTGGCCTTTTAAATTGGACGAAAGATTTTTTTACCGGGTTTCATGAAAATCGGACCATTGAGCCTGTGAGAGCTAACCGACTAATATATATATATATATATATATATATATATATATATATATATATATATATATATATATATATATATATATATATATATATACGTATATAAAATTTGAACCGTTATTTTCGAGATTTTTATACCCAAAGCTCAACCTGCTCTTGCTTTTTTTTACCTCAACCTCATCACCTCCTCTTATTTTAAATTCTTCTCTGAGGTTCAAATGAGTGGTCTTATTCGCTGGATTCTTATTCAGCTGCCTTAACATGATACCAGAAACGAGATCTATTTTATCAAGTTATTTTTTTTTTATTTTTTTTTTTTTTACGGCGCATCGACATAAATCTTAGCCATTAGCGCCGACGTCCAGGGTGCAGCCAGGAATTTTCTCAGCGAGCCCTGAGATGAGAAAATGTATCAAGTTATTATAGAAAAAAATGTTTTTGCTCCTTACAATTGATATGTAATGCTACTGTCAGTGAAAATAGTAGAAGAGTAGAAATGGATGTAAAGGTTCTATTATAGGAATTCTGTAGATGTGATAAAGGCGATACGGGGAAGAAGCTAGGGGATATGCATACATTAGGACTGGCGAGGGCTGAGCAGCCAACTCCCGAGTAACAGTTTCCGATACCAGCTCCCGATAACGGGTAACAGGTGTTCCTTCAAGTCATTAATAACACTTTACAAAGGCGTTTGTCTTACTTTCCTCAAATGCTGACCAGTCTGCTCCCGCCTTTCTTCTTCGTATCACTACAGGCTCTCTTATCTCCCACCCTATCACAAACCCTTTATTTAATTCATCTATTTTACATTATAACATTCTTGGCCATTAGTTTGTGTTCGTTGCCTCTATTCGTCATGCACTTGTTTCATGAAAACAGACTACACATATTTAGGGTTATTGTGTTTTTGCCTGAAAAGCTCCAAAGTAATGGCGATCTGCCCCAACAAATTTATAAAAAATTAAGTAATAATTATAAACATGAATATATATTATATTTTAGATTTAGATACCAACTATTCTTCCTGCATAATCAAAAAAAGCATTGAGTTTCCAGTTTAATTACTTAAAATATCACTTATTTAGTTTGTAGTATTGGTACAATACGATTGATGGAATTTGTAAGAGAAGATTTCTGTCCATCTGGATGGGGGGGTTTACCTGGGACTCCAATTGTTAATATGCCTTTAACGAACGAAATAGTTGTTATATTGCAGCCATTTCAGTATACATGGTTCTCAATCAAAAAGAAAGATTATTTTTAATTATTATTTTTATGTCGTGTAAAAATAAGTAAATTTGGTCCATTAGGATGTGGATTCACTCCGGACCCAAAAAAATCATTTTCCTACACCCGCCTTTTTTTTGTTTACTTTCTTGCAACGAAGCTCGATTATATGCGCTTATTATGTAAAATATTGTTTTATAGTCAAAACTAATTCGGTCCAATAGAAATTGATGTTAACATGTTAATAATTGAATCAGTAATTCATAACAAATTTAAAATATAAAAACTATATTTCTTTATTTGTTATTTATATTGGTTAGTGTAGCAAAGATTCCAGGAATGCAGCATGAACTAACATACCTACGGAGTAATGTGCTGTTTATTATACAACCGATGAATGTCTTTAATGATCACTTAGTTAAAGATCCGAGGAAAAGTGCGTTACCCTTTTAAAGTTTCTAGCTTAGCTAAGCCGAGGAAAGGCACAAATCAATGGAGTCAAGGAGTGTTACTTATATTTTGCCAATTCCATAGACAATGTTAAATAATAATTACCTATGGTTAGAAAATTATGAATAACGTATTGATTTCCAAACAGGCATATGCTTCCGTAAATAGTTCTACTTTGCAACTAATCCCAAGAATATTATCTGTCTCCGAAAAAATTATTAACTGTTACTATCGTACATGCTGAATAGTGCCATAATGAACAATGAATGGATATTGCTCCATTTCATGCAAAAGCAATGACATTGTATCGGGAAATCAACTATTTTATAAGATTAGCTATTGAAATGGTCCATTGAATGAAAATTGATCCGATTCTAATTGTATTCAGTTTGATAGAATTCATTCTAATCTTACAGCTAATAGGATTCTAAATTCTTATTTATGTTTGAATTGTTTGTGTTATAGTTGTGACGCTTTCTTCCCACGGAAATTTTAACTCTGCAATTGCTCTATATTTATTTTATGGAATACTGAATGCCATACAAAACGATTCTGGGGCTGTATAGAGCTATCTAAAAGTGTGTAAGGGACGAATAATATGACGACTTGAATTGAACAGTGATATTCTAAAAACTAGGATTCTAAATAAAAACAAGCTATTCAATAAATAAGCACAAATGACCTCACTGAGACAATATAGCATGTTTGCCACAACCGTTTGCTGAAAATAATAAAACATTTTTAAAATATCAACATGACTTTCCTTATTTAGTTTATATCCCAGTTTTTTTTTAAATACAGAAAATCCATAGACAGACGTACATTACTCTCTAGCTCTAAGATGAATTTATTAAATGGTATTCGGTTTGATATGACGTTTTATTTTAATTTTAACGTTATTATTTTTACTGATAATCTACATCTATGCCATTACCCTGAGAAGAGACTATTATTAATGCATATAAAAAAGCTACTTAAGCAAAATTTAATATTTTATAGCAAAATATGTTAACAAATTAATATTTTGCACCATACTAAACATTATTACAAAATATTGATCATTGCAGCAGATAACGGACGTACGTTATAACAAAAAAAAAAAGTCCGACTCGCAGGAACTGCGTCATCTTAGCGCGGTTCCATTCATATCCCTAGTGTTATTTTGTAGACTTAGAATAGAAACAGTTATTACTTTGTTTGGATCATTCCTAATGTAAACAAATATGAAAAAAAAAAAAACACATGATTTTCGGCTAGGGATGAAACTATCCTAAGCAGAAATTACTCTTTCTGCCGTCCCAAGTTTCGGTCTACGAAGACTCTTCTACGAATATATTTCTAATTTACTTAACTTGCAGTGCAAACATATCCATTTTACTTTTAAATGCAATTAAACAAAATAAAATTGTACATGAAAATGAGAAAGTAGTGTTATTTTTTATTGAACTACGGCATTTAGTAAGCTTTCGAATGGAAACCATCCATTTACCAAGATTCTCAACCTTTTCCGAGATATTAAGGAAAGTATACGAAGTTTCCAAAGCTTTTCATCTCTATTAATAAATTATTTTAATTTAACCCTTCCTTAACTCGAAACGTAAGTAAATTTTCAGCATACTAGTTTTGATGAAATTAGAACATGCAGAAAATGTTTCAACTGAATCCCATAATTCGAAGTACCAAAATCAAAGACAAAAAGAACCGTTCGAATAAACGAAATCAATTACTTCAAAGTTTAAGCACTTATTTATCCGATTGACATCGCTTATTCAAAACTTTCTTTAGAACCTTTTTTGTAGACCATTTAGTAAGCTTTCGAATGGTAACCTTTCGCTTCCCAAGATTGTCAACGGTTTTCGAGATACTAACGAAAGTATAAAAGGTTACCAAAACTTTTCTTGTCTGTTAATAAAATATTTTATTCTAACCCTTCCTTTACTCCAAACGTAACTAAAATTTCAACATATTAGTGTTGATACAATTCGAACATGCAGAAAATGTTTCAACTGAATCCCATAATTCTAAATACCAAAATCAAAGACAAAGAACCCTCCCTAGGAAGGACGCTAGGCAGGTGAAAAGCTATATATCTTGGAAATCCATATCTCTAACATTAAATTGTTTTTCTTATTTTTCTTAACCTGTTTTATTTTCAAATACATTATCCAACAATAAGCAATTAAAAAATAACAAGGAACAAAAAACAGACAAAAAGAACAGTTCGAATAAGCGAAATCAATTACTTTAAAGTTTTAAGCTCTTATTTCTCCGATTGACATCGCCTAATCAAAACTTTCATTAGAACCTTTTTTTTAGAACATTTAATAAGCTTTCTAATGGTATTCTTCCGATTACCAAGATTCTCAACCTTTTTCGAGATATTAAGGAAACTAAACAAAGTTACTAAAACTTTTTATGTCTGTTAATAAAATATTTTATTCTAACCCTTCCATAACTCCAAACGCAACCAAAATTTCAACATATTAGTTTTGATGAAAGTAGAACATGCAGAAAATGTTTCAACTGAATCCCATGATTTTAAGTACCCAAACCAAAAACGGTATTAAAAAAATATTTTTCCAATTTTCTCGAAAACGGTTAAAGCTATCGCCTTGAAAATGGTTTCATTCGTTTTCCTAGCCCAGGAATCATATAAAACGAGTACTTAGAAGCTTATGAACTCAAAAACGTAAGCGTTACGATTTTTTTTGCGCGAATTTCGCCCCAAACGCCATCTTCCGGTAGGCGGATTTCGCTGGTTAACGAACTTTACCTTTCAAATTGGACGACGGATTTTTGTACCAAATTTCATCAAAATCGGACCATTCGTCTTCGACCTAGAGAGCGAACAGACAAATATATATATATATATATATATATATATATATATATATATATATATATATATATATAAATAAATATATACATATATATATATATATATATATATATATATACAAATTTGAACCACCATCATTTTCGGTCTCTAGGGGTTCTGAAACGCAAAATTTTCTAGTCGGCACTTCCGGATTGTTTCATTGTATCAACCTTATAAGCGGGGTTCATCCCTATGGGGGAGGGAGGAACCGCGCTAACAGCAAAACTTAATTTGGATGAAAGGCTTTTATAGCAGAATCTTACACTTAATAACAAACGACTCAATTAAATAAGTATTCTCAGACCTATCAGGACTTACAGCATAATCTGGGGATCAACAAATATTATCAAAGCTCCTATAGAAGCCAATTCTAGCAGTCAAAAATCCTTCGAAAAATAATCGACGCCATATTCTATGTCTCAAATTCGACTCTTCATAATGAGTTAAATATCCCTTTTATCCAACCCTTAGCTATAGCTATCGCAAATTCCATAACACGTTACACCGTCAATTCTTTAATAAACGCATAATACTCATAATCCTGTTCCCCAATGATATATAAGTGGCTAAGACTACCTTTAGTAGTCGTCTTTCGTATTTTTTCAGTGTCATGAGTACTGTAACCGGCAGCTTTCTTCCTCAATAGATTTCAATATCCAACAAACGTTCTTCAACACATTAGAAATGTATTTATTAGATTCCTCTAGCAATAAAAAATAATAATTACAGAAACACGTACTCATAAATGAACTATTTTTTCGTACCCTGCAAGGTCAAATTAAGAAAAGGATTTTAGCCAAAGGAGTGCTTTGAAAGAACAATCTCTAAAACCACTAAAGGTCATAATGACTTTTCAGGCAATAGTGCATACCAGAATCCTTGCCAATTAACAATACCAGTACTATGGAGCCTATATTAGCCTATAGATCGATATGTGTGTTAATAGAGTTCTGCTTAGCCGATATTGGTGGTTGTTTCTCGATCCTCGGCCCTTTAATACCATCAGTTACAGGATATCCTCTTGTTCACCAGATCCCCGTCTACAGTTCCAATATATTGCCCTCCTACAATTCTACAGATCATATTCTACCTTATGAGGAATTTAACCTCACATATCAAACTGCTTTAAGGCATAATCGTCTTCAAAATTCCTTATAAAGCAATTTTCTCTTAAAAATAATTGCAACACAAATATTCTGTAGGCGGTCTTCTCTTTGGTGCAAGAGGCTCCATTCCTTTATTTACTCAAAATGTTGTCTGAAGATAGCATATAAAATGCTACTTCGTATCTGTCGCAAGTTCCATCGTAAAGGATTCAACAATATGAATATGTGTGGATCACATATGAATACTAGAAAAAAGTCCGACTCACAGGAACTACATCATCTTAGCGCGATTCCGTTCTTAATCCTAATGTCATTTGAAAATCTTAGAATAGAAATAAACTTCTTTTTTTGTTTACATATATATATATATCGTGAAAATTGTCATCATCCTCTCGAACATTTTGAATAAAAGTGATATTAAGGCGTCAGGAAAACCGGCAGTAGTAATTTACACAGAAGCGGAAATTACACAATCTAGCTCTCATTCTAATGCAAAGCTCTATACATCAATAAAATAAAACAAAAACGTGCATGGGCGTATATAAGGGGGGGGGCTGAAAGGGCTGCCCCCCCCCCCGCAATCGGTAAAAATTTATCGTAAAAACCTTAAAAATAATAATAAGATCACTTAGTTCAGAAAAAAATAATTTCTTTTGGGCGTAATGGCGTTTTAATTGTCTAACTATTCCATGTTATAGATTTTTATTATCCCATACCCCCAAAATCCTTTCAGACCCCCCTCGAAATTCTCCGAGGCCCCTCCAAAATTCTATATAAGCGTGAACATCCTTCTCATTCACTAGCTTTGTTGTATTGAAAAAAAAATGCAATCAAAATAACAGCACCCAATTAAAAAATAAGGCGTACAACATAAATAAAAATTAATAACTGAAGTAAACAGAGACACAAAAAGAGGAACTACTTCTCGAGTTTAATATTATCAAATGCCAAGCAGGTCATTTTGCGAGGCTTATGGCTGGGGCTGTAACGGTACTTATTGTCAGGACCTTAGAAAGAGGAGCAGGTAGCCAAACCAATGTTTCCTCGTCAAACTTCTAGCCGAGTCTGGCATATTATGTTGAATAAAACTAAATATAATTCTGGAATCGCCTTTTCTCAGAAGTGATTAATCTAAAGAAAAAAAGTGTGAAGGCAAGTTTTGTACATAATTGCACAATCTACAATTTTTGTCTGAACTATTTTTACCATAAAACATAACGTTTCGTTGAAGATTCCTAAAAACCTTTTTTAGCGAACTTTGACCTCGAAAAAATTCTTTGCACTCATGGGATCGATAAGGGCTTTTCCCAATTCCCTTATAATGTTGTCCCTATCATTCATGCAAATTTTCAGGTTGCTAGGAATTTATGCAAAGGTACTCGTATTTTTCTAACTCATCAATTTCTAACAGAAAATTGGTTCTCATTTTAACTATCCTGTTTTAAACACAAATAAATTTACCTAATATAAGAATTACAAAAATAAAAAGCAATAAAAAACTAAGGGGAAGAGACAAAAATTACTAAAAGAACGACAAAAACCCGTTCAGAAGAACAAAACAGACGTATTTGAAGTTTTAAGCACTTATTTCTCCGATTGACCTAACCTAATCAAAAATAGTTTTAGAATCTTTTTTGTAGAGAATTTAGTAAGCTTTCAAATAGTTTTTATCCACTTACCACGATTTCCCAACCGTGTTCGATATATTAATGAAAGTATACGAAGTTCCCAAAACTTTTCATGACTGTTCATTAAATATTTTATTGTAACCCTTCCTTAACTCCAAACGTAACCAAAAGTTTAACATATTAGTTTTAATGAAATTCAAACATGCAAAAAATGTTTCAACTGAATCCCATGATTCTAAGTACCCAAACCAAAAACGGTATTCAAAAACTATTTTCCCAATTTTCTCGAAAACGGTTAAAGCTATCGCCTTGAAAATGGTTTCATTAGTTTTCCTAGCCCAAGAAGCATATAAAACGAGTACTTACAAGCTTATGAACTCAAAAACGTAAGCGTTACGGTTTTTTTGCGCGAATTTCGCCCCAAACGCCATCTTCCAGTGGGCGGATTTTGCTGGTTAACGAACTTGACCTTTCAAATTAGACGAAAGATTTTTGTACCAAATTTCATCAAAATCGGACCATTCGTCTGGGAGCTACAGAGCGAACAGACAAATATATATATATATATATATATATATATATATATACAAATTTTAACCACTATCATTTTCGGTCTCTAGGGGTTCTGAAACGCAAAATTTTCTAGTCGGCACTTCCGGATTGCGTCAAGAGATCAACCTTATAAGCGGGGTTCCTCCCTATGGGGGAGGGAGGAACCGCGCTAAAAAAGTAGACAAAAATTCATAATTTCATTGAAAAGAAAATTAATGAAATAATATAAATCATATCAAATTAACTGATGTCTTATACATAGGCCTGAAGCTTATTATCGTTCCATGGAAAATAAATTGCGTACTAAATATAGTCAGCCATCAGTTGGACATCACAAAATCAATACAAAATTATTATACTAACTAATCAAGATAATAAGAATAATTACCTGATCTCAACAATACCTATTATTAGTGTAAAAATACTTTTATTTTCCTGTAGGATAGAAAACCTAATGATGGCGCAATTTGCAATTACTAGTGCAGATTGTCAACTTTTCATTACACATTGTCTCCAAAATACAGGCCGTTTAACATTATAAGCACTTATATGGATGTATTTGTCTGTTCGTCCTTTGTAATCTACAAAAATATTTTAATTTTTTACTGAAATTAGAACCAAAATAAGCTGGATAATATGAAAGGACAAGTTTATTAACCAGCAAAATCCGTACTACAGAAAACAGTATTCTGATCGTAGCTTTATGGCTTTTGCATTAATGGGTATCCTGATACACATTATACAGGTACTTTGACGTGAAAACCACTTCCAAAGTAATCTTAGTTTCTGAGAAAACTGAAAAGGAAAAAAGAATGTAGAATTTGGGTTTCGCCCCTATCGTCCAACATTCCAAACCGTCTGAGTTGTACATTTTTTCACATATTCGACATTCATCCAATCTAAGATAAATACATTTTCGAAGGCAGATAAATTCAGTCGTGTGGTATCTTAGTGAAACTCATTTTTTTGTAAGAAACCTTTTGCCGACGTTTCGGCTTAAAATTCAAGCGTTCGTCTGGAAGAAGAGAAAAGGGTGAACTCATTGTACATCACCCTCATGATGGCTTGAAGTTCGAGCCGAAACGTCTACAAAAATAAAACGCATTTTCATAAAAAGAATGTAGTTTTCTTAGTCAAATAGTAGATTCGACACGACCTATCCCTGGCTTTATCTACCTTGCAATCCCAACATATCTCCTCTCAATAAATACATTTTCTTTAGTCTCTAGAAAAAACAAATGTAAAAAAAGGTTGGTCATTATCCTCCTAGGTAATTGGTTCAATTCGAGGCGTCATTTAACAGATACCAATGGGAATGTATTGGTCGTTAAAGTTAAATGCCCTTTCGGATTGTCTATCGATTCCAGCAAACGGTTGGTCATTGAACAATAAGCACACTCAAATACTCCGAGATTTGTGAGGAAGTTAAATTACCTGAAGATTATGAGGAAAAAGGAATACCAGTGTCTGGTGATAAGGGATGTTAGGTACGTGTCTGGACTTCAGGGATACTTCTTGAGGGCTTTCACATTTCTACAGGATAACGGTAGGAGAATGACAGCTTATTTCTACATTCCAATCCTGTGTCCTTCTTTCACTTGGATTGTCTTTCGCTTCGGGAAATAACGAACCTATGACATTTCTCAAGGAATCGAATATTAGATAAAAAGGGTCATGGACCTGTCGTTCATTAAAGACGTTTATCTGGAATGGATTTCTTCTCAAATCGTGTAAACTAATTCATTATAGGAAGTCCATTTAAAAACTCAGAGAATAGACGGAGAGGGATTTCTTTCTAAAAGGAAGCAGCAAAAATTTAAAGTATGGAAAATGTCTAGACCTTCTATTTTGGTTGACATTACTAGGCCAAGAGAAATTATACTCTTACGGATGAAATAATTTATTTATTTTATTTTTAACACCCATTTATATAAAAAAAAGTTCGACTTGCAGGAGCAGCATTTACATTCATTCACTAGTATCATTAGGAATAGACGCATAAATTGATAGGTTTTAATCATTCGAGAAAAATATAAAACTAAATCTCAAAGAAAGTAAGATTTTAGGCTCCACGACATGAAACTGATATGTAATCCTTTTACTGTTAAATGCAATTAAAAAAAACAAAAATAAATAAAAAGAGACAAAACCCCGTTCAAATGAACAATACTAAGAATTTCAAAGTTCTAAGCACCTATTTGTTCAATTTTCATCGCCCCATCGACATTTAGCTCGAGATTTTTTTTGTAGAAAATTTAGTTAGATTTTGAATGGACACGTTTCACTTACCACGATTTCTGAACCGTTTTAGACATATTTAAGAAAATATACATTTTTTTTTCTTATACTTCCTTAACCCTAAACGTCACCGAAATTTAAATATTTTTGTTTGGATGAATGTTAAACGTCTGGAACAGTGGAGCTTTAATTGCATCAGTTGTTCTAAAATCTCATCTAAATTGGACCGATTTTGAGCCTGTGAGAGCGCGAACAGACAATTATATATATATATACATAATATGGGTCTCGCTAGACCTATCCTCTAAATTAGCCAACTACTAGAAAATATGCATAAACAAACAGTCCCTTTCATTTTACGGTTCTTATTAGCGTCCATGTTCATAAAATAAATAAATAACGCGCTTGTTTTTACTGGTCCTTGTTACCGATGTTACATTTCCTTGTACGATCATTAGCTAATAACTTTTTAGTACATGTACTTTTACCACTAAACTCAATGACAATATCTCTGGAAATACGCTGGTTTGATATTCATTTGGTATTTTCGGGATACGCTGAATATAAAGAGAATGCAGGGTGAAGGATATTATCAAACTAAGTGTTTTATCAATACCATTTAACAACTGAACATATTGTTCTTCATTTGTTAGAAATTACTGACCGCTAGTTGTGGGGGAGCCAAATAAATGAAAATAATAAGCGGGGATAAAAATAATGAACCAATTATTGTTCACTTATCCAGTGACAAGTCTCCAAAAATTAACATATTTACAAATTATCATTTAAGAGAAACAAACTATTTGCTAAACTATAGTCATAAACTAAAGAAACGAAATTCACCACTTAACCAACGACTGCATTGACCCAGAGTTGCCAGACATGGTGATTCCAATCCCAATAGCCACATTCATTTCTCTAACATTATTTGGGAAAATGTTTTATGTTTGTTCGAGTGTTTGATATGAACTCTCCATATCGTATCTACTATGAGCCCAGATCATATTGTTAATGTGCACCCAGAGGCCATTATTCTTGTTTAAGTAAGAACTCAAGTTACAACAATATTTCCAAGGAATACTTAGAATACCCAAATATTTAAGCAATAGAATAATACAAAGTATAGTAGCCTTTTTTTCATTTTTTATTTATATATGAAAGCAATAAATTTGTGAGAGAGGTGGTGATTACTTATTATCCTGCGACCCGTGATAACAAAATGTATAAAGTTTTAAGGAAGTAAGCCATATTCTCTTATCACAAGATCGTAACTCCGAGAAGGAGTGTAGGATTTTCAGGAAAATTGGATAGGAACAGCTTTTCGTAGAAAGGGCACTTTGGCTGATTTTCACACGTGGGGTATGAGAGACACCAAGAACAAGTTTTACACCATCCCCTGTATAAACAGGTAAGATATTTATTTTGCAAGCTGCTTTCAATTTAATATTTTTACCTTGCTGGTTTGTTAATAAATAAGAAAGAAGTTTTTTATTAGGCTTTCGAAAGGTCACGTTACACCTATTTTTTTATTTGCGTATTTTCCTTTACATAATTCTTGCTAATCAATAAAATTTGTAATACTGCAAGATAATAATAATTATTTAACATTTTTTTAAATAATGTGAAGTAACTCTAACAACAAACAAAAGACAAAACAGCATGATCAATTATATATATATATATATATATATATATATATATATATATATATATATATATATATATCATGATGATTAGATAGTTAGCCGTCGAGGTGATAAGTAAAGATGGAATGGTTGGGATTCGGCTAAATAAACCTCAATTTGATTTTGTTTTAAAAAATCTATATTTCGGACGTTTCGGCTACTCATTGGTAGCCTTCGTCAGCTAAAATGACAAAAAAAGAAATTAATACAAAAACAGAAAAAAATTATAATTGTGATAGGTAACAGAACTATAGATACAATTAACTTATAAAAGAACATATCGTCTTGAATTCTTAGAATGAGTAGAATGAAAAAGTAAATAGGTACAATAATTGATTTTAATAGTAATTAGTAACGTTAATTGATTTTACAAAGAAATAAGAAACTACATACCAATGACAAATATAGTAGCTAATAGTAACATTAATTAATTTTACAAAGAAATAAGATACTACTTACCAATAGAAATGCCGAGCGGCAGAGGAAGACCAAGGTTGGCAATTAAGTAACCATGGTTATATATATATATATATATATATAAATTAAAATTAATTCTAGAAGCAGTATTGCAATAAAGTAACTACCAGTTTCTCTCTCGTAACCTTTAAAACGTATTAATAATTCTACTGAAGATTAAGGATACTTTGGTGAATAATACAGGTTTTGGGCTTGAGATTCATTCAGTTCCGTGAGAAAAAAATAGCACATCAGAAGGGATGTTTTATGTAGAATTGTAAAAGAAGGGATGTTAGAGGAATTGTAATTTTGGCACTAATATATCATAAATTTCCTCTTGCAGATTGGCTTTACGGATAAAGCAGATTTTCTGGGGTTTTATGGCTATCATTGATTAGTATAATATTCATATTTCCCGATCTGATTTGAATTATCATCGTATAAAATGGAAATTCTTAAGTTAAGTTAAATACATTTTTGGATTCTTAAAGTTCTTTGAGATATTTGAGAAAATATATGAAAAGACTAAGATTATTAAGAATTTTAAAGAAGCTGTACCTACCTAAGCTCCCTCTTTCTTCATATGCATTGTATAATGTCTATCATCTCTGAATAATATGTCATTTCTGTCTAATATCTATTGTATAATTATTGTGTATATCGAAATTGAAAAATAACGAGAGTGAACACATTACAGTGGATTGGCACTCGGAAAACTGTATTATCTCCCGTAGAAATGAGCATGTCTTTCTTGTATCAAAAATTAAAATGTCTATATTTGGCAGCAATTTTTAGTAAAAGCCGAAAAGGGCAAAGTGATATTGACGTGATATCGGTGGATGATAGAGTGGAAAGGGTTTAGTAAGATAAGTACCCTCGTTGTATAGCCGTCATGATCAGGTGTGGTATGTGTCTTTGTTTCATCCTCATCCATAGCTTAGGTCGTGGGGTTTACTCGTCCCATAGTATTCCAAATAATTCTGTCCTACCCCAAGATGCGCAAAAATGTATTTTACAATTGTTTGATTTTTAAATAATTATGCCTCGATTATTTTTTATTTTCATTTAATAAATTCATAAATGAGGAAGAACTATAACAGCGCGAACGTAACAGAATTCCGCAATAGTCTTTTAGGAGCTCTGTCATTTTAGAGGTTTTTTCCATTCATTGATATGATATGTAAGCTTAGAATGGAGAGCCCGTCTAGCAGGAATTATCCAATATTTCTTTCAAATAATGCCCTGCAATGGAGAAGAATCGTTCTTGACAAGACTTAGGATTGATCATTCATTCCTAAAGCACTTCTGTTTGATGGAATGACAGAAAAGGACAATCTGATAGGAGTATAACGTACAGATACTTATTAACCAAATACTACATGCTGGAAAAGTGAGATGCAAACCTCATACATTCCTTCCTCATGTCAAAAGACCCTCCACCAATTTGTAACTCATGCAATGTGCTGCTCTCTGTCAAGCACATTTTGACTAATTGCAAGGCTTATAAGCAACTGAAAGAACAACACCAAGTATCAGATTCATTAGATCAAATTCACAAAATCATATATATGCAATTTTTAATTTTCTTATTTATTTTATATATATATATATATATATATATATATATATATATATATATGTTACCACCCTTTTCTAGCCAGGATAGGGGTAATGCCATTTTTTCAATAATTAAATATACATACATCATCAATATAATATCATTTTTATTAAAATAGTTCTTAATTTATGTATAGAGCTCTAAACAACCGTAAAATAGGGTCACATTAGTAATGTGTGATGAAATTGGTTCAAACCTATGCTACTTGGATATTTTCATTTAACTGATACCAAAGGGCTGACCATAGCCCAAAGGGTGCGAACTGACAAAAATACACCTATAAAATTTTACCCCATTTTACGGTACTGACTGCTTAATGATTTACTTCTTATTTTGAGTGATAACTAAATGCACTATTTAAACCTTTATTAATCATTATTTATTAGTGTTTCTCCCATTTTTAATGTATTTATACACTTTTGTCTATTTTTGAATTCCACATAATAACACTACAAAGGCATTGTAAATATAGTAAAACAGGCAGATTATTGCGTAATATATTACACGTAAGATCATTTAAAACAAAAAAACATCCTGTTACATTTAGGACCCAATACAGCACACAAACCTTAAATACAATTGTAGCCAATCAACTGGTTCAGATAACAGTGGTTTTTAAGTGCTAGCCAAATAGAACGTGCTACCTCCCTCTACATGTTCCAAAGGAATAAAATACACCTCTTGAACTCCAGACAATTCCAGGCTAACAAACCATTCCCATTTCTCTTAACTTATCTCTTATCTCTCTTAGACTTAGCTTTAGAAAACTATAAACTAACCTTGGTATAAAAGTCCTTCAATTATGATTAATTACATATTTAGTTCGTTCTATTTTGTCTAGATGTGTATGTGTAGTTACATTTTGTGTAAGAAAAATTCAGACTAGAAGAAACTGCGTCATCTTAGCGCTTTTCTTCTAACTGGCGGCACTTGAAAAGCTTGGAATCGAAAGAATTAAATTTTGTTTTTGTATTTCTGTTTAGCGAATCATCTGCGTTATGAGAGTCTTGATAATAAATAAATAAAAATAGTATTTTTTGAACAATTTTAACATCTCGAATCATGTACATATCTTTATATACAGGGTGCTTAAGGTCTAAATAGCCAAACTCTGGGAAGTGATTCTATACATAATGTCAAAAAACAAAGTTCATTTGAAGTATGGTCCGATTCCGAAGAGAAAAGCAGTTATGTGCAATTTTCTCTTTTTTTAACGGAGACATTTTATTGAAAAAGAAAGGATTGCTCAAAAACAGTTCAAGATATTTTAACAATAAAATAAATGTAAAAATCAAAGTATGGTAATCAAAACTATTCATATATGCGCGAGAAAATAAAGCGAAGAATGTTGTTTACCATAACGCATTAGAATAATAAACACTACTACTAAAAATTCAAGTCATTATTGTTTTTTATTAATTATATCGGCGTCTCCGGGTTTGTTACATCATCGAGAGAGTGGATAACGTAGTAAAAAGGCAGAAGTACAGTCTTTCCCTGACCTTAAGAACGTAAGTGAATTACAATATGTTCCTTAACATTCTAATTGTATATCTGTCAAATACCAGCCATCGTGTGAATTAGTAATAATTTTAGTTTTCACTCACCGTTGGGCGGTACAGTCCTTGTAGGACCTGGGCCTCTGCCACCATCCTGCGTGTGAATTAGTAATAATTTTAGTAATTATAACATAAATCTCCGACACTAATTGATAAAGGCACGGTATAATATCCACGTGATTGGATGGATAGTGAAGCAAGTGGATCAAGTCTCGCCTACAGCAGGTTAAGTTTCTTCTATGGAGTCACTAAAAAAAATTCTCTGCCCTACTATGAGCATGTAGGAAGAGTAACAACCTAAAGATATATAAGAGCTAATTACGTTTATGCATATGACTCGAAGAAAAAACCTTCACTCACAAAGCATTATCGGATAATAAACGAAATTATTAAGTACCGAATTTTCTTTTTTAACTCATAATCTCTTACGTTTTTAACAGTTACTTGTAACTTGTATGAAGAAACATTCTGGCACTAATCGTCGATAAAATTAACTCATGATGAAGCAATAAGCTGAGTTCATTAGGTCCGTTATCAATTATGACAACTTGCTTCGAAAAGTATGACAATTTGTGTACGAATTCTCTCTAAATGTTTTTAGAAATTAAAGAGAGGTAATTTTAAGTAGCCATCTGCAAATTCAATTAAAATGGAAATTTAAAATAAACATAATGACCATGGATCTATATAAATGGCTCTCTATATAAATGGAATGTTGTTATTAGATCAAACAGAAAAATTACCAACGAACAGTACTTTATAAATAAACATTTATGTAGAACCATCGCTCAGAGAAAAATACGACATTCTGACGATTTTTTTCTTTTTTTTTTAGCCCTACTTGTAAATGTAAGGCCACTTGTAATTTATTACAGCGAGAAGTGCACCCTGAACAAGAAAAGTAGCAAAGACTTACTGCTTTGGGAGAGTTGAGTTCTTAGAAAGATATTTAGAGCCACCAAAGAGATATTTATTGGTGAAAATTCTTTAATCTCCATAGCTAAATTACTTCAAAAATTACTTGACCACTCTTTTCGTCATCAAAAAACTTTCTCTCTATGATGTGAAGTGACATGTTATAATTGGACCTGAGCGTAGTCAGTAAGGGTCAGATTTATTTCCGTACTGCTCCTCCTTATTCTGTACTATTTCTCTGTGCTTATCCGAGGACGAGAAGGGACAACTCAATTGTTGCTGAGACGTGGACAATAATGAAGCAGAAAGCTGGACAAAGACCCTCGCTAACGTGGTTGCTTTCCACGGGGTAAAAGGGATTTTAGATGTCCTTCATTACCCACTAGGCAAACACAGCTAGCGGTCGACAATAAACTTCCTGTCGCACGAGATAGCAATTTTCAGAATGAATTTTAAATTATTATTAATATAACAGTTGTTAAGTGTTTAAAACTTAACAGGTCTTTGCGACTTACATATCGAGCAAGAAGAATCTTACTTGTCAATTGAACCCGAAAATAAGATCAGTTGGAAGGAATTATAAGCTGCTTTCGAAGAGAAACTAATTCTGCATAAATAATGCCCTTCCAAGTGTTATGTAATAGCCCTCGCAACAAACGGAATGACAACTATTTGGAGATATTACACAAACGAAATTTCTACTGTAATAAAAACTTTTTTTATACAGCCTGAACAATAACGAAAAAGATTGCTATAGACTTAAAATTTTTACTTGATTTAATTCATATTTATTAAGCCTGTCTGCTTATTTTTATTACGTCAGTATGGTTATGTTTTCGTTAGTTGTGTCGGATTCGTCCGTATGTGTATTTGGCTGCGTCTTGTTGTCTATGTGGTTGCATTTAGTTTGTATCAGAAGCGTTTCATAACCTTTACCATAACCTTTCAAAATTAAAACCCTTCTTTTCAAGAAATTATGAAAAGAAATGAACTTTTCGGTACCTCAAAAATATATTTTTCTAATCGGGCGGTTCGCTAGTGCTTTCAACTTTCACCCGACCAACTTCAAATTTTAACTGCAGATTCGTAGTGATATTTTTTAGTAAAGTAAGGATTTCCCCAGTCATTGTCTTACTACGATTTTACATAGAATTTTCAACGGATTTTTTATTAAAAAAATAAGAATTGTTCACTATTTTCGAAAAAATTAATATTTCTTAAGAATCCTATGCACTTTACTAGATTTAACCTTCTTCTTTCAAAATAATTTTAGTTCTTTGTTGTAGATTAAAATTCCCACCTGCAGACTATCGCCTTTGAAAATATTGTGTGTAAAGTCTTTTAGTCTCGATACTTCTTGTAAAATTTTAACGAGGATCGGGTTGGTGGTGTACATGTTCTTTAAGGAGAGTAAACAACTTAAGGAGTCTGTACACAGTATTATGTGCGCGGTATTGTAGTCTGTACGTTGGATAGGCCAAAAAGTATGCCGAGCAGCTCTGCTGTATATATGCTTGCATCTACTGGGAAGCTGATGTTGTATATACTTTCTCCTAAAACAGCAGCTGCACCCACGCCACTTGCTGTTTTGGACCCATCCGTGTATATTATTGGAGTATTTCCATTAGTCCTTGTCAACTTGTTAAATGAAGCCCAGTAGTAGTTCTGAGATGATGCGTCGGCTTTTTTAAATGTTGTCACAGTCAAGTCGATTCTTAGGTTGTCTACTCTCCAAGGTGGGATTGAGAGGTTTCTGTAAGGATATGTAGCATTTTCTGCGTTTTCGTGAAATCGGATTAGGAGTCGTTTTTACCTTGGTTGTTCCTGTATATATGTGATTTATTTGTTATTAATTGGAGAAAATGACTTTATGTATATAAATATATGTATATGTATATATATATATATATATATATATATATATATATATATATATATATATATATATGTTATATGTATATATGTTATAAGTATGTGTATATATGGTAGTACCAAGCTACCATTATATTCATTTCGAAGCGGAAAATGAGTTTTCAGACTAGATTTAGTTTTGAAATGAAAATGATACCAGAAGAGCATAAGTTATCACTGAGAGAGATTTTGTGTGGACATCAAATTAATTATTTAAATTTTAACGTCCATTTATTATTAACTACGAATTTTAGGACGGGTTATCTATAGGTTACCACCCTTTTCTAGCCAGGATAGGGGTGATGCCTTTTCTTTTTTCGAAAGAAAAGCCACCGCCCCTAGTGGGAATCGAACCCACGACCTTTGGCACGGAGTGTTAAGAGCTCACGCCTTAACCCCCTCCGTCCATTTTTAAATTTTAATAATACTTTGATTACTTGTCAACCGATAAACAACCAGCTTTGAAACATCAAATTAATTACACAAAACATAAATTCCAGAACTCTTTATCAAAGTGAATTGTAAATTACGTACTTCACTTAAAACGTTCCTACGGCATTTTTAAGTAGGGTCATTTAAATTTATTTTAAAAATTCATTCGATTTCTTGCTGACAGGTTGAATGGCTTAGTAATGACTGTAACCTTGATCCGTCATTTTTCTTTAATAAGGCGCGGGGAGGGGAAGATGAAAAGTCTGGGAACAATTTTTAATTTTATACTTTTCCGTCCATTTTTAAATTTTAATTAGCACAAAAAAATAATAAATACAAAACTGAAGAATTGTATTTATGCCTCCTTTTTTTATGCCTGGAAATATGATGGATGTCAAAGAAACACAGACCTTTTGTTTTTTGAGCCTGTTGATAGCGAATGTAGTAACCTCATTCTTGACGTACCCAATGTACGTGATCTACAAGGCTCATCTTTATAGAACCAGCCTTAATAAGAAGTTTTGTGAGTATTTGGGCTATTTAAGGCTACATAAAATAGTATGAAACATGTATAGTTAATTTTAATAAATTATTACGCTTTTATTCTGTTTTTATTTTATTTTTTATTTTGCGCGTGACATATATACGATTATAGAAATGTGGTTCAATCTATAAGATATTAAAAACAAATCTACTATATATTTGTCAAATACCACTGACTCACTGACCTATCATCGCCCAGTCCAAACATCCAGAAAAATTTGAAATTTTGCATGGACACTCCCTACAGAACGTAGACACTCGCTAAGAAAGGATTTTTTGATAATCGAATTTTTAAGTATTTTTAGAGGGGTTTAAAGTTTTCGTTGGTTAGAGCATGCACGCCTAGGCAGCATGCGTTGCTAGGCCGATAACAGAACAGCTGTTACCGTACTGTATCTATTTCATATTATTATTTTTAATTGAGGTTATTAGGAGACCCGGTAGGCGTGAGCTCTTAACACTCCGTGCCAAAGGTCGTGGGTTCGATTCCCACTAGGGGCGGTGGCTTTTCTTTCGAAAAAAGAAAAGGCATCACCTCTATCCTGGCTAGAAAAGGGTGGTAACCTATAGATAACCCGTCCTAAAATTCGTAGTTAATAATAAATGGACGTTAAAATTTAAATAAATAAATAATTGAGGTTAATTTCAACTATTATGTCAGACCTTGAATTATTAGAAATAAACTGTGATTTTGTACTTCAAAGAGTTTAGGCCCTGCTGATGGTCCATCCGAGGTAATAATATCCCGAACCACTTGACACAAAAATTTGAAATCTTGCACGGACAATCCGTTTAGAATGTAAACACTCGCTAAGAAAGTTTTTTTTTTATATTCAAATGTTTAAATACTTTTAGGTGGGTTTGAATTATTACGAAGTTTCTCATCGGCTTAAAAATAGTTCTTCTCAACTTCTTAACAAAAATCTTTCTTCTCATTTGAAAGGTCAAGTTCATTAACCAGCTGAATCCGTTTACTGGAACATGGTTTTTGGGCGAATTAATTTGCGCGAAAAAATTGGAACGCTTCCATTTTCGAGTCCATATATGCTTGCAGATACTCGTTGTATAGGTTCCTTAACGAAGGAAAACGAATGAAACCATTTTTAAATCGATTTCTGTAACCGTTTACGAGAAAAATTGATAAAATAATTTTCCAAGCTAATTTTCTGTTTAAGATATTTAAACTTTAGGATCGTTTGGAGGTAAGAAGTATATGGAAAAAACTTGTATTAATGGCGATACAAATATCTATTTTCGGATCTCAGTATATTTTCTAAAATATCTCGAAAACGGTTGGGAAATCGTAGTAAGTGGAAGGCGGCTATTCGAAAGGCTACTAAATTCTCTATTTAGTAGCGTTAATTTTGATCATATCTGATTTAACGCAATATAAAAACTACTTATCGGCCGTGGTGAAGCACGGGTAGTCATCTAGTGGTACATAAAACCAGTTTGTTAGCCGTTTTTTTTTTTAAAGAAGTATAGATGGTCTTTGGGGATTCCTGATGGTGTTATACATTTAACAGGTTTTCTTCAGAAAGAATATAAGTGAGATTTACAAGAGGTTTTTTAGCATGAATGGGTGTTTAATTAAGGATATTTGAAACGGCAATTTCTTTACTTGTTTAGCTTTCAAATTAATTTTTATAAAATTTCTTTTCACGAGGATTATCCTCCTTATCTTTAAAAGGCGTCGTTGAAAAAGCCCATTGCTCCCAGAAATTACCTTATTCTTCAGTACATTCATTAGAACGTACTCTTACGTTTTTTATGTTGTTTTTTATAGGGGTTATTCAGCGGGAAAAAATCCTAAATGGGTTATAAAACTAATGAAGAATACCAGGGTTGAAAAGAAAAAAATATTTTATGATTGCTTTATTTTCCATTGCACGTGAGGTTTGTTTCTCGTTATTCTTGGTTCTGTTTTTATTTTAGGACAAGGCTTTGTTAAAAACTCGTTAAAATATTTGTCTGGAACCAAACATAAATGGATTATCAATGTTAGTATTTTAATAAAAGAATTAATTAAGCCACTATCGACAAAGTCAAATCGGATGTGGTCAATAAAACGAAACTCAATAACGTTTGTACTAATCGTAATAAATACATTTAAGACTGCAATAAACATTAATAGTTTTTATATTTTCAATTTCTTCCATGACTGAGAGATGTTTATTAAAGAAATACTAGTGAAAAACTACTTATTTCCACTTCAGCTAATTCAGCTCTTATCGAGACTCCATGTTCTCAAAAGGTTTTAATGTTATGAATAATTTCAACAAAAGAATAATTACGACCCCGAGGGACACATGACTTATTTGGACTTCTCCTAATAGAGAGTTTTTTTTTTCATTATAAGTTTCTACCATTACCTCTGGATGATTTATAGCGAGTTGCGTTTAATATTACAACAATTACATTCTCAAGGGGCACTTGAATTATGTTTCTCTACTTCTAATGGAGAGGTTTTGTTTGTCATTTTTTCACTATACATTTTTATTATTATTCAAGTGTTTTACAGCGAGTTTCTTTGTATTATTACTAATTAATTGTAACATAAGGCCGCAACAAGCACATGTATTATTTGGTTTATTTATTTTTTTCATTATACATTTCTATCGTTAGTTTCAGGTGATTTATAGCGAATTTCATTACAATATAACAACAATTACGGCCGTAAAGGCTCATTGATGATTTGTAATAATGATATTCCCACACTAACGAAAAAGCAAAAACGGATGTTTAAACGAAGCCGCAGAACTGTTGCACTTGTCGATTCGCATCAAAGCTTATCTATTCCTTTTAATATCCATGCTTGAACGGAACTGTTGATTGAAACCTACACAAAACCAATTTATAAGCATCTTTATAAACCACTTGATGTGGCTTTAGGTAAATACTACCCCCCCCCCCTCCTTACGGCAGGATCATAAGTGCTCGCATATTCCCTTTGAATAAGTTAATATGGTTGAGAGAAACATTGCCTACGTATTGTGTTCAGGGCGTTTCGACAATCTCATTCTGTTTCGTAATATTAATTAAATTAAATTATCTTATTTTCACGATATTATTGTTCATTCAGGACATTCCCTGGAGGGAAGACAAAGCTTTGTAATATCTCAGATAGATTAATTTAGGTATGCCTTGATGAAGAGAACAAATATTTCCAAAACCTTGGTCAAATAATGGGGTTGGTGCTAATAACCTTTTATGTCCAGAGCACATGTAATATATAAATAAATAAACAAAAAAAAAATAATACGGCAGGAATTATAAAAAAAAACTATAAATATTCGAATATATTATAAGAAAATTGTATCCTATTATTCCATCAATTGATTATTAGAAATGATTTTAAGACTGCCAAATGTTTGGCGTTAAAAATATAAGGCTGGTTTATAAATGATATCATTTTATATGGAATTTATTCGTTCTGTTCTGGAATCCGCTTACCACATTCGATTAGAGTAAACAAGTGACCTCTCAACAAATGCCTCCATTTCTGTTCCCATATATACCGGCAATCAAATCCATGTGGTCGAGATGATAATACAATTACTCTAAACATACATTTAGAAATTTCAAGTCCATTGCAAACCAAATTCTGAAAAATAAATAAATGTGGTTTTGATATCTCCGTTTTTGTGTATGTAGAAAACCATGTATGCAGAAAAACCTATGTATAATATATAAATATCCACTTTTAATTTTTAATGTTTAAGTAAAAATATTGATTCATACCATATAAACATAGAATGCTGCCTAAATAAATTGGGTTCCTAAACGGTAATTGTGTTTATTAAAATCACTCTTCTCAAATATGGACATATCTGAATTTAGTAAATGAACATCACAACGTGAAGTTGAAGGCATGACAGTTTTCTCCTAAGAGTAAAATCACTTTTTGTGAGGGAAAGATTGATCTATTTATTTGTATACAATGATGTGTGTTTTATATCAATGCTATATATCAATGAATGTGTGTTTTCACTTTTAACGAGGGTCATTTATGACACAAAGTTAGTAGGTCCTACCTAAAGATTTTATGGAAAAACTAAAGTCAGCAAATGCTCAGGTATATAGCTCTGAAAGAACCCTTGGTTTTGATAAATGTTCTGCTGAGTAAGGGTCGCTTATCCAGTAATAGGATAAACCTTTTAGATAAATCTACATTTACAGCTATGTCTCATTCAGTCACAGGATTTATTTCCTTTAAACGAAGACATTTTTTTTTTTTAAAAAAGGTAATATAATTGATGACATTACGCAGAATGTACGAATCGTGGAATTTTCGAAAATATCCAGCGCATGCTGAAAGTTATTAACGCTAAAATTGAAGGTCGGAGATAAAAACCGACCCCAAATAGGAAGAATAAATCCAACTTAAGTAGCTTGGAAATGACAATATTATAGCCTTCGTGAACATTAACTAGGAAATATTGGATCTCGTCTTTTATAAAAGTGTAATAATTTAAGCCGAGTTTCGCCCTGCTGATACAAGTAAGACAGTTGAAGAGAGAGACAGATTAAATATCATAAATTAATAGACCCGTTGATGGTTCCTTCCTAATAATTAACATTAAAAGGAGCAAATCGCAGATTTCTGGGTTCTAAAAAAAAAAAAAAAAAAAAAAAAAAAAAAAAAAAAAAAAAAAAAAAAAAAAAAAACACGAAAAAAATCAATAAACAGTGTTCCATGTCTACTTTTCTGAACAAATTCATTCTATAGCTGAAACGTTCTTAAAAACGAAACGGCTGTACACGAAATATAAACCTTCAATAGGACGAAACCAACACTTCCCAAGAACCAAACACTGTTTTCTTCGGAATAACCACAGTCTCTAACTGGCCATCAGAAGAACAAGATAAGAAAATACGTATACATATTTGAACAAATTTTTTTCATGACTTAACTGTTATAAACCGTTGCCATTTTCCATCTGCATTTTATAATCTCATTAGGATTTCATGGTAAAATAAACCCTTTGATTGCAATTTTAAAAAGCAAAAATCAGTAATGATTCCAGCTCATTTGCTGGAAGCATTTTTAATAGCGGAATTTTTGTCCACTTCGAGGGAAGCTACACGCGAGCCCAGAATCCAGATTCATCTCAACATTGCGTGAGAGACCTGGTGACTCGGAAAGTCCGGAACAATGTAGCTAGCACGCGATGAAGATGTCAATGGAGAGCAGGGGTTTCTCTTACTAAGCCTGATATATTTTAAATATATATGTATTATTTTGATCTTCCAAAGTATGCAAAACGATAAATGAAGATCATCATAAGTGTTTTTATCAACAAAAAAAAAACAAGCCTGTTATGCATGAATTGCATAACATTCATAAGTACGTCCCTGAACAAGGTGGTTTGGTTTAGATGCATTCCTGAAGAATGTACCTAAAATAAGCATAAATCACTACACTCTTTTATATTTGCTATAAGGAGGCCGGCGGAGTACTAAGGCGTCTGCTCTCCGTGCTTAAGGTCGTGGGCTCGATTCCCACTAGGGGCGATGGCTTTTCTTTCAATGACAGATAAGGCATCAGCCCTATCCTGGCTAGATAAGGATGGTAACCTGTAGAAAATCTTGTCTTCTAAAAGTGGACTTTAAATTTTAATTAAAAATCGTTTATTTTGTTATGACTAGCGGACGGATCCAAATTCGGATGGTCTTATTGTGTTGCTTTTTTTTAAGCAGATGATCTCCATTAAATTTACATGATATCTAACGAGTTTCTTTGCTAAAACTAATTCTTCTTGTAGAGTCAAATTAATAAGTTAGTTCCGGGGTAATTCTAATGAAACCATTTAGTTTATTTTTACACCATATCTTTCTCTTTAGCTGAGGACGATTTGTGCCGAATTTTCTCAATTTTCGATATCTGGTAGGATGGATGAAGATTTTAAGAATACTTTCTCTAAGAATAATTCATTTATGATTACAACCTCAATAGCTAAAGTCATTCGAAGGGTGAAAATCTTCCGGAAAGATTAGAAACCCCCTTCTTTTTATTCAATTTATATTGTGCTAACAAAACTCATAATTTAGGTAAAAATTACCATTTTAACTAGATAGAATATGCATAATTCATCAGGACACAGATGTATCAGAGTACATTTTATATATTAAATACTTTCTATTAAAATTTGGAAGTATTTTATTGCATGGGACAAGATGAATATGTTAGTAATAAGAATCTTTTTCTGGAATTGTTTTTCTCAATGAATATTCTGAAAATGAAGGAAGACAAAATGCACCAATTTTTGATGTAAATGCGGTTTTTCCTCTTCGTCGGAAGAACGTCATTAAAACAAAACAAATTCTATCCCGCAGGAACTATGTAAACTGGGCGCAAGCCTCAATCATTAGAATAAACATAAAAGTTTTTCTCTTTTATTTTCCCATTATTTAACTTTTAAACACTACTGAACCAATTTTTAAAAACTAATAATGATAAATGCTTTCACTCACTTTTAGCCGGTTTAGGTCCTTTTCTTTATGTACATTCATCACATTTTGCGGCAAATTAGTATGAATTCTACTTTGAAACCAATAATCGCTGTAGCCAAATTTGACACAGTTTCTAATTTTTGGGTTTCTTTTTTGTTAGAGCGAGCTATAAATCATTCAGTACTAATTACATTGGAGAAGAGTTCAATTTATGGATAAATTTATAAATAAAATAGTCACGACATCTGTAAAATGTTTCAGGCACAGATCATACCTAGGAGATTTGGATAGCGAACCAGATCCAGAAGTCGTCCTCGAAATCCTTGCGAAACTTGGACAAACCATAATGAGGGCAAACGACCTTGAAAAGTAATAAAACCTCTTAATTAATTCAAATATTTTGTTGCTTAATTTGATGACGTACTTATATTATTAATTTATATTAAAGATACAATGGACAATGGAAAAGGTAAGGACAAAGTTATTATTTTTAATTATAGAATTATTTATTTTAGTCATATATTTTCTAGTTGTAGTAATTAATTAAGCAAATAACATTTATTCAATGAAAATTCATGCCTGATTAATTTATTCCATTTAGAAAGTCCAAAGAAAAAATGAAAAACGAAAAATTTGTTTGAAAAAAATCCTTCTGCTGTAAGACAAATAAAACTATTTCCTAGTTTAAATTTTTTTATACATACATGTCTACACATATATGTATAAAATAAAATTTGAAAATCCTGGTAATTATATCTAATCAATAAGGTATAAGGTATTACTTGCACTCTTAGTTTTATTTAATTATCCTGGCCAAATTTATTAACTATTTCTTGATAATAATTTAATGTATTCCTAATGCATGAAAAAAATATCCTTAATCGCTAATCTTGAAGTTTGCCCTCAAGAACAGTTATTAGACAGCCGTCTAATAAGCGTAAGTTCTTCTTGTACCAACATTTTAATGATTCAAAGGTATCAGCAAATAATCATATCTTTCACGGCTTGGTAAATAATATTTTACATAATTTTGGAATATACGGCTCAACAATTTGATTTGTTTTAATAAACAATTATATTTTTATATTAATTGGTGAAATGTCGATAACATTTTTATTTATTCTTTTCCCTACATGTTTTACACATCTTTGGCGCCTCTTCAGGAGTCTATGTAATGAATTCTTACAGCCCTAAATTATTGAGGAGAAGCTTCCTCCAGAAGGGTCAGGTCAGTAAGGGTTTTACTGGTGGAAGGTTTTCCTAATCAAGTTGACACTGTAACCCTTCGTATTTGTGAAGAGGCACCATCATACAGGTGTAAAACATTTGAGAATAAATAAACATGTGAACCCTAATTTAATGTCCTACTGATCTTGTAGTTAATTTCGCCAATTTATAAATCAGAATAAATGCTCACTTGATTATTACATATATATTTAATATTTTACATAAATGTTTTCATATAATATTATGTATTTGTTCTTTTTAACATTTTATTGTGACGTGAAAATATTTCTGAAATGCTCACTTGTATTATGGGTTAAAAAATAAAAATACATTATAATAGGTTCAACAAACCCTTAAACAAGCAACGGTATACAATGGAGATTTATAGCTACAAGAATGTACGTATATATTATTAATAGGTATGAGTGTGTCTGAGATAAACCACTCATAACTCTTTTAACTTGGGATTGTCTAAGAACTAAGTTACCTTCAGAATCAATGCTATAACGACAAAGTAATAAATTGTAGTTGATTCTTAAAAATTTATTTATTGGGGGGTATAAAGTTATGCACTAGACATGTTTATTTCAGATTTAATAATAGATTATAAACAGAAATTCGGCATTCAAATGAGTAATCATACACCTGTATCGATCAGTAGCTGGAAGAAATTATTAAGGAATATGATATAGAGATACAATTTCTGTACAAATATGTTGATGTATTTTTCCTTTGTGTTCTTCAGGATGATATTGAAAAATCATTTACAATTTTCAAAAGTAAAACTTTTTTTTTTTTTTAGGAATTTCTTAATTATGAAGTTTTCCTCAACCAAACTCCTGCTTCAACAGTCGCCCCCCCCCCATCTCACTGGGGTCTTCCTCTCCTTCTATCCCCAAACGATCATTATTTTTGTAATCTCTCATCACCTATTCGCCTCACATGACGATACCACCTGAGACTTCATTCTTCCATTACATCTAGTACTGTTTCTCTTAATTTCCAACTTCTCCCTTACAGTGTTACATTTTTTCAATAAAATAAATAAATAAAAAAGAAATAATTGTAAGCAAACAAATAGTTGGTTCTTGCTTCCCAACGCTCAAGTTAACGGAATAAAAATGTAATTCCAAGCTTTATGATAAGTTTTCCTACAGTTCAGTTGAATCTTTTTTCTTTATTTGGAGTAAATATATAAATATTATGCTGATTTTATTGTTTTGAATTATTATAGATCTATTACATTGATATAAATATTATACTAGCGTTAAAAGATTTATTATTTTACTATAAGAAAGCATATATTAACGAATTTTAGTTAAAAGTTATATAAGTAAATAACATAGTGTACGTGTGTTTTACTTTTGAAATTAAATAACTTTACTACACAAAATGCAAATAATTAGAGGGTTGAATATGACTCACTTATGACAAGAATTACTGTGGAGTCTTAATGTACACTGTAACTACTTTTAAGTTCTTTAAAGTAGTAAGACCTTGTGAGTGTAATTAGACGAGAGTAGCCTTCTCTCGCGAGTGTCCCAACTCTCCCAGCAAGTTAGTGAGTTAAAGTGAGTTAGAAGCTCACCACCTCTCAGCACACTCATTAGATGGTCACCAGTCCTTTCTCGCACCTACTTACACATGAGTTACACGAAGTCTTCAAGGACTTTTAACGTCAAAATGGTAAGTAGTAAAAGTGAAAATTCTATTACACAGTAGTCAATGTTCCATTTATATGCATATTTTCCTCTGACAAAAATGAGGTCTAATTATAGAAAAAGGTCAACAAATTTAATTGTGGGTCTAATCATATAAATACATTTCATTCATTCAAAAGGTAACAATATATTCACCTGTTGTCGAGAGAAGAAATTCTTCATATAGGAATTAGAAGAGTAAAATATTTTTGCTTTTTTTTTTAAAGCAAGCTGCGACATCCTCCCAGAATGATAATTATTTAAATGTACATGAAGCAATACATTAGAATAAAAAAGTCTGGCATGCAAGAGCTGCATAACTAAGCAGATTCCTCAGTAAGGTAGGCATTGTACGTCGCCATCGAGCAGTAAGTGTATAAAACAATGTTTATAAATAAAAAATAAAATAATTATTATTCCTCTTTTATAGTTGCAATAAAAGCTAAATTAATTATTAATTTTACATAGGATTTTGTTCTAGTAAATAAGTCAACCCCAACTTCTTTCCCAATCTTCCCTCTTTTTTTTTTTTTTTTTTTTTGTATTCCTCCTTTTAGTTATTACCTCGGCATGATGTCTACCGAGTTTTGTTGCATTATAACAAATATTTGAGCCAAGCAAATTAATAATTGTGCCGAATAAACCCATCCTCCAAGTAAACAGATTTCGCTGATTAACAAACTCGTCCAGTCGTTTGTTAGGGTAGTGCCATACCTGCATTTACCTTTCACACTCTGACGCAAGTAATTATTTTCTTCCATTTCGGTTAAAAAGCAAATACATACATACACCAGGACCGTGTACAACTGCCTTGGAATAACTAAAAAGCCAACAACAGTTTGTGACAATCTCAATTTCGTGACATCTATGAATCCAAATTGCATTCCTTTACGGGGAAGAAGTTTAACGATTTCCGGAAGGTGACTTTGGAATATCTTTCTATAACATCTAACAAATACAGTTGGTATTTTTACAATTGACGGCCCTATTTAACTTCTCTGCCTCCGATCATTCAAGCTTAGGATACCCTTTCGGATCACCTGAAGACCCTCTTGGGAGAACTAGGGTCAGCTACGCCAAATCCTACGGGAAGGCTCTTGATAGATCTTTAGTAGCTAAGGACAGTCTAGGAACGCAACAGATAAAATAATCAATTTTTAAAAAGAATAACAGACAATATGACTTAAAAGTGGATATGTATACACAAATGGACCACAAATGACTGGGATAAACATTTAATACAAAAATGCTTCGTAAATTCCTTTAACCTTTTTCGTGAAAATTTGAAAATATTAGTTGTGGTTTTGGTTGCTTAAATGGAGGGACGATGAGGACGACGCACCTAGTTTTCATACATGTACACCGTTGAACAAATTCCAAAGTACGTCCTTGACACAGTGTGGCCAAACGATATATCGTGTTTTCCAAAAAGTCCGTCGCGCAGGAGCTGCATAACTAAGCACTTTCCTCAGAATTTGGGTAGTGTAGACTGCTTTCCAGAACAATTTGCTTAAAATATCCTACATAAATAAAATAAAAACATGAATAGTTCTCTTTTAATTTTGTAATGGGTAACTGATAAATTATTAATTTGCTTCCAGAGTTATGTTTACACATGGTACCTACTACACTACGTAATAAATACAAAAAACCTCATATTATCGTATTTTGATCTAACGCAGGAACCGGATACAGTCCCTCTAGCGGTCCTTGCGGCGCCTTTGTGAACCTATGACTGGCTGGCTATTCTATTGAAATATATTACAAATTAAACCCCCCTTTCCGATTGACCGATTCAGCTCATTTTTACAACACTTCTTTCTCATGAGTTACCCACGACGTATACCGCGTTTCGTTACAATACAGCAGAAATTACGACCAGTATGAGTATATTAGTAATTTGGGTCCGGAGTAAACCCCCTCTCCTAATGAACCGATTTAGTTTATATTTACAACACATATTTACCTGTAGATTACCACTACGAATACCGAGTTTCGTCTAAATATACCAAAAATCACGGTTGGTAGTGGCGAATTGGTATTGTGGGTCCGGAGTAAACCCCCCCCCCCTCCTAATGAACCGATTTAGTTTATTTTTACAACACATATTTACCTGTAGATTACCACTATGAATACCGAGTTTCGTCGAAATATACCTAAAATCACGGCTGGTAGTGGCGAATTGGTATTGTCGGTTCGGAGTAAACCCCCCCCTCCTAATGAACCTATTTAGTTCATTTTTGTATCTCACTTTGCTCTCTATATTACCACTACGAGTACCAAGTTTCGTTGAAATATAACAAATATTACGGCTGACATGGTCAGATTATTGCTTTGGGTTCGGGTTAAATCCCCCCTTCCGGTGGACCGACTTTGGTGGTTAACGAACTCGTTCAATCGTTTGGTAATTGAATGCTATATACAAAGTTTCGTGACGAAAAAACAAAAACTCTGGCCGCTATCGTGTTAACAGATATATATATATATATATATATATATATATATATATATATATATATAAATTTTAACGGGGGTCATTTTCGGTGTCTTTTAGGTAGGATCGATAAAGATTTGAAGACATTTTTCAAAAATTCCGTCATGAGTCCAACCTCAATAGCGACTTTCCTTCGGAGGAAAGTGCTAAAAGGCTACAGCCTCTAAATCTTAACCGATTTCTATGATTTTTTTTTTTTTTTTTTGTTTAAATGAAAGCTAATGCAATTGTTGTTCCCCTTGTTTGTTAAATTATGGATAAAGAAGTTAAATTCATGGAGTTTAATAATTGAACATAAAATAATGTTTCATGTTTTACCAAACTTAATAGCAACACTGATACGTTGAAATTAAACATTCAAATCCTTATTAGAGTTGGAAGAAATCAGACAACAGTTCAAAAATAAGATTAATTTAAATAATATTTAGTATAGATAATAATTGTGATGAATTAAATGAGATGATGAAATTTTATCACTGTTATTTTTATATATAAACTATTTTAAAAATTATTCTTTAAGTAAATTTTGTGCTTCCACATCTAACAAGAGTTGGAATGTGCTTCCAATCATTACGAAGACTACGTATATAAGGATTGTAATATTTCTTGAATTTAACTTCATTAAACGTAATTTAATAAACAAGGGAAACAAAATTCTGACTTGACAAAGTTCTTCTAAATCTTATTAGCTTTCATTTAGAAACAAAAATGCATTGAAATCGGTTACGATTTAGAGGCTGTAGCCTTTTTTGAAACACGATATCGTCGTTTGGCCACAATGGGTAAACGACGTACTTTGGCATTTGTTCAATGGTGTACATGTATGACTACTAGAATTTATATATTTCTGTTTGAAAGAGATGAAGCGTAAAACATTACAGCCAATTTACAGAACTTAACAATTTCCTCTCTCAGAACAAGAAAAAGTTCTTCAACAAATTATAATTTTTATTATAATTCACCTATTATTATAAGGTCTATTTAATCATCATTGATAGAATTTTATATTTGAACGATATTTAATATGCATAACATTAATAAATCATTGCATTTTATGAATAAATCTTTAAGTGATATAATTTGAGGCTTTGTGTTAATAAATTGAGAAATATATTTTTGCCACAAGAACGGGTGTATAAATCACACATTTTGTACTAACTTGTAAGAATTTTATAAAACTAAATTAATATTTGTCTAAAGATCAGTTAAGGGCTATATGCTCAATAATGTGTTATAATATTAGAAGAGATGGTGATAAAGCTAATAATATGAGACTATTTTCCACAGTAGTAAATAGGAAAAGCAAAACGTCTGTAGCCGAAACGGTGTAAAACAGTGGAGAAAATATAAGGTTGAGATAGCTGATAAAATAAAATTGTAATACAATGTTTTTTGCCCCTTTGAAAGGGTGATTATGTGTACGCCATTAAGTTCAAATTCGATATATATATATATATATATATATATATATATAGAGAGAGAGAGAGAGAGAGAGAGAGAGAGGTAGTATTTGTGACTGGGAGAAGGCGATAGATAGAAGCGGGAATGAGAAGATGGCTATAGGAAATGTTGGGTAGAGATATGAGAGGCTTAGCTTGGAGGTCAATCCTTCCAGAGAACTGTTGCCTTTCCTACCTATCAACCAAGCCTACCAACCTTTTACACCAGCCATGTACATCCTAATGGACTTTTATTATTCGCATATCTACCAATCTCCCGGGGATGAAATTCCGAATACAATAGTTACGACTTTTATTTATTTATTGCTGGACCGCAAAGGGAGCGATTAGCAAATTATTCAGTCTATCTGGAAATGTCAGCTTTGCACAAGATGGTTAAATTAATAAATAAGTTATAATAGATTATAATCTATTATAGTCTATATGATTATTATCTATATATATATATATATATATATATATATATATATATATATATATATATATATATATAAATCACGTGTCTGTTTTTTGTTTGTTTGTTCCTTATACAAATCTACACCGTTTGCCCGATTTTGACCAAACTTGGCACACGGGTAGGTATTGATACCTGAAATCTCCTAGGCTAGGTCAAAATAGTCAAAAGGCCAAAAGTTTTGTTGAAGATAAATTGGCTACACTGAACCATTCAGATTGTGACGGCCATGTTGAATCGACAGCAGGCTCTGCTACTGGTCTCTGTCGGCTGTTGGATGAAGTGCTGTTGTGCTGGCCTCTGCCGGTATCATTATGAACTAAAACAAATTCACATCGTTTGAACGATTTTCGTAACTGGGTATAGACAACTAAGTATCAAGTAGATCTTGATACGGGGAGAGTCATAGACAGAAAGTAGGTGTAGCATGGCACACTGGGTAACAGCTAGTAATGTATATAATTATCATAGCATAATGAAAATAAATATAATTTGAGAAAAATTTAAATAACATAAATAGGAAAAATTAATAAAAAACAAGGAAATAAAATTACAAAAATTAAAGAGTAAACATATTCCTTATTTCGTTAATTTTGTGATATAAATGTGTAGTTAGTAAGTATTTAAGTATCTGATTCAAGTAATGGCTACCATCTGTCAAAAGTACTGTAAGGTCAGTGGATATGTGTGATTGTTCTCTTCTGTAAGTATATGTGTCATAGTTAGCAGTTCGGTACATTTTCTACAAATTGGTCCATCTTGTTTGGTCATTAGGTGTCCATGATTAAGTAGAGAATTGCCAATACGGAGTCGAGTTAAAACTACATCTTTTCTCTTTTAGCTCTTTCTCAAGGAATGTTATTGAACTTACAATTATAAAAAAAAATTTAAAAAATATCTTCAAACCTTTATAAATATACAGAAGATGTCTCCTTTAAAAATTATATATACAGCATGTTTTTTTGAGAAGGCCCGGCTGAATATCTCTTAATCGGATAAAGTTATACTAAAAATAAAACGCATTTAATTAAATGTTTTTAATCTAAGTTAATGATTTCGACTTGTTTGGGGGGGAGGGGGTATACTGGGTGTCTCCAGTAAAATTTCAAACAGAAACCAATGCATTCGAATTCATCATTTAATGGATTTTTATGCATACAATAAATCAGTAAATCAGATTTTAAATCGGCCAATTTATTAAAAAAATTATGATACAAGTTAAAAAAAAAAAAAAAAAAAAAAAGAAAAAAAGAAAAAAGATAACCTTTTGTATTGGTAAACATTCTTTTAGTGCGGTTTCTCCCTCCCCCATAGGGAGGAACCCCGCTTATAAGGTTGATACAATGAAACAATCCGAAAGTGCCGACTAGAAAATTTCGCGTTTCAGAACCCCTGGAGACCGAAAATAACGGTGGTTCAAATTTGTATATGTATATATATATATATATATATATATATATATATATATATATATATATATTTGTCTGTTCGCTCATTTCTGGCTTCCCTAATGGTCCGATTGTGATGAAATTTGGTACAAAAATCCTTCGTCTAATTTGAAAGGTCAAGTTCGTTAGCCAGCAGAATCCGCCCACTGGAAGATGGCGTTTGGGGCGAAATTCGCGCAAAAAAAATCGTAACGCTTACGTTTTTGAGTTCATAAGCTTGTAAGTACTCGTTTTATAGGCTTCTTGGGCTAGAAAAACGAATGAAACCATTTTCAAGGCGATAGCTTTAACCGTTTTCGGGAAAATTGGAAAAATAGTTTTTGAATGCCGTTTTTGTTTGGGTAAAAAAAGTTTTGGTAACTTTGTATAATTTCCTTAATATCTCGAAAATGGTTGAGAATCTTGGGAAACGGAAGATGACCATTAGAAAGCTCACTAAATGCTCTACAAAAATGGTTTTGATGAAAGTTTTGATTAGGCGATGTCAATCGGAGAAATAAGTGCTTAAAACTTTAAAGTAATTGATTTCGCTTATTCGAACTGTTCTTTTTGTCTTTGATTTTGGTACTTAGAATTATGGGATTCAGTTGAAACATTTTCTGCATGTTCGAATTTTATCAACACTAATATGTTGAAATTTTGGTTACGTTTGGAGTAAAGGAAGGGTTAGAATAAAATATTTTATTAACAGACAAGAAAAGTTTTGGTAACCTTTTATACTTTCGTTAGTATCTCGAAAACCGTTGACAATCTTGGGAAGCGAAAGGTTACCATTCGAAAGCTTACTAAATGGTCTACAAAAAAGGCTCTAAAGAAAGTTTTGAATAAGCGATGTCAATGGAATAAATAAGTGCTTAAACTTTGAAGTAATTGATTTCGTTTATTCGAACGGTTCTTTTTGTCTTTGATTTTGGTACTTCGATTTATGGGATTCAGTTGAAACATTTTTGCATGTTCTAATTTCATCAAAACTAGTATGCTGAAAATATACTTACGTTTGGAGTTAAGGAAGGGTTAAATTAAAATAATTTATTAATAGAGATGAAAAGCTTTGGAAACTTCGTATACTTTCCTTAATATCTCGAAAACGGTTGAGAATCTTGGTAAACGGATGGTTACCGTTCGAAAGCTTACTAAATGCTCTAGAAAACAGGTTCTAAAGAAAATTTTGATTAGGCGATGTCAAACGGAGAAATAAGTACATAAAACTTAGAAGTTTGATAAACGATAATTTATTTCGTTTATTTATACGGTTCTTTTTGTCTGTTCTTATTTCTTGTTATTTTGTTATTGCTTCTAGTAGGAGGATGTATTTCTCAATAAAACAGGGGAATAAATACAAATTATTTGAACCTGTAACAGAACTGAAAACGTAAATATTCTCCGTGTAGAGTCTGACATCAGTCCGGGTCGAGGTAGTAGGCCGGTTCAGGTAGGCTTTTATTGCACTTCATAAATCAAGATTCATTGTTCTCATCAAGCATTCTAGGACAGCTGACAGTTACCTTTACCTGTAGGAAGTCATGCAGCCAAATTCTATACTAGAAATATAATTATATTTTGTGGTTGAATGTGGCCGTAGTTCAATAAAAAATAACACTACTTTCTCATTTTCATGTACAATTTTATTTTGTTTAATTGCATTTAAAAGTAAAATCGATATGTTAGCACTGCAAGTTAAGTAAATTAGAAATATATTCGTAGTAGAGTCTTCGTAGACCAAAACTTGGGACGGCGGAAAGAGTAATTTCTGCTTAGGATAGTTTCATCCCTAGCCGAAAATCTTGTTGTTTTTTTTCACATTTGTTTACATTAGGAATGATCTAAACAAAGTAATAACTGTTTCTATTCTAAGTCTACAAAATAACACTAGGGATATGAATGGAACCGCGCTAAGATGACGCAGTTCCTGCGAGTCGGACTTTTTTATTTATTTTTTTTTAAATTCAGGAAATAATGTTCTTATTTCGTACATTTTTAGCTCAAATTCATAAGGAAAGGTTTGTTTGAAAGATGTAGTGTAGGAATAGAAATAAGCCACTGAACGTTATGCGAATCAGATAAGATGTTTAAATTCGTTGTCCCAAACTACTTTTACAATACATTATTCTGTTTTCCAAGCTAAGATTAAGTAGTCAGTCAGAATGAATCGACAGGAGCAGTTTTCCCGTCAACAAAAAACTGATATGTACAATTCCTTATTGAAACTGCTGTTCTTACTCGCCGTGAGAACATACTGTACTCCCAGCAATTTCCAAATCGCTCACAAGTGAACCAATAAACATTTATTCGTGCTGCTTACAATATGAGGAGATTACAAGATTCGGATCATCCGGAAGAACCCGGCAGCGAAATTTCGACGAGGTACTGGATATTTTACAGTATGTCATGGAAAATCCAAATTCTTCTCTTCGAAATACTGAAAGGATTTTAGGTTTTCCAGAGAACAAAATTAGATTTGTGCTTTGCACTTATAATTTTAAATACTATCGCTCTCCAGGAGCTTCGGAGCTCCGATTATGACAGGGGTCTAATGTTCCTTGCACAAATGTCGATTGCGGGAGTTGAGGAAGACATTCCCACATATACCTTGTTGGCAGAAAAATCCATGTCTACCATAAGTGTTCTATTAAAGCGTTTTCGTCGAATTTTTGAAAGTGGGCAACTCAGGAAAATTGGGCAATTCGTGAAAACTCACGGAAACACATAAATTGTTCTTCTTTCTACCGAAATAATTAAAATGTTTAGTGACTCAGTTACTAAATTTCTTTAGAGAGGAATGACCAACTTTACTAGATGTTCCTCTGGACCATCGACGCAGGATGATACTGCAGGTCGGATGGATGTCCCGCACAAAGGTGAGATTTTAAATACATTTGATTAAAATAATATCTAACAAAATGTATTGTGTTGCATTAACTTAGTAGCATAACTATTTAATTTATAAACTGATTTAATATTGGGTTGCTCCATTCATTTCAGTTAAAAAAAAAAAAAAAAAAAAAAAAATTGCAACAATGTAACGATAGACGAAGGTTCGCATTAGAAATTTTAATGTATCAAGTTTACTGGGTCTGAGACAGTTCGTATGTTGTTTTCTTTTCCAATTACAAGTCGACATTTTAAACTAGGCTGAAAAACATTAAATACGTATATTTTTTTAAAAAACGTTATTCGATGATTATGGTCCGGATACAAATGGATGACACTCCACACAGAATATAAGACAGTTTCAGATTTGGAATTAACTGAAAAGATATAATCAAGTTAGAAAAATATCCTAAAATCAATATTATATTTTTGAGAACAATCTTATATTTAAGAACTTAAGATAAATGAAGCAGAAACGAGAGACGGGAGATGATAATGTCAATCAGGAGAATGAGTAAGATAACCTGAAAGCAAGAGAGGAAGGTACAACTAGCATCAGCCCTATTGTAAATCGAATCCCCAAAAAAACATAAATGTGAAATAGAGGCCAAGTTCCTGCCCCCACAAAGGAACACTCCCTTCCTCAAAAATATCCCCTCCTAAAACCCCCCCAAAACGCTTTACCATTCCACACTCCAAAAAAGTAGTATGAGTTGGTGTATTAATTCAACCAAAAATATTTGCCAATACAAGTGATGATACAAGAAAGAAATGTCCAAGTTCATTACTTGGAATATCTCGTAGTTACTTACTAAGAACAGTAAAGACACTTCAACTGACCTTTAAAAACAACAATAAAAATACTTATATCCAGTTACTAAAATATCACTTTCCTCAACCAGGTATATTCTTAAACTTGGCAATGTTTATTTTGTACCGAAATTATCTTTAGAGAAAAACTAAACATTGCCAAGTTTAAGAATATACCTGGTTGAGGAAAGTGATATTTTAGTAACTGGATATAAGTATTTTTATTGTTGTTTTTAAAGGTCAGTTGAAGTGTCTTTACTGTTCTTAGTAAGTAACTACGAGATATTCCAAGTAATGAACTTGGACATTTCTTTCTTGTATCATCACTTGTATTGGCAAATATTTTTGGTTGAATTAATACACCAACTCATACTACTTTTTTGGAGTGTGGAATGGTAAAGCGTTTTGGGGGGGGTTTTAGGAGGGGATATTTTTGAGGAAGGGAGTGTTCCTTTGTGGGGGCAGGAACTTGGCCTCTATTTCACATTTATGTTTTTTTGGGGATCTCATTACTTTTTTCTAAGTATTAAATAGAATTTAGTTGCCGCATACCTACTGGCTTTTGTACTTCATATAAAACCAGGGTCTTTGGATTCTGCATAAAGTTCTCCTTACTGCTTGATATTTGATACCAATAATCAACCTACATACATCTAATCACTAGACTAGAAAAGTTAGAAGCTCTTCCAGATGACATTACTCTAGAGGACAAATTGATTGCTCTCCTTAACTAAACTATTACACTGTAAAACACAGGAACCTTATCCCGAGGATAAAGATCACAATAGGGAAAGTGCAGAAGGCCTTCAAGAAAAATATAAGAACAAAGACGATACATTTTGGGTTTGTACTCCTAAACTTTGTAATTTAGATGGCTCGACTTTGAAAAACTTAGTATCTGCTTTGAAGTATATTATGCAGTGAACCCCTACGACTTTATTTACTACATTTAAGAAAGAAGTCACAACTGTTTTTGTTAAGATGCGTCGAAATGTTTTTTAAAACATCAAATATAGGTTCTCCTAACCAAGACGATTCATTTGATACCCCACATGATGGGTTTCAGAAGGAATGATGGCATTTCGATGGAACAAAAAGTATAAAACATCATAGGTAATATGACTCTCCCGAATCAAAATAGGCCAAACGGTGTGAATTTGTATAAGGAACAAACATACAGACAGACAGCTGAAAGACCTTTTTTACCTAGCCTAGTGCATTCCCCGGACCAAAGCCTACCTGTGTGCCAAGTTTGGTCAAAATCGGTCAAGTGGTGTGAATTTGTGTAAGGAATCAACATGCAGACAGACAGCTGATAGACGATTTTGACTAGCCTAAGACACTACCCGGATAAAGACTGACATGTGTGTCAAATTTTGTCAAAATCGGTCAAACGGTGTGTATTTGTATAAGGAACAAACTGACTGACAGAGAGCTGATAGACAATTTAACCTAGCCTATGATTCTCCCCGTATCAAGACCCATCTGTGTCCCAAGTTTGGTCAAAATCTCTCAAACGGTACGGATTTGTAAGAGGAACAAACATACAGACAGACAGCTGGTATAAGATTTTTACCGAGCCTATATGCGTCTAATTGTTTCTTAAAACATCAAATATAGGTTCTTCATACCGAGACAATTCATTTGATACCCCACATCATGGGTTTCGGACGGAATGATGGGTTTCCGAAGGAAGTACAAAACTGGCACGCCCCCGCCCCGGAAGCGGAGTCAAACACAACCTTTCGCGATTTTTCGATTTTTCCCTTTAATAACGTCTTCATATCTATCTTTATGCAAAATTTCAAGTCTCTAGCATCATGGGAAGTGCCTAATAATTTTGATGAGTCAGTGAGTGAGTGAGTCCTATAAATCCCGATTTTCGATCGCTTATATCTCAGAAACTATTCGATGTAGAATTATTGAAATTTCCAGTTTTACTCACATCTAGTAGAACAATACCAGTGTAAAATTTCATAACTTTATCTTAACCTGGTTGAAAGTTATGAGAGTGTAAAAATCGGCTCTAAGACCGCCTGTAATATACACACAGTATGCTTAGGCCGGAACTTGGCCTGGCGCACTACCGTGCGCCTAGATGACCAAATTCCTACCAATCTGGTCAGTAGACGAGAAACATTTTACCACAAATCAACTTACTCTAGTCTACGTCACTCTTTCCCTTCTAATACTAGACTTATGGAATCTTCTTTCACTTTATGTAATACTTAGAATACAATTAGATTGAACTATACTGAATATCATTTAGAACTATATTAGAAATATGATATAGTTCACAATTTTCCCTAATTTTTAATTTCAATCTTATAATTTTAAATTGGGTTCATTAAGCAATTTATAAAACTTTTTTTTTTGTTGACGATTTAAGAATTATTACCCAAATTTTTTTTTCAAAGATTCCCTTATGTCAATATTTTTCATAAATCAAATTAAGTATACCATATATGTATTCCTTTATTAAATACCAATTTTATGTATTTATTTAAATACATTTAAAATCAATTAATTATGTCTTTATGGTTTAAATGTTAACGTGCACTCATAAACGCGTACACAGATCAATTTGACGGGTAATCTAAAAGTTACCATCCTTTTCTAGCCAGGATAGGATTGATGCATTTTCTTTTAGCGCGGTTCCTCCCTCCCCCATAGGGAGGAACCCCGCTTATAAGGTTGATACAATGAAACAATCCGGACGTGCCGACAAGAAAATTTCGCGTTTCAGAACCCCTAGAGACCGAAAATTACGGTGGTTCAAATTTGTATATATATATATATGTATATATTTATTTATATATACATATATATATATATATATATATATATATATATATATATATATATATATATATATATATTTGTCTGTTCGCTCATTTCTGGCTTCCCTGATGGTCCGATTTTGATGAAATTTGGTACAAAAATCAGTCGTCCAATTTGAAAGGTCAAGTTCGTTAACCAGCAAAATCCGCCCACTGGAAGATGGCGTTTGGGGCGAAATTCGCGCAGAAAAAATCGTAACGCTTACGTTTTTGAGTTAATAAGCTTGTAAGTACTCTTTTTATAGGCTTCTTCGGCTAGGAAAACGAATGAAACCATTTTCAAGGCGATAGCTTTAACCGTTTTCGAGAAAATTGGAAAAATAGTTTTTGAATACCGGTTTTGGTTTGGGTACTTAGAATTACGGGATTCAGTTGAAACTTTATCTGCATGTTTTACTTTCATTAAAACTAATATGTTGAAAGTTTTGTTACGTTTGGAGTTAAGGAAGGGTTAGAATAAAATATTTTATGAACAGACATGAAAAGTTTTGGGAAGTTCGTATACTTTCATTAATATCTCGAACACGGTTGGGAAATCGTGGTAAGTGGATAGAAACTATTTGAAAGCGTACTAAATTCTCTACAAAAAAGAATCTGAAACTATTTTTGATTAGGTTATGTCAATCGGAGAAATAAGTGCTTAAAACTTCAAATACGTCTGTTTTGTTCTTATGAACGGGTTTTTGTCGTTCTTGTTGTAATTTTTGTCTCTTTCCCTTCGTTTTTTATTGCTTTTTATTTTTGTAATTTCTTATGTTGCGAAAATTTTGTGTGTAAAACAGGATATGAAAAATGAGGCCAATTTTCTGTTGCTAGAAATAATATAAATTTTGGGAACTTTCATTAATATCTCGAAAACTGTTGAGAATTTTGGTAAACGGAAGAATACCATTAGAAAGCTTATTAAATGCTCTACATAAAAGTTTTTAATGAAAGTTTTGATTAGGCGATGTCAATCGGAGAAATAAGAGCTTAAAGCTTTAAAGTAATTGATTTCGCTTATTCGAAGTGTTCTTTTTGTCTGTGTTTTATTCCTTGTTATTTTTTAATTGCTTATAGTTGGATAATGTATTCGAAAATAAAACAGGTTAAGTAAAATAAGAAAAACAATTTATTGTTAGAAATATAGAGTTCCAAGATTCCAAGACCTTGTAACTAGCGGGACGGTTTCTATTGTTGCCGACCCATCCAGGTAAGATTGTAAATCCTACCTTTCAAGACTGGTGGAACCAAAATATAACTGTCAGGGTTCGGTCACTGCTACTTAATAAAACTACATTTTATCGTAAAAATGGTTTTATTGTGCCGACGTTTCGGCTTGAACTTCAAGCCTTCATCAGGGCTGTAAATACAAGTAGGACATATTTAACACTAATATATGCACATATCTATGTAAATATACCTAACATATATATATATATATATATACATATATATATATATATATATATACATACATATATATATATATACATATATAATATATATATATTTATATATATGCATATACACATACACATATACACGCACACATATGTACATATATATGCCCACATACATACACATATGGGGTATGTATTATTAAGTAGCAGTGACCTAACCCGGACAATCCCTACCTTGCATCATCAGCGGTCAACGATCTCCTCTCAACAAAATAATAACTGCTTCTATTTTAACCTTTCGAAATTAGACTAGGGATAAGAACGGAACCGCGCTAAGATGAGGCAGTTCCTGCGAGTCGGACTTTTATTTACGATAAAATTCGACTACCTTACTAGGGACCAACCCTCGTACTTAGAGTTAATGATAGCTCATGCTTTAGTACTCAGAACAGGACCTTCTCAAAAAATTAAAATATTTATTTAATTTTTAAGTTATACAAAAAATTTGATAACTAACGTCTCGAACTGAAATTTATAATTTTTATTTTATTGATATCTCTCTTTATTTTTTTGTAATTAATTTATTTATTATTTTACATTAAAAAAGAAAAATGGCCTGCCCTTTTATGTCCCGTCTTAATACATGTATTTTGATTCACTAAACTGAATCTGAAGTCAGTTTGCCTAAATCACTTATAAGTTTAGTCCAGGAAAAAATATCTGAATATAACCTGAAATCACATAACGTTCGTAAAAAAATTCAATAAACTTTATTCGTACCCTTGATGAAGTTTTAGACAGGAATTTCGATGCTAAAAATGCGAATCTGAATTCTGTTATCCCAACCATTCATGTTATGATTGGAAAAATCATGGGAATAAATTCTGACGTAGATCCTCTACGACTAGGAATATGCCATGAATAGTGTAGTTTTCTTAGCGATGAAATGGCTTTAATGTACTGACCTACGACATATTAAACGAATTCAGCCCAATTTACAGAAATTTAATTTGCTGCCAAAGCGAAAGAAGCGGAAGGAAAATATAATGGACAAAATGGAACGAGGCTAACGCTTCCAAATCTTTAAGCAGTATTTTCTCGAAGATTGTTCATCTATCAGCCTCTATATTGGATATTGTAAACACCCGTTTTCTCTGGGTGATAGAATATATTCGGTCTGGGAATAAACTAGTTTTTTCATGCTTGCTCTTTTATTTAAAAAAATCTTGGTTTAATTTAATGTGGACTGGGTAAACAAATTTAGAACCATTCCGTTGTTGACTACTGTCCCAATGAAAACTCTGTCTTTTGTAATAATATCTCAACTTAAGAAACACTCACACGAAATATTCAAAATATAGATTTTTCGAAAATCTGATTGTTGTTCTCAGCCAAATCCCAACTATTCCCTGACTTCTTATTGCCTCGATGACTATATTTATCTGATTAAGAAAACATCTATTTTAAAATATCGATAAGAACGGAGTAAGACCTGATGGCCAAATGGTCATTATAATTGTTTATCAGATCTTCAAAATCCATATACGGTATGTACAAATCATTCTTTTTTGTTTAATGACTTTCAAATAAATGAATTTTATTTTAAGATTTATAAATTTGACCCTTAAAAATATTCCATGCCAAAAAATTAACTGTAAGGCCATCAAATATGTTGTGGAGTTTTGAAATAATGTGGTATAGAAATAAATGATTGCCACATTTACTAGTTTTCTTCGTTTAGTGACCCAAGCCATATACTATTATCTTATACATACTATTTTTTTTTTTATTTTAAGAAACCTAAAGTTTCGTTTAAGCTAAGATTACACTCAGACGTTCAATGAGTTTTAGTTGAAACTGTTCTGAGGTTTTGTTTTTCGCATTGGGTAAGAGGGTTGTGTTTAGAGGGTCGTTCCAAGGTGTACATTGGTCGTTCTGGTCAGATATTAGGTGGCTGTTTATAAGCCCTCAACGGCTTGACCGCATCAAACAACCGAGTCAAAACACCTTCTCTTCCCTTACTGAAAGAAGATTCTTTTGACAGAAAATGCATTGTTTGTTAAGCTGTCCCCAGATTCTCCCTGCCCTTGCAGGTACTCATCCTGGTTTTTCCACTCCGACCCTCGTTTGGTATATTTCGAAGGTCACTGTGAACAAGTTGGTAAGTGGGAAAATGAGCAAAATTAATTTACTTATGTTTATCTCATAAGACTCATGATAGTGTAAAGAAATCGCTAACTCACCGCCTTCTTGGCATCTCATAAAATAGGGTGTTTTATCAGTTAAATAGCTTCCCTGAAAATTTGAGATTTTTAACTTACCAAGTTATTCCCTCTGACCATCGATATATATATTTAACCCTTAATTAGTGTCGTCGGGTCATATTGACCCGAATGTATTTGTTTATTCGACCTTTGCCCTTTGAAATCTTTGTATTTCAATAAATATTATTGATTATTATTATATATTTAAATTACTTTAAACAAAAAAAATCAATTTAAAGTTTGTTTCACTGGGGCCCCGACACCATTAGTTATGGAAGAAAAAGCACGCCACTAATTAAGGGATATATATATATATATATATATATATATATATATATATATATATATATATATATATATATATAATATATATATATATATATATATATATATATATATATATATAGACACACACACATTTATTTGTCTATTCGCAAACAATCAGCTTCAAAAATTGTTCTATTATAATGTAATTTTGTAAAATATTTTTGTCAGATTCAAAGTGTCAAGAAGAGTTAATCTGCGAAATCCGCCCACCATAACACTGTTTTTCGGCGAAATCCGTGCGAATGTACGCTTTTTATGGATATTGTAATCAAGTTGGAAATCTAATAAACAACTTTCATGATGAAATCATTAACTGTTTTGGAAAGAAAACGATAATGTAATACTGATAATTTGTTCTTGCAACTACTTATTTCATTTCAATTAACACCCGAATCGTTATTTTTTTTTTTTTTTTCATTTAAAATATCTTCTGATTTTTTAAGTATTCTAGTTATGCGAACTATTTTTAACGTAAAACATTGTAGTTAGCATTGTAATGTACATAATATTTTAGTAACTATGCCGTCTAAAAACAAGCTAATGAGTCACAGTTCCTGCGAATAGTGAGTTTTTTCTCTTTAATCTCATCAGATGATCTCCAATGACTACAAGATCGACAATACTAGTCGTGCTTATAAGAAAATACACTGCGATTAATGTAGCATAAAAAGGATAAGACAATTGCTTCCTTGGAGCTTTATCGGTTTCTAAAGCGGAATGTCACAAAGGCTTCAAGTTTACCTGTTTAACTAATTTAATTTACCTTCTTTTGTGACACAAAACCCAAACCTCCAACTATTTTTTGTCGGAACACCGGGCGGCCTTCAGTGGTAAAGGGAGAACTTAAATACCCTTGCTTTAATGACACTGGTTCAAATTTTAAAAGCAGCTCAAAACGGAAACCATTCTTTCGCCTTCGCAATGTACAAACGCCAAATCAAGTGGCTTGGCTACAAAACTAATACAAATTTTGCAAATCATTTATCATGTTTATTAGTTCACCCGAATAAGAAGATAATTCAAGATCCATGCTCTTGAGAATTAGTTATATAAAACAACACACAATGTTCTAAAGGCACGAATTAGGGCCAAGGGTTGAAAAATATTAAAGGCTATTTGTTCGGAGAAGAATAATTTTCATAAATTTGAGTAACCAACTTTCTTAATTAACACTGTTTCCATTACATTATAAATTAAAATCATTGGATAGCGATGAAAATAAGAGCGAATTTCTGGATTGAAAAACAATCTTTGCATTGAAAAAACATCTTTTAAGCTGGGGCTTCCGACCCTGAGCAGAGGAAAATTCCGGAAGTGCTGACAAGAAATTTTGACCCATGTATCACGAAAAGGGCGATATATATATATATATATATATATATATATATATATATATATATATATATATATATATATACAGCTAACGAATCGCCCTTTTCGTAGCACGTTCGCGGCACGTAGCAATATTTTATAAATTTTGGTGTAATTAGTGTTTAGCTCCTTCACTAAAGTGCTTTTGTAACCTACTTTGGATTATTCAAGTCAAAGAGGATTCTTGCAAAAAATACCTATCCATTTCTATCATAAAAATGTAAGTTATTTATTGATGACGTTTTGCCTCATTATATTTTTTGTATTAAGTCTTTTTAGATGGAAATCATTTGACAAAGTAGCTATTACAATAAGAAACATGGTGTAGCTTCTGAAATTCATTTATCTTAACCCATAAATTTTTAGCATGCTTTTTAATTTGCACTAGCAGGGTGTTGTACCTCTGACCACGACTAGTTGTTGTACCTTTGACCATGTCAAAGGTACGACACACCTGAGTGATTTTTACATAATTCAACTTTTATGTTCTTCTGCTACAATTTTTTTTTAAAAAATTGATATCTGTTGCTTTAATTGTTCAAAGAATTTAAAAAATAATAAATTAAATAAGTTCAAACTGGCTTTATTAATCCTCAGTGTAGCAGTTCGAACCTATTGCCCCATATCGTTCACCTGAAGTTGTAAGACCTAATTGAAAAGCGGAGGGAGGGAAAATGTCAAATAGAGGCCGGCCTAAAGGGAAACCTCGAATCCTGACAGATATTCCTGAAAAGCTAATTATTGAAGGTGAAAAAAAAAAAAAAAAAAAAAAAAAAAAAAAAAAAAAAAAAAAAAAAAAAAAAAAAAACGAAAGCACCACCCTAAGCGTAAGACACCACATACAAATAAAACCCCTTCCTAAAAAAGTGGTAAATAAAAATAAAATTATTCTAATGACAATTCAGATTCTGCTACTGACACCGAGATTTCTTCATGAGAAAGTGACGTTGATCTGTCTGATAAATGTCGTGAGTTAAATCAATGACCAGCAACAATTTAAAAAATATGAATTGAAAAAAGGAAATTTTATACTTGTTAAAAATAAAAGTAAAAAGACTATTACATATTTAGTCGCAGAGATCTGTGGTATTAAATGACCAATGTTTAAGATCCAATATTTGAAAAAACAAACTTTAAGTGACAAATTTATGAGAGAAGATGAAAATTTGTATGATATTGATGTTGAAGAAATTGTGGCTAAACTTTCATACCCTACTGTTGCTAATGGATGTGCTTGACAGTAAAAATGTTTATCGATTAGACTGGATTTTTCAGCATATTAAGCATAACATAATATCAATATGTAATAGCTTTTTACTATGCTTAGATCCATGTCCTATATTTATTAAACTTACAATTAATTATAATAATACTCAACACAATTTTTTCTCTGCACTGCTGTGTTGTTTTTACGTGGTCAGAGGTACAACACCCCGTGGTCAAAGGTACAACTACATGTTGTACCTTTGACCACTGTACGATTATTTTTTTAAAAATTAATAAAAAATATTAAATGTAAAGTTAGAACCTTGAAAAAATTAAATATGATAAACAATAGAATACTAATTACAATAAAATAAAAATAAAAAAATGAATTTAGCATTAATATTCCAGCTAAAAAAAATTCAATTGTCCAAAGTGGTCAAAGGTACAACACCTTCCCCTATATATATATATATATATATATATATATATATATATATATATATATATATATATATATATATCGCACTAGTATTTTGACACAACTCAAAATAAAACTCAACTGAAAATGTGTCATTCTTGCCTATGTATGGGGAATAGCATTAAGAGAGGAAGAGTGACACAATTGCCAAATGGCGTAGAAGCTGTAAAGCTAGGTACATACAGCTTTGGTGGTTGATAAAGAGATATATACCAATGTTTTTCATAGTCATAACTGAAAAACATCGATTTCTGAGTTGTCACTTAAGACATACGAGTGCGATATATATAAAATGGATCGTATTATAAAATGTTGACCCCTTTTTTCTTTCAACATATTATTTAAATATGTGGAAGGTCATGCATGTATAAAAGTCGTCAACTTCACTTTATATGCTTTATTTTTCGCTCTACATGTTTCGCGTTTCTTACGCCTCTTCAGGAGCAACTTAATGATAAATACATTAAATCCACGCCCATACTGGCATGAATAAAGCATATAAAGTGAAGTTGACGAGTTTTATATATGCTTGACCTTCCGCCTGTTTAAATAATATATTAAAATGGATCAATTTTTATAAATTGTTGACAAAAAATTTTGTCTATATTGGAAGGTCAATTTCAGTCTTAACAGAATTTGTTTCTATCATTAAGAGACTTTCGAGACATGTTTCCTATACACTAAACACTCAATAATGTGCTAATTTGTACAATATATGCTGTGATATCAACAAACTTAACAATTTTTCAAAATGAATAAGAACCATAAATAATTCGGTGAAAAGCTAGAATGCGGAGGGGGCGAAATAAATCTTACGAAAGGTTTTTTCATAAATAAATAATATAATTTATTTACAGTCTAAAGTAAATAAAACATTTGGCACATCCATAAAAAAAACTTACTATTTCGTAGAAATATACTATGTGGAATTAACAAATTTTACTATTCATAACATCTAGATGATCTTAGCAGTGGCTTGGCGAGGTAACAGTTCTGTTTAAGCGCCAATCATTCTTGAGATGGCCGCCTTGAATGGTGTTTCGTGTGAAGTGCCGAAGTTATACATGAGTGTGAATTCTGTCTAAATAATAGCGGTATTAGAATCTTGTCACTTATTTGAAGATATAAACTATCGTGCGTTGCTACACTGGGTTTTGGAAGAATTTAAATATCCCGAGGACCGGAAATGGACAAGATTGCTGAACGAAGTGAATCACAAGATCAAAACTGCGTATGGAAGGTAAATTCTGTCAATTATATTTTGCATATCTATATTTTTTCATTATAGTAAGTTTTCTTTACTAAATCATTTAGATCTTATTTAAATTTTATAATAAATGATTTTTTCATATTACTTTGACAGACCCTGAAGATTTAAATTAATAACAAAATAGTGATTATAATTATAAAGAGTCGTAATCCGATGATTTCAAATTATTGTTGAATATTAAATTTTTCCCGCCTAAACACGAGAGTGGCTTTGAATAATTCCAATTTACAATTATTTACTGTAAAGATAGTACTGAAACAATACTTTTGAGGAAAAAGTACTTTCTTAGAATTAAATATAATGAAAGTTTCTCTACATCTTACTATTAACTCACTGAATCCAACAAGTTTCGACTAACAAGATAGCTAATTGCTTGAGTTTTATTATTATTAGAAGAAGAAATATAAAGAAAAAAAAAAAAAAAAAAAAAAACTGGAGGTGTAGAACGTATAATGGATTTAAATACAACTAGGTGTAAAACGATAGAAACTGTGCCCTCACTGTGCTGAAGCACATTCGAAGGAGGCTAATCTGCTTTCGGCAACAGTGTCTGTGGCTAAATGGCCTTAAAAACAGGCTCTTATATTCCAAATTACTAGAATTCGTGCCTTCTTTGATCCATCCTGATATTTCATTGATAATTTCTAAAGTTTAGTATTTTCATTGCTTCAATCTGATCTTGATTATAAACTTTTTTAAATATAACTTATTATGAGCCTCTCGAAAATGAATGCCAATTTTTCAGAAGAATTAAGGTTTAGGGAGCACCAGTAAAGGGCAAGTTCATTCACTTGCAGAAATACGACCTCGAAAAGAAGGAATTCAGGAAAATATCAGAAAATGGTTGTGAACCTTTTGAAATTAAATTTTACCAAATCCAAGAGAAGATTGATTATGAACTAATCAAGAGAAACTTGAATATAATCTGTGATAATGACAGGTTTACTGAATTGAAAGTAAAAGTGAAGGGGTATTTAATTGCGAAAAACTTGAGCATTTAGATAAAGGGAGTGGCAACTTCTAGGCCTACTGCCACTATCTTGCAGTAAGATATATGTCTACATTTTGTTTCTTATAGTGAACAGAAAGCGTTAACAAATTTGAAATGTCGGGAGCAGTTCTTGAAAATGTGCACTGCTTCCAAGCATAATGCAGGGTATATTCATTCCATAAGAAACTTTTGCTTAGTGCAATTACAGGTCATATTTGAGTACAAGTTTTATTAAGTCCATCTATTATGATTTTTTTATTAATTTTTTATCATTCCTTTTCTTTTTGTCCTGAATCTGATAATTTTTAATGTTTCCATTGAACATATAAAAAAATTAATGCATTAAACAGCTTTAGTGCGGAAATAAACACAAAATATACAAAATAGAACAGAACAGATTGATTATTTATGATCAAAATAGCCTCTGATCTTGTAAGGCTATAATAATATAAAGGCTATTACACTACATTATAATGTTGGCTTCCAGCCACAATAAATCGGGCTCATGAATCATGACTGTGCACATTTAATGTTTTCTAACATTTGGTTTGGAAATTGAGTAATTTTGTGTCAATAGTAAAGCCAAACTGAATTACATTAAACAATTTAGATGACATTTATCTTCCCAGCATAATGTTGAGAAATTATGCGGTTCAGACAAAAGAATTTGCACTCTTCTATAATATCAGATGTTTTAAAACAATCATGAAAGGAAGGAATCTAATTTGAAATCATTATAATGGGGATACTTTGTGGTAGAGTGGGCAGTGCAACCAATTCCTACCTATTCGCACCTGTAGCAGGCTGGGTGCTTTCATTTATGGGCCCGCTGAAAATGTTCCTTGGTCCACCGTGGAAGTTAAGGAAGGATGGTAACTTATAGATAGCCTGGCATTAATGGCCTAAAAGCAGATGTGGTCTAAAAAGAGAAATAATAATAATAATAAAAAAAAACATTACTTGCGCAGCCAGATAGTTAAATGAACTCACAGATATTTTTAATTAACCCTAGGATGACCAAGGGGAGAGGCTTTTTGAGCCCCTCTTAGCTTCTTTCCTGCATATACAGTCCACGAAATTTAGACAAAAATTTTAGTTATCAGGAATACATTCACTAGAAATAATATGGTGATAAACATTTTTTACAATTTTTTTGTTTCCCTCCAAAAAAAAATGTTTTGTTCATGGGGTCCCTTGGTAAGGTATCTAGTCCCCTCAATACATTTAAACTTAAAAGGTGAATTTTTCTAAAAATATGAATTTATTGTGCAATAAACTCAAAAACAACGTTGATATAAGTAATTTATACATTTCACAATTAACCCGGCGGTGGTTGCGTCCTTCAGACAAACGAGAGTGGTCGCGTCGGGTCTCACAGACCCAAATTCCTTTGGATGCACTTTATTGTTATTTTAATGAATTCATATTATTCTTATCATTTAACATTTTTACATTTAGGGTTAAGTAAGGTATTAATTGAGAAACAAAGACAATTTAGGCATTTTTGTCATCGGTATTAAATCTTTCTTTCCAATGAACTTGAACAGTCCTAACATATTTTCTTTTCTTAGCTTCTCCTGACAATATTTGGCTGTCTCTTGTTTCGGTATCAAAACTAAATATAATTCATTTACTGAAACCATCAACTGTGTGGGAAGACATTGAATGCAATTTTCTTATTTTTTGTGGTCTGCTACAAATCCAAATGTGGCATCTTTCATAAAAATATGTTTTTTTTCAGAACAGTATCTCTTTGAGAGCTGTATATGACCATCTCATTTATCCCCGCCACGTTTATAAGGGAATATAAAACAGTTGTCATCGCCGGGTATTCCTGTAGACGTCTATCGACTGTGTCCACTTCCGATTTTGTTACATTATTGATTGATGGATTGAAATCGTCCCTTCATATCTAAAAAGACAAAGTTAAAATGTTTTGACTTCTTTACAAGAAAAAAGAAAATCGAAAAAGTTGCAAGACTAGTCTCACAGACCCCTGAGTATCAGAGCCCTGTTTTAGGGAACTCCAATTCAATATATACATAATATATATTAAATTATTATATAATTTCCTTTAATAATAGTTATATTTCATAATACAAAATAGAAAATATTAAATGCAAACAAAAAAATAAAAAAACTGTGAGGCGACAGGTCGTATGGGTCTGACAGACTCGCAGATGACATCTCAACAAGTCACACATAAGAAAGCTTTTGATGACAATAGTACAGTGTTGTCAAGTGAATGCAATACTAAATTGTGAACAATAATATATGACTTAAAAACATTAGATTACCCAAAATGTTTTATTTTTAATACTCAGGACTAACATAATTCACATACTAATCAAAAAATCACTCTTGACCTTTATTGGCATAGGTAATTATTCAAATATCATTAATACTGAGAATAAGACCTGACAAAATGGTTACTCATATCTTAATACAATTCAGGACATTGAAAGTGAAAGGGTGAATCTGAAAAATTGACTTTTTTTTATTTTATTATTTTCTGAGTCAGAAAAGTGTAGGTAATATGATGCTCCGCCTTGTTTCTCTGGTTCGCCTTTAGTTCTTTCACTGTTTCAAGTTAAACTGAATAGCACCATCTTCTATGAAAAATTCAATGTCCGATTTCAAGTGTGAATCCCTGGTCTGAAACTCCCCTCCTAGTATTTTCATTTTGTTACCCATAAATCAATTGTAAAAATTATAATTAAAACATTGAATTTCAATAGCATACTTTTTCAATCAGTTTTATGAATCAGAATTCCACAGAGTAAACATTCACGTTTGCTATCCTTAAGCACTTTCAGGACTTTGATTCCTCAACATTTTGGGGTTTTTTTTATTCTCCCTTTCTCTTCCAAGGTCCTGAATTAATGTGTGTGGGTTCAAATGGAGGTCCTGGTGCTAATATTCCTGGTAGTTAATGCATAACCCTGTTCTCTTGACAACTTCTTAGGTTGAGGGGCCCGCTTATAAAGCTGCCTTAACACAAATGACTTAATTCGCCAGCCCAATCATTTTATAGGCGGAATAGATGGATCCTTCCCTCTCAGTTCCAGAGATTCCTTGTTGCCCCTTAGCCTTCCAAAGCATATTGTTTATCTTCTTGGGTCTCTTAAGCCTGCTGAGCCACAATTGCTTTGGTCACTCATGTAAATGTTTATGCAAAGGGAATTTTTGTATGCCCAGTATTTACTCAACAAGTTTCAACTTCAGACTAATATGTATTGGCCCTACCCTTTCATATTTTCATTTTAGTTTGATTTTAGTGTCCATCTTTCTCTCTTCTCTATCTCACCTTCAAATTTGGATTTCCGTTTCCAAGTTAAGGTCCAGTTAGTAGGGAATTCCAGATGGGAAGAAATGTGGACTTCTGTGCTATTTTGGTTTTTTATTGGTAATTTCCCTCTGGCTGAGAAAACCAGTGATTAAGAGTTCCAAGAATCTTGTAGCCTTTGTTTTTGTATGTTTTACTGAGAAAATTTGCCACTGCCAATTCTGCTGGAGTTACTTTAATGCTGTCTGTTCTACTGGTAAATGTTGCTGTCCGCCAGTCGTACTAATTTGCATTTTTAAGTAACACTGGATTGTGTTTAAAACACAATGAAATAGAACTGACCAAGCTTAAAAAAACATTACTTACTGTTTTTTGAATAAATAAATTGTAAAGTTGAGTTGAGGCAAGACAGGAAGGAGCACTTGGCGACACATTTTGAACTTTAACCTAAGGAATGTTCAGGAAATTTATTCAGCACATTATTTTTCATATATTATTCACAATTACATACATAAACAACATGGAATTAGTAACATGCCGTACTCCTTCTTAAATGGCAGAATTTCTATCAGGAGGATAATTAATTCCAAGAGGATAATTAATATAGGAGTTATTGTAATCCCCAGAACAAAAAGCAGGAATTTTATTAATTGAAGAGTACCTTTGTTAGTCATTATGGATAAAATTCAGCTTCCCTTCCCAGGTTTTTTTTTTTTTAATTTCAACTTGATTTTTTTCCCTTTTAGCTTTCATTTAGATTTGAACTAAACTACCATTATTATGATTGGGAAATAAGTAATTCCATTAAAAAGATTTATTCAAGAAATTTTTAGCACTTTTGAAATGTTAGTGGATTTTACTCATTGAGATTTCTCAAAATGTTCCTGAGAATGTGGTCAGTAGATAAAAATCAGGACACAAAATTACAGGAATATAAAGGGCGTCTGTTAATTTTCAGTATATATGCTATGACAATGCTCTCCCTGAGACCAGCCTTTTTTTTTTAAGGTGTTTTATTGCAGGTAACTGAGGGGTCTCTTTAATTGCTATAGTAAAACAGAAAGAAAACTTTTTAATTTTGGTTTTCAAAACATTACCTTGCTTGTTTTCATTACTTAATCCTGAATTCTTTTAAAGCTAAATACAAGTTTGAGGGACCTAAGGAGTCACACGTTTGCGGGACCTAAGGAGTCACACGTTTGGGGGATTCTATCGAGGAATGGATGACCAATTACCCTCTCCTACTCCGTCAATGCTCCATCTTACAACGATCTCTCTAAACGCTTCTAGTTTCTTCGATTTTCTTTGGAATATTTTTCCAGCCAAGTATAAGATTGACTTCAGGCTTCTATGAAGCCATGTAGTACTTTCTCACCAGTGGTTTTTGTTGAAAGCATTCGCCCACTCCACTTCAACCAATGCGAGAGATTTCAGTCTACATTACAAGGTATGAGAACCAATATTTTCTTTTTATGAGAGAACCTACACTATGAGGAGATATAATTAAAAAACTTGTATCTTTTATTTCTACTGAATCTCTCTTTAAAAAAATGATTCAGAAAGTTAAGCTGAAATACAATGCCTACTTTATCTACTACCAGAACTAACACTTTAGATATTTACGTTACACCATCAGCCTCCCTGTAGATGCAAGTATATATAGAGCAGAGCTGCACAGCATACTTTTGGGCCTATCCAACGTACAGACTACAGTACCGCACATAATAATGTGTAGAGACTCCTTAAGTTATTTACTCTCCTTAAAGAACATCTACACCACCAACCCGATCCTCGTTCAAATTTTACAAGAACTATCGAGACTAAAAGACTTACATACAATGGTAACAATGATGTGGGTTCCTGGTCATGAGAACCTTGAAGAGACTTCAAAAGCAGATGAACAGGCAAAACTTGCTACAACTAGCTGCCCACATGACCAGCACTTACTTACATCACAAGACTTACAAACAAAAATAACACATACTATACTGAATAGATGGCAAGCAACGTGGTACTGCACACAAGATAACCACCTCAGGGAAGTAAAGTGCAGTATACAGCCATATTCGTCACGGAAAACTAAGGACAAGACGTGACGAAGTAATATTAACGCAACTTAGAATCGGACATACAAGACTCACCCATTCGTACCTCTTCACAAGACAAGACAAACCACAATGTGAGGTATGCAACATACCTTTAACTGTAAAACACTTACTAACAGACTGCCTTAAAGGAGACAACATACAGATTCCTGGAAGCCTCAGTAAATTTTTATCTGACAGGAACCCCCACATTGATACCATACTGACATACTTAAAGATGACAAAGACATATAATAAAATATAGTTATACCACACATAACTCCCAAGTCAAAGTTTCTTATTTCAGGATAATATACCTCAGATTTCAACTCCGCAAATATCATTATGATTACTATTTATTATTACCATCAAAGTTATTTTATTAATTCCTTATATATTTCTTTATTATTTTTTGTTATTATTCTTTTTTATTTTATGCATTCTCCATACCCTTTATTTTTTTTAACTTTGTTACTGATCCTTAGCTTAAAATTTATTATTTTATTTATTATATTTTATATAAATTCTTCTAGGGCAGATCACCATTGCTGTGCAGCTCTTAAAGTAAAATACATACATACATATTTACGTTACAAATATAAATGCTTTATAGCAGAATTTAGTGCTTTATTTAGAATTTTCAACAACTTTGCATTATTTTCCTTCTTTTGCTTAACAAATTTAACTCAGAAATAATAAAAATAATAAATTTGTATTAATAACTCATCAAGCAAACGGCCATAGCCACGTTGAATGCACTGGTTCCCCTAGATCACCGAAGTTAAGCAACGTCGGGCGTGGTCAGTACCTGAATGGGTGACCGACCACGCGCTGTTGGTATTATAAAAGGGTGGCAACCTGTAGATAGCTCGGCGTTAATAGCCCAATAGTTGATACACCGTTAAACACAAAAAAAAAAAACTAATCAAGGTGTAATCTCTTTCATAAAGCCTTTTAATGATTTTCATCTGTCTGTGAATTCCATTATTTATGACCTGATATTATTTATTTTAAGATATACAGCATTCCATTGAGAAAACATTCGTCCTCGCTATCCTGAAGAGCTTCCAGAACATTGATTTCAATTTCCCGACATCCGGAATTCGTGATTTGCCCTTTCTCATCCAAGGTCATGAATTAGTTGTTATATATTTTTTGTCGATGAGTGCTTTCTTTGCTCATTGCTAAATAGAGCAGGATAGGAATTTTTATATTTTAAATATTATGATATTTATAAATGTTTGGATTATTTTTAAATTAAACTTTTTGTAAGTAAAATGGAAAGTATTGACTTTGCTCATCGCTTTTAACCTTTTTAAATTAACTTTTCTTATCTTTATTATTCTTTTTACGATGCATCAATATCTAGGCCATTAGCACCAGGGTATGTATAGGTTGTTACCCTTCCTTAACATCCATGGTGGAGCAGAAAATTTCTTTAACGGGCACATAGATGAAAAAACTCAACCTGCTGGAGGCGGGACTCAAACGCATTTTCTTACGTAGTAATCGGATGCCTTATCCCCTTTATCATGGGAAGGCCCAATATCTTCATTATTCTCATAATTATCAAAAAACATTCATCCTTTTTCTTTTTTTAAGCATTTCATTATTTTTACTATACGGGGTGTTCCGCATTGAGATGTCATAACTTTAGGGGTTTTTCCTGCACCTCATTTGTAGTTCAGGGACGCAGAATGAGTGTTCTAAAAACTACTGTTTTTTTTTTTTTTTTTTTTTTTTTATAAGAAAAACTGTGTTTTAAGATTTCTGATGGGGTTATTGAAGTATTGACATTTAAATTAAGAGCTCTACTACCATATAGATGTGAACTTATGATATTAGTGTTTGCCTCTGCCTCAAAACTATTTTTTCCCTAATTTTCAAGTCAAAACCAATAAATTTGCTTTAGCGTAAGGCTTCTTTAATTTTACTTAGTATTGGTAAATGTCCCATCCTTCTCACACTACGCATACACACTTTTTGCCCTGTTACAGGGTAGGGAGACACAGATGAACATATTGGAAATAATTAACATTATTGTAAACATAATGAATACATGGGTTATATTGTTTTGTCTTGAGGGTCTTATTTTATTAAATTTCTAATATCAATTCTATTCTTTTTAATACGATTTCTGCTTAGTATAACCAGCTCAACCAGCTGCAGATGGGAATCAACCCCCCATCTCACTATGTAGGGATTGGATACACTGCCCACCCTATCACAAGGGATCCCCATTGTGCTGATTCAAATTGGGTCCCTTCCTTTCATGATTGTTTTAAAACATCTGATAATATTGATGAGTGCATCCTCTTTTGTCCGAATCAGATAATTTGTCAACATTATGCTGGAAAGATTAATGTCATCTAAAAAGGTTTAATGTAATGTAGTTTGGCTTTACTATTTATACAACATTACCCAATTTTCGAACCAAATTTTATAAAACATATTTCTGTTAGAGAGTTGTTGTTAAATGTGGAATGATGTGTGCAATCATCATTCATTAGCCCGATTTATGGTAGCTGGAAGCCAACATTATAAGGTAATGTTATTATATAGCCTTTATATTATTATATCCTTACAAGACCAGATAATCAAATCAATATTTTGATCTTAAATAATTAATCTGTTGTATTCTATTTTGTATACATTCATTTTGTTATTTCATCACTTTAGCAGTTCAACACATTCATTTTTAAAATGTTCAATGCAAATATTAAAAAGTCCATCACACAGGAACTGCATAACTAAGCACTTTCCTCAGAATTTTAGTATTGTCGACTACATTAAAGAATAATTTGCTGTAAATAAGCTATATAAATAAAATAAAAACGTGAATAGTTCTGCTCATTTACACTGGTGTTCAAAAAAACCGGCGCACCTTGAATTTTATGCAAAAACCTTATCTGAAAGAAATATTGTAGAGCGTGAGGTAATGACAGAGATACGGTAGGTCAAGAGGGATTAGTTCGCACTAATCCTGTCCTAAAATTCTCACTAGGCTTAAGAATAAGGGCATTAAGATAAAGCGACTTAGTCGACGGACTATGCTTCAGTTTGTCTCCAGTTGTCTATTCACGCGCACTGATTTTTTTGCCTTGAAAACTTTGTTCTTTAAGAAAAAAAAAGTTTTTGAAAAGGTAAAATGGTTTTGGATGCAGTTGTAGCCGCTCAGATTATTGCATTGGTGGAGGACGGCCGAAGTCAACGATATGCCGCCAGAACCCTAGGGTTCCCTGAAACAACGGTTCGGCGTGCTGTCCAGAGGTATCGGGAGTCAGGAAGCTACGTGAGGAGGCCAGGATCAGGGCGTCCAAGAGCGACAGTCCCAGCTGACGATCGCTTCATTGTCATGCAATCCCTCAGAAACCGCTTCCAATCATCAGTCGAGACCTCTCACCGGCTGCGTGTTGCTCGGGGTGTGAACATCAGTGCACTCACAGTACGAAGAAGGCTCGCTGAAGTTGACCTGCACGCCAGGGTACCCGCTTCCGGTCCTCTACTCACCCCAGCACACACAGCAGCGCGCTAGATTCATAAGCGGGAGATGGTGGGTTCGATCCCCATCGGCGCCAGAAATTTTCTCATCTCAGGGCTCGCTGAGAAAATTCCTGGCTGCACCCTGGATGTCGGCGCTAATAGCCAAGATTTGTTGATGCGCCGTAAAAAAAAAAAAAAAAAAAAAAAAAAAAAAAAAAAAAAAAAAAAAAAAAAACATGCCGCCTGGAATGAAATTGATTGGGCCTCTGTTCTGTTTTCAGACGAGTCGAGGTATAGCCTCTATGGTGCAGACGGTCGAGTGCGAGTGTGGAGAAGACAAGGAGAGCGATATGCTCAGTGCAATATAGCGGGGAGAGTGCAGTTCGGAGGAGGGTCAGTGATGGTTTGGGGTGGCATTTCTTTAGAGGCTAGGACAGACCTCCATGTGTTCCGAAGACCGACTCTTAATGCACAATCGTACATCACGGACATCCTAGAAGAATATGTGGTGCCTTTTGGCCCGTTTATAGGCGATCAATTTCTTTTTATGCACAATAATGCCCGGCCTTACACAGCAAATGTTGTCAGGGAGTACCTGGATGAGGTCGGTATCCAAACTTTGAACTGGCCAGCTCGCAGCCCGGACCTCAATCCTATAGAGCATCTTTGGGACCATCTTGGGACGTCCGTCCGACGGCAACAGAACCCTCCAGGTAACCTCCAAGATCTCAGGATTGCCTTGGAACATGAGTGGAACCAGATTCCTCAAGATAGGGTAGCCAACCTTATTCGGAGTATGCCTACAAGGATGGAAGCAGTTATTCGTGCCAGAGGAGGCAACACTCGGTACTAGGAACAATATTTTGTAAGTAAAACACAAGTTAGAGGAGTTTTTTTCATTTTAAAATTGTGATCATTTGCTTCTTTTTTACATTACATTATTTTTATGTATCATGTTTTATGTTTTTATGTTAGTTTTATTTTTTCTATTCTTTACTTCTTATGTCCTACAAGCTGAAAACATTTGGGTAAAAATTTTTGCCAATTTTATTACGTTTTGAAAAAAATAAAGATAAAATTCAAGGTGCGCCGGTTTTTTTTGAACACCAGTGTACATTTCTTATGAGAACTGTAATAATTTGCTTCCAGAGTTATGTTAATACATGATACTGTACTACTTAATAAATACACAAATACTTCATTTTTTGTCTTTTGATCTAACGCAGGAACAGGATACAGTCCCCCTAATGGGAGATAGTGGTCCTTGCGGCGGCTTTGGGAACCTACGTCTGGCGGGCTAATTCTAATGAAACAGAGTTTAACGTAAACCCTCCTTTCCAATAGACCGATTTACTTCATTTTTACAACACTTCTTTCTTATGAGATAGCCACGATATATACCGCGTTTTGTTACAATACAGCAGAAATTAAATTATTCGGAGGAAAGTGCTAAAATGATCAGATTCAGGACAAAAAGAAAAGGAATTATAAAATAAAACACAAAAAAAATGAAAAACAATCATAATAGATGGACTTGCACTAAGTAAAAGTTTCTTATTGAGTGAATATACCGTGCATTGCACTTGGAAGTAGTGCAAATTTTCAGGAACTGCTCCCCGACATATCAACATTTGTAAACGCTTCCTGTTTGTCATCAGAGATGAAATGTTGACAAAGAGCTAACTACAAGACGGTAGTAGTAATCGGATGCCTTATCCTACCTACCACGGGAACTCTATAATTTCATTATTCTCATAGGTATCATCAAAGCATCCTCAATTTTTTTTCGTTATTTTTACTAAATAGTGTTTAATCAGATTCCAAAAGAAATTAATATGAATTACTCTAAAAATTTGTTTATTGTAAGTGACTCACTTAGGAACAAAGGATTTATATCTAGTAAGCGACTTCAGAGTTCAGTAAACCTTACTATAGTTTCTCATTATAATTCAAATTTTAAAAACATCACTTTAAAACTTAAAATATTTATTTTAATTTTTCGTTGGCTTTGCAACAATATTTACTAGTAAATAGATAGTAAATGCTAAATAAGGTTTTTTTTCCTTCCATTTTTAAGGCACATCTGCATTTAGGGCATTAGCTCCAGGCTATCTCCAGGTTGTTACACTTTCTAAACAACTTTGTTGAAGGTATTTTTTCAGCGAGCCCATTATTGGAAATAGTCAACCTGCCACAAGTGGGACTTAATGCCGCGATTCACCTCAGGGGATGCTAAATCTTTTTATTTTATTTATTTATTTTTTTTTTTTATGGCACATCTGCATCTATGCCATAGGTGCCATAAATCAGTTATTGTTTTTAAGTACAGCTAGGTTGTGATGATGCTCTTCAGCATTGCCAAATTGAAATATATAACTCTTAAAATGAGTTCTAAGAAGGCTTCCAGTGGGAAGCGAATTGCTAGGTTGCTGAAGGGGTGTTTACGCCGTTTGTGTAAATATTTACGACTTTCTGAATTCAAAAAATGTAATTTGGGAAGGCAACAAACAATTTTATTAAACTTTATTTAGTTTATTTTTTATAATCACAATATCTAGAAATGGAGAATTCAGATTTCCGATAGGACATAACTGGAGGTGTTAAATCGGAAAAGAACCAATTGTATGCTATATTTGACTAATGTTATGAGTCCATGTCCATTCAGGGCCCTTTCCACTGCATAGGGAGAAAGGAATCATGGTAGAGGAAATGCACCACTTCTACGCATGCTAGAAAATGGAACACTGGCTAATTCCTCTTGAAAAGATTTCAGTTTTTATTTATTACTCAAAAGAGTAATTCCTAAAAGGAATGAATGCATAATTAATGACAATTAATATAACATTATTCGAGTTAGGTTCCGTCTCCAAAGACAGGGCATATATCACCCGAGCCTAAGAGATTTCACGTATTTTCATGTTTCATTTGTTGTTAAGAAACAAATAACATACAAATGTTTACACACTATTTATGTTATTATTTTTTTTTTTATCGGCACCTCGACAAATCTCGGCCATTAGCGCCGACATCCAGGGTGCAGCCAGGAATTTTCTCAGCGAGCCCTGAGATGAGAAAAATTCCTGTCGCTGATGGGGATCGAACCCACCATCCTCCCGCTTATGAATCTAAGGCGCTAGCCACCAGACCACGGGAGACCCCCACACTATTTATTGTTGTTAATTTGTTCTGCAGAATATGCCCAAAAATGGAAAAAGAAAAAAAAAATAATGAAATAAAAGAGTTCTCGGTTTGCCACCCCTAGAAAAGATGACAACTTGTACAAAGAGTATGAAATGATCAAAAAGAAGTGATGATCTGCTCTGCATGAAAGAAGCAACCCTTGGTAAGGAAGCTCTCTCTCTCTCCCCCCCCCCTCTTTGTATACTTACGTATTTACAAACAAACTCACATATATTTTGATTAGATTTAGCACCCAAATATTTTATCAAAAAGAAAAGATCAAGTTTGTTAGCCAGTAGATTCCGCTTTTGGGAACATTTTTTTGGGTGGGGGAATATAAAAAAAAAGCATCAAATATAGAAATTACATTTTATTTTTTTTTGTAATGCCTCATTCTTTAGAAACTTTGAAATTTTGTTTCAGCAGATATTTAAATTTGTTTAGCCTTGAAATGTAAAAATTAATTCGTAAATATAATATAAAATTTCGACCGAATATATATAGTAAAGACAAATGCAGCCCCGGACACCAATCGAAAAATGATTACATGTAACTAATACATAAAAAATGTTTTATAGTCTGAGTCAATCATAAAGTAAAATTTGAATCTAATACTGATGGAAGTTTGCTTTGTACACTTTATAAAATAAAAAAGATTCTTAACCCATTCAAGACGGATAGCCACTTTAGTGTCAGCAGCACGAAAAGACTGATTGTTACTTTCATGACAAGGCCAATTTCTTCGCTTCAAGCAACCGCTGTGACAGCTTTTTGCAATACCTAATGGTTAGTTTTTTAAGCTCTAGTCACATTAATATCTGCTAGAGTTCATAAATATGCAATTTGGGACTATTAAGTAGAGATTTCCCTCTGCTATCCGGTCCTTTTGCATAGTTCTGATACCTCGGTAGGGCCTTATTTTTGTTTTACTCGTTGATATGTTTATAGAGATCATGTTCCGTAGATATTATACCATTGACAACATATCTGACTATATTCTTTTTAGATAAAGTAATTTCAACAATTTTTTAAAAAGTAAAAACAATGTTTCAAAATTTAAAGAAAAAGTCTTTAAGCCTACCATTGTCTTGGCCTTATCCCAGAAAGAGAAAATGGTTATGGGTTACTTTATGAACAAGTAAATAAAGAAAGCTTATTAGGAGAAATGAGAAGAGACGAGTGGTGGAGACTCAGCTAATTTAATGCCGTCCAGTAGAACCAGCTCTGTGAAACAAGCTCCTTTCCCTTGGCATGGAAGGTCTTGTAAGAGTTAATTGAAACAGCATTAAGTTTCTGTGGGATATTTTATCATTAAGTGTTGTCCGAAAATAACGGACCCGGGAAGAGATTGTGAGGATACCCCTCAGAAGATCAGATGATTCATCAAGGATGCAGGGCTACTATAAGTGACCCTGCAGGTAATCAGGGCACAATAGATATTTTAGGTTGAGTTGTTTCTCCTTAGGGGGTCTTGAATCTATTTGCCTATCATTTAGTGTATACCAATAACTTGAATAAAAATATGACTTACTTACTCCTCGGCTCTACAGGTCTTTGTGACCCTTCGCCTTCCCACCGTCCATCCGTCAGCATTCCTCCAATTTTTGTCGCCCAGCTTAGCAGCATCCCTTGCTACTTCGTCTTTCCAACAGAATGAATGAATGAATAAAGTAAATATATTTTTCCTTCAAAATGAACATTGATCTAAGAATTAATCAATATTTACAAAAAAGCTTGGGCAAGGCCCATCAGCTGGAGTGGATTTAAAAACCAATAGCATTAATATAATATCAAAATCTAATGTAAATGTATGCAAAAATATAAATAAATCAAAACATAAATTACACTAATAATTAAATTGTTCTATTAAAAATTGTCTATATTTACAAATGGCCTTGAGATATTTGCAGAGCACTTCCCAGTTTCTGCCATTTATTTATTTCTCTAACTCTTCCTTACTGAAACATGTTTTGCTATAATATTTGAACCTAAACTCCTTCAGTCCAGGACATACTACAAGAAAATGGAAGGTGTCTTCGTCTTCTTTCAGCTTGCACATAGAGCAGCGGGACCTCTCTCCTATTCACCAAGGCTTTTTATTATGGTGGAACATCTCTGACCTTGCCCTTATTATTAGCATTATTCGATAGAGATGTCTGCTGTCTGTCATGTACGAAGTGCCGCTCCCTTGAAATTCCAGCTCTTTGTACAGAAGGTGGGACTGTGTAGCAAGCTGGTTTGCCTTTCTCTTTTCTTTCTCCAGGGTGGCTACTTTAGTCACGATCCTACTGATTGAAGCTGCTCTCATCTCCATGGTCCCATGAAAAAAGCCTTCAGTGCTCTCTCCGGTTTTATGGAAGATTCCTTCCAAATCCCTGTAGATGGCCTGTTTTGTATGAAGAGCTTCTTGGACATGCTTTTTCGGCAGGCGGCGATCTGGCATACTCAGTACGTTATGCATGTAGAGAAGATGCATTTTCAATGGCTTCTTGGCCTACCTATTTTTCTCTTTTTTCCTAGGATTGCCATGTTTAACATCTTCTTCTGCAACCTCTCTTTCTTCATTCCCACAATGTGATCCGCCCATCGCAGCCTATCTGCTTTTATTTAATTAACAATATCCTGATTTTTCAGTATGGCTGCAATTTCAGCATTACTCTTTATCTTCCATCTATCTTAACTGCACCATATATCCTTCTAATGATCCGTCTTTCAAAAATCCTTAGCTTATGTCAGTCTGTAGATGGAAGGCACCATGTTTCCGACCCAAAGGTAACAACCGGTGAATAAAAATATTCAACATAATAAAAGACAGTCAAAATTTCTGCACTTATGGAACACAGTCTTGAAAGTATAGCTTAGAGTCAGTGAAACGGACCAAAAATCAGCAGCATGCTAAAGCAAGGTACAGGCCACTGTTAGTAAAATATAGATTATAGTTTTAATTTATGCAATCCATGTTAGAGAGAAAAAAAAATCCTATTCTGAAAAAAAGAACAAAATTATCTTACACCAATTAATTGATAAATCAATGGTTTCATTTATGAATATACATCCATAAATACTCACTTCTGGTGTATAAAGAAATACTCACTGATAGAAAATTATTGGGTCTCCCCTTAGATGAGTTGATACCATGCATGATACTAAACACGGGAGATGCTGTTTCGGGTCCCACTTGTGCTAGGTTGACTGTATTTAGTGATATTCTTGCTGAAAAAATGACATAAAAATGACTATGACAAATGCAGATGTGCCTTAAAAATAAAAGGAAAAATTAACGTATTTAGCATTTACTAACTACACTGCCGGACAAAAAAAACGGCGCACCTTCAATTTTGTCGTTATTTATTTTCCAGGTTAATAAAATTTGCAAATTTATATAGTGTATATATTCAGCTTGTAGGACACCATAGGAGAAGACAGAAAAGAAAAAAAAATCTGAAAAATTCAGTTAAGTAAAAAAAGAAAATGAGCACACTTCCAAAGTAAAAATTTAACCATTCTAATTCTTGTTCTACGTAAAAAATATTGTTTCTAGTACCTAGTGCTTCCTCCCCTGGTACAAATAACGGCCTCCATCCTTCCTGGTATACCACAAACTAAACTGGCTACTTGATCTTGAGGAATCTGGTTCCACTGATGTACCGGGGGAATTCTCAGGTCTAGGAGGTTACCTGGAGGTTTCTGTTGTCGACGGATGGACCTCCCAAGCTGGTCCCAGAGTTGCTCAATAGGATTGAGGTCCAGGGTGCGTGCGGGTTACTACATGGTCCGGATACCAAGCTCGTCCAAGTAGCCCCTTACTACATTTGCGACGTGCGGACGGGCATTATCCTGCATAAAGAGGAATTCATTGCCTAAAACGGACCAAAAGGATCCGTCCTCTAGGATGTCGGTGATGTACATGTGTGCATTGAGAACCGGTCTTGGGAACACGTGGAGGTCTGTACTTGCCTCTAAAGAAATGCCACCCCAAACCATTACCGACCGTCCTCCGAACTGCACTCTTCCTGCTATATTACAATGCCCATACCACTCTCCTGGTCTCCTCCATACTCGAACTCGACCATCTGCAGCATGGAAGTTATACCTGCCCCATCAGAAAAAAGAACAGAGGTCGAATCATCTTCAGTCCATGCGGCATGTTCTCTATTAAATTGGAGGCGAGCTGCTCTGTGTGAATGGGTCAGGAGAGGGCCGGAAGCGGGTCCATAGCATTCAGCCCAGCTTCAATGAGCCTTCTGCGTACTGTTCGTGAGCTGACATCCGATTCCCGAGCGTCAGGAAGCCTGTGGGAGATCTCAACTGAAGTCTCGGAGTGGTTTCTGAGGGCTTGAATCAAAATAAAGCGGTCATCAGCTCTGTCAATCGTTCTCGGACGCCCTGCTCCCGGCCTCCTATCGAAGCTTCCTGTCTCCCTGTACCTTTGGACTGCACGCCAAACCGTTGTTTCTGGCAGTCCTAGTGCTCTGGCAGTGTATCACTGGCTCCTGCCGTCCTCTATTAAAGCAACAACCTGAGCAACTACAACCGCATCCAAAACCTCTTAAAAAATTATCTTTTGTTATGAAAAAATGTTTTCCAGTGAAAAGAAACAAAACAAAAATCAGTGCGCGTTTTATTTTTACTTTGGAAGTGTGTTCATTTTCTTTTTTTTACTGACCTAACTGTATTTTTAAGATTTTTTTTTCTTCTTTTTTTCTTCACTTATGGTGTCCTATAAGCTGAATATATACAATGCTTTTTGAGTTAAAAATTTGCAAATTCTATTAACCTGGAAAAGAAAAATAACGACAAAATTCAAGGTGCACCAGTTTTTTTGTCCAGCAGTGTATTTACTAGTAAATATTGTTGTAAATGATAATCTATAAACTATGCAAGAATATAATTATAAAATAAAAAGATATGGCTTAAAGAAACACTACTCAAATTGATCTATTAGGAAATAAAGTAACTTATTACGTAGTAAGGTCCATAAGTTTCTGGCCTGGGATAGAAGGAAAGGTGAAAGAAAAAAACTGGTTTTACTGTTTTTCAATATATTCTCCTCTAAGTTCAACACAATTAATAGAACGCTCTGGCAACATTTATATACTATGAAAATAATAATTTTCTTCTTTGTTAAAAAAATGTTCTTCCACTGCTGCTTGGAGCTCTTCGTCGGTGTTAAATCGCCTTCCACGAAGGTCAGATTTTAACTTTGAAAAAAGGTAGAAATCGCTAGGGGCCAAGTCTGGGCTGTAGGGTGGATGAGAGATTTCTTGGAATCCACAGTCCTTCACAGCGGCCTTGGAAATCAATGCTGTGTGGACAGAGGCATTGTCATGAAGGAGGCGGACACCTCTGCTTAACTTCCCTCGCCTCTTCTCTTTAATGGCGTCTCGTAACCGGTGAAGTAGGGCTGCATAATACTCACCATTTGTTGTGCTATTCCTTTCTTTAAAATCTATCAGTAGTATTCCTTTACAGTCCCAAAAAATTATGGCCATTACCTTTTTTGTTGACTGTGTGACTTTTGCCTTTAAAGGAGGCGCTTCTCCTGGTCTTCTCCATTCCATGGACTCTCTTTTGCTGAGTGGGTCATAATATAGAACCATTGTCTCATCCCCAGTTACGATTGAGTCCAAAAAATTCCTTGGGTCGGCATTATACTCGCGTAAAAATTCATTGCAGCAGTGAACTCGTTCCTGTTTTTGAGCAGCTGAAAGAATTTTTGGAACCCATCTTGCACTAACCTTGTTTATATGCAAATGTTCTTTGATGATCCTCAAAACACTTGGTTTTGAAAGCCCTCACCTCGCTTCTGTTTCCTTGGTTTTTAGTCGCCGGTCATACAGCAATTCAGATTCCACAAGTTGGATTGTTTCAGAAGTGACAACTTCCAATGGGCGACTGGGACGTGGGTCATCTTCTAGACTTTCTCTCCCTAACTTAAATAATTTTGCCCATTCTTTCACTGTGGAATACGAGGGGGAGGACTGCCCGTATACACAATCCAAGCGCTCTTTAATTTGCGTAGGAGTAAGACCCTCTTTACAAAAGAATTTAATTACCGCACGGTACTCGAGTTTGAACATTGTAAAAATGGGGAGTTTCCTTCAAGGCTGGACACTGACTGACAAGACTGAGGAAGTGCGGGCGATGGACCTTACCTCGTATAGAAAAAAAAAAAAAAAAAAAATATGCAGAAATTTTTATGTAATAGTTGAAAGATTCATATTATTTCAAGTTTCTTTTTTATGGAATACCATTGTCAGGTTCAAATTTAGAAATTCAGGTGACTTTTGAAAGACCGTTGGAACATTTTGATTAATGTTTTTATTAAAGTGTTATCTTCTATAGTAAAATGAAATACTTCCAATTTCTTCACAAAAATAAATTTTATTTTTCATGCTGAGCGCTTTCAGTAGCTCCTCCTACCATCCTCAAACCTGTGAAAAAATAGATACATTAAAATATTTTGTTGCATAATAGCACACAGCAGCTGTAAAGCTGAACTCATTATAGGTGAATCGCTCTCCTCAACTTTATCTATATCATTTTAATCATTATGACTATTGTTTTTTTTAATTTTGTCTGTTTATGTGTTGACGAATCAAAATTATTGTGATTATTTATTTATTATTTTATGTGTAGTTTTAGGAGTGTTTTAATATTAAGATGTATATCATTGTGCAACAAAATATTTTAATGTATTTGTCACAGCCCTGAGGATGGTAGCAGAAGCTACTGAAAGCGCTCAGCATGAAAAATAAAATTTGATTTTTGTAAAGGAATTTGACGTATTTAATTTTACTAAAGATCTTCCTTCTCTGCCAGCAACCTCAAAGTACTTTGTTACCTTATATATGTTACTCAGAATTTCTCTATAATATTTATTATTTATAAATTATTTTGTAAATAATAAAATTAAATGTTAAATTATTTTCTTTCTGAAATTGTTATGAGTTACATTAATAGCATGTTACTTCTTAAGCAGTTACTATCTCCCATCCTAATAATTTCCAATAGCACACTATCTGGGCAAAATCTTGTTTGGAATTATCCAACAAAAACTCTTATTCAACTACGGGGAAAAACTGTATTAATGACCTCATTTATCAGAAATTCAAGCCTTGCTGAGCAAAACACAATTAATGAACAGAATATAAATAGCATTTAATCTTCCTTTTGATCAGCGATATTTCTACAGGAATTAAGTAAGGCTCTCCAATATTTATAATGAGTTTTTGATATTCTTTTGAATTTTTTGAGTTATTATGTATGTATACTGATTGTTATATGAACTGAATTACAAATTTTACTAGCATTCGGAAAATACTCCCATCCTTACAAGAAATAGATGTGTCGTAGTTTACTGAATCAAACATTTTAATTTGATATTTAAAGAATATTATATCTTTAGAAAAATGCTTGAAATTGTTTAGTCCTTAAATTTGGAGAGTGTTTAAATGGAGATCAGAAGAACTCTCCTTCCAATGGTAGGAATGTACTTGTTTTGGTTTTCTTCCTCATCTTCTGGAGGAGTTTCAATGGAAAGAGTTTTTTCTTAGTTACTATTCTTTCTTTCTTTTATTTATTGGATTGGATATATAGCAGGCCCCACCACACAGTGAGCAAGAACATCGAAAAACCTGAAAAAATCTTGAGAACAAGTTGCCAATGATCTCATTTGATTCAGAAGAAAAAAGTTTTTGAAGAACAAATGATGTATCTTCTTCTTTTTAAATTAAACACACACTTTCAGTATCACTTGTATTGCTGGCAGCTGAATCATGAATACATGAGGTAAGTTGTTGTATGCTATCAGCTATCTTTTTAACTCATTCAAGACTGATAGCCACTTTTGTGACTGGGCCACCTCTTCGCTTTGGGACTAAAAGCCACCACTGTGACAACTTTTTGTGATATCTAGTGGTAAGTTTTGTAAGCTCTAGTCATTCTTGTATCTGCTAGAGTCCATTAAAAATGCAGTCTGGGTCTATTTAATGGGAATTTCCCTCTGCTACCTGGTCCCTGTGCGTTGTTTGTGTCCCTCTGAAGGATGTTATGTGAGTTGTAAGAGTTTTGTGTTCATAGAGATAATGTTCCACATGACCATTTCGGGTGGAGGCAAGCGAATTATAGCTCTACAAATTGAAAACATTAACTTAATTTTACAGTTCTTGAAAAGTATTACAGATCAAACTATTTATTTTTATTATTTTTTAATCTTAAAATGGTTAACCTTACCTTTAACAAAATAAACTGGATTCCTTTCATCTAAGTTTCATTGTGAAGGGTCAAATGTAGAAATGTCAGCTACATCTTCAATTTTTTTGGATTTGAGTGTGTGTCTCATAAAGAGTTCTTGCAACCTGAAAACTTGAACGTAACTGGTCTAGGTCCACTAGGACGAAAATATATTATGTAAGGCAGTCTAACAATATGTCGAAAAAAAAACAATTTTTTCCGCTATTTGGGACCACTGTGCACCGTACAACATTCCTTCACTGTCATTATTTACTACTATTACCATTTGTGTCTGACTGTAACATCGGGATCTGTTTGTAATTATACAAAATTACTATCGTTTCTGTATCTTATCTACTTTGATACTTTTTATGTTGTATCAGTATAATCACCTCATTTCTGTAATCTATTTATAAAAATCTAATGAATAAAAATATACTATATAGTTGAACTTTTAAAGTAACATTTGGAGTATTATTAAAGTTTTCTAACTTACTTACTACGGCACTACAACCAAATGCTGAGTATTGGCCTCCACCTTCAGCTTCCGCCAATTGTCTCCATATTGTGCTGAAGCCATCCAGTTTCTGACACCCGGGATAGACCTAGCATCCTCCGCCACACAGTCAAACCACTTCAGTCTTTGTCTTCCTCTTCTTCCTGTCCCATAAAGGGGTTAAGTAAGAAGTTTTATCGGAATGTCACCTTCTGCCATTCTTGCAAGATGCCCCGCCCAACTCAGCCTACTCAATTTTATTACCTGGACTATGTCTGACTCTTCGAACATTCCTAACATCTTTTGGTTAGTACAACTCTATTGTCCAGCTACTTGTCTGCCTCTATACAACCTCTGCAAAATCTGTCTTTCAAACACCAAGAGATTGGCCTCGCAGGATTGAGAGGTGTTCACAGCCTTAAAGAACGACTGGCCAAATTATAGTTTTGTTCAAAAATCGGCTTTTATAGTTTGTACTCTCTTGATATTCTGTCAATTAAATTTACTATTAGTGAAATAAATTTATCATTAATTACACAATACAATATAAAGTGACTTTGAGCTGCTCCAGCCCTTGATCACTACAATTGCCTTATACTTTTGCCCTTTGTAAACTTCCTTTCAAAGTAGCAGCTCCTCTTACAACGCTTGATCACATTGAGAGTAGCCTAAACTATTTCTCTAGGTGTTATGATAGCCCTACCGATGTCCATCAGCTTGCTAATGCCCCATGTTCAAAATTTATTATGAACTAAGTAAAATACTCCAAGGCTCTAACCAAATCATATTGTCGATACAAATGCAAAGTATCGAAAATGAAAAAAATGCTTTTTTTATTTTCAATGTATACTGATTGCTGTTGGACTGATGTACATTGTTGCAAACTCTCCAAAATTAAAGAAACATAATTATCAATTACAGAAAAAAAAAACTAACCAGTGTGCATTAAGTCAAATTCAAATATATCATAAAATAAAATATATATTGAGTCATCTATAAGGTACCAAACCACTTTTCACATTCGACACTTGGCACTCGTGTCGATAATATCAAAATGCTCTGTTTATCCTTAGTCATGTCATATCTCTTATTATGTTATATCCTGTCTCAACAGTAGCAGGAGAAGAAGCATTTTCATGTTGTAATATACCTCTTCTGTAACTTACTAAATTATTACATTTTTTTATTGAAGTCCCTTTATACAGATTCAAAAGAATGGTCACCAACCGACTCTAAGAAAAAATCTATTAGACTACAGGCCTTTCGAGATATTTCCTCATCCACAGTGTCCTATGGGCAACATACATAAAATGTAGTTTCAACATTTTTTTGGGTGTGGTGGTTGATGACCATTCTTTTGAATCTGATGAATATCCAACAAGCTCCTACAATCCCTATATTTACTCAATTCAATTATAGACCATCAAGCCAATTGTATTTCTAAGGTAACCTTACAGACATAGTAATTGTCTCAAAAAAGAACTCCAGCCTATTTTGAGTGAGAGTTTTCCAGAAGAAATGAACTCTAATCCTTCTTCTTCTGGGAAAATGCAGGTATGTATGTGAATAACAGTATCTATATTATAAATTAATTAGAATATGGAGCCCAGAAATATTTTTCTATTATAGCTTCCATTAAACTAGGAGGGTTCTTGTTTTGGTTTCCTTTCTTTCATCTTCTGGAGAATATTCTCCAGGTCGCACCATGTAAGGGTTACTTTCTTCGTTGTATACCTTTTTTTTTTATTCTACTTTATCAGATCCAGAAAAAGTTTTGTTCTCCAATTCATTTTCTTTTGGCTTGGTCTCCCCGGAGTGCCCATTCCTTTTTAATGGATAAATTTATAAAATATGATTAAATGAGGCATTTTAGCATCTGCTTCACCATTCAACCTCACCTTTACCACACAGGATAAATCCCACCTGTAGGTATGCCTTTCCTTACTGCATTTGTGGGATACCTTCCGGATCTGGCCCATTTTGAAAAACCCACTGCTTATTCACTCACTCCAAATGAGGAAGATCGAGTAAGATGGGGGTCTGTACTTGCACACTAAAGTTTGATCCACAACATGTCAAAGGTTACCCATACCTCCCTTATGGTATTATCACCATGGGGCCACTCTTTCCATCAGTATTCAAACTTCTCTCGCTGCTCATTGTTCTATCTGAACTTCATTGATGTTATTGACTTTGTAGCTTACACTCCTTCTTACAAAGTCCTTATTAGACAATTGTAAACACGAGTAAACATTAGAAAATAATCTCAAAGGGAAGCAAGATTGTAGGCGCCACAACAGAAAAATGAAAGTATCCTAAGCATTAATTACTCTGCCCTCTCATCTTCTCAACTCGCGCTCAAGGAAAACACTATTACAAACATATTCCCCATTTCCCTTCCTTGTTTTACTGAAACACAAATGTTTCTGTCAAATGAAATTAATTTAAAAAAAAAAAAAAAAAAACAATTAAAAACTGAGAAAATCTCGTTCAAAAGAAAGAAACTAACATTTCCGAATTTTAAGCATTCGTTTCTCTGAATGAGATCTTCCCATCGAAAATTTCTGTAGAACCATTTTTGAAGAGAATGTAGTAGGCTATTGAAAGGTTACTGTCCACTTACCACAACGTCCAAGCCGTTTTCGAATTATTTGAGAAAAAATACGCAAATCCCTAAACTGCTCAAGTCAGTTAATATATATATATATATATATATATATATATATGTATATATATATATATATATATATATATATATATATATATATATATATATATATGTATATATATATATATATATATATATATATATATATATATATATATATATATATATATATATTCTAATACTTCCTTAACTACGAATTTAACCCACATTTAAATATCTTAGTTTGGACGAACGTAAAACATCTTTTTTTTTTTTTTATTATTTATTTATGAGCATCCATGCGCATCTAAGGCGTTTCGCTCCAAACAGTTATTGCATATATACATCTAAAAACAAATGGTATACATCCAAATATATATACACATACATTATACATCTATAAACAAAGTAAAACATCTAGAACATATTATAACTGAATCTATCGTTTCGAATTAGACGAACCATAAAATTAGTTAGGATAACTAGTTTTATTCATTTTTCTCCAAAACTCTTGCAAATATCGTATTAAAATTGGTTTCATTCATTTCCCTACGTTAGAAACCCTATAAAAATATTACCTGGAAACCTATTACGCAAAGCCAATTTCACATTTCAATAGCTATAGATCATGAAAATAACGGTGGTTCAAATTTGTATTTATAGTTCAATTTTTTTTTTTTTTTTTTGTATTTATATATAAACAAGCTGAATACCCGTGCACATTTGCACACCCGTTTGTACATTTTATTATACCACGTCATACTATATGTTATTCATCAATTGATAAGTAATTAATGCATAATGTTTCTTGACGTTGGGGCGCTCCGGACCAGTGTCAAGAAAGAGCTTATTATTGCACGGACTTTAAAGTTACCCAGGAAACACCATGTGGAGGTAACCGTGCTTGTTTCCGTTGGAGAGAAAAAAAAAAATACAACAACCGCTTAAAAAGTTAGGTAAACAGAGACATATACACGTTGCAAAGCATAAAACTAACAAATTTGAAGTTTTAAGCACTTATCTCTTCGATTGACATCGCCCGGGACAACTGTACCCGGCTGTCCCTCCCATGTGGCGGCATGCCCACCGAACATTACAACAGAATCTTATTGTAGAGAATTTAGAGTTCCCAACCATTTTCGAGATATTTTAAAAAATATACTGAGATCCGAAAACTTTGTATCACCATTCATACAATTTTTTTCCATATACTTCGTTTCTGAATACCCAAACAGAAAATTAGTTTTGAAAAGTATTTCTATCAATTTCATTCGGTTTCATTCGTTTTCCTATGTTAAGGAATCTTTCGCACAAATTTCGCTCCAAAAACCATGTTCCAGTAAACGGAATCAACTGGTTAATGATCTTGACCTTTTAAATGAGAAGAAAGGTTTTTGTACCAAATGTTTTGTATCAAAATCGGACTGTTTATGAGCCGATGAGGAACTTCTTAATAATTCAACCCCCCCTAAAAGTACTTAAACATTTGAATATCAAAAAAAACCTTTCTTAGCGAGTGTTTACATTCTAAACGTATTGTCCGTGCAAAATTTCAAATTTTTGTGTAAAATGGTTCGGGATATTATTACCTCGGATGGACCATCACCAGGGCGTAAACTCAGGGGGACAAAATCACATTTTATTTCTAGTAATTCAAGGACTGGGTCAGTCCATTTCAAATCATCCAGCTAAATAGTGAAATGAAACCCATGTCCTCAGAATTGCCTGAAACTTTTTTTATTTGTTGAACTGGTCATTCTAATGATTAGAGCCCGGAAGTTAGGCAAAATGCCTTTTTTTATCTGAATGGATATATTGAAGAATCAGATAGAAATAAATATGTTTCACTGCATTTAGGAAGTGTAAAGACAATTTTTATTTTGCCTTTTTTGGCTATTTTAAGATTTAATGCCTTTTTTTGCCTTTTTTACTATTTTTTTCTGGGATTTAAACATTTTAAAAAGCACCGTTCATCGAAGACAAAAAAGTTTGCACAAGTTAAATTACATATATCCGTCACAAATATCTATTCGAGAGCTCATTTTCCCAACCCATGGATTTAACCTCTATAAATAACAGATCCTTCGTTAGTAGAATGAATGATGAAGCATAATGAATACCAGGATAGAGACAGGATGAGAGAAGTACGTCACTTCTTCTTCCTCACACCCCTTTTGCTGTGACGATGGTTAGTTAACTGGTACTCCGGATTTCGAAATATTAAGATATTGCAGAGGAAGGGAGGAAATAACTTCCCTCTAACAGGACAATTATAAAATAAGCTGTTAGACTACTGTTGAACTTCTTAAAGACAGCTCGTGTGTTCGTTCTCACTTATTTATCATGCCGAAAGTTTCATCGTTGCGTGGTAAATTACATAGCTATGTTCGCGAATTCGGTTCGGATTTACTTTCTACTGATGGAGCTATACTCTTCTGTAAAGTCTGTGAAAAATCTATCAATCGTGATAAAAAGTATTTTATTACTCAACATTTCGCAACAACAAAACATAAATCTAGGATAAATACTGTTGGTCCTAAGATTAATTTAATTGCAACATCAGTTACAACATCCAGCAGGCAATCTCAGTTTTCCCTGGATCTATGCAAAGCTTTCTTGGACTCAGGAATTCCGTTCTGGAAACTGGAAAATCAATCCCTGAGGACATTTCTGCAAAAGTAACAAAAAGAAGAGGTTCCATCAGAATCCACGTTAAGAAAAACGTATTTAAATATCACCTTTGAAGAGACGATGCAGAGGATTCGACTCAGAGTTGCAGAAAAGAAGATCTGGATCTCCATTGATGAAACTACGGGTGCAATGAGACGTTACATAGCCAAAGTTATCATTGGAACCATGGAAGCAAAGCAAACTGACTTATCATCAGTATATCTTTTGACGACAGAGGAGATGGAGAGAGCAAATGATACCACAGTGGCACAGTTGTTTACCAATTCACTAATGCTACTCTGGCCGGACGGAATACGGCATGATGATGTCCTACTTTTTGTCACAGATGCAGCACCTTACATGAAAAAAGCAGCTAAAGCCTTACGAGTTCTCTTTCCTAAAATGCTCCACCTCACTAGTCAAGCACATGGCCTCCACAGAATCGCTGAAGAGATAAGAAGTTTGTATCCTCACGTGGATAAATTAGTTTCTAACGCCAAGAAAATCTTCCTAAAATCACCGTCTCGAATCCGGGTTTTTATGGACATAGCACCAGAGCTGGCTTACCAGATGCTCAGCCAGTCCAGATGGCTAGGCCAGTCCTTACCAGATGGGGAACCTGGATCTCAGCAGTAATATATTACTGCAACAACTTGGACAAGATACGTGAGGTAGTTCATGCAGTATCAGTAGACGAAGTTAGTTCAGTTCGCGAGGTAAAAAAGTTGCTGGACCAAGAAGAGCTTAGCAATGATCTGGCATTTATAAAAGCACATTATAGTGTGATACCGGAAGCAATCTTGAAGTTAGAGAAAAGAGATGATTCGCTGGTATCATCTATGGGGATCTTCGAAGATGCTGTAAATCAACTGCTCCAAGCACCAGGAGAAAAAGGAAAGAGTGTTAGTGAAAAAGTTAAACGTGTTCTGAGTGCTAATGTGGACATCGAAAAAATTAAGAACATTCGTAATGTTCTGAAAGGCGAAAATTCTGTTTTAACTGGCATGAGTCCTTTCGATGTAGCTTGTTTCAAATTTGCGCCTATCACTTCAGTGGAAGTAGAACGTTCCTTTTCCATGATGAAAAACATTCTTTCTGACAAGCGTCTGTCTATGACAGTTGATACTTTAAAAAAGCATCTTGTTGTAGCTTGTAATCAGGGAAAGTAAGAGTAAGTACAGTATTTAAAATGCACCTTTTAATTGATAATTAGGAATGAGATTCCTCTTTGCCTTCACTCCTTGTAAATACCTATTTTAATTAAAGTACTTTTATGTATTTCAAGTGCCTTTTTGCCTGCCTATTTTAACCAAAATTAAATGCCTAACTTCCGGGCTCTAATAATGAGTAAGATTCATCTTTGCCTTCACTCCTAATAAATGCCTATTTTAACTAAAGTACTGCCTATTTTCAGTATTTTAACTGCCTTTTTGCCTGCCTATTTTAACCAAAAATAAATGCCTAACTTCCGGGCTCTACTAATGATATATTCCAAATTTTAGTTAGATGTCTTCAATACTTTTTGAGTTATGAATTTTTAAAGTTGTCTATAAAACTTGTTTTTGCTTTTACTGACGATTTAAGTCAAAGCGACTTTCATTTACTAAAAAAATCATTACTCTGTTAATGTTATTGATATCTCAATGGGATTTTCACCAAAATGATCACAATAATATTTTGAATATGGGAAAAATATATTTACTATCTGTTATGTTTCTGGTTGCTAAGTATATTTATTTAAAAACAAAATTTTAATTTAAAATAAATTAAAAACATAAAAATTTCAAAAATCGATAAAAATAAAAGGCGCTCCATAAAATCAAGATCTTTTTTCATGGATACATTCTTAAAAGTATAAACTATTAGATTTTAAAAGAAAAACTCTGGGATTTTGCTGTTAAGTATTCTTAAATTAATAAAATAATATAATTTTTTTTTTTAATAACTACCTACTTAAACGTCGGGCGTATCAGTACCTGACTGGCTGACCGACTATGTGCTGTTGGCATTATAAAAGGGTGGCGACCTGTATATAAGTGTACTGAACCTACATTTACTATTACTTAGGTTAATCTTAATATAAACTTAAGTAAATAAACTATTTTTAAAGTTTACTATAAACTTAGTTTTTTATTATTCTAATTGACTACAGTGAAAAATATTCGTTTGTGTTGGAAAATTAAGCCAAGATTATTATTGGAACAACAACAGTTGTTCTTATCTAGTTGTGATCTATACAAGGCAAGAAAACACCAAAGAAATGAAAGTTTCCGATCTCTGTGAGGTATCTGATGACTGGAAGATGATGTGGCATTTGTCTATGAAACTCAAAAGGTTGTCACAACATTTCTGAAATTAATTATCCAGAAGTAAAAACTGTGATGGTGTTTTTTGCTACCAGTCATGGGAAGTCCCCTCGTGACGGTATTGGCGGAATTATTAAGCGGATTGTAATAAAAGCAAACCTTCAATGTACTCTAGGAGCCAGACATTTTTTGGCTTTTATAGTACAAAAATAGATAACATAAAGCTTACTCTGGTTAAAAAGGAAACAATAATAGATTCTAGGCAAAAACCGGAGGATCGTTTCAGTTCAGCCAAGACTGTGTCCGGAACACGTAGTTTTTACCATTTTTAACCAAAATTTTACATACTTAAATTTTCGGAAACTGCCAAAAGTTAAGTTTATAGTAAACTTTAAAAATAGTTTGTTTACATAAGTTTATATTAAGATTATCCTAAGTAATAAATAATAAATGTAGCTTCAGTACACTTATTTTAATCATTAGGTTTTTTTTTTTTTTTACCTGAATGGGTGACCGACTATGTGCTGTTGGCATTATAAAAGGGTGGCGACCTGTAGATAGCCCGGCGCTAATAGCCAAATAGTTTATGCGCCGTAGAAAAAAAAAAAAAAAAAAAAAAAAAAAAAAAAAAAAAAAAAAAAAACCTACCTAATGATATGATTAATATAAGTGTACTGAAGCTACATTTACTATTTTTGTACTATAAAAGCCAAAAAATGTCTGGCTCCAGGAGTACATTGAACGTTTGCTTTTATTACAATACCGTCACGAGGGGACTTCCCATGACTGGTAGCAAAAAACACCATCACAGTTTTTACTTCTGGATAATTAATTTCAGAAATGTTGTGACAACCTTTTGACCCTTGTCTTGTATAGATCACAACTAGATGAAAAGAACAGCTGTTGTTGTTCCAATAATAATCTTGGCTTCATTTTCCAACACAAACGAATAGTTTTCACTGTAGTCAATTAGAATAGTAAAAATCTAAGTTTATAGTAAACTTTAAAAATAGTTTATTTACATAAGTTTATATTAAGATTAACCTAAGTAATAGTAAATGTAGCTTGAGTACACTTACATAAATCATTAGGTAGGTTTTTTTTTTTTGTTTTGTTTTTATTCTACGGCGCATCAACTATTTGGCTATTAGCGCCGGGCTATCTACAGGTCGCCACCCTTTTATAATGCCAACAGCACATAGTCGGTCACCCATTCAGGTACTGACCACGCCCGACGTTTAAGTAGGTAATTATTAAAAAAAAGGAATTTATATTATTTTATTGATTTAAGAATACTTAACAGCAAAGTCCCAGAGTTTTTCTTTTAAAATTTAATAGTTTATACTTTTAAGAATGTATCCATGAAAAAAGAACTTGATTTTATGGAGCACCTTTTATTTTTATCGATTTTTGAAATTTTTATGTTTTTAATTTATCTTAAATTAAAATTTTGTTTTTAAACAAATATACTTAGCAACCAGAAAGATAACAGATAGTAAATATATTTTTTCCATATTCAAAATATTGGTGGAAATCCCATTGAGATATCATTAACATTAACAGAGTAATGATTTTTTTAGTAAATGAAAGTCGCTTTGACTTAAATCGTCAGTAAAAGCAAAAAGTCCGTCATGCAGGAGTTGCATAACTAAGCACTTTCCTCAGAATTTGGGTAGTGTAGACTGCTTTCCAGAACAATTTGCTTAAAATATCCTACATAAATAAAATAAAAACATGAATAGTTCTCTTATAAATTTGTAATGAGTAACTGATCAATTATTAATTTGCTTCCAGAGTTATGTTTACACATGGTACCTATTACACTACGTAATAAATACAAAAAACCTCATATTATAGAATTTTGATCTAACGCAGGAACAGGATACAGTCACTCTAGTGGTAGAAAGCGCTCCTTGCGGAGGCTTTGTGAGCCTACGTCTGGCGGGCTTTTCTATTGAAATATATTACAAATTAAACCCCCGCTTTCCGATTGACCGATTCAGCTCATTTTTACAACACTTCTTTCTCATGAGTTACCCACGACGTATACCGCGTTTCGTTACAATACAGCAGAAATTACGACCGGTATGAGTATAACAGGAATTTGGGTCCGGAGTAAATCCCCCCTTCTAATGAACCGATTCATTTTATTTTTACAACACATATTTACCTGTAGATTACCACTACGAATACCGAGTTTCGTCGAAATATACCAAAAATCACGGCTGGTAGTGGCGATTTGGTATTGTGGGTCCGGAGTTAACCCCCCCCCCCCTCTAATGAACCGATTTAGTTCATTTTTATATCTCAATTTTCTCTCTATATTAACACAACGAATACCAAGTTTCGTTGAAATATAACAAATACTACGGCTGACATAGTCAAATTAGTGTTATGGATTCGGGGTAAACCCCCCCTTCTGGTGGACCGACTTTGGTGGTTAACGAACTCGTTCAATCGTTTGCTAATTGAATGCTATATACCAAGTTTCGTGACGAAAAAACAAAAACTCTGGCCGCTATCGTGTTAACAGACACATATATATATATATATATATATATATATGCATATATATATATATATATATATATATATATATATACACATACATAGATATATATAAATTTTAACGGGGGTCATTTTCGGTGTCTACTAGGTAGGATCGATAAAGATTTGAAGAAATTTTTCAAAAATTCCGTCATGAGTCCAACCTCAATAGCTACTTTCCTTCGGAGGAAAGTGCTAAAACAAGTTTTATAGAAAACTTTAAAGATTCATAACTCAAAAAGTATTGAAGATATCTAACTAAAATTTGGAATATATCATTAGAATGATCAGTTCAACAAATAAAAAAAGTTTCAGGCAATTCTGAGGACATGGATTTCATGGCCTGGATGATCTGACCCGACTGCCATCATAGTGGAAATTAACCTCAATTAAAAATAAGACTATGAAATAGATAATGTACGGTAACAGCTGTTCTTTATCGTCCTAGCAACGCTTGCTGCCTAGGCTTGCATGTTCTAACCAACTCAAACTTTAAACCCCTCTAAAAATACTTAAAAATTCGAATATCAAAAAATCCTTTCTTAGTGAGTGCCTACGTTATATAAGGAGTGTCCATGCAAAATTTCCAAATTTTCCGTCGTGCGGATTGGGCTGGGCGATGATAGGTCAGTGAGTGAGTGGTATTTGACAAATATATAGTAGATTTTAACGTCCATTATTTACTTTTGAATATATATTGGCAAGTAATAGATAAGCGTTTTTCATAATTATTTTGTGACTGAAAAATGTAGTTTTTTTTTTTTTTTTTTTTTTTTTTTTTTTTTTTTTTTTTTTTTTTTTTTTTTTTTTTTTTTTACGGCACATCTACATCTAGGTCATTAGCGCCGACATCCAGGGTGTAGCGAGGAATTTCACCAGCGAGCCGTGGGATGATAAAATTCCTGCCGGAGGTTGGGAATCGAACCCACCATCTCCCGCTTATGAATCCAAGGCGCTAGCCATTAGACCACGGGAGACCCCGAAAAATGTAGTTATAACTACATTTTTACTTCTATAAGAACTTCGTGGTTTTGGAACGCAAATCTCTAAATGACGTCCCATTCTATCCATTCCAACTACTAAATGGCTTTCTTCTTAACTTCTAAATTTGTATTTAATAGTAGCGAGTTGTAGCGCTCATGGCATAGATGCCACAAAAAAAAAAAAAAAAAAAAAAAAAAAAAAAAAAAAAAAAAAAAAAAAAATGTAGAGCCAGGCACTCAATTAATAAGTTAATTAAAGGGCCTTAGGGACAGTCAGGGAGGCCAAATCCAACTCACGAACGAAGACACTTAAAGATAAAATCTTTAGTGTGCTAGGGTTTTAAACTCAGGTTCTTTAGCAAATTTTTCGAGCGCTCCACCACTGAGCTATCCACGCCCCATGTATATATATATATATATATATATATATATATATATATATATATATATATATATATATATATATATATATAAGAGGAAGGAAATACGCTGAATGATGCCTGAAATGAATAGGGGTAATGGATGTGAACCATCAAATAGTCTAAACAATATCAATTAATGCCAACTATTGGAATGAAATAAACGAAGCGAAGAGGTTGTAAGAGAAGGGGAAAAGCAGTGGCCCCCAGAGATAAATAGATTATGATAATTAGGTAAGTTCTAAGTTTTCGGTGCTGAAGGACTTGAGGGGCCCTTGGTATAACTCGATAAAGGGAGAGGGAGAAGCTCCCTTCCACCTTATACCTCTCTCCCTTAAATTCTATCAGCACTTCTGGGGCTCTTCTTCTCCATCTCCGCCTATAAAGATTTAGATTCGCCCATTGGCAGTCGCTCTCCGGAAAATATTTATCGATTATTGGACTTTTAAAGGAAGGGTAGCATTCGGCCTGTGAAAAATTGGAATTTCTTTTCTCGTAAAGCTCTTCTCTTTAATTAATGCCTAAAAACTTTGCGTTTTTTAAAGTCAACACAACAATTCGAAGACGTGTCAGCTGATTTATTTAGTTAAGTTAAACAATAAGTATAACACAGCTTTATGTGCTGTAAAAACATAGAACAAAATGCGAGATGTGTTAGCTAACCATACCTAGGCTTGCCATATTTTTGGTGAGTGAAACCGAGACACATTAATATGGGATGGGCATACCAGGGGCAGGGCTATGTAATAAAAATTGTACAAATTAGAAGCAAAATGGTGAGTTATAAGCCCTTTTTTTAAGCACGTATCGGGTTGTGGAATCTGTAACTCTAAATTGTTAGTCTACCCACCTTTTAAACATAATAAAGGAATTTTTGCTACTTAATTTATGCTTGTCAGCGCTGTGCAAGTAGTTCCAGCGCTTGCTCACAGTTGAAATATTTCTAATTTCTTTGACACTATGCGCGGTAGTCGAAAATGTTGATTGTATAAAAGTAACCGATTCTTAAAAACATCAATTCTTTACTTTTTACATCTTTCAGCCATTTCCGGGACATTGATAAAACTGAACGGGACACCGGGACTGCATGGGCGTATATAGAAAATAATTTCGGGGGGGGGGGGGGCTGAGACAATTTCCGGTGTAATGAATACTAACAATTTAGATCTTGGAAGAGTTTTAGCCAACTTAAACGCTATTACACCCAAAATAGAATATGTTTTATGAACTAAATGATCTTATTTAATTTATTTTTAAGGGTTTTATGACATTTTTACCGTTCAAATCAAAATTTCGGGGGGGGGGGGGGGCTGCAGCCCCCTTATATACGCCCATGCTGGACTGTCCCGATCAAACCGGGGCGTATGGCAAGCCTAACCATACCCCTCAGAAACGTGGTAGAACCAATAAGATTACTTTCGTCCTTTACTTGGGCGTCGTTCACACTGGACGCAAGTTCGGGCGGTTTATTACAATGATGATTTCGTCTTCGTATCCGCCATTCTTTTCAAACCAGTGTGTCATAATCAGTCTATACAACAACATACCCGTGGCATTGCACATGCGATGTGGAGAAGTTATTATTCTTAGAGAACGTATTATTGAATTTTCTTTTTATTCATCATTGCTCTGAGAAATGAATGGGCGAATAAAATCTACTACGAGAGGGAAGAGTTTGGAGAGTTTCATTCATTTTTAATCGGATACTCCAACAGCCAAAAATATTTTTTCCCTCACATTTTATTATCTCCTAGATCAGGGTTTCCCAACTTTTATTACGCCATGCCTCCCTAAACCAAAAAAAATATTTTCATGCCCACCTTGAGTTTCACAACAAAAATAAGAAACACGCACTTTTTTATCAACTATATTTATTATTTCACAATTTCTCACTTAAATATCTCACTTAATAGATTTGAAATATTTATGCGAACGAACTATTAACAGAAGCGTGTACGGAAAGCAATTCTTTTACGAGTGAGAGATGGATGGAAGCTGAAATGGGCGGCGCGTCACAAGTCGTTTTGTGACTTGTCGAAACTTGTGTAGCAGGGTTTGAATGGCAATCCGGAACCGTTGATGGACCTACGTGTTAATTATCAAATCGACGACAATACTTCCTAAGTTCCTTCCTTTACGAAACCATTTCTTCCTAATCCCCTTCCTATATCTACAACCTCCTCCAGTTTAAATCCTCTATTCCCGTGGTACCCGCTGCTGTCCCTCGGATGTCTATCCTCTCACTCATAAAACAACCTTCTTCGACCGTTCCTTCATCTCCTGAGCCTCCTCCTTCTGGAACTCTCCTTCTTTCGATTCGATGCTCTCCTTACTTTCCTGTATTTAAATCCAGCCTCTTTGCTTTTCTTCCTATCCTCCCAGGAAGACGCTTCTTAAGATTTGACCACCAGGCAAGGCCATTTTAGCTATGTAAATTATGTTGTTGTTTTCTCCGATAAATTAAGTCCACACTCGTTTTTCTAGTTTGCGGTAAGATTATAATTTTTTTCTTTTTATTTGTATGTTTTTTCTTTTTTTCTTCTCTTGTTTGTGCATTTATTTTTTATTAATTTCCTTTTATAGTCCCCATTCCTTTAATATTTATTTAATTTTTTAATATTTATTTAGTTATTTATTTGTTTATTTTAAACTATTTAATTATATTCTCATCCCCCTCTGAATATTGTTTGATCATTGCTCCAATCTCTCGTCCTCTTCTTGCTCCAGTATTCTACAATCCCTCCGTAATCACTATTTTATTTTTATAATTTCTGTACATATGTACCTATGTTTTATGTTATTATTTGAGACTTTACTAATAATATTTGTATTAGTTTTTTCTGCTTTTGTTTGTTTTTTATTTATATTACATTTTTAGGTTAAATTTGTTTATTCAACCGTATGTATTTATATTTAATTCTTATGGGACGAAGTCTCAGAATAAAGTATTTTTTTAATTCAATCATTCATATACGTTTTTTTTTCTTTTCGGAAATGTAAGCGAAGCCTGGTTGGAAAATACTGTCCTAGATGGAATTGAGCTCCCAAAAAAATCCCTCTTATGACACGACTTTAGTGTCCCTAGAGAGGTTTCCTTTCAATACAAAAGGAATAAATTGCTTAATTTTTCAACAAATTAATACCATGGTTTTGGTTTCAAATCTTATGTACACTGACGAAAAAACAAAATGATTTGTTTTCCTCCGTCAGTCGTCTGTGCAAGTTGGTTTCATTGTTTTCACTACATTGGTTTCTTTTCATCGCTATCGCCCTTTAACGTCCGTGCGACAAATCGCTCAAACGCGCATCCAGTGTGAACAAAGCCTTACTAAACAAGTCGCTGCCGAAACAATAAATAACGATTACAGAATGTCCAAAAACAAAAATGTATATTTATTGTGGACGTTGCCTTGCTGAGATGTTGGCGTAGTTTTTAAAGCTCTAAGTGCAATTTCAAATTGTAGCATTACTAATTAATTTATCTGACTCCAGTTTTTCAGATTTTTCACTAATAAAGTTTGTTGTACTGGTTATAGAATAGAGCAATTTTTTCTGTAACAGGCAAGTACAGTGAATTGTTTACCGGTATGTAGACAGCCGTAAAATACGAGTTTCAACCAGTTTCCAGCCTCAATTGAAACAATTACTCATTTTCACGCTTCCAAAAATACTTTTGCAGTATCCTCTGTGTAACTGTGGTCTAGTTGATATAGGCTGGAAGCATAAACAGCTGTTGTCTGTATTATAGGATACAGACAAGAAGTTAATGTTTTATATTGAATTATTCAAAAATATTTTATCTTTATTGTTACGATTCCAACATTTTACCTACGAAAAAGGAGATATATGGTCCTATCGAAATTTACGCCTAATTTAACATTTTGGAGGTATTTTTACGAGAGAACGGAATGAAACCATTTCCAAAGTGATATTACCAACCAAGTGATGTACGCATGAATGACTTTTTAAAAAATTCCTTCAAATCTTCAACGATCCTAAATTAACCCACGTTAACATGTATATATCTATGTATGTGTGTATGTTATATATATATATATATATATATATATATATATATATATATATATATATATATATATATATATGAGGGGCAGATACTTTAGAAGTCTCTGATTCATGACTATGCTCCGGACACCCGATTTTTGGCACTCAATTAATAAGTTAATTAAAGGGCCTTAGGGACAGTCAGGGAGGCCAAATCCAACTCACGAACGAAGACACTTAAACATAAAATCTTTAGTGTGCTAGGGTTTTAAACTCAGGTTCTTTAGCAAATTTTTCGAGCGCTCCACCACTGAGCTATCCACGCCCCATATATATATATATATATATATATATATATATATATATATATATATATATATATAAGAGGGTTATATTTTTGTTATATTGCAAGGAAACTCTGTATACGTCATAGGTATCTAAAGATTAGGAGGGGGAGGGGGTTAGTCCAAACCAAATTAACGGGCTGTTATTTGTATTTCCTTGCAACGAAACTCACTTGAAAATATGCCGCATCAATAAGGAACACGAGTTGTGAAAAAATCAAAATCGGTCTGTTAAGCGTCGGTGTTGATTCATCTGTTCATTACAAATGTAAAAGACTAATTCATGTTTGTTATAAATTTATTCAGGAATGCAGCTGACACTACCAGCTTTCTGAAGGATGTGCTTAGTAATGCAGCTCCTGCGTGACGGACTTGCTAATAAAAGTGGAAGAAACTAGAATTATGGTTTCGGATATTCCAAAACGTTGGATTGAGTTGACATTTTCTTATAAGTTTGGCATTTATCCAAACTAGAATATATAAAGATGGGTTACATTAGGAGCAGAGGAAAAATCATTTTCTGAGTAGTTTTGAACTTTTTGCATAATAACTTAAATATTACAAAAATGGTGATGAAATTTAATTTTGTGGAAGGTTATAATAAATTTAAATAAAATAGCTCAAGGCGTATATCTCAATAAGATCACTTCAGTAGGAGAAAGTGCTTGGTTCTGTTTTGCTTCTGAAATGTTGGTTTTGTTCCATTAAATGCGGAATATTGGCTAAGTTTATGTTTTAAGCTATTTTAATCTCCCCGGATTTACTCGAACTTAGCAAATAGAAGATACGATTCTTACTCCTTGGGTTTGTAACCAATAAGAAAAAGTAATAACATTTAATACTACAATTCAGAAGTTTAGTAAAATAATATAATTTTCCATACAGACAACAATAAAAAAAAATCTTGATAAAAATGTAACGGAGGTTTTTGAATACTTTCCTTAAATGTTAATTACTAATTTGATGTTGGTGTTAAAATAAAGAGATTGATAGTTTTGTAGGCTTGCCATTAGCTTTTATTAGCTCCTTGAGCCTATTGGATATGGAAGGACCCATCTTTGAGACCACCGAGGTCTGAATCTTGCACCATTCTTCGAGGATAGCTTCTTAAGTCTTTCTTTGGACACTCTGAGATTTTCAGTTTTAAATGATCCCGCGGTTGTTCAATTAGGCTTCTTACAGGGAGATGGATGAGGTGCTGGCCAGTCTTGAGCGATCGTTAGGCTTCGGGTACGATACGAGCGACAGAGCGAGCGATCGTTTAGCAGAAGAGGGCGGTAATTTCCTTATCTCCTTCATCGCATACTCCAATAAAAGTTTTCTAAATAAAATATTAATTAAAAAAATTATTATTTTAAATGTTTAGTTAATAAAAATACCTTTCCTTGCATGTTTATTGCGTTTCCAACCTCTTCTCATAGTTTCTTGGTTATGATTGTATTTTTAAAATCACTGTGTCTGTCATTCCATACTTTGTACTTCCGAAATTAAAAGCTCACATTCACTATCATCCAATTTACTCTTTTATTAGTATTCATATTTTAAAATTATTTATAAGAAATGTAGCTAGAAGGTTATAAACATTGGATGTTTTTAATCATCTTTCCACGTAATTTAATAAACAAGGGAAACAAAAATGTGAATTGACAAAGTTGTTCTAAATTTTATTTGCTTTCATATAAAAAAAAAAAAAAAAATTTAAATCGGTTTCAGTGATAGAGTCTGTAGCCTTTCTTGTGGCACGAAAAATATAATATTTGGGGTGAGCGACGAGGAAAATTGTAATGTCTGGGCCAAGCGATGAGCGACAGCCTGCAACCTGCAAGCCACGTCTTCCGGTCGCTCTTGCCTATTGTAGCCAGTCCTCCCTCATTCCTACTGCACTCTAGCTTAACATTAAGGTGAGCGACGTTGCTCTGACGCTTATCACTCATCGCTCTTCGCTCGTATCGTACCCGAGGCCTAAAGGTACCAATTTCGAGCGATTAGAAATTAGTGTTCAAGGTCACTGGCCTGAAAGAAAAGGAACATACCCTAGAGTCATAAGTTTTTCGTACTTGGCTAATTTCTTTTTTCACAATGTCACAATTCTTTACTGCATACCTTTTTTCATCAGTGGATGACAATTGTTCACCTACAGCCGCCCCCTTCATTATAAAAGAGCCTCCCCGTGTTTCGTTGTAAGTTGTAAATTTGTTTCCTTTTTTCAAAGCCTAATTTTTTTTTTTTTTTTTTGCGCTTTTTTAAGAGTTCTAAGTATATTAAGTGTTTGATATATGTGGTTATTTAAGAGGATATATGAAACATCTCCATAATCTTTTTTTTTTTTTTTTAATCTCACAAATAATTTTAAATTGTTGTTTCTTTCCAATGAATATGGGTGTCCAAAAGCCTTTGTTACTACCTGTAATATTTCAAAACACGCTAAGATGGCGCAATTTCTGAAATAATTTTTATTATAAGACCATAAGTTACCATGTGAGTTATCTTGTGAATGTTCTTCAATCCAAGAACTTGGGCCTCACACGGTTAATGACCGGGCAATAACTTGTATCCCCCCTTCAAGTTCTGAGTAGTTTCCTCCTTGAATTTCTTGTTCCAGCGAACTTCACAAACTTACTAATAAAGGAGAATTTCGCTAAATTAATTAAGCTCATGCCTCATTAGCTACTTAGAATGAATTCTCTATGATGGTTCGTTCCAAGCTCGACGATATTATTGAATTAGTCCAGGGTGCATCTGTTTCAAGTTTGACGTTGAGAGGGGCAAGCAAATAATTACGGGAATATTTTTGGAACTAGTCAAATAAGAATGATTGAGGTATGCGTAAATAAAAAAAGTCCGGAACATCTTTTCTTTTTTTTTTTTTCTTTTTTTTTTTAATAACTCTGAAAGTATTCACGCGTAATGTTTCCATTACGCTGTGAATTAACATTTAGAAATGTTAACATTTATTTGCTGCTTTGAAAAACAATTATAAGTTTGAAAATATGGTATAATACAGACATTTGGGGTCTCCCGTGGTCTAGTGGCTAGTGCCTTAGATTCATAAGATGGTGGGTTCGATCCCCACCAGCGGCAGGAATATTCTCATTTCAGGGCTCGTTGAGAAAATTCCTCGCTGCACCCTGGATGTCATATATCATATTTTTTGGCAACTTGAAATACATTTAGGACCTTCATAATGCAAGAGGAAAATGAGGATTATATGGTAAAACAATCTCTATATTTCGTTTAAATCGATTTGATATTGTCAGGAAACGTACAGTTAATTAGTCATAGCAGAGCTTCCAGGTTTACAACATTAGAATGATTTATAATTTTAGGAGGGGCGGTGGCCGTGAATCTTGAGGCGTGAGCACTTAGCACTCCTTGCCAAAGGATCTTTAACACTCCGTACCAACGGATCCGTGCTTGGGTCAAGTGCGTTTTTCACTTGTATTCGTTAAAAAAGAGTATGTAAGGTATGTCCGATTCTCAAATGACATAAAACCACTTCATCTCGTCTTACCTCGCGGGACCTGGATGAGTAAGTTTCAACTGTACGTGCGATTTCTCTATATTTGTTGTCCCGTGTAAGTAGCCACTATTGCAGCCAGTTGTTTAAATTTGTATGGTATGTTAGTCTTGTGGTGTCATAAGATCTATATCATTTCTATATATTCGTCTTGTTAATTTTGCCAGGTCTTCAACGTTAGTGGTTTTAGAAATATTTTCATTTCCGGGTAACCATATCACTTTAATATATATATTATGTTCCTGTAATCTGTGTACATGGTGTAATATTTGTTTGAATATGTTGAGAGGAGAGCTTCAAGTGAACTAAATTATTCCATCCTTCTATTGCCTGATTTCAAAAATCTATATATATGTACATTATTATGATAGCTTTTTTTTGTGATTTATCGGTTATATATGTCGACAATTTTCGTCCCGACATCGGATCGACCTCATAACCTGGGTGGGAAAAACAAGCTGAAACGCTTTAAACTCTTCTGCAAATACATTATTAAAAATTCTTAAAATTTAACATTTTTCCTCATTTGTCCATTTCGATTAAATATCTAAGTTTTAGGCTGAGAACTATATTTTAGATATTTTAGGAATTGTATATTTTAGATGTTTGACTAGTTTCGATTTATCCCAAACAGCTTGAAGGTCTCGGAGCTAAGATCCATTCCCCAAATACTATAATATAGAAGAAGCGAGCCTCTAGGGAATAGGAGCCAATAAGATAGGACCCTGAAGGGCTGAGAGAGTATTGACTATTAAGAGGAACAGGTGGAGCTGGTTCCTAATATCACCAGCCGTCAATCACTGTCTCCCTAGATAACTGTTATCACTCCTTTCGCTAAGTAATTCCATCCTACTCCACTCGACCATCTTTATATTGGTTCTGCTTTTTAATAAAAATCTTAGGCGTTAGTAAAGTTTTATTTTACATTTTATTGAATTCTTCAATCGAAGAGACTTTTTATGAGTTTATTTACGAACGGAATGCGCTGGTTTCAAATTAATAGAAATATTTTAATTCTTGGACAAATTGTTTACACTAATACAGAGGAAAACCTCAATAGTGGCTATTCCATCATCTTTAAAAATGGCTCATGTAGCTCACATACCTTATATACCAAATGGATACGCACTGACTGACTATGACAGTCAAAATATATTAAAAAAAAAAAAAAAAAAAAAAAAAAAAAATCAATTATAAACTGTTTTTCATGTTGCCTTGTCACGTTGGTATCCTTCAAAGTACATCAGCAAATATATAAGCAAAATTAGCTACGCAGAGACCATCTACAGTTGTAGAAACCATAACTTAATCAGATTTATTTATCATAGCACAAAGCATCTTACTGGAATACTGGCATAAAGACTGGACTACATCTGAATACAAGCTAAGACAAATTAAAAACACGACAAGAGCCTGGTGAACAAAAACCTCACAAGACGGGAACAAGTAGTATTAACCAGGCTTAAAATTGGACACTGCTTACTGACTCACGGATATCTCATGAAAAAGACAGACAGACCAAGGAGCAGACATTGCAACGGGGAACTTACAGTGAAACACAGACTTTAGACTGAGAGACAACTTGCAAATCTCACACAACGTACTTGACTTATTATCACCAGGTAGCCCTTACATCTACACTATACTCCAACCATTTAAAGACAAACAACATGTACTCTAAAATATAAAAAAAAAACCCGTAACATTTAAATATAATTTAGTTTTATTTATACAAACAATCAAGCTTTAAATTGACATTGGTTCAGAACAAAAGTAAAAATAGTATTTATATTAATGGTTTTGTGGTATTTATTTTTTTAATTATCTTTTTAATATTACCTAATTTCTTATTATTTTGTCTCATTTTTTTTAATATTGTTATTTATTTTTTTGGACTTGGGACAGTTTTTTAATGTCATAAAATTGTAAAAAGGGACCATCGGCAAAATTGTGTAACTAATTAAAATAAATAATAATGTTATGTTAGCACTAAATTGTAGGGGTAATAATTGGGCATGGGTCGCTAAGGGACTCACTTACATTACCCTGTTAAAAACGGGCCGAAATTTTGGAAATTAATAGTTTCATCAATTCAAATATCCTAATGAGATATATATTAGCAAATCAGAGACTGAAACATTTAGTTTAATTTAAACTGTGGGATTTTCTGTATATGATTAGAGCAGGTATTCTTGTTATTGGTTTTACTCATATTAATTATACATAGTATAATAATGTGGATATCAATAAAGAAAAATAACAATAACTGATAACTATTTTAGTTGACGAATAAATGTAGAAAAGAATAATCCGCCAACCGGAACACTGTTTTTTAGGTTAAATGCCCGCGAAAAGAAATCTTATCGATAACGGCTTTTCGTACCTAGGTTTAAAGGTACATGTTTCTAACGTACAACGGTAATATATGAAACCATTTATAATGCGATATCTGTAACCGTTTTCACAAAATGGAATACTACTAGTTTTCAAAAGTAAGTTTCGTTCTGAGTACTTCGAAACGATAGATTCATTTAGAACTTTTAATACAGGGTTTAGGGAACCCTATAGATGAAAAAAATGAGAAAAAAAAAATTATATCGAAAAAAATTGACAAGAGACGTTTTGAAATTCAAAACCCCAATTAATTACTCATTTTCACTTCACTACGAGTTCATTACTGGCGAGCTGTGACTAGATCGGTTCGGTATCAATGTAGGCACTCACGTCGGCCGTTGCCGGTCAAATGAAATCGGATAGGATTGGGAGAAAGAAGGGTCCAATGTAGGGGTAGCCTAAGACATCATCCCTACCCAGGCTCTTCTGTCAAATGAAATCGGATAGGATTGGGAGAAAGAAGGGTCCAATGTAGGGGTAGCCTAAGACATCATCCCTACCCAGGCTCTTCTGTCAAATGTTTATAAGTAGGAATGAAAATGAATAAGTAATAGATATGAACGAATTTACCGATCCGCGATACGCCGCATTTATCTAAAAATAACGTGGCTTAAAAAGTAATTTCCGAGTAATTGTAGGAGGAAGTAAACCGTTCTATTAACTATTCTAGGAAAATCCCAGAGGAAAGGAGTACAATTCATGTTGTAAGAACTTTACACGTTCTTTAAGACAAAGCAACTTACTCAACTAAAAGTCCTGTAAGTGAAGAAAATTAAAGCCCTACGTTTGTTTAAGTTAGTAGAGAGAAAGCCACATAATTATTACGAATGCTGGGAAAACATGCCCTTCAACCCTCATTTAAATTACCTCTTTGCCCTTATTCTTAGTGATAAATTTTCTCCTGCTCGTTTACGTAATTTAAATTTAATTTTTTTAAATGGAGTCAATGGTGGAAAAGAAAGTCTTCTTTTTTATTTTATTGTCTTATATTAATCTCTTATTTTTATCCTATAATAACTGATTTATTCTAGAGTGCTGAGGCGTGAGACCACATTGCTCTATTTGAAATGAGAGTAAAACATGTAATTGGGTCATGTAGTCTTTTACGTTTTGTGGATATTTTCTTGCTGACTAACTAACAAGGATGAATTTTAATTAAGTTTGTTTGTATGTGATATTCTATAGCCACACTATATTTCTAAGCGTTAATCTCATATTAAGAATGTATCTACTAAAAATCTTATTACTTACATAACAATTATAAATGTCCCATAAAATAAGAAGATACTTTAAATATTTTAAAGGATCTTTTTGTTTGTGTTGAGAGGTAAGGCTTGGCTTCAGTCCCGGGTATAGATGTTTGCCCTCTCATTAATTTTAAACTAGGCATTAACTTTGAAAATAGCTTTAATTTTAAACAGGCTTCCCTGTAACGGCTTAACTTTGAAGGAGAACCCGCATAGCTAGGCCAAACTCCACCTACCCCTTTAACCAAATATCTAGTAAACATCGATGGAGAATTTCGTAGTTAGGAACTTCAAAAAAAAGTCCGACTCGCAGGAACTGCATCATCTTAGCGCGGTTCCGTTCTTATCTCATTTAAAATGATTAAAATAGAAGCTGTTATTATTTTGGGTCCACATTTCTAGAAAGCATGAAGATTAGATAGTTAGCCGTCGAGGTGATAAGTAAAGATGGAATGGTTGGGATTCGGCTAAAGAAACCTCAATACGATTTTTGTTAAAAAATCTATATTTAGGACGTTTCGGCTACTCATTGGTAGCCTTCGTCAGCAATGAAAGTGCCGGGAGGCAGAGGAGGACCACAGTTGACAGTTCATCTTTACTTTCAAGAAAGGTCTTATTTACGATCTTACCTGGATGGGTCCCCGCCCTAGGAAGGACCCCGTTAGGCATTTGAAAAGCTATATTTTGGAAATCCATATCTCTAAGATTAAATTGTTTTTCTTATTTTTCTTAACCTGATTTATTATCAAATACATTATCCAACTATAAGCAGTTAAAAAATAACAAGGAATAAAAACAGACAAAACGAACAGTTCGAATAACCGAAATCAATTACTTTAAAGTTTTAAGCACATATTTCTCCGATTGACATCGTCTAATCAAAACTTTCATTAGAACCTTTTTTGTAGAGCATTTAGTAAGCTTTCTAATGGTATCCTTCCGTTTACCAAGATTATCAACCTTTTTCGAGATATTAAGGAAAGTATACAAAGTTACCAAAACTTTTTATGTCTGTTAATAAAATATTTTATTCTAACCCTTCCTTAACTCCAAACGTAACACAAATTTCAACATATTAGTTTTAATGAAAGTAGAACATGCAGAAAATGTTTCAACTGAATCCCATGATTCTAAGTACCCAAACCATAAACGGTATTCGAAAACTATTTTTCCAATTTTCTCGAAAACGGTCAAAGCTATCGCCTTCAAAATGGTTTCATTCGTTTTCCTAGCCCAAGAAGCCTATAAAACGAGTGCTTACAAGCTTATGAACTCAAAAACGTAAGCGTTACGATTTTTGTTTGCGCGAATTTCGCCCCAAACGCCATCTTCCAGTGGACGGATTTTGCTGGTTAACGAACTTGACCTTTCAAATTGGACGACGGATTTTTGTACCAAATTTCATCAAAATCGGACCATTTGTCTGGGAGCTACAGAGCGAACAGACAAATATATATATATATATATATATATATATATATATATATATATAAACACAAATTTTAATCACTATCATTTTCGGTCTCTAGGGGTTCTGACACGCAAAATTTTCTAGTCGGCACTTCCGGATTGCGTCATGAGATCAATCTTATAAGCGGGGTTCCTCATAATATTTTAAACGTTTGGTTACGTTTGGAGTTAAGGAAGGGTTGGAATAAAATATTTTATGAACAGACATGAAAAGTTTTGGGAACTTCGTATACTTACATTAATATTTCACACACGGTTGGGAAATTTTGATAAATGTATAGAAACCATTTGAAAGCTCTCTAAATTCTCTACAAAAAAGATTCTAAAAAAAATTTTGATTAGGTAATCTCAATCGAAGAAATAAGTGCTTAAAACTTCAAATACGTGTGTTAAGTTCTTATGAACGGGTTTTTGTCGTTCTTTTTGTAATTTTTGTCTCTTTCCCTTAGTTTTTTGTTGCTTTTTATTTTTGTAATATCTTATGTTGTATTTGTAAGGAAAATTTATTTGTGTGTAAAACAGGATAGGTAAAATGAGACCAATTTTCTGTTGCTAGAAATAATGAAAAGTTTTGGTAACTTCGTATATTTTCATCTTACATTTTAATATCTCGAAAACGGTTGAAAATCATGGGAAGCGAAAGGTTACCATTCGAAAGCTTACTAAATGGTCTACAAAAAAGGTTTAGAAGAAAGGTTTGAATAAGCGATGTCAATCGGAGAAATAAGTGCTTAAACTTTGAAGTAATTGATTTCGTTTATTCGAACAGTTCTTTTTGTCTGTTTTTATTCCTATTTTTTCATTGCTTATAGTTGGATAATGTATTTTACAATAAAACAGATTAATTAAAATAAGAAAAACAATTCATTGTTAGAAATATATCAGGCTGTGCCGTATGAAATGTCAGTTTTGGATTTGCCGATTTCCTTCAAATGTCTTGAAACTGTCGAGGCTCCAACTCCGAGTTCTTTGGCATATTCCCTATTGTTTGCAATTGCTTATAGTAGTAGAAAATGTATTTGCCAATAAAACAGGATACGTATAATTAGAATATTTTTTTTTTTTTGCGGAATCTTGGGATTCTCAAATCTCGTATGACTATCTATTGGCCCCCTTCGTATATTTTCCTTAATTTTTTTTTTTTTTTTTTTTTTTTTTACGGCGCATCGACAAATCGTGGCCATTAGCGCCGATTTTCCTTAACATCTCGAAAATGGTTAGGAAATCGTGGCAAGTGAAATGTAACAGTTCGAAAGCTTACTAAATTCTCTACAACAATTTTTTGAAGAAATGTTTGATGGGGTCGTCACATTAGGAGAGAAATAAGTGCTAAAAACGTAGTTAGTCAGTTTCGTTTATTTAAACGGATTTATTTGTGTGTTTCTCGCAGTTTTTTTTCACTGCCCGTTATTTTTGTAATTGCTTATAGCAGTCAAATGTATTTGTCAGTAAACAGGATACGTAAAATTAGAAGCAATATTTTGTTTGTTAGAATTTGAAGATGCCTTATGAATATCTAGATTACAGTACTGGTGTTGATTTCGTTCTTGAGAATTGTTCTTGGTATTCCCTATTTTCATCTGTTACCCATAGTTTTTTATTGCTAGTAGTTTTTTTCTTATTGATTATAGAATATAAATCTTTTTGGTTATAAAACAGGATACGTAAAATTAGTAAGAATATTTCGGAGATTTCTGAGCGAAATGCCTTTCTACCACCACGAACGGCGTTTTTCCTCTATTTTTATCCACTAGATAGACTTTATTTGGCATACTATTCTATATATGTTTTATTAAGCAGGGGATTCTGATGAAATGTCGTGTTTTTGCTCTGAATTTTAATTACGATGTATCTAAGATAGGGTAACATTAGCGAGTCTTCAAAGTTAAGAACCGACGACGGAGGTAGACTTCTTGCTACGATTCAGTCTACATATGTATATTATGTCCTAAATCCAAAAAATAAACTTCACAACGGTTAAATACTATGGGCGATTAGAGCGTCGGTTCAGTGTCCATAGAAACATAGGGTCCGCAGGAAATTTACCTGCTAAGAGTTAATCCTCAAGAGTTGTAAATATACCCCAGGTATCTGCCGACACAACTACAAAGGCCAGCCAGGGACAGAGAGCAACCCTATGATTTTTTTCACCAAAATTTCTTAAACTATACTAGATTCTGAAATAACACAGTTCCAAAAATAGGTTATATACTAAATATTCATAAAGACTACTTAGTTGTAACTTGATTCATCAATTAGCAATCAATAGTTTTCAACACAGTTTATATACTAAATATTGATAAAAAGTATTTAATTAGAAAAGAACAAGATTCCTCAAGACTTGTTTTTGGTCCATTTGTATCTACTCCATAGACTTAATTAGGTATATTATTCTATATCTTGACTTGTTATTCGTCAAGACTTGTTATTTGTCCTTCTGTATCAATAGATAGGCTCTATTCGGCATATAATTCTATATAGGCTATATTAGGCAAGGTATTCTACTCAATCTGCTTGTACTTCTTCTTGAATCTGTTTGTAATCTTCTGTATCCACTAGAAAGGCTTTATTAGGCATATTTTGTATTGATTTACAGAGCTTTGCTTCAGAAAGAGAGCCGGATTGTGTAATTTCCGCCTCTGTGTATAAGTTAGCTACTGTCGATGTCCCTGACGCCTTAATATCACTTTTATTCGAGATGTTCGAGAGGATTTTGACAATTTTCACGGAAAAATATATAAAAAAATAAGTTTATTTATTTTCTAAGCTTCTCAAATGACACTAGGGATATGAACGGAACCGCGCTAAGATGATGCAGGTCCTGCGAGTCGGACTTTTTAATGTGTTGTTTTATCCTCTTTCTGAGTAACTGCGACGAATCTCTATTATAAACGTTGTTACAATCTGTGCAATTAATTTTATAAATATTATTTTTGCTATGCCTTGGTATTATTTAAGTGAAAATGAAAACCAATGTAAGAATCTTCTTACCGATAGAGTCCAGATATATGAATCTGATATTTATTCTAAAAAACTTGAGAAATGTTTAAAAGGGCTGGGGAGTACTAGTATACCCACAGATATAAAATTTCACACAGAATGGGTTATAAATTTATCCAATGAAAATATACCAGAAGAGATTTTAGAATTTTTATCTCTCAGTGAGAGTTTCAATATTTTTCAACCGATTGCTCCCATATGGCGAAGCGACGGCTTCCGTAGTACTCGATCATCGTGCGAGTGTAGACTAGACTACAAGACGGTTGGTGTGGCTTAGTTATTAGGGTTTGGAAGAACCAGTCTACCGTGCTGTGTTGCTTCACCGATCACAGTACCGACACCAGCTCCTCTCCGTCGGGCTACGTCTCAAAACAACACCTACTCCCATTCTTATCCTTCTCTGTACGCATCTTGATCCTAACCCCTTATCATGCGTTTGATAAGATCGTAGGCAAAGTAGAAGAAGAAAGTCCGTCAACAGCATAACTGAGAATTATGGATAGTTTTAGCTCCAATGCTTACATTTATTTATAAAATAAATAAAAATGATTAAGCTCATTTAAATTAGTAATACAAATTATTGAAAAAAGATAGGACTTAATAAATAAATATGTTGGTTCAGGACATCGTCAAACTCCCACTCCCAATGGAATTACTGACTTCTAGAGAAAATCTCTCATTATATATATATATATATATATATATATATATATATATATATATATATATATATATTTATATATACCTATATATATATATATATTTATATATACCTATATATATATATATATATATATATATATATATATATATATATATATATATATACTCTGAATAAAAGACGTTTGTCTCAGAGGGACTGCCTCATCATCCCTCTTGTTTGAAAAGCTTTGAATAGAAACAGTTAATATTTTGAAAAAACATATAACATTTACTCCGATGAATAAAAGCGAGATTTTATATTAGTGAGAGAAAAAGGCAACCAGAAATCCTAATTTAATTTAATGGAGGAAATTTTGTCAATATATACATCATAACTGTGCTCGTGAAAAAGAAGAAACGATTTCATTTGTGAATTTTTAACATTCCTAGTGGAGTTTACAATTTCTTTGTACTAGGATAGATTATTAGCATAGATAAGAATATATTTAATAAAATAATAATTATATAAAAACGAAAATAATTTTCCAACTATTTAACAAATTATGTAAAATAACTCCTAATCTCATGACGAGCTCCGTATAATTATTTATGTTATATATCGTCCTTACCATTTAAAACAATCGAATATCGGAGCAAACTAGAGAACAAACATATTCTATCCATTGAAGAAGTAATATATTGAAAAATGGTCTCATTCGATACTTTTTTTAAGGCATTAGGGGCTATTCTAAAGGGGTTAGTGTTGTGACAATTTGCGACAAGTCGTATCTTCCACAATCCAAGACCAAAGTCTCGAATCTGAAAAACGAGATTTGACATGTTAGGGACGATATATTTACCACTAACAATGACTAAAATCGAATGTCCGAAAGGAAAACAAACTGGTTAAATCTCCTAATTTTTATAAAAAATTACCAGAAAATGTGAATTTGTCTCTTATCAAAAATAAGATAAGATTGCTGGGGGAAAAGAAAATGTTAATCAGTTTTTTACTAAGTTTATAAAAATGTAATAATTATTTAATTAATCTAAGAACTATTGTATTCATTATACTAAATACAATTATAGGAAACTCGTCGTGAGATTCAGATTTATTTTATATTCCTTGTAATTTGTTAAATGGCAGAAAAGTTATTTTCTTTAGAATGTGTGAGTTTCCAATCTAATACAATATTTTTAAAGAAAGTTGCAGCTGCAAGTCTATCTCCAGAGAAAATCGATAGCCTCTCGATTCAGTAGGTCCTGATAAAATACTTACTTTCACAGCATTTTTTAATCTTTATCTTACATTCAATATGGTTACTTAATTTATCTATATTAATAATTACGTTTTATTTTTATACCCATTTTGTTTTTAGACAAAAAGAAATTTTCGATTTTGCAAATTCGAAGCCAGTGCTACTATAACCGTATGAGTAGAGAAGGAGTGTCTAACTAATATTAATAAATACAACTTCTGCTTGAGGTTTCTTTGCTGTGGAGAATCAATACGGATTTCTCCAGTTTTTTTTTTTTTCCAACGTTACATAAAAACTGTTCTACTCTATATTTTTAATACATGCTAGACCCAGAGGATATTACTCTCCTTAAAAACTGAGTATATATACATATATTGTACTGAATTGTATTGTGTGAGTATGTATGTGTATTTATACGATAGCAACCACCATCTTCGTTCTTCGATCGATTGAGGAATGCTCTCGGCACTAAATTAAGTCTTTGTCCGTATATGGGGTAATATTTGTTCTATTATACAAAGCTCGGTCATCCCATTGGTTTTGTAATGTTTTAACTTTATACTACGAATGTATTTTGTATATTTCTTTAGTGTTGGGGAACATCATTCATATATCCTGAGAGATATCTTTGCTTTGACATTCACAATTTTTTTCCAATTAAGCAGTGTCTTTGTTTCCATTATTTTATACTATATATTGTTCAAATGCGGAAGCTGTACATATTGAATTTAACTTGAAATATATTCTTGGAAGGATAAAAAGCAGACATGAATACAAGAGCTGTGTTATATATGATGGTTATACACTGAAAGGTAGGCATGCCTATAAGGAGTATAGAGGTGCCTCCTTGATTTATCGTTTATCATTGGAATATTTATTGGACGTCAGCACTTTATAGAATGAGCCTCCTATAGAGTCCTATCAACTGGCCCTTTGGTTCATGCCTTCAAGAGCACAATGGAAACTATTCCAAAAGTAATTAGATATTGGAACAAACTGTTACTCTCTAATGCTCTATAAACTGGAAGTCAGAGAGTCTAAAAAAACTGCCTATAGCGAACCAATAAGAGCAAAAGACTCCGTCGCGCATGAACTGTTCTTCAGTAAATTCCTCGCATAGATATTATTAACCCGTCATTCTTCAATAATTTGCTTATAATAACCTATATAAATTCAACATAATCATACATAGTTGTAGTATTAGAAATCTCGGAGGTCCGGTGGCCGTGAGTGTTAAGGCATGAGCACTTAACACTCCGTGCCAAAGGTCGTGGATTCGATTCCCACTATGACGTGGTGGCTTTTCTTTCGAAAAAAAAAATACATCAGCTCTATCCTGGCTAGAAAAGAGTGGTAACCTATAGATAATATTCTTAGTCAATAATAATGGACGTTAAAATTTAAATAAATAAATTTCTAAGGTACAGCTGGCTCAATCAATTTTTTTTTTTTTTCATTGTAAATCCGACCTTTTAACCGTAGGATGTCTAAGGTGTTTCCAGTCATACCCATTCTATCGTGAGCAAAAAATATATTTCTTCCAGAGAATCAAAAAATTGCAAAAAATGTTTATAGTCATATTGTTGGCGAATGTATTTCAGAAAAACAATTATTTTTTCTAATTTTTTTTTTTTTTGGGAGGGGGATAAACAATTTTTAGCCCTAATGTATCCAAAATACCGTGTTAAATATCTCGTATTTCTGACATTTTCAACCAACAATTTAATTCTACAAAAAAAATAAAAAATTGCACTTCGCCAAAGATGCGGTGCGATAAATAAAAAATAATATTCTAAAATTTATGCATGACCTATATCACAGTCCTTTTTGATTTTATTGTGCAACTAGCTGAATACCCGTGCTTCGTCACGGCATATAAGTAGTTATTTTATTACGTTAAATAATGTAACATCAAAATTAACGCTACTGTGTATATAATTTTGAGGAGGTTATTATAGCGCCGTTATAGTTCCCGTCATGCTATATGTTATTTATCATTTGATAAGTAATCAAAGTATAATGTTTCTGGACATTGGGGCGCTCGGGACGAATGTCAAGAAACAGATAACCTAGAGATAACCCGTTATCTATGGGTTACCAGTGTCTGGAGTTCGGGATATTATTACCTCGGATAGACTATCACCAGGTACAGGGTAAACTCTATGAGGGACAAAATCACAGTTTATTTCTAGTAATTCAAGGTCTGCCATCATAGTTAAAATGATGCTCAAGTAGAAATAATATTATGAAATAAATACAGTCCGCTAACAGCTGACGTGTTATCGTCCTAGCAACCCTTGTTGCCTTGTCTTGCCTGCTCTCTACCCCCCAAAAAATGTTAAACCCCTCTAAAAAATTTGAATATTAAAAAATCCTTTCTTAGCGAGTGTATACGTTCTAAAGTGAGTGTCCATGCAAAATTTCAAATTTTCCTGTCCAGTGGTTTGGGTTGGGCGATGATAGGTCAGTGAGTGTGTGGTATTTGACAAATACATATATAGTAGATATTTTGGGAAACATTAATCATATATATATATATATATATATATATATATATATATATATATATATATATATATATATATATATATATAGGGGAAGGTGTTGTACCTTTGACCACTTTGCACATTTCAATTTTTTTTTTAGCTTGAATTTTAAGGCTAAATTCATTTTTTTTTTATTTCATTGTAATTAGTACTCTATTGTTTATCATATTTAATTTTTTCAAAGTTCTAACTTTACATTTAATATTTTTTATTATTTTTTAAAAAAATAATCGTACAGTGGTCAAAGATACAACATGTAGGTTGTACCTTTGACCATGGGGTGTTGTACCTCTGACCACGTAAAAACAACACAGCAGTACAGAAAAAAACTGTATTGAATAATATTATAATTAATTGTAAGTTTAATAAATACAGGACATGGATGTAAGCATAATAAAAAGTTATTATTGATATTATGTTATGCTTAATATGCTGAAAAATCCAGTCAAATCGATGAACGTTTTAACTGTCAAGCAGGGGTCTCCCGTGGTCTAGTGGCTAGCGCGCTGGATTGATAAGCGGGAGATGGTGGGTTCAATTCCCACCTCCGGCAGGAAGTTTCTCATCTCAGGGCTCCCTGGGAAAATTCCTCGCTGCACCCTGGATGTCAAAACTCAAGCAGATCCACTAGCAATAGTAGGGTATGGAAGTTAAGCCACAATGTCTTCAACATCAATATCATACAAGTTTTCATCTTCTCTTGTAAACTTGTCACTTAAAGTTTGTTTTTTCAAATCTTAAACATTGGCCATTTAATACCGCAGATCTCTACGACTATATATGTAAACTAAATATGTATGTTTTACTTGTATTTTTAGCAAGTATAAAATTTCCTTTTTCCAAATCATATTTTTCAATTGTTGCTGGTTATCGACTTAACTCACGGAATTTATCAGACAGATCAACGTCACTTTCTCCTGAAGAAATTTCCGTGTCAGTATCAGAATCTGAACTGTCATTAGAATAATTTTCTTTTTATTTACCACTTTCTTAGGAAGGGGTTTATTTGTATGTGGTGTCTTATGTTTAGGGTGGTGCTTTTGTTTTTATTTTCACCTTCAATAATTAGCTTTTCAGGAATATCTGTCAGGATACGAGGTTTCCCTTTAGGCCGGCCCCTATTTGACATTTTCCTTGCCTCCGCTTTTCCTTATTGTACACTGAGGATTAATAAAGTCAGTTTGAACTTATTTAATTTATTATTTTTTAAATTCTTTGAACAATCGAAGAAACCAATATTAATTTATTTAAAAAAATTGTAGCAGAAGAACATAAGAGTTGAATTATGTAAAAAATACTCAGGTGTGTTGTGCCTTTGATCTGGTCAAAGGTACAACAACTAGTCGTGGTCAGAGGTACAACACCCTGGTAGTGTAAATTAAAATGAATGCTAAAAATTTTAGGGTTAAGATAAATGAATTTCAGAAGCTACCCCATGTTCCTTATTGTAATAGCTACTTTGTCAAATGATTTCCATCTAAAAAGACTTAATACAAAAAATATTATGAGGCATAACGTCATCAATAAATAACTTACATTTTTAAGATAGAAATGGATAAGCATTTTTTGCAAGAATCCTCTTTGACTTGAATAATCCAAAGTAGGTTACACAAGCTCTCTAGTGAAGGAGCTAAACACTAATTACACCAAAATGTATAAAATGTTGCTACGTGCAGCGACAGCCTCGGTGGTCAAAGGTACAATATGGTCAGAGGTACAACACCTTCCCCTATACTTTGGGTAGATTGATAAGAATTTGCAAAAAATATTCCAGGGTGCCTACTGAACGAAAAAGTCCTGAATTTTGAAACCAAGTCGAAATTCCAGTTCTACCGGAGTGTATCGTAATCCCGGTACTTCGGCGCATTTGTAATTCTGCCGTTTTTGTATGCATTTACAAATCAATTATTCATTTTTTAAATAAATGTAGACTTAAATATTGAAATTCTATACAAAGGGCCAATTTCAAGCCAATAGTTAAGGCTTTTTCATTTTAATCGAAATTATTTTCTTCTTAATGAGCAAGAAATTTGCTTTTCAAATCATTAAAATGTCACGAAATAGTCCGGAAATTGGCTTTCACAAAAGTAGTAGACACCCTGCATTCAAACATTTGGTAATTTAATAGATACAATTCTTAGGAAAATTCTAACAACATGATGTATAGCGGCATGAATTTTCCAAGAATCATTTCAGTGCTAATTGGTATATTTCTAATAATTTATTTTGATGAATATTGAGGAGAGGGTTGAGATGTCAATTTAAAAGTAATTTTCCTGAGAGGAGGGTTGTCGGTAAATGTGAAAATGCCTGGGGGAATATGAACCTGAGTAAGTGGAAAATCAATCTTTTTATGTTGCCACCCTCTCTTCAAATTATATCAACCGTTCACTCATATCAGGTACGCCCGAATTTAGACAGCTTATTATATCCTATAATTTAATAACTTCGTGCCGAAAAAACAGGTAAATATTATAATAATCTCACGACTACTTGCATACATAGTGTCATTCCCCTCTATTATTTCAGGAAATAATCCTCTGCCAGCATTTAAAATAATTCAATTTTAATTATTGCTATCTTATACCTACTTTTTCGTAAATCATAAAAAATGTATCCCATGCAATAATATATTTATCTTCTACGAAACTACACAGCTATAAATAAATAAAACTATAGCAAGATTTAGTTAATTTTTAGAATAAATCTATCATTTTATATAGATATTAATTTCGTTATAGATATACATATCGCACTAGTATTTCTAAAGTGACACAACTGAAAACGTCTCAGTCGTGGTTTTATGTGGGTGGAATAGCATTAAGACAGGAAGAGTGACACAAGTTCCCTCTGGTGTACAAGCTCTAAAGCTAGGTACATACAGTTTTAATGATTGATAAAGAGATATTTACCATGTTTTTCATAGTCATAACCATGGGCGCATATCGAAAATAATTTCGGAGGGGGCTGGGAAATTTTCGGGGGGGGGGGGGGCTGAGACCATTTCCGGTGTATGTAATACTAAAAATTTAGATCTTGGAAGAGTTTTAGCCAACTTAAACGCTATTAAACCCAAAATAGAATATGTTTTATGAACTAAATTATCTTATTTAATTTATTTTTAAGGGTTTTATGAAATTTTTACCATCAAATCAAAATTTCGGGGGGTTGGCTGCAGGCCCCTCAGCCCCCCTTATATACGCCCATGGTCATAACTGAAAAAGAGTTGTGTCATTTTAGAAATACTAGTGCGATATGTTAAATTTATGTTCCTTTGATACATTTCTAAGAATTTGGCGCATTACCGTGTTATTTTATAATCTGTGAGCTATATAACTGTCATTCTCAACTTTTCCTCAAACGAGGAGGAAAAACAGTTGACATTTTAATTTTAAGATCTAAAGTTCATTTAGGTTTAATATTTTCCATTATACTCTAATTGGTTGCTAATGATGCTAGGGCCTGAATGTGGAATATTCTCTGGGTTTATTTTCGCTTAAATCCACATCCGCCTACACACCGGAGACCGCCCACCAGGCCTAATCTACTTTCTATCCCCTAAGACACGTCTTATCCTACACATAGCCTCAGAGGCGTTTATTATCACTTCTCATTTACATTTTACATTGTTCACTCCTTTAATATAACACACTTCGTAAAGTTCATTTATTTTATTACAACTTTTCAAAGGAATGTAGCAATTGAGGTTGAAAAATTGTAATATTTCAAAGAAACTCTACATTCCTCGCACAAGAAGGCAAAAAACCTTGCAAACCGAAGGAGTTCAATCGCGTCTGAACTAACATTTTAGCGCGGTACCTCCCATAGGGACGAAACCCGCTTATGGGGTTCACCTCATGACGCAATCCGGAAGTGCCGACTAGAAAATTTTATGTTTCATAACAAAGAACGTATAATCTCAAAAAGAAGGGTGGTTCAAATTTGTTTGTATATATATATATAAGTATATATATATATATATTTGCCGGTTCGCTCTCTCACATGTTCAAAAATGGTCTGATTTTGATGAAATTTCGTACAAAAGCCTTTAGTCTGATTTGAAAGGTCAAGTTCGTAAACCAGCAGAATCCGTCCCCCGGAACATTGTATATGATGTCCTTTACTAATGGCACTAAGCATATGGTTTTTTTATTATTATTATTAATGATTATTACAACAATACGAGTTAACATATTTCTAGTAATATTGCTGGTTCTGTTATAATGACATTGTGAGGCTTGATGTGTAAGCGTATGGACGGGACCGCGCTAAGATGACGCAGTTCCTATGAGTTAGACGTCTTTTTATATCTAATTACTTGTAGAATACTGCTCTGATATTGATTTTACATTTTACTAATAGTTCTGAGGCCCGGTGGCCGTGAGTGTTAAGGCGTGAGCACTTAACACTCTGTGCCAAGGGTCGTTTGTTCGCTTCCCACAGTGGGGTGGTGGCTTTTCATTAGAAGAAAAGGCATCAGCCCTGTCCTGGCTAGAAAAAGTCCGACTCGCAGGAACTGTGTCATCTTAGCGCGGTAACGTATATCTCGAAGAATTGGAATGGACTAGCATCACAAATCACAGGAAACTGACAGTAGTCAACTTACACAGAAGTGGATAATTCGTAATCTGTATAAGCCAATGCAATTATGTACTGAAAACGTACTTACTCTTTGACTACTGCTGAGAAGGCTCTGTTCTAAACAACCGAAAATTCGTTGTCATTTTAAATATCTTGTTTTACTAGCAAATTCGTTTTACTGTTATAATCAACTGTAAATATGTGCTCCATGACGAAATAAATTCCATTCTGTCGTGGGTTAAGTCTTTCTATAAAATAAGAAATAACGGTAACTTCAGTTGGAGGCTATGAGGAAGGTTATATATGTAGGAGAATTAATAAAAAACCCACGTCATCATGATTACCACAGCCACTCCTAACTTATTACCTAACTTATTACTTATTACGTTTCTTAGCTTATTTTACTACAATACTAATTTTACTGATAAATGCAATTTAAAACTAGAAACAACCAATTAAAAAGTGAGATAAAGAAAGAGAAAAACCAACTTAAAACAACGATACAAACACTTTTTAAGTTTTAAGCGCTTATATCTCTCATTGACGTTGCCCCATCGAATATTGCTTCAGAACCTTTTTTGTAGAGAATTTAATAAGCATTCGAATGATCACTTTCCACTTACCACGATTTCCCAACCGTTATCGAGATATTTACGAAAAATGCATGGAGATCTGAAAACTTTTCATGTCTATTAATAATTTTTTTTTTTCGCATACTTCCTTAACTCCAAATATAACCAAACTTTAAACATCTTAGTTGGGATTAATTTCCAATATGTAGAAAATATTTCAATTGAATTCCGTGATTTTAAGTACCCCCCCAAAAAATAATGACTTACAATAACATTGATTCCACTTTTCTCATAAACGATTACAGATATCGCCTTCACAATGGTTTCATTCTTATGTTAAGAAACCTATAAAAAAAGTACCTGCAAGCATATAAACTCAAAAACGTAAGCGTTACGATTTTTTTTGCGCGATTTTCGCCCGAAACACTATCTTCTAGTGGGCGGATTCTGCTGGTTAACGAACTTGACCTTTCAAATTAGACGACAGATTTTTGTACCAAATTTCGTCAAAATCGGACCATTTTTGAGCTTGCTAGAGAGCGAACAGACAAGCATATATATAAATATATATATATATATATATATATATATATATATATATATATATGTATATATATATATATGTATGTGTGTATATATATATATATATATATATATATATATATATATATATATATATACATACAAATTTTAGCCACCTACATTTTCGTGATCTAAAGGGTCTGAAACGTGAAAGTTTCTAGACGGCACTTCCGGATTGCGTCATGAGGTCAACCTCATAAGCGGGTTCTCCCTATGGAGATAGGGAGTAACCGCGCTAAAAAGGGTGGTAACCTATAGCTAACCCGTCCTAAAATTCTTAGTTAATAATGGACGTTAAAATTTAAATAATTAAATAATAATAGTTCTGATCCCAATACACCTTGTCGTTGACCGTTTTCTTATCATGTAATCATTTCACTGTTATTAGTGAATAGTAAGACAGTATTTTATTTGTTTTTTTAAGTATTTTATTTCTCAAAAATTGGCATTACACGGGACATCTCATGTACAAGAGCATTATTCAGATAGAATTTACTTTTTGGTTGTCAAATTTTAAACAAATCAACTTAAAAATTAATCAACTTTTTTTCTACCGATTGAGCATATAATTTTTGTCGATAGCTGGTCATGCACCCACAACATTATTTTTCGAAATATGGCCATTTCCAAAATGGCGTCCCGGACGGTAGTGATATGTTATTGGATGGCAATGCTCTTCAAATAATTGTTGTGTCTTTTAACTCTTGTATTTAATGAAGATGGAACTAAATGTCTGTTTTTCTATTCTAAATTTTATTAGCATAATATGTTTTAGTGGAATAACTGAATAGGTTAAACTAGAACCCAGGTTTGTCCCACAATTTATCACTTGAATTGTTTTACTTTGTAGTAGGTATTTTCTTTTCATAAGATTACTTGATAAAAAGGTACAAATGCAAATTGGAAATCATTAGTTTTCCGATCAATCAACCAACCAATGAATAAGGGAAAAAACAATAGTATACTTGGTGTATATATTTAACTAGTTCTTTTTTGCTTTTTTTTTTTAATTTAAATGAATCGTATGAAGAATATTGAATATTTATGTCAAGTGTTTTCTGAATATTTTAAAATCATGCATGTAATTCCAAATATCGTCAATTCATGTCGTCATTATACCGAGTGACAATTAATTTTTGTGTGTATTTAGAATTTATCCTGTAAATTAAATTTTATTTACATGAAAATTTGTGAATACATTTTATTATTTGTATTTATATACTAGCTGTTACCCGGCGTGCTACCCTACACCTACTTTCTATCTATAAAAGCACAAATAAATTAGAAACCAAATAATTAATATTGTAACAATTTGAGTTCATTGTTTCGAACCCGTGATCTCCGAACTGTGAGTCATAGACGTTTTTAACCTACCCTACCTAATCTACCCGTGTCAAGACCTACTTGTGTGAGACGTTTGGTCAAAATCGGTCAAACGGTGTAGATTTGCATAAGGAACAAACATACTGACAGACAGCTGGTAGACGTTTTTGACCTAGCTTATGACACTCCTCGTATCACGACCTACCTGTGTGCCAAGTTTGGCATACAGACAGACAGCTCGTAGAAATGCTTGACTTAGTCTGCGAGACTTCCTGTATCAAGACCTACCATTATTCCAAGTTTGGTCAAAAACGGTCAAACGGTGTGGATTTGCATAAGGAACAAACCAATAAACAAAGAAATAGACAGAAAGACACGTGATTTTTAGCGCGGTTCCTCCCTCCCCCGTAGGGAGGAACCCCGCTTATAAGGTTGATACAATGAAACAATCCGAAAGTGCTGAATAGAAAATTTCGCGTTTCAGAACCCCTAGAGACCGAAAATAACGGTGGTCAAATTTATATATATATATATATATATATATATATATATATATATATATATATATATATATATATATATATATATATTTGTCTTTTCGCTCATTTCTGGCTTCCCTAATGGTCCAATTGTGATGAAATTTGGTACAAAAATCCGTCGTCCAATTTGAAAGGTCAACCAGCAAAATCCGCCTACTGGAAGATGGCGTTTGGGGCGAAATTCGCGCAAAAAAAATCGTAACGCTTACGTTTTTGAGTTCATAAGCTTCTAAGTACACGTTTTATATGATTCCTGGGCTAGGAAAACGAATGAAACCATTTTCAAGGCGATAGCTTTAACCGTTTTCTAGAAAATTGGAAAAATATTTTTTGAATACCGTTTTTGGTTTGGGTACTTAGAATCATGGGATTCAGTTGAAACATTTTCTGCATGTTCTACTTTCATCAAAACTAATATGTTGAAATTTTGGTTACGTTTGGAGTTAAGGAAGGGTTAGAATAAAATATTTTATTAACAGACATAAAAAGTTTTAGTAACTTTGTTTACTTTCCTTAATATCTCGAAAAAGGTTGAGAATCTTGGTAAACGGAAGAGTACCATTAGAAAGCTTATTAAATGCTCTAAAAAAAAGGTTCTAATAAAAGTTTTGATTAGGCGATGTCAATCGGAGAAATAATAGCTTATAACTTTAAAGTAATTGATTCCCCTTTCGAACTGTTCTTTTTGTCTGTTTTTTATTCCTTGTTATTTTTTAATTGCTTTTTGTTGGATAATGTATTTGAAAATAAAACAGGTTTAGAAAAATAAGAAAAACAATTTAATGTTAGAGATATGGATTTCCAAGATTCCAAGACCTTGTCACTAGCGGGTCCCTTTCTAGTGTAGCAGACCCTTCCAGGTAAGATTGTAAATCATGACCTTTCAAGACTTTACTACTCATAGGAATGGCGTTAGTGACCTTAAGGGTTGACACGCCATTATAATAATTAATTAAAAAAAAAAGACTGGTGGAACCAAAATAATAACTGCTTCTATTTTAATCTTTCCAAATTAGACTAGGGATATGAACGGAACCGCGCTAAGATGATGCAGTCCTGCGAGACGGACTTTTTATATAGATAGATATGACATACGTGAATACAAATAATTTCGTATTGTAATGTTTAATTTACGCAAGTTTCAATTATTGTTTGATAACGTCTTCCAAAAATATTCCCGCAGAAAGTAGCTTGCCTTTTTTGAACGTCAAACTCAAAACAGATGGGCCCTGGTCTAATATTGAATTAACCAATTCTGGTTGCCCGCTAATAAACCTATTTAAGTATTTAGACGTTTTTATGGCAATAAAAGTGGAAACGACCATATTTGTTTAGGACAGTTTTATGGAAATAAAAAAAAAAATATATCTCTTTGTGCTCATATTATTATTTCCAGCCCTAGGGTTTTTAAAATGCTTAAAATTTTTAAAATGGCCCATCAATTATAATGTTTAACAGGCTTGATGTCTTTGAACAAGAGAAATAAAATAAAAATATAAAAACTTATGAATAAATAACACCATCTTTCTCGTGAAAATTTATTTTTTACATGAAAACCATTGAGAAGCAGAACATGTGAAGTAGATGTTGGAAAAGTCAATGAAATAGAGTAGCTGGAAAAGAGCCAAACATCCCTGGCTTTCTGCCTTCTTGCCCTTCGTGTAAACACATTAGTTTTTTCGGTATTGCAGTCACACTTACACATTTACCTCATCTCGCTGTAAACATTATTTGCACATTATGTATTCTAGCTATCGTGGAGTATTCCATTCATTGTATTGAAAGCGTGTTATTTAGGAACGCCGATTTAAAATTCTACTACTCCTGTTATGGAAGAGGGGTAAACAGGTTTGGCCCTGAACGCCTCGTACCCATTTTTAGAATAGACAGTTTTTTTATTGTTTGAATTCAGCTTTTAAAAATGAATCATTCAGCTCTGATCGTACTTTCATGTGCCTGTGAATGTTTCCATTTTAATTAGTATTAGTTTCATCTTTGTTGAAAAGTTACAAAGATGTTTCTCATTTTCTTACCTTCTTTTACTAAAATACACCTTTTACTGCTAAATGCAATTTAAAAACAACGAAGTACAAAGTGAGGTAAACAGAGAAAATAAACGTTCTAAAGAACGAAAATGACAGCAGAACAGTACTAGAAAATACACAAACGGCATATTCGAATTTCGCTCGGAAAGCTCTCTTTCAAAAAAACAAAATATTGTTTCTCATTATTTACTGAAAAGTACATTTTACCGGCTATAAGAAATTATAATAATAACGAGCAATAAAAAACAAATGTAAACAGACAAATAAATCAAACCAATAACTTTAGAATGTTAAGCACTTATATCGCTAAATGTGACCTTCCCATCGAAAATTACTTCAGCAACCTGTTTATAGCACATGTATTTTTCAAATGGTTACTGGCTAGTTACCACGCTTTCCAAACCGTTTTAGGGACATTTTAGAAAATATACGAATAACAAAACTGCTCGTGTTTGTTAATGAAATTCATTTTTTTTTAAATACTTCCTTATCCCATATGTAACCAAAATGTAAATATCTTAGACGAATTTGAAACATGAAGAGAATATTTCAACTGTATCCAAGGATAAATACCCGAACAGAAAATTAGTTAGAAATACTAGTTTTATCCGCGTTTCTCAAAAACAGTTATAGATATTTCCTTGAAAATGGTTACATTCGTTTTCCTACGTTACAGAACCTATAAATAGTGTGTAGCTAGAAGTCTACAAACGAAAAGCCAAAAGCACAACGCTTGGGTTTTTTTTCGGACGAATTACGACTGTATATTGTATTTGTTATTCTATATTTGATTTGTTCTGTTTCTAGAAATTTTTAACGCCTCCTATAAATATACTAAAGCGAGCAATCAATAAAACAAATAATATATACCTTTAACCGTTCTCTTAAAATGTTCAAATAAATATATGTTTATTTCTCTCTAATTTCGAACACGGTATTCTGTATTCATGAAATACGTCTAATTAAACACCCTGTGAAAATCGAACAGTGCATGTTTTATAAATGAAATGTTTGTGTAATTTAGGCCTGGTTGAAGCAGATGAACCCCATTTTAACCTAGGCCTTGAACCTGTATTTTTGACCCTGAGCAGAGGATTGCGAGCCACAGGTGTTAGGATCAACTCTCGGCACCTAACAACACCTACCTTGTCCGTCTCTCTCCTTCACAACTCACAGGAACCTGATTTCGGTGATTTCTAGTTTATCCTTAATGTAATAGTGCTTCTTTCTAAGTTTCGCTGTCGAATATCTCCAAATAACCTTATCTGATTATCAGAAATGGAATATAACGTCTTTCCTCCTGCTTATTCTTATCCATAAATGAATCTTAATATTTTTATCTAAGTGCTCCCAGTGCAATTTGTACATACTTATATTCAATTTTTATGGGTAGTATTAATATAAATCTCTAAGTCGATGTACGTATAAGAGATAGAGTGAGAGGGAGGGAAACAGATAATGAAAGAGATCACCAGAGAGCGAGTGAGAGAGAGATTACGAAGCTGGGAGCGAGAACACCAAAAAGTGCAAGGGGGAGAGACATAGTGAGTAAAAGAGTGAGTGTGTGTGTGCGTGAGAGAGAGAGAGAGAGAAAAATAGAGAAAGAGATACACAAACTAACATAGCGTGGATTTGGGGAGTAGTCGATTAAAAATCTGTATGGATACTACAATTTTATTGTTCTAAAAGGCCGTCACGCAGGAGCTGCATAACTAAGCACTTTCCTCAGAATTTGCGTAGTTTAGACTGCTTTCCAGAACAATTTGCTTAAAATATCCTACATAAATAAAATAAAAACATGAATAGTTCTCTTTTAAATTTGTAATGAGTAACTGATCATTTATTAATTTGCTTCCAGAGTTATGTTTACACATGGTACCTATTACACTACGTAATAAATACAAAAAAACTCATATTATCGTATTTTGATCTAACGCAGGAACAGGATACAGTCACTCTAGTGGTAGAAAGCGCTCCTTGCGGCGGCTTTGTGAACCTACGTCTGGCGGGCTTTTCTATTGAAATATATTACAAATTAAACCCCCGCTTTCCGATTGACCGATTCAGCTCATTTTTACAACAACACTTCTTTCTCATGAGTTACCCACGACGTATACCGCGTTTCGTTACAGTACAGCAGAAATTACGACCGGTATGAGTATATTAGGAATTTGGGTCCGGAGTAAACCCCCCCTTCTAATGAACCGATTTAGTTTATTTTTACAACACATATTTACCTGTAGATTACCACTACGAATACCGAGTTTCGTCGAAATATACCAAAAATCACGGCTGGTAGTGGCGAATTGGTATTGTGGGTCCGGAGTAAACCTCCCCTCCTAATGAACCGATTTAGTTTATTTTTACAACACATATTTGCGTGTGGATTACCACTACGAATACCAAGTTTCGTTGAAATATAACAAATATTACGGCTGGCATAGTCAAATTAGTGTTTTGGGTTCGGGGTAAACCCCCCCCCCCCCTTCAGGTGGACCGACTTTGGTGGTTAACGAACTCGTTCAATCGTTTGCTAATTGAATGCTATATACCAAGTTTCGTGACGAAAAAACAAAAACTCTGGCCGCTTTCGTGTTAACAGACACATATATATATATATCTATATATATATATATATATATATATATATATATATATATATATATATAGATATAAATTTTAACGGGGGTCATTTTCGGTGTCTACTAGGTAGGATTGAAAAAGATTTGAAGAAATTTTTCAAAAATTCCGTCATTAGTCCAACCTCAATAGCTACTTTCCTTCGGAGGAATGTGCTAAAATTGAAAATGAAAAATGCGTTTTTTCACATTCAATACTTTGCATTTGTATCGGCGATGTGATGACAAGAGACTGAATGACGTTTATTGCATTTTTCTTTTTAAGCGTATATTCCACCGTCTTGAATTTTTATGGCGGAACTTAGCTACCATGCAGAAATTTGGCCGCAACAGTCATTTTGTTTTAAATATTTTGTATACATTATTAAGATCCTTCATGTTTAAATACTCAAATCACTCTTACCTTTGACATCAAAATGGCTGCTACTTTTGTCTTGGTGTTTCCATGTTAATAGATTTGGATGCAACGACACCTGTTCTGGAATTCTTCTTGTGGATTCAATAATCTAATTCAACTAAGACTAACTAAGAGGCATATCCTAACGTTTAAATAAAACTATTACAACCTCAATAATGAGACAAATTGTGACCCTAATCTCAAAAATTATTTCATGTGTTGGCAGAGAGTTAATGTCAACATGTTTCGCATCATTTGACGCTTCTTCAGGAGCCTAAAAACTATATACAGCCTAATAGAAAGTAAGCGAACCTTCCGCTACAATTGTCACGACTCCATTGATTTTTGGTTTTATTTGACAATGATGTTACGATATTTACAAATTAAATGAATACAAATAAAAACTTCCACAATGCACATCTGTCCCTCTCCGAGAGTACGCTAAAAAATGAATCTCCTGGGAGTTGCCTGCAACGGTATGCTTCTCTAGGAAATCAAGATAAAATTAAGCTCCATCCTCACCATTGAGGTGAACAATAACTAAGCATTCTTCTAGGTTTGATTTATTCAACTATGTACCTTCTTCAAAATTGGGCAATTTTTTTTTTCTATAGCACATACTGCACTTAAATATTTTAGCGGATTTTTGAGTTTGGGTTGTACAGTATTGCTAAAGTCGTCCGTGTACAATTTCACTGGCACATTGCTATGCTGATAAATGAACCCTGCTTCTCATAAATGAAACCTGCTACTGTTATTGAAATTAACAAGTAACTCTAGTGTCAAAAACGAGAATCTGGATTCATATCCCGATCTGCCTAGTCCACAATATTTGCACAGATTTTAAATAAACATGAATTGGACGCGTTTAAACGGAAAGGAACCAAGTGCCATCTGTTCATTCTTTAGAGAATTGGGTTTAAAGTTTTTTGTGGGTCTGAAATTCCTTTATTATCTGAAATGTTTCATTCATTTTCTCTCATTAAAATAATCTGTTGTTATGGTAATGGGGTTTTATTTTTATAGTTATTGATAAAAATGGTGCTTGATTCCTTTCTATTTATTACAGCATACTGGATACACCATTTCCCTTTTTTTTTTGGTATTTTTTTTTTTTTTGCTTTAATGACAACATTATATTTTAACCAGTTTTTTATTACTATATAAATTTTCCAATTCTCTACATGATAGCATTAGAAACTCAATTTCGTTAAAAATGGCGCTTGGCTGCTTTCCGTATAAAGGCGTCCAATTAAGAAGAAAAAAAATCCACTTATGTTTTCTAAGAAATAAAAATTTAAAAAATATATAGCTGAAGGCTTATACTAACGAATTGTATTACATTTCCTAAAAATTATCAGAAAACACGGTAGATATGAGATTTTGAACTTACAAAATAAAGAATTCAATCATCTTAATCTGCGTGCCTGAGTTAAAACTCAACGGAAACTGAATTAACTTGTTCTAAGTTCATGAAGTAAGTTAAATACTTTGAAATTTAATTGAATACAAATTTCTGTTTGTTAAAATTTGAAGAGCATTTGGTTTATGAGTTTGTGAATGGGCAGTGAGCTCTAGATATAAGTCGGTGCAGGGAATTCTAAGCATAAAAACAAACGCCCTTGCTTCACAAATAATATTGATTGACGTTAACGACTGCTCTGAATAGAGGCTGCACTGACGTAACTCCCTTTCGACTCTTTACGTCATTCTCAGCTCTTCGCTTTCTTCCTCAGCAGAGTAAATCATATTCAAAACTAGTTTTGTTTGACCCATTTGTAGAGTTTGAGCAGCTGCATCTATCTTACAACAAGATTAAAAGGGTTCTTATCATCCGTAGAGTCATCATCTCGAATAGCAAATCAAGGCACTAAAGAATAAAACTTTACAAATGAGTAAGAATGCAAATATTTCAGCTAGAACCGAACACATCTTGAAACCAGTTTAGAAATAGTCGGAGTTCGATCTTATTATTTGATAAAACTATTAATTAATTACATGAAGCGGAACACTCAATAAATACGATAAATAATTAATTACACTACAGTTTTTATTGCTTTTAGGCAAGTATTTCTAAGCAAAATTTCCAATGCTTAAAACCAAAGTATATCTTAATAAGTGACTACCTAAATAGTGAATCAATTTGACTTGAAATTGAGGAATGTCTGTGGGCGATGCGGATTGGAGCGTTTTTAGTTGTGGGCGAATGGAGATCTTAACTATTATGGAGGTAAAACTTGCTTTTTAGCGTATTTACTTATGGTGATCTTCCTTGGTATAATTTAGAAAGCTCAAAATAAAAACTTTCGGCTTCAATGAAACGAAGCCAACACCTCTGAAACTTCACGTATCCTTTCCCCCAACTGAATCCTGAGCTCCATCGGCATTTAGGCCTATAGCATGTTTTTGAGATATTTAATAAATTGTACATAAAGTGCCAAACTGTCCATATCGTTTAATATAATAGTTCATTAATCTTTTTCAAACGTATCCTAAACTTATAATTCTTATTTCTCATAAATTTGTTTATTGTAGCGTAATTGGCCACGATTAAAAGCAAAAAAAAAAGAGATTCTGGGTTCAAACCCCGGCCTCCTGATAAAACTTTAAGTCTATTATTCATATCTGAATTACATTAAATTTAATACAACTTGCAATTAATGTCAGGTATGATGGTAGAGTTTATGAATTTAAATTAGCATGTAACACGCGTTTGTGTGTCAGTTCTTAAATATTTAATAAAGTGTTTGAAAACTCATAGGGTGCACCAATTTCTATTGAAATTTCGTTTTTATTTTCATAAATTCAAGTTACTGCTCGCATAGTGGTCAAGTGGGAAGAGTTCCTGACTCACTACAAAAATTTACCGGTTTGAAAATGACCTCAAAAAACTCATTTGTTGCAGGGCTTTTTGAAACGTCACCAATTTATAATGGATGTTTAAGAAGGGCGAGAACACCAGATAGCCGAAAAGTTAGTGGCCGTAGCCTTATCAATTCCTTCATTGATAAAAGATAATAAAATTATAAACATGCATACAAGATAATATAAACTCCCATTCATGAACGTATGTAACTAACTTGCATGAAATGACAACTGATTGAGAAACTGAAGCCAACCTCTACAAGCAGGAAACTTTGTCTTCTTCCTCTATTATTTTATAATGTGAATTTTTTGTATTTTTCATTTTTGTACACTTTCCATAATTTACAACCATGTCGTTCGTCGTTAATCGCCTTAGTTGCGAGAAACTAAGATAAACAAATAATAAAAATATATTTAAACAACTTTTCATAAGGCGGTGTCCCTATTTTACAAAAGCCTTTGATATGATTATATCTCTTTAATTCCTAGGATGAAAATGAACCGAACATCTAAAACAGTAACTCGCCATTTGATAGCAACTAAAGCTCCCAGATAGAGTTGATTGTAAATGTAAAATTTAATGAGATATATTCAGTTTGTCCTAGTTTCTTATCTAAAAGGAGATGTCAGGAGGCCGGCCTGTCTATAATTGTCCCCTTAGTAGATAACTAAGATTAGCTCCAGTATTCCCATTTCCTGTACAAACTATTTTTTAAATTAGCTCACCTGTTTCCTAATAAATATACTCCTAATGATCATCTAATATAAATGAACTTATTTATACAAAGAACATTTCATCAACGTCCGTCACACTAGAGCTGCATAACTATGTTCATTCCTCTGTAAGTAGTACATGCCTAAAGAATTTGCTGACAATAACCAATACAGCCAACGGCCATGGCCACGTTGAGTGCATCTGTGCCCGTTGATCACCGAAGTTAAGCAACGTCGGACCGGGCCAGTACCTGAATGGGTGACCGCTCATGTGCAGTAAACATTATAAAAGGGAGGCAACCTATAGATAGCACAAGTGTTGATACGCCGTTAAACACATACAAACAAAAAATAAATAATAAAAAAAAATAACCAATATAAATATATATATATATATATATATATATATATATATATATATATATATATATATATATATATATATATATATATATAAATCACGTGTCTGTCTTGACCGATTTTGACCGATTTTGACCAAACTTGGAACACAGGTAGGTCTTGATACTGGAAATCTCCTAGGTCCAAGATCAAAAAAATCTACCAGCTGCCTGTCTGTATGTTTGTCCGTTATCTTTTGTCCGACTTTGAATAAACTCGGTACACAGGTAGATCCTAATCTGGAGAGTGCCGTAAGCTAGGTCAAAACCCTTTACCAGCTGTCTGTCTGTATGTTTGTTCCCTATAAAAATCCCACACCGTTAGACCGATTTTTACCAAACTTGGCCTACATGTGCTACATACGGAGGGTGTTATAGGTTAGGACTCACAATTGGGAGGTCACGGGTTCTAAAAAGTTACAAATTCGTGTTATTAGATTTTAATAATACTTATTTTAGCGCGGTTACTCCCTATCTCCATAGGGAGCACCCGCTTATGAGGCTGACCTCATGACGCAATCCGGAAGTGCCGACTAGAAACTTTCACGTTTCAGACCCTATAGATCACGAAAATATAGGTGGCTAAAATTTGTGTGTATATATATATATATATATATATATATATATATATATATATATATATATATATATATGCTTGTCCGTTCGCGCTCCTGACGGCTCGAAAATGGTCCGATTTTGATGAAATTAGGCACAAAAATCTGTCTTCTAATTTGAAAGGTCAAGTTCGTTAACCAGCAGAATCCGCCCACTAGAAGATAGTGTTTGGGGCGAAATTCGTGCAAAAAAAAAATCGTAACGCTTCCGTTTTTAGTTTATATGCTTGCAGGTACTTGTTTTATAGGTTTTTTAACATAAGAAAACGAATGAAACCATTTTTAAGGCGATATCTGTAACCGTTTCTGAGAAAAGTGGAACCAATGTTTTTGTAAGTCATTATTTTTTTGTGAGTACTTAGAATCGCAGGATTCAATTGAAATATTTTCTACATCTTGGAAATTAATTCCAACAAAAATGATTAAATTTTGGTTATATTTGGAGTTAAGGAAGTATGCGAAAAAAAAAAGAAAAAAAATGTCTTAATAGACTTAAGGGCAACCTATAGATAGCCCGGCGCTAATGGCCAAGTTGTAGATGCGCCGTAAAAAAAAAAAAATAAATAAATAAAAAAAAAATAAAAAATAGACGTGAAAAGTTTTCGGATCTCCATACATTTTTCGTAAATATCTCGATAACGGTTGGATAATCGTGGTGAGTGGAAAGTGACCATTCGAATGGTTACTAAATTCTCTACAAAAAAATGTTCTGAAGCCGAATATTCGATGGGACAACGTCAATGAGAGATATAAGCGCTTAAAACTTAAAAAGTGTTTGTTTTGTTGTTTTGAAATGGTTTTTCTATTTCTTTATCTCACTTTTTAATTGGTTGTTTCTAATTTTAAATTGCATTTATCCGTAAAATTAGTATTGTAGTAAAATAAGCTATCAAACGGTGAAAGGTATTGGTACCAGAATATAAATTTGCCATTCCCAAGAATAAAAGTAATTGCCCAAATTAGAACTTCCGGAAAAAACCATATGACATTCACATTCAGAAATCACTCTTACAATATAAACCCAAAGTTAAACTGCAAATATTGTAAATTGAAAGAAAATATCCTGCATATTTTTTTATACTGTCAGTTATATGAAAAATTTAGAAACACATTTTTGACGAATAGGCCAAATTTTATGGAGCAAGATTTCTTTTAATTGTTCAACACCAAAAACCCTTCTACATACATGAACATATACAACTTTTTGTCTCACGCACTAAAAACTAGAGAGCTCTTTTTGAATAGTGTAGATTAATTAATAGAAAACATAATAAACGCACACTTTTTAGTAAATTTGTTTGATAGTATTTTTGCTATTATAATATTAAACATAAGAAAATGTAATTAGTGTATTATATTTGTAAATTCTTATTAGATTAAGCATGGATTAAAAATATTTAATCTCAATAATATTAGACTAATCCATATTATATAAGTCCTTCCTCATGCAATGAGGATATTCCTGTAATGCATTAATAAAATAAAAAAAAGGTATTGGTAATAAGTTTGGAGTGGCTGTGGTAATCAGGATGGCAGTGGCTGTCAGTTTCCTGTGATTTGTGATGCTAATCTATTCAATTTCTTCGAGATGTACGTAACCGCGCTAAGATGACGCAGTTCCTGCGAGTCTGACGTTTTTCTATATGCAGAAAGTAGGTGTAGCATGGAACGCCGGGTAATAGCTAGTGAAATATAAAACTGAATAATATTACAATTTCTATTTTTACAACTAGTTAGAAAATTGTTACAGCTTTAAAAATGTTTACATTCGTTGTCCTACGTTTGAAACCCTATAAAAAGTGTACCTGAAAGCATATTAACGTGAAAACATAAGCTCCATGATCTTCTTCGCACAATTTTCGCCACAAAATAGTATTATTGTAAGTGGATTCTGGTGGTTAACGAACTTCCTATCAGACAAATATTGTTGTGCCAAATTTCTCCAAAATTAGACCATTTTTGGATCAGATAAAGAGCCAAAAGACAAATATATATAAGTATATATGTGTGTGTGTAATGTAAATACATACGCATACTCACATACAAGTTTGAACCACTGTTATTTTTGTAATATACGGGATGATAATTGGGAAATTTTCTAGGCGGAACTTCCGGATTGCGTCAACCTCATAAGCAGGCGAGGAAGGGAAGGAACGCGCTAAAAAATGAAGAAATATATATTGAATCCACTAAAAAAATGTCATAATTCTTCCTAATACTCCCCTTATCAGTATTAGATGTAGTTTCATTAATTGAAGTGTACCTTTATATGTAAAGTTATATATGTAATGACGTGACACTACCCATACTAACTTACGCATGCCCTGTCTGGTTTGGTGCCAGTAACACACACTTAAAACGTCTACAAACATTTCAACACAAGTTACTCCGAATAGTATCCAATGCTCCCTGGTTCGTAAGGAACAGCCAGATCCATAGAGAATTGGAGGTTGATGCATTTTTCACTAATATAGAAAAGCTAGTGCGAAAATATCATCAAACTCTTCCTGACTTTAGCATTGCCGTATTTTATCAACTGGGACAAATAAAATAATCTCGAATAAAAAGACAAACTTTACCAAAATATTTTAAATTTAACCTAAAAAAAAATCATGTTTGTGCATAATACGCTATGTACTGGTCCAAATAACTTCTTTTCTTTTTTTGTAATTACGTAATTGTTATCGCTGATTAAACAATAAATTGCAGGGAGTTACTCATTGCTTAAAACAGTTGCATTATTGTTTTAATAGATGGTTTATGCATTTTGTTTTATAAAAATAATATAACAAATATTTCAGATATCCAAGACTTTTGTTTCAAAATATGATAAAACATTTCGCCATGAATGTGATCTCAGTAGCTGCATTTCTTCAGACTGTAATAAAAGGATTAAATGGAACACTTTCAATTAAAATACAGAAGATCAAAGAAATCGGAATATCTAAATTGAAAACAGTTTTAGTTTGATTAATTGGCGGTCTTCTTTAAATAGCGAATGCCGTTTTGAAAACCTCATTCGAATATGGCTCCTCTTTCTAGGCGAATGGTTGTTCTATTTCCAGATCCAGCACTCTTCTATATACGGTGCTAAAATCCCTGCAACTTAACTTACGTATATGCAGACTAATGAATAGCTTAATGAGAATTGGATCAGCAATCCTGGTCGTAGCGTTCGATGTTCTTCGCAGCGTGGCCATACGCTCTTTTCTACATCTAGGGTAGTATTGTGGTGGCAAATAAACCATATGTTATAATGCTGAATTTAAACCAATTTGTTGCACACGTTCTATAAACACATTTGATCAAACCTATGTCGTGCTAAGGCCATGGTAATTGGAACTCGTTTATTTCAATAGGCTTGTTTGACACGGCTTCAATTATTTGCAATTAGAAGCAAATTGGAACAATTTTCTCATTTCGCTTGCTCAGCTGGGAGATCATTATTTTTACAACTTCACATGCAATGATCCTAAGAAAGTGTATTAACATTCACAAGAAGTACTCTTGTAATGGTAACAGTTTTATTTTATTGTCCATTCACTTCATATCAATTTATTCCTTGAATTTAAAAACTAACATACTCTAAAAATTGGTTAAAAGCTGACTGCAATTGCGAGTAATTAAAAATAAAAACGAACACTTCTCCCTTCGGTCACATAAATTTTACCCACACACGCTACGTACCCAATCGTACTTACTTCATAGAAAGGACAAAACAGCATGTAGGTTTTGGAACGGGACTTCGACCGTTAATCACATACTTAGAAACTTTAGATAATTCAATGGCTTAAATATTCCCTTTGTACTACACAACTTACTGACAGAAGGTCGGACACACTGCTCACACATTTATACTGGAAAGTGTAAGTAGTTTACTAAAAATTACCGCCCCAATTATAGATTCCTATTTTTACTTTTATTTTGGCCATTTTATTATTTATTACTTACTTTATAATATTTTCTTTTATTTTTTCATTTTAGCTGCTACTTGTTTCAGTTCTATTTCAGTTACAATTTTTATTTATTTATTCATTTTATTAAGGTTTTTTTTTCGACTGAACAATTTATCAAATTTGTCAGAGCGTTTTGTTTTTCGTAGTTTTTAACAACTCTTGTGTGCCATGGGCGCAAATAACGTAATGCCCTTCGTAACTGTAATGAAGACAACTGTTACAGAGGACATTACCATTCCTGTAAGTTCCATATAATAAGATTGTTTATACATATAACATGCAAATTCTGCAGAGTTATTTTTAACCGATTTAAAACAAGTTTTGAAATTTGTGTTGTTCATCATGTTTGATATTTGTTTAGAATAATAATTGATCAAGTCTCCAGCTTTAGAAATGTTTGAAATCCTAGCGTGAGGAGATGCGTGACAGTAAAGAATGCCGGTACTGGAGTTGAACTTTGCTTGGAAGACAGCATGTTTCACATTTTATTTATTTATGTTCGGGCAACAACCACTGTCATTCAGCCTTCTTCAATCTAAATTCTACTTCCTTTTTAACATAATTTAATTTTTTTTTTTTGCAATGTCTTGCTACCTCTAGCGCAACCAAAAAAAAAACGTTTCGACCCTAGACTTATATTTGCTATAACGGAAACTCTCTTGACAATACAATTCTAATAAGCAATAGTGCACTTAAGAGTTTGCCAGATTAAAGTTTGGTTTTTACAGTTTTATTTTGTGTTTTTTTTTTTTGGTCATTGCATTCAATAAATGTAATTTGAAATCAATAATGTTTAGAAAAAGTTTAATTAGATTGTCTGGCGCTCGTAAAATATATCCTTCTCAAAAACACATAATACAAGTACTTTATATTTTTCTATGTAAGGGCCCATTCAACCCCTATTCCTTGTAGTATAATTCAAAAGTCAAGACTTCTTGTAGACCTATGGGGGCATGATTAGCTAGTTTACAACCTGCATATTTTATTTTTAAACAAGAACATTTCCTTTCCTCCCTTTCTAATTTGTGATATATTACACGACACCTGCAGTAAAATAAACCCACTAGCTTTAATTTTGCCGCTTTACAATCAACTCCCTCCGGACTGTTTTTAATTATGACCAGTTTTAATGATCTCATAGAAAAGAGGAGTAATTAGTGGCGACTTCTCAAGCATAATAATAAGCAGTATGGTCATTAAACATACATGTATACTTATTCGTGTTTACATGTAAAAATTATTCTGAATTTTATCAACCTACATTTTATGTCATTTACACATATTTATTAATTTTTCAAGAAGAAGGTATGACATATCTTATTAACTAAACGAAACATTTAATCATTAATTGAGTTTGCTCAAATTTAGCATGTTGTCTTTTTTTTTTTTTTTTCCAATTTATAATAGTGAAGAAAGAAGCTTTTTTTCTAATAATAATTATAATCGTTGCCTTTCTGAGGATTTGTCTCAGTTTCTGCTGCTTCTGCAAGTCTGAGTTTCAATAAACTGTGTGTTATTACAATTGTCAAATTAATTATGAGATCTGAACTGCATTGCTAATGCACTGCCTAATCCCATTACGGTGAAGTGCAATTGTAAGTCCTAGCTTGCACTCAGCTGCACGCACGGCTTGCATCCTAAGCTGATTAGCTGATTGTGTTTTGAATCTTGATGCTTATCCTTCCACATCAGAATTCGACGCGTATCACGTGTCGACTCAACAAGAACCAGTTTTTCATAACCATCTCCCAGGACTTTACTTTCCCTTCTTTTAAAGGAATAGTTCTGGACGTTTCTCATTTATAATTATCTTTACAATATATTTTTTATATAATTTTAGACCAATGATGAAATCCATAACGCCTGGGTGGGTTGCAGAACTAAACACAGCCAGGTGGTCAGTTTGATCGACCTGAAGAATATACTTCAAATAACCCGAATAAATACAAAATAAACAACCATATTTTCACGCTTTCATATTTCTAACGAACAACATACACAATTATTGTTTTTTTTTTTTTTTTTTTTTTTTTTTTTTTTTTTTTTTTTTTAAATGTTGCCCGTTATTGCGTTAACACATGTATTTGTAAATAGTAATTTAAAAAGAAATGAATTTAAATTTTTATTACTTTTTATTTTGGTTATTTTTTGGAAATAGTTTTTTTTTTTTTTTGTATTGTTCCTCTTATGCAATAAAGGCTTTATTTATTTATTTATTTATTGCGTTAACAAAGACATATATATATATATATATATATATATATATATATATATATATATATATATATATATGTATATACTTCCAATAGGATCTTTTTCGGTGTCTCGCTAAGTAGGATCGATTTAAAAAAAAGTCCTCAAACTTTTTTTGTGTGTGTATACTCAATATCAACAAGTCCTTCTAAGAGTAATAATGACGTCAAGTATACGGAGAAAGGGAGTTATTACAATTAGACAGAATTAAAATAAATAAACAATCCATATAGGACCCTTTAGTATTGAATAAGCCGGTGATGGTAGAAAGTTTAGCCCTATAGTCTATTTTATTTATAATTATTTATTAATGGAACCAGGAATAGTTTTAGTTTTTAACTAAAACATTTAGTTTTACGTTAAGTGAATTTTAAATGATTAACATTTTTCCAGACCATGAATGTTAACAGAGGATTTCCAAAGTTTTAATAATTTTGGTAGATCCTGGGATAGATGAAAAATGAATCCACGAATTTAAAAAAAAAGTAATTCCTTCAAAAGCTTTGAAAGGAGAATAAAGATGAGAAATAATTCACATCTGGTTCCTTGGGTGAGATGAAGGACAGCAAGGGTAAAGAAATTGCCATGTCCTCGTCTCGTTGGTTGTTGTTACCCTTTCTGACAGGCTGTCTTGTTACCCATCGAGCTTGACGTGGGCTCGACTCCCAATTATCCTCCTTCGGGGGAACATAATCTCTTCGAATCTGCAGTGAAATCTCAAGGACATCGCATAATATTTGAGTATTTCGGAAGTAAGTGTCAAATGTTATTTGTATCGCCAATCAAAATCGTTAGTGTCTAGCTAAATAATAAAGCTTAACGATAGTGACCCAAATTCTATTTTTGTTAAGGAGTAATTTATTTTCAGTATTTATATTACAAAGTTCATTACATTGGTTCTAAGTAGAACGGAAGAAAATTCTATAAATAATTCAGAAGAGCCCTCCGTTCAATCAATTATTTCCCCAGACAGTATATAACAATGAAAAAGGAGTCACGCTGAAATTGAAATTAATTATTATTTATTAATACTGGAAAATAGTAAACTTGTGGTTGACATTTAAAATTAAAAAGCAGAGCAAATGCGGTTCCAATATGAAAAATAGCAAAATCTGATCTTTACCTCTTTTTTTTTTTTTAAAAAATTATATATTACTTTACATTTTAGTAGAGTAATATATATATACATATATACACTTGGTCCACAATAAAGTAGGCCAGCTCCATTTATCAAGAAACGCTTACATGAGAGCCATTAAGTTAATAAATTTCGAATTATGAGAAAAAAGGGTAAATAGTGACGAATTTAGAAAAATGTTTTCGAAAGTTCTAGTGAAAAGGAAAAACTTAAATGAAAAAAATGGGGAAATTAAATTAATAAATTAAGTGTTTCTAGTGTAAACGTTGAGGGCTATAAACAATGAAAATGAATGGGAAATATTAAAATTTTTTCTGCATTATATATTAATATGATTGTTATATAATGACCTATTTTTTAAATTGAAATTTCATGATACAATTTGGCGTGTTCTTAATAGTTGTGTATGTGTCGGCTACCTTCTGTAAGAATGTAAAACATTTATGTTTTTTTTCATTTCGTTAAAATCTATGCACTGGTGTTATGAAAAAGATTTTTTTTTTTTTAATTTTGGTTGTTACAGTTATGTTCTTCGTTAATACGTTAGAACAATCTAATTACTTCATCGGGTAATTTAAATTAGAAGCAATTCAAATGAATAGTATTTAACATTCGGTTGGTGAAGCTCTTGAAGTAATTTGTTTATAGTGAGCCATTTTCTTGCTAAAGTAAACCAGGCCCCCATTACAACGATTTCTTTATTATATCTAAACTGATGCATTTAGAGACTCCCCCTTCTTCTTAGAGGGTCTAGTTTGTTATTGTGGGTAGTGTTCATATTAAGTTCATCATCCTCAGCCGATTTTATAACATTATTTTAAACGGTTTTAACGATCAATATGTTTACCTGTGCCAGCGATGGCTCGCCACAATTATTCTGACTGGTACAGATGTAACGTATATTAGAAATAAGAGCCTGAAATAGGGCCTTGTGCAACTCTTGATTTCTTCTTCCGGTTCAATACCCACTTGTTGAAACATAATATTTTTCTTCTAATTTATATCATTTTATTGCCGGCTCGTAATTCATACCGTACTCTTTACCTTAAGTTTTGAATGTTCGATCAAAAATATTTCGTAAAAAGGTGATTTCTTTGGAAAGTGTACTTACAAGGAAAGTACAGCCAATTTAGGCAATTTCCTACAGTTATTAAAGCGTATTCTATTTAGTTACTGAATTTTATTATCTGTGTGATAAAAGTATGAGCTACCCCGCTATGAATTGGGCCCAATAAAGTGGTAATACTATTCTAGAAAGGTTCTGAGTTGACCTTTTTCAACAGCGGCCTTCCTATTTCTTGGGAGAACTCGGCCAGCTGTCGACACATTAAATCTCTAAGAGCTATCTAATACGCGGTATAAAACACATATTACGCTCACTTAATGAGTCACCACTCGATAATCGGAAATAATAATTCGATTCCTCATAAAGGTTCGGATATACTGATAAATGCCATGTTTAAGTATCGTGTTATGGAAGTAGTGACAGTCTTCATTTCATGACTTCTCCATTCTCTTCTCCTATTAATAAATGTTTGTTGTTACAATTCCTCTTATTGTTTTATAATAATTGATTATTTCCAAAAGATGACGCCAATTAGAAACATGTTTTCTAGTCTTTATGTTTTTGGGTAATTAAGTCACCTACATGGGATTTGAACCTTGATCCGCACTTATTACGGTCGGGTACGCATCAATTTGGCTACAGTGTTTCAAACCACTGAATGACAATTTAATTCATTGAGCATATTCATCTGAAGCAATATAATCTTTTTGAATCCTAAGGAGGGCCATGCAATCTGTCTAAGGTTTTGCTAGTTTGGTCGAATTAACTAACTAAGCATGTTGCGTTATGAAGCGCCTAGTCCAATTTTTAATACACTTGAGGATAAAATAGGAAAAGCTGTATTTGAATTCAAACCTACTTGAAAGAAAATTTTTCCAAATTATTAAGAGTCAAAAATTAAATTACTGACGGTCTATACCGTAATGAGTATTTTACGTCACAGGACAGGGACATTTCATCAAACAATAAATGAATAAATTATGAGTTTTCGAAAAATAAAATTCATAGTCTGATGTTGGTTAGAAAATTAAATAAAATGTTATTGTCCGTCTATGACGATCATCGTGGAGTCAATTTCTACAGATAAAGAAAATAATTATTTTCTTATTTCGTTAATTATAATTAACGATTACTTTTAAAGGCCCTGTATTTATTGTTTCATATCTATTGAGACTTATAATTTTTTTTGTCGTTTATCACGTGAAATGTAACATCCAAATTTGTATAGAACAAATTTAAGTAACTAATTAATAATTAAAATCTACAGACTTTGTATGTACCTTTTAGTCTATCTAGGTTATTTCTCTAAGACTGAATTCCTAATAATACTTTTTTTATTCTATCGTAGGCATAGGAAATATCATCGATACAAATGCAAAGTATCGAATGTGAAAAGTTGTTGGTACCTTACAGATGGCTTTATTTATATTCTATCCTATAATATATTTTAATTAGACTTAATGCACATTCGTTAGTTTGATTATATGTAATTGATAATTATTTTTCTTTAATTTTCGAGAGTTTTTCATTACGTACATCGGTCCAAAAGCAACCAGACAAAGTCCGTCACGCAGGAGCTGCATAACTAAGCACTTTCCTCAGAATTTGGGTAGTGTAGACTGCTTTCCAGAACAATTTGCTTAAAATATCCTACATAAATAAAATAAAAACATGAATAGGTCTCTTTTAATTTTGTAATGAGTAACTGATCAATTATTAATTTGCTTCCAGAGTTATGGTGCCTACTATACTACGTAATAAATACAAAAAACCTCATATTATCGTATTTTGATCTAACGCAGGAACAGGATACAGTCCCTCTAGTGGTAGAAAGCGCTCCTTGCGGCGGCTTTGTGAACCTACGTCTGGCGGGCTTTTCTATTGAAATATATTACAAAGTAAACCCCCCCCCCTTTCCGATTGACCGATTCAGCTCATTTTTACAACACTTCTTTCCCATGAGTTACCCACGACGCATACCGCGTTTTGTTACAATACAGCAGAAATTACGACCGGTATGAGTATATTAGTAATTTGGGTCCGGAGTAACCCCCCCCCCCCCCCCTCCTAATTAACCGATTTAGATTATTTTTACAACACATATTTACCTGTAGATTACCTCTACGAATACCGAGTTTCGTCGAAATATACTAAAAATCACGGCTGGTAGTGGCGAATTGGTATTGTGGGTCCGGAGTAAACCCCCCTCGTAATGAACCGATTTAGTTTATTTTTACAACACATATTTACCTGTGGATTACCACTACGAATACCGACTTTCGTCGAAATATACCAAAAATCACGGCTGGTAGTGGCGAATTGGTATTGTGGGTTCGGAGTAAACCCCCCCTCCTAATGAACCGATTTAGTTCATTTTTGTATCTCACTTTGCTCTCTATATTACCACTACGAGTACCAAGTTTCGTTGAAATATAACAAATATTACGGCTGACATGGTCAGATTACTGCTTTGGGTTCGGGGTAAACCCCCCCTTCCGGTGGACCGACTTTGGTGGTTAACGAACTCGTTCAATCGTTTGGTAATTGAATGCTATATACCAAGTTTCGTGACGAAAAAACAAAAACTCTGGCCGCTATCGTGTTAACAGACACATATATATATATATATATATATATATATATATATATATATATATATATGTATATATATATATATATATATAAATTTTAACGGGGGTCATTTTCGGTGTCTTTTAGGTAGGATCGATAAAGATTTGAAGACATTTTTCAAAAATTCCGTCATGAGTCCAACCTCAATAGCTACTTTCCTTCGGAGGAAAGTGCTAAAATTGAAAATGAAAAATGCGTTTTTTCACATTCAATACTTTGCATTTGTATCGGCGATATGATGACAAGAGACTGAATGACGTTTATTGCATTTTTCTTTTTAAGCGTATATTCCACCGTCTTGAATTGTTATGGCGGAACTTAGCTACCATGCAGAAATTTGGCCGCAACAGTCATTTTGTTTTTAATACTTTGTATACATTATTAAGATCCTTCATGTTTAAATACTCAAATCACTCTTACCTTTGACATCAAAATGGCTGCTACTTTTCTCTTGTTTTTGTCTTGGTGTTTCCATGTTAATAGATTTGGATGCAACGACACCTGTTCTGGAATTCTTCTTGTGGATTCAATAATCTAATTCAACTAAGACTAACTAAGAGGCATATCCTAACGTTTAAATAAAACTATTACAACCTCAATAATGAGACAAATTGTGACCCTAATCCCAAAAATTATTTCATGTGTTGGCAGAGAGTTAATGTCAACATGTTTCCCATCATTGGACGCTTCTTCAGGAGCCTAAAAACTATATACAGCCTAATAGAAAGTAAGCGAACCTTCCGCTACAATTGTCACGACTCCATTGATTTTTTTTTATTATATATTTTGGATAAATGTGGTACTGTTTACAATCCTTTAAAAACTGATTGCGTGTCATGACGTTGATCTTCTCGCTGATGATTCCTTCAGATGTATTTTGTAATCGTTTCGTCGTCCAAATTCATTTCGAGGATCTCGAACTAGTTGCGAAACATGTAGACCTAAATTACAATAAATTGTCTATTATGTTAATTTTATTCAATGACCTTCTGCCTACACATGAAATAACTTCAATAATGTTTTATGTAAAAAATCAAAGACTTGTGATTTAACAAAAATAAAATACACATATTTGTATGTTACATATAATTATATCAAAATGTATTGTATATCATTTTTATTACCTCTATTTCTGTCACCCAGAAACTACGGGTCAATGAGAGTTCGAATAAATTGTTCATAAATTCTTCCTCGAGGTTTATCTTAAGAGAAAACTACATTCCTATGGAATTATAATTTGTTGTAGACTAGTTGATTAACTATGTGTGTTTTGCTCAAATCGAACAAAAATGTATGAAAGAATTACTATGATTATAAAAAATAAATAATTAATTTTATATTTCTTTATTCATGGTGAAATGTTGTCATGCGAGACAAACGAAATTTTCATTGAGGTAAAAAAAAAAAACGAATGAACTGGGAGCCATCGTCACGTTGATTATATCTGAGTTATTTGGGGAACGTGGCGTCCATCTGGTTGAACGAAAAGGAATCTAAAAATAGAGATATTTTATGTATAAATACATTGAAGAGCCAACGTGTGTTGGAGGAATGAGTGGGATGTAGATTGAATCTAGAAGAGCTACTCGAGATGGGTTTTGTAGTAGCTTGTATTTATTAAAAAACCGTCGCGCAGGAGCAGCGTATCTATGCACTATCCAGCGAAAAATTAGGTTAATTTAGTCCTGGATCGGGCGCAATGGTTCTATTGGGACGGGTGGGTGGTTTTTAAGGTAACCCCGTCCCGTACCTCAGCACAAGGTGCTCCTCCTCCCAGTACCTTCCTAGGTCGGTCCCGTCTACACCCCCACTTTAATTGCCTCAGATCGCTTAGAAAGTAAATAAAGCGTCGCCGTACCATTGCGCCTGATCCCGTCACAAACTTTGAAGCTTGTGAATTTCCTTAAAAATATGTTTTAACGATGACTAAACTGAAAAAAAAAAAAAGTTACAAAAATGTGTCCGCTTGCGTTCACTTATGCGCGGTGACCATGTACGAAAAAGAAGACTGTATGTAATACAGTACATTACGTAGGTTTGTCGGGTGGACCTAAAGCATATTTATGTTCCTGAATTTGAGCAGAAGGCTCTAAATGATTTCTTTTCTCTTTATTTCGGTCATTTCAACATATATTTGTAATTATAGATATGTATAATAAGATATATTTGTTATTATCGGCTAACTCGATTATAATGTTTTCATTTATCTTTTTTCAGAACTAAACCCCAGCTTCTATTAAATATATTATGCAGGATTCCAGTGTACCCTACCATTTTCTGAGAAATGTTCCTAGTTATGCAGCTCCTGCGTGACATATTCTTTTTATTATATTTTGTAGGTTGCACATCTGCTGTAATGGATATTTGCAACCTGACTGTCAATGCTTTCTAATATTTAATTGTTTATTATAGCTGGCTGTGAAAATATTTTACACTTCACTTAACATTACCAATATTAATGGTATGTATAAATATCCCTAGGAGACCATCAGAATCGTCGGTATGGATATATAAGTGAACTGCAGATGTATGATAGATGGAAAGAAAAGGGCCTAGTTGACTATTGCTGTAGCCGGTATAAAGACCAGGCACTCAGACAAATTGGCTGCCCTTAACTCTTACGCAGCAATTTCTTTTTTCTTACAAGCCAACTCAAAATCCCGCAAAATTGTTCATGCTCTTCTCTCCATGATGCCCATCAACAAGAAAGATATACAATCCTTCCACTGTCATTTTATCGGTCCAGCAATAGAGAACAACTTCCGAAGCAATAAATATTTTCTTAATTACAAAAAATCAATCCCTGAGAGCCCACAAAGGCCCAGAGGGAGTGATACTGTAGAGGTATCTAATTCTTGACCATACGGCACACTAGAGAGGTGTTGTGGTCAGCGCTATGCTCCGACCGCCTGATTTTTCCTTGTGCAAGCTGCCATTAATTAATTACAGGCTGGGTGAGCCTAGGGACCCCAATCTTTCTTTCATCCATTCTTTCAAAGCTTCTTAAAAACGTTTATTTCATGGCAGTATGTAAAAAAACTGTTCAAATTTAAGTGATGATGTGAAACATTAGTTAATTTCGAAGAGACATTTTCGTATTGACATTTTTGGATTTATTAACTTATATTTAATTATCTAACATATATTCAATAGAAATGTATATTTAATATTTCCTGTATTGCGAAAAAATGGTACGTGATGGAGAAAAACTGAATTCATATTCCAGGATAATGACATCTATATATATATATATATATATATATATATATATATATATATATATATATATATATATATATATACATACCATATATATATATATATAAATCACGTGTCTGTCTGTTTTTCTGTTTGTTTGTTCCTTATACAAATCCACACCGTTTGACCGATTTTGACCAAATTTGGAATAATGGTAGGTCTTGATAAGAGAAATCTCCTAGGCTAGGTCAAAAAAATCCACCAGCTGTCTGTCTGTATGTTTGTCCCTTATACAAATCCACACCGTTCGTCCGATTTTGACTAAACTCGGTAAACATGTAGATCTTAATCTGGGGAGTGTGGTAGGCTAAGTCAAAATTGTCTACCAGCTGTTTGTCTGTATGTTTATACCTTATAAAATCCACACCGTTCGTCCGATTTCGACTAAACTCGGTACACATGTAGATCTTAATCTGGAGAGTGTCGTAGGCTAAGTCAGAAACGTCTTATAGCTGTCTGTCTGTATGTTTGTCCCTTATACAAATCCACACCGTTCGTCCGGTATTGACTAAACTCGGTACACAGGTAGATCCTAATCTGGAGAGTGCCGTAGGCTAGGTCAAAAACATCTACCAGCTGTCTGTCTGTATGTTTGTTCCCTATAAAAATCCACACCGTTCGACCGATTTTGACCTAACTTGGAACACAGGTAGATCTTGATACGGCGATTGCCATAGGCTAGGTCAAACGGCTACCATCTGTCTGTCTGTGTGTTTGTTCTTTATACAAACCCACACCGTTTCACAGATTTTGATCAACTGGGCACACAGGCTGGTCTTGATCAGGGGATTTCCATAGGCCAGGTCAAAAACGTCTACCAGCTGCTGTCTGTATGTTTTTTTTTTTTTTTTTAAATCCACACCGTTAGACCGATTTTTACCAAACTTGGCATACATGAATGTCTTGATACGGAGGGTGTTATGGGTCGGGTCAAAGTCGTCTAGGTTCACAGTTGGGAGGCCACGGGTTCATAACAGTTACGGATTCGTGTTATTAGATTTTAATAATACTTATTTGGTTTTTAATTTATTTAGGCTTTTCTATATGCAGAAAGTAGGTGTAGCATGGCACGCTAGTTAACAGCTAGTATTAAAATAAAAAATAAAAAACAGACAAAATGTCAAATTTAACAGACCAGCTTAATGAGGTTTTATTAAGTTTCACGGACATCGTGTTCATTGAAATGGTAATGAGAATAGTGGAACTTTCGAGAATATTTCCATCAGAATTTCGCGCACGCTAACAATCTAACTGAGCGGTCTATAGTAGGTAGTGCAGACCTGAGGGGATATTTTTTTTTTCTCTCTTTTATTGATATTTACAATCTGTACAAATATGTACAATAAATAAATTTGATCAAACAATGGAAACACACTGGATGAGATGAGGGGAGAAGGCAGACATTACTGCTACTCCTTATGACAGTTCTGGTCTTATTTTATTTTAATGCAAAATTGGTTGAGCTATATACAATTTTACACAATTCTTGCAATAATTTGTCTCGTGGCCAATGGCGAGGAGGATTATCAGGAAGAGGGAATATAATGCTCATAAATTAAGTGTGTTCGATGAACAAGTATTTTAATATGAGGTAACCAGAAATGAGTTTAATCTTTTCAATTCTTTTTAGTTATATATAAACATTGGTACTGTCTTGTCCTACATTCCTTCCTTTTTATATAGACTTTAAGATATTGATGTTATCAGTAGAATGATAAAGAGTCTTTGGCTGAATGAGTTCAATAAATAGGCTAATGTGGTCTATTGAATGATGGCTAATGATGGATTTCGAATATCCTTGACCCTTTAGTCAAGCATGAATACACTCGAATTGAACTATGTCAAGCGTAAATTATTATATCCTCGGCCGATTTCCAATAGCTGAATTATACTAAAGAATTTATTCATCCATATTAGAAATCCCCTGTTAAGGTGATAATATATTAAGGCTTCCTGGAATAAAATCTGCGTCCATTTTGTTTTCTTTTACTTTTATAATTTCCTTATTGGTCATTATTCTCTCTACATTAATATCAGGTCATCTCATAAGTAATGCCAGTTTATGTCGGTGGACTGTAGAATGTGTCAATCCAAGTTTTTCAGCTAGTTCTTCGACTGTTACAACAGGATTTTCTCCTATAGTAACCTCCAGGAGTACGTCGTCAATTTCTGTACGATATTCGTCTTCAAACCTGCTATTTCCCGCTAGAAATCGTTCAAAACACCGCTGCATTTGTCGCTCACTAATGAACATATTCGGCATATTTCTACACGGTTTCGATAAGTTGTAGCAGCATTTTCTCCTTTATCGAATTCCCAATGTATAACATGGCGTAAGTGGTGTCTTGGGAGATGTATTTTAAATGAAATTTCAGCACAGAATAAATACGTTTCACCAACCAAAGAAGATAAATAGAAGTTTATTTAATACTATAATCAAGAAAAAATGTAAACAAAAATAAACTAAAAAGGAGGGAACATAAACAAACAGAATCTTAAAAACTGACATTACTTATCGGATGACCTAATACATTTGGTGCAGGGCTACATTAATACATTTGGAGCAAATCGCTCCAGAGTGGGTTCTATCAATTTTAACAAATTATACTCAAAATCATTAGAGCTCAAAATGTCTCATCATCCTCGATTAACGTCAGAAAGAAGTTCTTATCACAAAACGTCACAATACAAAACTAGCAAAGTTAAAATCTGTTATATTTTTACTTTGTATACCTTGTTAGCACATTTGACTACATATTTGTATAATTAAAGACATTTTTTATTTTTATTTATTAGGAGATACAATACATACACACAATTGTTACTATTATTCAAGAATACAATAAGTCAATTAACAATTGGGTGTCTCCGTCACCCTCGCAAAAATGTACTCTCCTATATCTAGATTTAAAATGAACTATATAAATACAGTGTAATGCAAATTTATATACTACGATGTACATATGCAATAATGTGTTTGTATACACATATGTAATAATATAATTGTATATATATATATATATATATATATATATATATATATATATATATATATATATATAATGATTATTCAGAGCAAGTCGCTGTATTTACGGATGCTCATAAAATAAATATAAAAAGAATGTTGATGAGTGAATGGTTTGCTATGGAAACGTGAGAATTATGATAAAATTTAATGCAATAGATATTCAGGTGTTTTTTTAACTATAATTTTTAGCTATATTCAAACATATCAATAACTATACCGTAATAGATATATTGTTGGATGTATTATTTCTGGGTTATAATGAGGACAACAGATCACGTAAATTCACGATACAAGTGAAAATCACAAACAATACCTCACCTGGTACAAATACAGGCTCAAACACATTATATTTTAATAGCAATTGGTCTGAAAGTAAAGTGTTTATGAGGAAAATAAACCCCAATTTCTTGACTGGGATTGAAATGATTATTTACTCTTACAGAATTTTCATTCAACCACGACTCTTAACCGCATGGCCATGCTGGTTGGTTTACACGGAAACCAATAATGACAGACATGAAATAAAAAAAATTAAGTTATACAGTACGGTTCTCAATATGTACACTCGATGATCGAAAATTCTCGATAATGAATATGAGCCATTTTTTAAGAAAGCTGTTAAATTATTATTAACGTTTTTTAGAACAGAATTACATAGTAGATAGATCTTTTTCTTCATATATTACAAATATTTATAAGTAGCAATATTTAGGTAAGTTGCTTCTTCCAATCTTTTTAACCAAAAAGATTATATTCTTCGAAAGAAGCAAATGGATCTCATTAAATTTAATTTACAAAAATATTTGCTTATGATAAGTGAATATAATTGTTGCTTTTTATATTGGGGTTTATATTTTTATTGGGGTTTATAAAACCATGTATTAGTAAAATTAATGTGGCAAAATAGTGAGAAAATATGAAACTTTGAACAAATACATAATAATTATATGAAGTGACATTTCGATGTAATTCGTCGCAAAATGTGATATGAATACTTGGTCACCCTATAAACAATTTGTACATTTTAGGTACAATTTAGTATGATTTACTACCAAGCTGTAAACAAGCCAAAAACAATTGAGAAACCTTGAATTTTGCTTAGTAGTATTCTTTTTTCTTTTCTTTTTTTAATTATAGTAATTGCAACTATTTAATGCTCCATCATTGACGCTTGTTTCAGCTCCAAGAGAGGTCTTGACTTAGGACTTAGCCGAGGCTTTTCTGGTTCCCAAGCAGCGAAACACCTGATGGGCTTAGCTGCAGCCAACTACGCCGGAGGCCCAGGAAGGAGGCGAAGGCACGTCTAGGTCTGACAGAAACTATCTCCGAAAACCAAACCTTCTTCCAGTATCTTCAGCCCCTTTCAGTCTTTTACTTAATTAAAACAAAATATAATTAATTATATCCATACAAATAAAGAGTTATAATGGAAGAACGCTTGAAGCTTTGAAGTTGTAATTGCTTTATAGCTTTGAGTATATCATAAGCGAACAATTTAAAATAATTTACTAATTTTCACTGAGATTTTTATTTATAGCAAATGAGGCACCGCAAAATGCATTATTTTATTTATTTATTTCTTTTTTTTTAAATATATACCAAAACAACGTAAAATCTAAATTAACCTTAAAACGTTAAGGAACACTATCCGCTCGACTAATACATGTATTTTTAATTAATTTACATTTTAAAATTAGTTGTTTATAATGATTTGTCGCGTCTTTAGAATTTGTGACATAGTGCTTTTTTAATAACCATCTATTTCTTCTATCTTAAATTTCTATCTCAAATTTTTAAGTTCAATAAATGCTCGACTGCCTGAAAATTCAGTAAGCTCACTATAACCTTCAACTCAGAGTTCATAATACATTGAATTTGCAACTTCAAGAATATTGAATATTGATTTGTTCATTTCTTTGAGAATTTCAATGTATCTTGAATTTTACAAATCGCAAAGGAAACATACTGGTGTTAGTAAGTTTATCAGAAATGTGTTATTTTGGTGTTTAATATTCTATCGATTACAATCTATTATCATTTATCTATTACCACTTATCTTCTCGACTTGAACATTTTTTTTTTAATTATTAATCCACTTCTTTCAAGGTTTTTAATAACTTGACAACATTTTTCTATTCCTGAATAAAACAAGAATCTTGGCATTGAGCGATTTGAAAAAATTATGCTTGATTTAGCATCTTCTAGAGCAAATATTTTTCTAAGTAGTTTGCATACTTTTTTTCATTCTAATAAGTAGTAAAAAAATTGCAATGAGTTACTGCATTTAAAAGGTGCCATTAATCTCCTAATAAAAAGAAAAATAATGAATAAAAACAAGACTGCGAGGGAGATAGGTTTCCATCGAAGAATTCATCGATGACTAAATGTTAAAAATATGAAACCGAAGCTCAAGGAAAAAAAATATACGAAATATTATTTTTATAATCAAAGAGTTATATTATATTTCATTAATAATTGTATTCTTCAAAACTTCAAGCGCTCTCTCTCTATATTTATATTTATAGACTTATAAATAATAAATTTAGAATATATAAAAATATATACATGTAGTAGCTATTTGTTTGTAGATAAATAAACATACTGTAGTACTGTTGACTTAAGCTGTGGACCTTTCAGAATGTATTAAATAATGTATTGTAAATTTACGTTCCTAATAGGTGAGTCCTTCAGGTATGTAGGTGGTGTTTATTTCTTTTACACATTTTCATGTATAAATAAATTAATTTATCATTGTGTGCCAACGTAGTTTATATCAAAAGTCCCGTTCTCTTTCATTCAGGATTTTATTCTATAAACAAAAGGAAGAAGTTATTCATTTCTGACAAACCGTCAACAGAACTAGAAAAAAGAAACAAAAAATGAATAAACCAAATGCCTTGAATACACCAAAATAATGAATAAACCAATCGGACATTATGGTGCTCTCTGTAATATTTTAATATATTTGAAGATGATGAATTGAGCCGGAAATTGTTGATATTCTAGAGGGCTACAGGATTAAGTAATTTTTGCTTTATTTATTTATTTCCTTCGTAATGTGGCAATACGTAAGAAATAAGTCATATAAATTAACAAGCTACCTTTGAAACAAGTAATAGTCGGTAATGATAGCATTTAATGCATGCTTCCTCTATCTAAACATATATTCTAACTAATTAAAACAGGCATAATTAATCATTTATCCCAATAAGGTCTCCAAGAAAGTTTGCAAGCAGCCTATATCTAATATGGAAGCATGTCCTGTTTAAAGTAAAAGCTCTCGTAAAGGCTATATTCCCGTAAAAGGTCACAGCCACTTGAATAATATCTTCGTGCTTAGCATGACAGCCATGTGGGATTATGTCCGAGGTATTCATGTCCTGCCTGACACTTTTAAGATTAGTATTTGTCTAATGAGTGTAACTGGTCAATGTACTATTTTATTTTAACAAAAATAAGATTCTTCACAGAAAACGCAGAACTTACTCACCAAACAGCATGGCAGGGCCGCCACATCTCAGAGCCGGGCCCCCACTTCTCAGAGCCAGAATGAAAATTCTAGTACTTTTTTATAGGACTTTGGGCATTTTAGAATTATTTTCATCTTGAGTTTTGAGCAAAGTGAGAATAAAAGCCGACAATCGGTGTTGCAAAGGTCACTTTCGGTACTTTTTTCAAATTAGCGAGGATCGGCCCGGGCCCGGGACAACTGTACCCGGTGTGGAGTACTGGAGCAGGAAGAGGATGAGGAGCAATAATGGAACTACATACATTCAGGTGGGGGGAAAAGTAAATAAAATAAGATGTAACATTATAAAACAAATGTAAAATTAAAGAACTGAAACATAAAAAAAAAAACAATTATTATAATTAAAACAATTAATACATATGAAGAGTGGAATTGCTAAGTGATCGAAGTGTCATTTTAAAATTTGTCATTTTTTGACTGCAAAATAATCTCTGTTCCTGGACCAATGCCTTCCTACCAACAAGAGATCTTTTAGCAGGGCATTGGCGCAGAAACATAGATTACTTTGCTGTCAAAAAATGAAATTCGGAGGAAAGTGCTAAAAAATTGTAAAATGGCATTTAGATCCATTAGCAATTCCACTCTTCATATATTTGTATTGAATAAAGAACGAATTTTAATTTGGAGAAATGGAACAACGCTCACACAAATTACTACACAGACTGCGTTTATGAAGTATATATATATATATATATATATATATATATATATATATATATATATATATATATTAAACTAACTAATTGTGGTGTAATGAATTCTGTGAAATTGGGTAGCATAGTAGATATTAGCATCCCAAAATTCATTTCTGAGTGTCGATTTTTCTTCCTAAAGTCTACTTCCCTAACTACGAAGGTTGCTGGAGACTAAAGTAAGGTAAGAAAGAAGGAAAGAGTTCGTGGGCTAAATAATTAATAAGAGAGAATATGTGCCGCCATTTGCTTGCTCTTCTCTTCCACCTCCCTTCTCTCTCTGCTGGGGAAAAGGTCAACATTTAATCTAAGACGAGTTCATCACGGATATCTGAGGGTAAATCAAAATGTATTTGTTACTTTCACTTTGGTCTTATGATATTATAAATTCTAAAGTTGTGTAAACAAGCTGTATTGGTGGTAAGAAGAGTGAAAAATGTACTTTGTGTTGGATAATAGAACAAGCTCACTTCCTTGTGGCTATGAGGGAGACTGTTGCTCTTTACTCAGGTCATGCAAAGATGAACTAACATCTACACAACATGGGCCTGGCTACAACCTCCCTATGCAGGATATGTGGGATAGACGAGGAAACACCTGTACATATAATTTGTGATTGTACAGTACTCGCACGAAGGCGCTTCATGTACTTCGAATGTACGATTATAACGGATCCGGGGAGAGATTCTGAGCTTAAACCTTAGAAAATCAGAGAGTTCTTCATGTATGCAGGGCTGCTATAGGTAGGTGACTCCAGCAGGTTATAAGGGGCACAGTAGATCTTTTAAGTCGAGTAGCTTTCCATTAGGGGGTTCTGAGACTTTCTATCTTTACGGTAGAGCGTAGTTTTATATGGGCATGTCTGTAAAAGTTTATTACGCCCTAGAATTTAATAATTTTTCTTTTATGTTTGCGTCTGTGTGCGTTTTAAACAATAACATACGTTGTAAAATAAGCCAAACCATCCATCTTGTCTCTTTCTGGAGTCGGCAAAGGTCATTTCAAGGGACCCTTTAATCCGGCTTGTCGGCTATCATTATATATTATAATATTATTTTATTACACACACATATATATATTTATTTATATAATATTTATTTAAATTTTAACGTCCATTTTCATTAACTCAGAATTTTAGGACGGGTTATCTATAGGTCACTTCCCTTTTCTAGCCAGGATAGGGCTGATACTTTTATTTTTTTCCAAGAAAGGCCACCACCCCTAGTGGGAGTCGAACCCACGACCCTTGACCTGGTGTGTTATGTGCTCACACGTTGACACTCACGGCCACTGGGCCTCCTATTTATATAATAATAAACTAAATAAACGTATAAAAGTATCTCTATTGCTAGTGTTCTTCTAATAAGGGCTTTGGCTCGTCTCAGAAAAGTAGATCAGAATTTAATTGGCAGATCCTTATTTTTTAGAAACATAAAATCTTCATTTCTGGATTATAACCCACAATCAGCCATTTTAGCTGCGGGGATTCTGGATTAGATCTGTTAATCTATTCCCTGAGAGCATGTAACCGACCTATGTATTATACAGCGGTGAAATAAATTGAATCCTTAGGGGGGAGGGGCGAGATATATATGACCGTGCTTTGAAGAGTTGGCTGGATTAAAGGAAAATAACATTGTCTGGTTTCAGATAAATATCGGTCTTTATTATACTTCTAAACTGTTTTAACTTCTTTGGAGGCTTCGTATCGGTAAAGCAGTGATCTTTCGTTTTTACTTTTTAAATCCCCAGCCTCCAAAAAATTTAAAACAATTTAGATCTATTTTGGGTCACCTTAAAGAATAAATATTATATTTTAGATATTCTTCAATAAAAACCCGAATCCTGAAGGCCTAATGAGAGTTTTTTTCAGGCTGTTTGCTAATTGCCGGTGGGAGACTCAGAGGTAAAAAGGTATCCAGCCTAATTTGGTTGATGTTTTTCAAACAGGCCTAGTAGTGTCCCTGTTCTTCGGCTCCCTTCATCTGCAGCTAAGTTATGATTAATAGCTTAGGTCAAAAACATAGTTCTTTTTAAAGCAATAATGGTTATAGATCATTCCATTCGCTTCAATAATATATATTACTTTGCTAATTTTATGTATTTTCTTTCAAACGTTATATACGCACTCACATGGCCTTAGCAAAACCATTGCCAATATAATGAACAAGATCTTTTCTAATTAAGTGGGAATAACTCAATTAGAAAAGATCTAATTTTGAGCGGGCCCAAAATTAATATCTTTTATGCTATTTATACGTCCAGTACTCACTATGTTTACTTGAATGATTCAAGAGTCGACCGTTGTTGCCAGATTTCACGATGAATACAGAAACTGTATTAAAGTTTGAAGAAAAATACATAAAATGATAAAGTAATGTATATTGTTAAATGGAATGTAATGCTCTACAACCCTATAAAGGTCATTTATTTTTTAGGTGTGTTTTTTCTCAAAATGACATACATTCAAGAGCGGTTATTTCGAAAACTAAAGATATCTCGAAAACTTTATTGAGTTGAAGTAGCATATTTAATCAGCTTTCATTTGTTAGATAATGGCCATGTCGCTAGGACGTATGGTTACCGAGATATAAGCGAATCCCCGAAAAACGGGACCTTTTAACCCTCCTCCCCGGCTCACATCTACGAACATTTACAGACTCAAAAAATAAAAAGAAATTTGAAGACAAGTTAGACTAAACCAGTTTAATTTTTCTAAATTATTCTGTTATAACCCAATCTGATTTATTTTCCTCTTTATGGTTCTAATTTAATGCGTAGGGAATCCTTTTGGAAAGGCTTAGAACACTGTAAAAATATATTTTCCTCCCTCTTCATAATCGCTTTATTTTTCGTCTATTGTTAATGTTTAGTAATGACTTTAGTTTTTACTTTCAATCTACTATATATTTGTCAAATAACACTCACTCACTGACTGACTCACTCACTCACTGACCTATCAACGCCCAGCCCAAATCACTGGACAGAATAATTTGAAATTTTGCATGGACACTCACTATGAAAGGATTTTTTGATATTCGAATTTTTAAGTATTTTTAGAGGGGTTTAAAGTTTTAGCTGGTTAGAGCAGGCAAGCCTAGGCAGCATGCGTTGCTAAGACGATAAAGAACAGCTGTTACCGTACTATATCTATTTCATAGTATTATTTTTAATTGAGGTTAATTTCCACTATGATGGCAGTCCTTGAATTACTAGAAATAAAATGTGATTTTGTCCCTCATAGAGTTTACGCCCTGGTGATGGCCCATCCGAGGTAATAATATCCCGATCCACTTGTCACAAAAATTTGAAATTTAGCCCGGACAATACGTTTAGAGTGTAAACACTCGCTAAGAAAGGTTGTTTTGATATTCAAATGTTTAAGTACTTTTAGGGGGGTTTGAATTATTAAGAAGTTCCTCGTCGGCTCAAAAATGGTCCGATTTTGATAACATTTGGTACAAAAACCTTTCTTTTCATTTAAAAGGTCAAATTCATTAACCAGTTGAATCCGTTTACTAGAACATGGTTTTTGGAGCGAAAGATTCCTTAACGTAGGAAAACGAATGAAACCATGTTTTAAGCGAGTTCTGTAGCCATTTACCAGAAAAATTGATAGAAATACTTTTCAAAACTAATTTTCTGTTCGGGTATTCAGAAACGAAGTATATGGAAAAAAATTGTATGAATGGTGATACAAAGTTTTCGGATCTCAGTATATTTTCTAAAATATCTCAAATCTATCTGTTGTAATGTTCGGTGGGGCGATGTCAATCAAAGAGATAAGTGCTTAAAGCTTCAAATTTATGCTTTTCAAAGTGTATTTGTCTCTGTTTACCAAACTTTTTAAGCGGTTGTTGTACTTTTTTCTTTTTACTCCAACGGAAACAAGCACCTCCACATGGTGTTTCCTGGGTAACTTTTAAGTCCTTGAAATAATAAGCTGTACGAAATTGTGTAGTAGTGTTAATTTTGAACGTATCTTATTTAACTCAATATAAAAAATACTTATCGGCCATGGTGAAGCACGGGTATTCAGCTAGTTCTTTATATGTTTGTTCAATTAGTTAAAACATTTTCCCCTTTCTTGTTAACATACTTTATAAATTTGCTTTACATACATGATTAATTGAATCTTGTGTATGTTTACTGAAATAATCGCCTAAATGGCAGAGGCTAATATAAATAATGTGGTAAATCGATGTTCAATTTGCAAAACTATTTCTTTATCAATCATAATTCACAATCAATTGTTGTCGGATTATTAACTTGCCAAAATTATCTCTTTTATCAAAATGGACGTAATAAAAATGATTATTTACTTGATTAACCGGAATTTTCCGTGGACAAGAACTGAATTTTCTTTGTATTGATAATTACGTAAACCAGTATTATGTAAAAACTATTTATGTAATATATTTTTTTTTTACGGCGCATCGACAAATCGTGGCCATTAGCGCCGACGTCCAGGGTGCAGCCAGGAATTTTCTCAGCGAGCCCTGAGATGAGAAAACTTCTGGCGCCGGTGGGGATCGAACCCACCATCTCCCGCTTATGAATCTAGCGCGCTAGCCACTAGACCACGGGAGACCCCTTTATTTACTATATAAATCAACAATTATTATGTAGTTTATATCACAAAATTTCATTTTAGTTTTTTTTTTTTTTTTTTCATGCCCGTCTTTCTATAAAATTACTCAATCTACAAAAATTCTGTATTTTCAAATGAACATCCTGCATATATTATATTATTGTTTCATTTAAGCATTCAAGTATTGCATCAGTATCTAAAAAAGTCCATTCATCAATTCCATTATATTTTTAATGAGCAGCTGACTCAATATTATTATTCATTCATTTTTTTAAATTTTCTTCCAGGGTGTTGTGTATGCGAGGCCCTTCACTACTTAATAAATACACAACATATTTAGATCCAAATGAATAATAAAAGCGTTCACATGCCAAAAAAAAGAAAAGAAAAAAAATCCCACAATCCTAAAAACGCTGGAACCCGGATAAGGCTGTTTAGTTTATTTTTAAAACAAATCTTTCTCTTTCACACCCACGAATTTAAATGGCAAACCTCAGGAGCGATTAGGAGACCGAAAAACTAAGGCAAAAATTTATTTAGAGATTTGCTTGTTTTTGCTTCGTTTTGGAGAAAAACGCAAAAAAAGAAACAAAACGAGTTTTCATTTTTGTACTTACTTATGTACATTTTTAATCGAAATAAATTGCCCTTGTGAATTGTTTCAAGAAACCAATAACTAAACTTGATGCTGATATAGTTTTGTTTACGGTTTCTGCCACGGTAATGCGGTGCGAGTATTTGCTCGCCGATTCGCAAATAGAAGAGTGCTTCATCGACGAGACTTTTTCTTAACATTTTATAGATTGTAATTACACCTAAAAACAAATACAAATAAAAATAAAAAAGTATTCTATTCTTTCTTAATTGGCCAGAATATGTTTCATTGCAAAAGATAAATTTCCAAAATCTGTTTAAAGGTTTGTTTTTCAATTCAACCAGTTAAGTATGTTTGAGTTCTGAATGTTCAATAAGAATCCTTGCCTAGATATATTATATCGTTTATGCGTGCTTTTTTAAATGTATTTCTAATGTGTAGTCATCATTGAAGTAATAGTTTAACACAGAGGCGCTTATTGTTTGACATAAGCTCTGCTTAGTTGACATCTGACTTGATTTTGTGTTCCGATTGTATATTTGTTTAATTATTAAATTGCTAATATAATTATTATGCAGGGAGCTTGATGAATCTGTGCAAAGGATTATATTTAGATTTTCATGTTTTGCAATTTTATTGATTTTATGCGCATAGGTTGTTATTCAGCTTACGGAGTTTCGTCATGTAATTTAATTAATAAATTAAAATTAAACCCGAGGACTACGCCATATAAAAGGTCACTATCAGTATATCAAATGATAAAAAAGAAAAGCGGTTTTAAATCAAATTATAAAAATTTAAAAAGTGCAGGCCTAGATTCACATTTTAAATAGAACTAAGATACTTTGTGATGTACTGGAGAAAGGTAAAATGTTATAAAACAACTTAAAAAGAGTTATTAAAAGTAATAATGTAGTAATTTTAATGAATTATTCAAGTTTACGTATTGCTAAATAGGCTCCAAAACTCATAAATCAGCATACGCGGGGAAACAAGGATGGCTCCCATTTTTAAACGGTTGACTCTAAACAAATTTTAAAAATTGTTTTGAGCTACTGATTTTGTATGTAATTGATGGTCAAAAAATCAATTTTTTCTAAAATGTTGAAGCAACCATATTATTTTTTTCTGGGTGGATTGACACATAAGTAAGCATGGATTAGATTAGTGTGTCTAACGTTTATCCTCGACAGAATCTCTTCCCGATAATAGTGTATTTAAATGAGGTTTTCCCGGCCGACATAGTGGATGGTGTAGTAGGCGAGCTATTTCAACCAACAGATGTCCCTATGTGCAAGAGATTGTATAAGGATCCAGTGGCTATATAAGAGGAACAATAAATATCCATCTACCCCCGAAATGGGCCGTATCCTGGCGAATCAGGACTAAGTGGCACTAACACTGACCACTGCAGAGGCAGAGGCTTCCACACGACCTCCGCCAATTCTCAACACATTAACACCACAACACCAATCATGTTCACTAACTTCAGCCACCTGAAGGAACCGGTAAATAGGAATCTCAGATCAATCTCTCAAATAATAAAACGTTCTTAGTTTGGGTGGATTCCGATGAATGGCAGGACCGAGGCTAGACCACATAACTAAAAGAAATAGTGTGAATAAATTAAAACTGTGTTTCACTGCTACACAATAATGACGAAACATATGATTACAATTTAAAGGGTCGGGGCTAAACAGTGCCAAGCAACATTTTTAACAAAAGTTAACTGTAGCTGCTATTTGTTGGATATTGTGTGGGACTATCGGTCATTGATGATGCTACTAAGATATGACTACAAAGTGCTCTGTCTGCTACATGATCTTATTGCTTCTATCCATTTCAACTGATAGATCTACATAATATCTAACATATAGCAGCTAGAGCTATGTTCTTTTTAAATGCTGCTTGACAGTGTTTCGCCCCGACCCCTTCAATTTGTCTAAGAAAGAGTAAAATAGTACCATTTGGCATCTGCTCTGAACAGGAACATAGCAAAACCGATAATGACCGAGAAAAAATAATCATAAAAAAATAAATTCGTTATCATTTAAAAGAATAAATAAATAATTACAACAAATAAAATAAAGTAAAATATTGATTTAAAAATATATATTTATTCTGTCTACGTTCTTAGCGTAATAAGGGAAACGTGTAAATTAATACTAATTGAATGTGGCTGGTTAAGAAATAAGCTTGAGGGAGGTAATAGTTTCAGGATCGGAATTTAGGACCTTGGAAGAGAAAGTGCGAATCCGAAAAATCGACTTTTTTTATTATTTTATTTTCTGAGTTAGAAAGATGTAGGTAACACGACGCATCGCCTTTTTTATATGGTTCGCCTTTAGTTCTCTCACGGTTCCAAGTTAATAACATCATCATCTGTGAAAAACTCAATCTCGATTTCAAGGGTGAATCCCGGAACAGAAACTCCCCTCCTAGCATCTCGATTTCAAGGGTGAATCCCGGAACAGAAACTCCCCTCCTAGCATTCTGTTATCCATTAAAATAGCTCGTGAAAATTATAATTAAATCATTGGATATCAATTGCATACTTTTTCAACCAGGTTTATGAATCAGAATTCCGTTGAGTAAACATTCGCCTTTGCTATCCTGAAGCACTTCTAGAACTTTCCAATATCCGGATTTCGTGATTTGCCCTTCCTCTTCCAAAATCATGAATTAATCTAGATACGAATTTATTTATGAAACCTATGGACAGACATGTCTATCTGTGGTCACATTATTTTCTTACAAATGTGTCCTTTAATTAATAATTAATTTTCTAAAAGCATAGAATTGCACGTTTACGGTGAACAATAATTAAACTAAAATATATATTTAGATTATGAGTGTAAATAATCGTAGCTATATTTAGTAAGAGACAGTTGTTGACTATCAATCTAGGCAGCTTCTATCCCAAATCTCCTAGAATAGTTAGCCAGCAAACTTTTCGGCACTACAGACTCAAAGGCTGCTTTCAAGATCAATATGCTTCTAGAATTTAGGCCCTTTCACATTTTATTAGTTTCATTTTGTTAGCTGATGTTCTTTTTCCTTAATAGAAGAACTAAAATTAAAGGAAATGATCCTCCGATCGATAGGGTGCTCAACCGCCAATAACAGTGAGTTATGAAAACGTTTTTCGCGCTTAGTGTGAAGCGTATTGATATTATAATAAATGTTTGAAGCCTGGAGAAGATACTTCTACCCAGCTAATTGCTCGGGCAGGCAACGGCTAAATTATAACTAAACTCTTCTGCCATTTTAGATTTATTATAAATAGCTGAAAAAAAACAACATTTCAAGAAGTTAAAAATATATCTTTCTTACTATTTCCTACTATTTGTACCGTAAAATGGGTTCACAGTGTGGTGAAATTGGCACAGACCCATGCTGCTAGGATATTTTCATTTAACTCATACCAAAGCACCGAACATTGCTCAAAGAGTGTGAACATGTCAATATATACCTATGTATCTGTGGGTTTGCTCTCGGACAAATATGTAGCATATATAAGCAGAATAGGTTTGTGCCTGACTGTGATTGTACATGGGAGCTATTGTTCTTGAGCATAGTCATATTATGTATAGAATCTAAATTGTACATAACAACTGTAGCGATTATGTATAGTCATATTGTACATAGGACCTATTTTCTTCGTTATCTTTATTTTTATATGATTGTTCTTAACAACATTTTTTAAATAAAAATTAAAGAATAAACTTTTTAAGTTTTTACAAATTCATTTTTAGTTTTAGCTGTTTGTTATTCACAAACTTAATTATATAATTAGATATATACGTACTATAATGTAATTGGATTTATAATTATTATGTAAGATGTTAGTTATTGTGTAAGATGTTAATTACTATGGATTCATAATTATTATGTAATTGGATGAATATCTATTTCCATTTTATATCTGTATTTGGGCGAATCGCTCAGAAATAAATATTAAGAAATAATAATAATTATGGTAAATAAAATTATGTAAAATCAAAATATAATTGCATAAAACTGTTTTTAATTAGGACGTTGTTTAATACAGGAAGCATATATATTGCATTTATACCTGATTAAAACTAATTTTTGGGTGAGATTTACCACCCAATCATCCAGGCAAAAATTCTATGTATGACTAGAAACAGAATTCCTAGCCAAGATCCCTTCTATTGTGGAAGGTCATTGACATCCAACGAAATGAAGGAATCTATTAGAATACTACACCCGTCCACATTATTCCGCATATATTAAAGTAACTACAAAATTATTAGATTTAAGGGAAAAACCTGCCTCCCACCCACACCGAGTCCGACACCACTGCAACAACGCCGCGCTGCTGTTCAAATGAATGCTGCGAAAATGCTGCAGGAGGTTATTTCAACTAAATATTAATGAATAATGTTTATTTTACAAATACAAATTAGTTATTGAAACCATAAATATATCCCATGGATGTGGATTTATCCTGCGAATAAAAAGTATTATAATGAATTATCTAACGAAAGAAAATTAGTTAGTTATTAGTTTTTTAGCTTCTCTTCATAGATAACCTCATGATAACAGGAGTTTCATTTTCCAGTCCAGTTGTTCATAAAAACAAAAATTCACACATCGAAATAGAGTTGCATAACTATTTAAAATGCAGTGTTTAAAATGTATTTTTATTTTACTACTTTAGTTTGTATGTGTGTGTGTGTGTGTGTGTGTAGGAGACGCGTTAGGATAGGAAATTAGGATCTCCTAGAACTTGAAATAATAATTTCCTTTTTGTATTAAAATGCCTATTATTATTTTGTACTTACTTCTTCATAATTCGTTTCCACTTACAATATTTTATCGAGTATTTTTAAATATTTTAAATACATAAGGAATTTTTTTATATCACATTTTTTCTTATAACGTAAGCAAATATTACTTATTGAGCACTCCATTATCTACACTATATACGCAAAATACTTAGACAAGGTATGGTTGGGATTCGGCTAGGAGAAAAACGGGGGGGAATCCCCCTCTTACATTCAACCATCGTTACCTAAGTGTCTTCTAGGACTTCCTCCCTCCCCCCTAGGCATTCTCTAGTGCTGAAGAAGGCTGCCAAAGTGCAGCCCAAACGTCCAATACAGATTTCTTCCTGAAGGTCTAACGTTTTTCTCCTTGCCGAATCCCAACCATACCTTGTCTTCGTATCACAGCAACGGCTAACTATCTGCATCACCCCTACGCAGAATACTGTACGTTTATAGTTAGTACATATGAGTGTGTGTAACTTAATTGCCTTAGATTAGTATTTTTTTGGTATTTGTTAATGTGTCTTAAATGAGAAGTCATTAAAATGAATAAATTTTAGAAACATTACGTTTGATTAGGAGGAATTTAATTAACACATTTATTTCCAACTCAGTCTATAAACTTCCATCTGTAAAACAAACAGACTTCAGGGTTAGAGAACGATAAAAATAAAAAAGAAAACCCTTAAATTGAATTACAAAATTTTCCAATTATTATCAGTAGAGCTGGAAATGGTATTCTCGCCATTGCGAACGTCAATAAAGACTGGAAGCCACCTTGAATTCCACTCGACCACAATGCCTTGATGTGGGTGTACGGCCGAGCAGGACGTGAGCCGCTAATCCCTCTTCCACGGCTGTAATGGAGTGGATGAAGCTTGTCACATAGGCATGATGGTGATTACCAGCCTGCTTTGCTTGTTGCACTATATGCTTCAAGAGGTATTGTGTCAGAGTAGATCAGTGAAGGAATTGCTGGTTCTGAGTCCCTTTTAAACTCACAATTGAAATACCTTTTAAACCCTTAGAAATAAATGTACAGTAAAACCCTGAACAACTAGGACCAGGGCCGATCCGAGTTAACGAAAATCCGGGTTATCCAGAGAATGAAAGAAAAACGAGAAAAAAAAACCCATATAAATCACCAAAATACTTTTAATAGAGTTTCGAAATTATTATTAACACTTTCATAATCTATGTATTTGCACTGCACTCAGTATATCAATAAACTAGTCTGTAGTAAGAAAGGCAGTGAGCTTCTGCTGTCTCAGTTTAGTATATCGCTTACGAGCAGCGTGGTCTCGCATCCGCTTTAACATTAAAAGTTCATTTAGCACTGTTTGAACTTGACTCTCCAAATACACCATCAATTTCTCAAAGTTTGCTACTGCTTCTGCGTGGGTCATAACCTCCATAAACTGTCCTTAGAAATCATCTTGGAACAAAAGCCTTCAATGCACTTTCAGTTCTTTTTCCAATCAGATAGGGTCGATGTTCCTATTCCAAAATCTGCAGTAACGATCTTTAACGATTCTCCCTTATAAATTCTTGTCAATGCTTCCATCCTTTTTCCATACGCACGACAATGCTTTTTAATTGCGGACAGCGAGCAAAAGAAACAGCAAAACGATACTAGGAAAACTTGCGCCATTTACCTACTGAGAATACCAATTAATCGTCAGTAAAACAAGTATTGATTTACTACGCTGAAAACATAACTACGTTTAAAAAACTGGTCCGGGTTAACGAGGTTTTACTGTACTACTAAAACTTTCAATGCACACGATTGGTAAATATAGATGAAGACGCTAATAACTGATCGAGCCGGGGGTATTGTTGGTCATATTTCTGTCTTAGTAATCTCTTCGCCATAGGGTTTTATAACTGATATTTACTAGTAATAATGAGTCATGCAGCCTTTTGAGTCGTCTGGAGATGTAAGTAACAGATTTGAATTGTCTATTCGTATATACTTTTAGATACACATATAAATAACTTTAGGATTTTATAAAGCTGCGCAGCACCCCAACTACAAAAGAAGCAGAGATTTGCATTTTTTCAATGATTAGACATTCAAATCAATCGCGTGACTAGTACAAACAGCAATAAAATCCCTATTATAATTGTACTCTATTTCTGCTAATTATCTAGAAAGCAGGGCAAACATGCCCCACACCTACACTAGCAAATTAACACAAGCCTGTATTAACTGTTTCACCTTCTCTTGATTAAACTTACTTGATTTATGGATCGCACTTCTCCTAGATAAATGCCCTTCAGCGCCAATATTATTAGTACTATCAAGGTTTGAGTTATCCAAATGCATTAATTTATCAAATCATAGTCAATCAGATAAAATAAAAACTTAATTACAATAAAATTCTACATAGACCTGTTTTAACAGAAATAGTCTGATATACTGAAATATTTTGCTCAATATGCAGAAGTTGCACGTTGAATACTCCGGTTCTCTTAGAGAATTCGGGAGTGATGAGTTCTACGTAATGCTAGTGATCAGTGATCGCAAGGGATGGGATTATTAAAGGGTAGTGACCTATAGATAGCTCAAAAGCTCATACACCAAAAAAAAAAAAGTCAGGCAGGCATTCCTTTTGTCACTTTTCTATTTTTATGGCTTAAAAAAAAAAAAAAAAAAAAAAAAAAAAAAAAAAAAAAAAACTTTTTTTATGAATTACGTATTTTTCCTGAATTGAGAGCTCAGGATACCTCCACTAGTAATGAAACGTCATCTTTCTCTTTCTTTGTGGACGTTACGTTGCGTGTTTCATTGTAGGAAACCAAAACGTACGGCTGTCAGAGGAATATTAACCCATGGATGCCCAAGGTGTTTCTTGTCACAGTCTTGACCAAGGGAGGAGGCTCTTGGAGCACACACCTTATTCATTGATTTACTCCTATATGCTTCATTTAAAAATAAGTATTTTTTTGGGCCTTTTTTACTTATTATTTATCAAAAGAGACCGGTTGTAAAAATGAAAAAATGCTTTTTCATTTTGGATACAAATATTTTTCAAAATACCTTGTTTAAGTTCTCCTTCTTCTGACACTTTCAACTACAATCTTAATTGAATACATTACCTGTATTACAGTACAGCAACTGTGCATTACCTGTGTGTTTTTTTTGTTTTGTTTTTTTGTACAATGAATTCCTCTTTATGGAAAAATTTAAATTGTAAGATAATTAGAGGACTACATAGATTTCCGAGGCACGACTCTTGGAGCCCGTGAGCCAAAAAACATTTTTTGCTGGGAAACAAAAATTGTATATAACGTTTATTGCCATATAAATATTGGTGAATGTGTTTCTGAAAAATAGATTTTTCACCTTATTTTTCTAAACTTTATGGACAGAGATATAAGTAAAAGAAGGGAAAGAAGGGCTCCAAAACCTAGGATTAATAAGCTGAAGTTTGTGGGTTGTAAACGTTTATCCAAACTCCTAATTAAAGAGAGGAAATAGACGAAACCCGTGATCAAAACAACACATGCCTTTCTCACTGTAAGGTCAAATTGTTCACTTTGCAGATCAAGTTGGTACTTGTATGTATGTCGTGAGGTTAGACAACTAGCCAATGATATTCCCATTCATTGTTTCCCGTTGCGCCAGTCTGACCTTCATCAGGATTATGCAAGCCTTTCGGCCGACTTGAGACGACTGCCGAATATAGCCGGAGATAGCCGAAGCTAGTCGGCCTTCTCTATGAGATGGATGGGAGGGGGAAGGTCAGCACCAACCTTTCTAACCTATTCCGGGTCATGTCTTCAAACGAACCGATTCCTTCAATTAGTTCATTAATTTGTCTGGAATGTTAGTTGGGTGTTGTATTAACATTTTTCATAGACCACTATGTGAATTAGTGTATACTTTTTTCCTTATTCATTTGGGTTCATTCTTCATTGAGCACAGGGCGAGATGATGTACTAATTTTGTTCTTGGCAGGTTTTATTCCCTATTATTTTATTTTTTGCACCAATAAATGGAATTGGATGCGGACAGCAAGCTACTGAAATCATCAATTTATCATTAATTAATACTAGAAATTAATTAGTATTTGAGGAAAGATATTTGTCATAATCAACTCAGTCTCAGTTAGCCTAAAAAGAAACTCACCAAAATCTTCTATACTATTCACCTCCTCAATATTCACCTCTATTATACAATCAACTCTCCATATGATTAATTTCAGTAAGTCGAGTCCTTAAATAAATCTAACAAGATCTGTGGACCCTTTCTATTACATGTATATTTAACCTCAATTGGTCGATTTCTATTCTGAGACATGGAAAATAATAAGTCGAAATTAGGCGTTAAACAGGAGACTTCTATGATTTCCACCTCTAAAAGGCCAACTCAAATTGACAACTTCACATGATTCTACAATTACTAGTAGACCGCTGAATTCCTGGAAGGTGACTGTGAATTTCCTATACGTGATACTCTTTTGTGATGAGAGAATATCGGCCGAAGTAGAAAACGTTGAATTAAATGTTGATCAAGTAATGATGAAAGTGAGGATAATTGCTCAAAAAATAATATCCCACAATTAGAGAAGCCAAAAGTGTGGTTAATACACTTTGGACCTCCATAACTAAATTTTCTGTAGAGTTTTGACAAATAATAGAGCATAATATGCGCCTGTCCCATGTTTACTTTTTGACGCGTCAGTGTATACAAAAAGGGAATCACTATTTTCTATGCGAAAAGATTGAAAACATGAAGTGTAAAAATGCCTACAACGTTAACAAATTTTACGATTCAAATATTTCAAGTTGAACTATTCTCCCATTACAAAAACGTCCTAGTAGTACAAATTTAATGAAGTTAGGTTGGAAATTCAAGAATTGTATTTTATGTTTAAACGAATTGTTGACGTCAGAACTTGATGCCAACGTTATTAAAAATAATTTATCTTATTAAGGCTGCGATTCCAGGAATTCTCAATATACTCAAAACTAATAATAATAAATTTTTGGTGTTAAAATAGATCTACATTGTATTTACTGTCATCTGTTGGTTACTTCGCTTATGTTCTGGGGTGAGTTAGTGTTTTAGCGTGGTTCCTTCTTCCCTCCATAGAAAGGAACCCCGCTTATTAGGTTAACCTCATGACGAAAACCGGAAGTGACCGACTAAAAAATTTTACTTTTCAGGACCCTTAGAGAAGGAAAATATTTTCTCAGTGAGCAATCTGCCAGAGTTTCACAAATAGTAAGGGTCAAATTGCAGTTGTAAAAAGTTGGCCTGACTCGTCCCGATGTCAGGTATGAATGTGGGATCGTCTTAATGTTTGAAAGTCTCCTGGTTATGATCCTGTCGATGTTTTGATAACCATTGTTGCTCCATACATTCAGCCAGTTTCCTCAGGGTTCCTTCCGGGAATGAAGATTGGTTTCAGGCCGGGTCGTAATTAGGCCTATGTCGGGCTCTTAAGCGGTCTTTCCATACTTCTGACAGGTCAAGCTATTGTGCTTTAAGCAGCCAATAAACTCGTGTCTTCCGCGAGATGTCGATTACCCATAATTTACTCAGTATGTCGTCGATACAAATGCAAAGTATCAAATGTGAAAAGTGGTTTGGTACCTTATATTTTTATCATATGATATATTTTAATTAGGTAAAACTGAAGGAGAGCGTCCTCAGCTACGATTTTCTTCAAAGTTTGCACTATAACGTATATTAATTCACTAAACACGAATCCGTTGAAAAAAAAACCCGCTCTCAACTAGGAAAGAAGTTATTAAGCACTAAAGTTCACTGTTATGGAGGTTATAAAATACGGGGTAAACAGCTTATATGTAAACACGCGCATGCGCAATAGTCCTTAACGACGAAGTGTAATTGAAATTTAGACTCACCTGTGGTAGCTGACTTGGTCGTAAACTGTCGCTTTTGGGCATACGTGCTATGCGTTTCCGCTCGCTCTGCTCGCTCAAGAAAACATCAAAACCCCTAGTCAATCCAACTCGCAGAAATGAAAAGAATTCTATGCCCAAAAGTCGTCCAAGGCATTCTTCTAATCCTCCTAGAAATCTTCAGACGCGATGTTCGGTGGATATAAGACCGCAATCGCACCGAAAAAAAGCATTTATGCGCTCTTCATAATGCATCTAAATTCTAAAGTAGTTGCATTTAAGTTCAACTGTTGCCCACATTTTCCGCAATCGAGAGAATTACTCAAAACTTTTTTTTGTATTAAAAATTTGAGTAATTCTTCTCGATTGTGGATAAGAATTATGAAGTCGTGTAACTTCATTTTTAACTTGCTACAAAAAACTGCAATAACGATAACAATAAAAACCTAATTACAGCTTAGAGGGAATTAGAGAAGCTTAGAAGGAACAAATCATAAAGGCATTAGCTAATTATTAAGGGATTTCTGTTATATAATACTTTTCAGGAGCGAAACAAGAAATTTGAAGAATGTTTCATTATTTAAAAAAATGTTTCTGAATAAATAAGTGTTGGTAAATTTTAATAATAGATAGTTAATTTCAATTACACTTCTTCATTAAGGACTATTGCGCATACGCGAGTTTACAAGTACGTTGTTTATGCGATCGTTTGTAACTTTCATAACAGTGAACTTTTTTTTTAAATAACTTCTTTCCTAGTTGAGAGCGGTTTTTTTTTTCAACGGATTCGTGTTTAGTGCATCAAAATACGTTATAGTGCAAACTTTGAAGAAAATCGTAGCTGAGGACGCTCTACTTCAGATTTACCTTTAATTAGACTTAATACGCATTCTTTAGTTAGATTTTCTGTAATTTATATATTGTGCTATAGATGATATAACAGCATTCCGTAAATCTAAAATATGCCTTACCCTTCCTTTCATGGCTTAGCATTCATTTCTATATTATGTAAGTAACTTCATAAAAGAAATTGTTGAAGTAAATAAAAATATATAAATTTTCATGAGGAACTTAGGTTACCTCTTGGAATTCAATTTAAATAGTGGAATCCATTGTGGATTAAGAGAGGGAGGTAAATCACCAACTGGGTCAGGGCTTATCATTCTCTAATCCGCTGTGAACACCCGACTACAAATTAGGGTGCCTATATTACAGAACTTCCTCCCAAATGGTGATTAGTGTTCTAAATCTTTCACAGCTATAGTCATTCATAATATTCTCATCAAAATATATTGGCAGATTGGTCTTAGATTCATCAGGCCAAAGTAATTTGGTCCTCGGTGGCTAATATCAACGTCAAAAATCCGACTCATCTTAGCGCGTTTCTGTATAATGCTTTTCGCTAATTTGATGGGTTAAGTTAAGAATGGAATCTCTTAATGTTTTGCCATTAATGGAACTAGAAATACCATTCCGAAACTTTAAGTACGGATATCTCCGATCAGTGTTGACCTGTCGAAATTAGCTATTGAAGCTATTCGATGGAATGTTTTTAGGCTTTCCAATCATCACCGTACGCATGCCAAGATTTCGCAAACATTTTTAAGATAATTATAAAAGTATGCGAAAAGTCCATAACTACACTTATATGTCTAAAAAATCTACTTTTTCTGCTCCAAACGTAACCAAAGTGTACCTATTTCAGCTTAGGTTGAATTTGAAACTTTATAAAAAAAAATCCATTTTTTCGTGACTTTAAGAGCGCGTTCTTTTGTAGGTAAAAAAAATACATTATTTTGACACGAAAAGATGGCCTACAAAGACTTTTGATCATCTGTAAAGCCCAAGTTTGTTACAAAATAATTTATTCCAAGAGTTGCCCTTCATTCAACAATCATCACATCATAACAGAGTAAATGTCTTGATTCTGTCACAGCATCTTCACAATACCACAACAGTTGAAATGGAACCTATATTATATACTGTGAAAATAAATTATCGTCACGTAGTACCTTCCTAACTGAATACATTCCTCATCAAGGTGATTATTTAAAACCACATTCCTGAAATATTTGCCTAAAATAACCCAAAATATTAGAAAATAAAGATATAGTTTTGTTCTTAGATATTTGTAAGAAACCTCTGAATTAATTCAAAAATATTGTGGCTTTTCTTGAAAACAAATCCTTCCCAATAATCTCTGTTATACATAAATGGGCATTAAAATTTAAATAAATAAATGACTTCATTCTAGACCCCAACATATAATGAACCTATTTAATTTTTTTATTTGTTTACAAAACTTATATTTTTATAAGTCATTTTTATTATTTCGGCACGAGCCATAGCGAGTTTCGTTGTAATATAACTAAAATTTTAAATGTAGGAGGCATATTAATAATTTGGGTGTCATCTGGAGTAAATCCCCTGCCCAGAGGGAAGGATTTTGCTCGTTTACGGAAACTTCTTATCGTCGTACAAAATTGATATATACCAAGATTCTTGGTGAAAAAAATATTTATTTTCATCACTAGTACCAAAAGTGGTTGTTTTCAGAGCTCGGTCGAGTTTAACGCGCGAGGCGTAGCCGAGCGCGGAAATTAGACCAAGCACCGAAAACACACTTTTGGTACGTGTTATGAACAATACTTTTCATTATACTGCTCATACTTGAGTACATTAAAACCCTTTTATATTTCATTAATAACTTAAAGATACAGTAAAAGAAATGAAATTGTCACCTTTTTTTTATTTGAAAAAAAAAATCTTTTTATTAACCTATAATAGAAGAAAAGTACTTATACATTTACATTAATATTTATAGTACAATTCTGATTATTCATTATATTAAAACCTTTGTTTGGCATGGCCTTTTGGAATACAGATAACTTTTGATTAAAGGAATTATGTTGTATTGCACTTTAAACACACTACTTATTATAAGTAAACAAATATTAGAATGAATCACAGTATCTAAAAGTAACCTCCTTCAAACACATGTTTATTAGTAGCAGGTAAGGTCAGCGCACCAAAAAGATGATTCAAAGAAATTGTTCAAAAAATTTTTCATGGTTGGTACCTCAATAACTAAATTCCTTCGTAAATTAGTAGTAATAATTAAATAATACAATGTTTTACTATCGGAAGTTTCATAAATACAATTATTATTTTATTAATCGGATGAGTGATAGAAGAACTGTGTGGCTTAGCAACCCAATTAAATTTGGGCAGCCTCACTTTATTTATTGATTTTAAGAGCTCGCGCACATAGCGACTTGCTCAGCCTCACTTTAATTTTTAATAAAGTGTTCTTTCTTATTTATTTGTATCAAATTGCTACAATTCTGTATTTCTTGTCAGTATTTTTATTATACTTCTAGATTAATCCGATGTATCTACCAAAGTCCTCATGTCAATTTATAAATTGAAAGCGTCTTTCCTTTCTTTACTTCAACTTTTGACCCAAATCGACTTTAGAATGCACACTTAATTGGCTTAAAGGTTGTAGCTTTAGGCTTGCTAAAACGGGTTTTGGTCGTTTAAATTTCTTAAGCAACTTTCACATTCCCATCTCATTGGAGCCTTTTAAGAATAAATATAACATAACTTTAATTCTAATAATATTTCAAACAGACATCTGGTAAATCTCTCTTCTGAGAGCGGTAAAAAAAAAAAAAAAAAAAAAAACATAAACTTTAACCGCTTATGCTTAGAACTAAAATTGCAAGCGGTTAATGGGAATCTGCAAAAGGGAAAATCAGGCGGCCTACTGGTTTTGGCCGTTGCGGCTTGAAACAGGACTGAAGTGTATGTGAGTAAAGTGTGTCCAATACTACGCCTGGTTAAAAAAAAGTGTATGTGAGTAAAGTGTGTTCAATACTACGCCTGGTTAATAAAATTGTATGTGAGTAAAGTGTGTCCAATACTACGCCTGGTTAATAAAATTGTATGTGAGTAAAGTGTGTCCAATACTACGCCTGGTTAATAAAATTGTATGTGAGTAAAGTGTGTCCAATACTACGCCTGGTTAATAAAATTGTATGTGAGTAAAGTGTGACCAATACTACGCCTGGTTAATAAAATTGTATGTGAGTAAAGTGTGTCCAATACTACGCCTGGTTAATAAAATTGTATGTGAGTAAAGTGTGTCCAATACTACGCCTGGTTAATAAAATTGTATGTGAGTAAAGTGTGTCCAATACTACGCCTGGTTAATAAAATTGTATGTGAGTAAAGTGTGTCCAATACTACGCCTGGTTAAAAATAACCTTTCGCTTCCCAAGATTTTCAACCGTTTTCGTGATATTAATGAAAATATACGAAGTTACTAAACCTTTTCATTATTTCTAGCTACAGAAAATTGGTCTCATTTTACCTACCCTGTGTTACACACAAATACTTTTTCATTACAAATACAACATAAGAAATTACAAAAATCAAAAGCAATAAAAAACTAAGGGAAAGAGACAAAAAGAACGACAAAAACCCGTTCATATGAACTAAACAGACGTATTTGAAGTTTTAAGCACTTATTTCTTCGATTGACATCACGTAATCAAACATGTTAGTAATCAAACATGTTAGTTTTGATGAAATTCAAACATGCAAAAAATGTTTCATCTGAATCCCATGATTGTAAGTACCCAAACCAAAAACGTCATTCAGCAACTATTTTTCCTATTTTCTCGAAAACGGTTGAAGCTATCGCCTTAAAAATGGTGTCATTCGTTTTCCTAGGCCAAGAAGCCTATAAAACAAGTACTTACAAGCATATGAACTCAAAAACGTAAGCGTTACGATTTTTTTTGCGCGAACTTCGCCCCAAACGCCATCTTCCGGTGGGCGGATTTTGCTGGTTAACGAACTTGACCTTTCAAATTGGACGATGGATTTTTGTACCAAATTTCATCAAAATCGGACCATTGCTCTCTGAGCTACGCCACGAACAGACAAATATATATATATATATATATATATATATATATATATATATATATATATATATATATAAATATATAAATAAATATATATATAAATAAATATATATATATATATATATATATATGTATATATATATATATATATATATATATATATATATATATATATGTGTATATATATATATATATATATATATATATATATATATATATATATATATATATATACAAATTTGAACCACCGTCATTTTCGGTCTCTAGGGGTTCTGAAACGCAAAATTTTCTAGTCGGCACTTCCGGATTGTTTCATGAGATCAACCTTATAAGCGGGGTTACTCCCTATGAACGGAGGGAGGAACCGCGCTAAAAGTGTATGTGAGTAAAGTATGACCAATACTACGCCTGGTTAAAATAACCTTCTCCTTACTTGTAATATTTTCTTTCAACCATACATTTATTGCAACATTTTGTCCATTCTATTTGCCAGTCACTCAAAGTTCTTAATTTCCATAAGTCAGGACATGTTATTTTATGCAGATTAGGAAAACAACCTTCAGTACCTGATTTTTCATATATCTAAGTCTACTGTAATGCTCAGTGAAATGATATTTAAAGATAAAGAGCTCGAACTGTGAACTGTCTTGCCTCAGACGAAGAAAGTTCGTTTTAAATGTTTAAATAATAGATAAGAGCAAAGAAATCGTAATTTGCAAAGGAACAACTACCATTGTGCAAATCATGTGATTGTATGTCATCAGCTCGTCCTGTCCTTTTCTCGAGTTGAAATAGGCGTGAATCTCTTTCTGCCCTTTAATGGCATATGATTTTTAATGACATTTGATTCATGAATTTACTGTTTAAAGTTGTTTATTAATTAGTAAATGGAGTACAACTACAAGAGTAATGTTCTCTGTTGATTTAGATTATTTCTTTAAAGATTTAAAACTTCCTTGTTAAATAAATAGGTAGGTGGTAGCATACATTTTTTTATATTTTCTTTAGAATATATAATTCATGCGGTTATAGTACTGTAGCCATGTGCAAATTAATTTAAAATTACAAAGACATATTATTAAAAAAAAAAAAAAAAAAAAAAAAAAAAAAAAAAAAAAAAAAATAGTCCCGTAACAGGCCACGAGGGCCCTGAGGGGCAGATACTATAGAGGCATCTGATTCATGACCATACGGCACACTAGGGAGATAGTGTGATCAGTACTATGCTCCGGCCGCCTGATTTTCCCCTTGGCTGCTTCGACTGGTAGAGTCATTAGCACCAACCAAGGTACCCATTATTAAATTAATTAAAGGTTGGGTTGGCCTAGGGACGGTCAGGGAGGCCAAATTCAACCCATGAACGAAGACACTAGAAGAAAAAATCTTTAGTGCTTGCTCGGGATTTGAACTCAGGCCTCCAGCTTATTAGTCCAGTGCTCTACCACTGAGCTAACCTCGCCCCCAGACATATTATTATAATTATTATTTATAAGAGGGTCACTACTACAGCGATTTCACTCCTTCGACGTGTATTGTCTAATGAAGCAGAATTGTATCATAAGTTTGATTCCCTTGTTCCTATAAACAGGGGTTTGAAAATGTCTGTAATACACCTGAAAGGCACTGGTTATTCGGCAGATATTTTCAAATGAGATTGTATAGTCTAATGATCTGTAAGTAAGATTTCAATGTGTATAAAAGATAAAAATGAAAAGTTAATTAATTATTATTAACTAACTTATATACCCTAAATAGAGATGAGATTATACAACTTATGTTTTGTTTTTTTAATTTGTATGTTATTCACTAGTTTTTATCATAAAAAAAACCTTTAAGTATTGTGTTTATGTAAAGTCTACTGCCCGACAGTAACCAATTTAGTAACAAGGTCCTTGTAGATGTTTTCGTGTATTCATCATAACTACATAATTATCTGAATGCTCCAGTTGCAATCTTTAAGGATTTATGATGATTATATTATATTCCCATTGTCTGGAAAAGATTTGGTTTTAGGAAAATTTAATGTGGCCATAAGAGATCTATCAGTGCCATATTTATTGATTACTAAACTATTTGTTAGGACTTTTAGTGACTCAAGGACATCTAGCACATAGGAGAAACAGAGTTATTCGTTCTCCGGAAGTAAGTCATAAAAGTGAGTGATATATTTCATAGTTTTTAGGTCAATTCTTTCCAGTGTAAGTGTTTAATCTTTTTCTCTTTGTAAATATATTACAATTGGATTTCTACAAGAAGAATTGCAAACCCCATACTTCTCGTCCGACCTGTTGTTAAAATAGGTTCAAGAAATGATTTTTACGAGAAATGAGTAAATCAGCAGCATCGTGTGAATTATGAAATATGCCCACTAATAGAATTCATTTCTTCATGAAATACTTCTGATAATTCTCTTCTTGCCCTTACTCGAAATTTTCGATTTTATATTTGATTCGTAATAAAACATATATTTTTTTTTTTTTTTTTGGAGACCCGGTAGCCGTGAACTCTTAACACTCCGTGCCAAAGGTCGTGGGTTCGATTCCCACTAGGGGTGGTGGCTTCTCTTTCGAAAAAAAGAAAAGGCATCACCCTTATCCTGGCTAGAAAAGGGTGGTAACCTATAGATAACCCGTCCTAAAATTCGTAGTTAATAATAAATGGACGTTAAAATTTAAATAAATAAAACATATTTTTTCTTCAATACTTCTTTAATTGTCTTCGTAAATTGTTAATATTTACTGTAAAGCACAACTTATGACACAGCTATTGGTATTCAGTATGTCACTTTCAATCCTGACAATATGATGCATGGACGAATGGCCCTTACGAAACCCATACTGAATGTCTGAAATGAGTTTCCAGGAACCATAAAACTTTTTTTATTAGGCATTCTTTCGAATAGCTTATTCATCCATCTGGTTGGGAAAATGGGTCTATAATGGGAAGGAAGTTTTTGTTAGTTCGTCAAGTACAATGTGTTCGTTAAGTGTAGTGCAATATTGATAAGAAGTTTGTTTCAGTAAAAACCCTAAGAAAAAAATGAGGCGCTTAAGGTCTTTCGACCATAGGCCCACAGGTATAGTTCCAGGCGACAGTTCCTTATCTTTATACAGTTTCATAAAACTGGACTCAAAAAGAACTGAGTGACTCTAAAATGTTACCACATGTTCCACATTGTAGCACCTTTCAATGCGTTATTAAAATTATTAACAAACAAATATTTTAAATAATTTCATTTAGAGCCTTCTGCTCAAATTCAGGAACATAACTATGCTTTGGGTCCACCCGACAACCGTCTTCTTTTTCGTACATGGCCACCGTGCATGTGCGAACGCCAGCGCCACTGTGTAACGTTTTTTTTCCATTTTAGTCATCGCTAAAACATATTTATGCTAAAACAGATATGAGCTGTTTTGGACACTTCTTAAATATCTACAAAATGATTGAGAAATCTTAATAAGTAAGTGGAAGGTGACCATTCAGAGGCCTTATAAATTTCCTGCTACCAAAGTTTCAGATGTTTTGGATGGACCACGTCAGTTGCAGGAAATGGAGCATGAAGTTCCGGAATTTTAGATTACTTTTCACTGCGATGAAATATTTGGAGTTTTTTACCTCATCACCGTAGATTTTGTGAAGTAGGCTTATATGACGCAGTTCCTGTGAGTTTGTTCTCTAAATTCGATCGGCCCTGAATAACGTAAAGAGAGCCTACGATATGTAGATATTGAAATTCCTAGAGCAGCATCCACATAGAGGCCGTGTTAGGCAAATAGAAATAAGTGTTGAGTGTGTGTTTGACAGATAAAAATAGCAGAGCACTTATCCGGGAGGTGGCACGTATCCACGGTGTTTATATTCAAGATGGATTGAGGGTAGGGGAATGACGTCAGAAGAGCTGCTATGACGTACCCCCTTGTCTCCAGCAGGGGCAATGTTTCGGGGACAGGAGTGCTAAACACCAATTCGAATTCTGGAATGAATATCTTGTATAAGGCTGTGGAGGTCGGCACTGAGTCATTTCCTTCGGCTATTACAGCAGAAGTTACCGTTTATGTTATAACCGCCAAACATCATCACAGAATGACGATTCCCAGTCAAGGATCAGGTGAAAGGAGAATGTTTTTTAACGTTCGGTCGGAAGCACATTCATCTCTGCTTAATAAATCAATATGTTGCTGATATAACCATCTTGAAGTAATACAAAGAATTAACAATTATCAATAATAAAAATAAAAAAATGTAATACGTATGAAAAGTGTTTATAAAAGGGAATTACTCGCTCGAAAAACCAAAGAAACGTGTGAATCGCTACTTTTGCGAGCTCTTAAATAAATAAATATTAATCTTTCTGGTCTCTTGTTGTTTTTTTTTTTTTAAATATGTTAATTTAAAGCGAAAGATAATGAAAAAAACGAACAAAGTTTTCTATTTTTCGTAAATTATTGTGAAATAAGTAAAAATAAAAAAGTAATATTTATCAGCAGATATCAAAAGTAAATCTAAGGAAATCTGATTGAAAAAAAAAGTGAAAAATGTCATACAGATTCCCAGGAGGACAAACCACGATGGGGCTCCTGAAATTCCATGATTGAGTTGGAATCACTACATTCAATCCAACAATGTCGTTCCCCCGAGGGGCTTTCCTTACTCAGAAAGGAAGAGGGAAAGGTACTGATTTGTTTACAATCCTTTCAAAATTACTGTCCTACTGTTGGACAAATTCCCTGGATTCAAGACAAATAGAACGCAAAAATAACTATATTAAAACGGTTTGCTTGAGAGTAACAATGATTGTTGTACTATTATGACAGTTGCTTCTTGATTAATGTAAACGCAAAACATGTAATGAAACTCTGTTAAACGTTATTCAGTAAAAACTTCAATATTTTAAAATATTGCCACATCCATTACTAAGAAACTTTCAATTTTATTTAGAATCTAACAATAAAAATTTTATTCACATTTTGATTAATTTGTACGTACAATATGTATAATCAAATAACCAAATATTATTACAGCGATGTATTATTTTGAAAGAACCGGCTGTAATATTTCTTCAACTTCGGAACTTTGTATATGTTATGCCCCACTCATGACAATAATGTTTTGCGAAAATGAACAAAATCTGTGTATTAGGCGAGGGAGTTTATCATCAGATTCAGGAATCACAATCAAAGTTAAAATGTAAACCTACTCCTGTGGGGCGAAATTGTTGTTCTTGTTTGACGAAATTTCCTATAAAGCTTCCCATAGATATAGTATGGATATAAATGTACCAAACATTTTCTTCTTACCACTTCCCGAAGACTATTGAGGTTTCACTCCTGAAAGAAGTTTTGAAAAAGTCTTCAAATCTTCATCGATCTTCCATACTAGATACATATATATATATATATATATATATATATATATATATATATATATATATATATATGGGGGGCGAGGTTAGCTCAGTGGTAGAGCACTCGACTAATGAACTGGAGGACCAGGTTCAAAACCCGAGCGCGCACTAAAGATTTTTTCTTCTAGTGCTGCCGTTCGAGGGTTGGACTTGGGGTCCCAGATCGTCCCTAGGCTCACCCAGCCTTTAGTTAATTTAATTAATAATGGGTACCTTGGGTGCTAATGACTCTAGCAGTCGGAGCAGCCAAGGGGAAAATCAGGCGGCCGGAGCATAGTATTGACCACACTTTCTCCCTAGTGTGTCGTATGGTCAAGAATCAGATACGGTATCTGCCCCTCTGGGCCCTTGTGGCCTGTTACGGGACTGATTTATATATATATATATATATATAAAGGATATTTATGTATATTAATATATACACAGGGTGTATCACAAGTAGATAAAAAGACAAAATGGGTAAAAATAGTCCTGTGCTAAAGAAAAGAAAATAATGCTGCCACCCTCACGTTTCTATCTCGTTGTGTTCCCGACATATGCCGTTTCAAAGATTATTGTGAAAACCCCGTGTTTTAGTAGAAAACTCCCAATTTTCTCTATTTCTACACATTATTTTTTAAAGTTAAATTGCATTTTTCAAATCAGCAGTAAATTTTCTTTAAGCCTCGTGCAATTTCAATGTTCGTAAGTATTATTTCCAAACCGCCATAAATGTTCAAAAGGTTGATATTAATAAATAAAGTCTAGTTAACGACAACTTTTCGAGAGTCACTACTCTTCCAAAAATAATTCTGCATGCTTCGAAATCTGATTAAAGTTGTAAAAGGTAATTATCTTTCCAAAGGTATACTCAGAACTTAAATTATCTCTCAATTTTATAATATTTTTTGAACAGCTAATTGAAAATATAAATTCATTCCAACTTTGAAAAGAGCAAATAGCGCTTTAGTGGGATCTAAATGAATAAATAATAATATAATGTTGTTTTTGTTATCTTATCAGAATTTAATTAAATTCATATTTAATAATATTTAAATTAAAGTTGAATACAAAAAAGTATTGCTTCGAAAATTATCCTTCACTGATGAATGTGCAGCTTCTACGGGATGGAATCAATTTAGATCAAATTTTAAAATGGCATATAGTGAATATTTATTGTAATTTGTTGAAGCTGTTTCTGTTTGAAACTGGAATAAAAGTGGGAATTGGCCTTGAATATCGACCGAGCATAGAGGAGCCCCACGGGTATCGTTACCACGGTAGACAAGCTGGCAGCCACCCTCCTAACTTACGAGGGGAAGGGGGATAACTTACTGGCCGGCACAAACCCCAACAATTTATAGCAATCCTCTACCAATACACATTTCACTCGTCTTTACCTTCCTCTACATTTCCATCTATCTTAAGAGAAATGTATCTACTCATTTGCCTAGAACAGAGTTCTTGGCCGTTCAGGATAGTGTAGAAATATTTTGAGAAACCAGACTTACTTTAATGTTCTCAGTGTATTTACTACTGGCACATGTTGGATAAATAAATACTCCCAGGAGATTTATCGAAGGCCTTAGAAAATTCTGCCAATTTGATGGATGGAGTCTCTCAGATTCTTAAAGAAGCAAATCTATATTATGTTTTGTAAATTAGGTTTAAAAATAACATTCAAACTTCAAGACTTTGATGAGTGGAAATTTTAGGGTGGACACCTTGGTATTTGGGTAACATAACATCCTTAACCAATGGAATATTGAGGTCGTTATTGATGTTGAGGTAGAAACGTAGAACGGAGCATTGACTATGGTTCTTAGGACATTGGATTGGAATCTGATGTTCTATGTTTTCTCGATGTAGTTGCGTACGTCCAAATGGGTTGTAGTAGTAGTTTATAAATTATCTGTTTGTTTTCAATCCTTCTGATTCTGATATAACAAAATAACTCGATTGTTGTGAGGATACTATATAAAATGTTTCGTGAAAAAAACAAATTGTGAGCGCTATCCACACCCACGCCATATATATGTGTATTTACATCCATATAAATTTCATTGGAGTACATTTTCAATATCTAGTGTGTAGAGTCAATGAAGATTTAAAAACATTTTTCAAAAATTTATTCATTACTGCAGCCTCAATAGATACATTCCTTCAGAATGTGTTCAAAGATAATATATTTATATTATACATTTATAGAACTATAAGAAATAATACTGTTTCACATTACTGCGTGTAGAATCCAGAAGAATTTAATGTAGGCATTGCGTGGGATCGGTATGATTTAACAGAGGTCTTCAGAAAATTACTAAACTGCTTTAGCCTAATCTTCAGCTGTATAGTTGGTTTTTGTCGGTCTCTACAGGGCACATACCATAACCTCCTTTTTAGCTTCAAACCTACACAGCTTCCTGGCATCGGTCTACATACAACATATAAGCAACTAATTACTGTTACCTTGAATTAATGAATAAATATAAATTTATTTCATACAAAATATACAAAGCTATATTTTTTTTACCAATTAAAAATAAATATATACAAAACAAACCGATTTTGTTAGTTAAAGAATTAGTCCAATCGTTCATTATTGGAGCGCTATATACTAAGTTTGGTGGTGGAAAAAACAAAACAAAAATTACAGCCACTATCCTGTTACAGACGTATATATAAATTTTGACGTGGGTTATTTTCGGTATCTAGTAGGTTGAATCGATTATGATTCGAAGACATTTTTAAAAATTCTTTCTTAAGTAAATATCTCAATAGCTACATTCCTACGGAAATACATTAAAAAAAGTCCGACTCGCAGGAAGTGCAGCATCTTAGCGCGGTTCCGTTCATGTCCCTAGTGCCATTTGATAAGCTTAGAAAAGAAATAAACTTATTTTTTTTATATATTTCGTGAAAATTGTCAAAATCCTCTAGAACATCTCGAATAAAAGTGACCGACAGTAGCTAACTTTTACACAGAAGCGGAAATTACACAATCCGGCTCTAATTCTAAGCTCTATAAAGCAATACAAAATATGCCTAATAAAGCCTTTCTAGAGGATACAGAAACATGGGCATATATGAGGGGGGGGCTGAGGGAGCTGCAGCCCCTCCCGAAATTTTGAATTGATGATAAAAACTTGTCGCAATACCCTTAAAAATAAATTAAATAAGATCACTTAGTTCATAAAACATATTTTATTTTACGTGTAATAGCGTTTTAGTTGCCTAAAACTATTCCAAGCTCTAAATATTTAGTATTCCATACCCTGGAAATGGTCTGAGCCCTCCCCCCCCCCCGAAATTGTTTTTATATACGCCCATGTACAGAAGGATCAAGAAGAAGTACACAAGATTGAGTAGAATACCCTGCCTAATATAGCCTATATAGAATAACATGCCGAATAAAGCCTATCTAGTAGATACACAAGGACAAATAAAAGTCTTGACGAATAACAAGTCAAGAAAAAAAATTTTATTTAACAAAATAAAACAAAGTTTCCTGTTTTATAGCCAAATAGATTTATATTCTATAATCAATAAGAAAAACCTACTAACAATAAAAAACTATGGGTAACAGATGAAAATAGGGAATACCAAGTATAATTCTAAAGAACGAAATCAACGCCAGTACTGTAATCTAGATATTCATACGGCATCTTCGAATTCTAACAAACAAAATATTGATTCTAATTATACGTAACCTGTTTTATTGACAAATACATTTGACTACTATAAGCAATTAAAAACACTAGGGAATATGCCAAAGAACTCGGAGTAGGAGCCTCGACAGTTTCAAGACATTTGAAGGAAATCGACAAATCCAAAACGGACATTTCATACGGTACAGCCTGATATATTTCTAACAATGAATTGTTTTTATTGTTTTAATTAATCTGTTTTATTGTCAAATACATTATCCAACCATAAGCAATGAAAAAACAACAAGGAATAAAAACAAACAAAAAGAACCGTTCGAATAAACGAAATCAATTACTTCAAAGTTTAAGCACTTATTTCTCCCATTGACATAGCCTAACCAAAAATTGTTTCAGAACATTTAGTAAGCTTTCACATGGTAACCCTCCGTTTACCAATATTCCTAACCGTCTTCGAGATATTAGGGAATGTATACGAAGCTCCCAAAACATTTCATGTCTGTTAATAAAATATTTTATTCTAATCCTTCCTTAACTCCAAACGTAACCAAAATTTTAACATATTAGTGTTGATGAAATTCAAACAGGCAGAAAATGTTTCAACTGAATACCATAATTTTAAGTATCAAAATCAAAGACAAAAAGAACAGCTCGAATAAGCGAAATCAATTACTTTAAAGTTTTAAGCACTTATTTCTCCGATTGACATCGCCTAATCAAAACTTTTATTAGAACCTTTTTTGTAGAGCATTTAGTAAGCTTTCTAATGGTATGCTTCCGTTTACCAAGATTCTCAACCTTTTTCGAGATATTAAGGGAAGTATACAAAGTTACCAAAACTTCTTTATGTCTGTTAATAAAATATTTTATTCTAACCCTTCCTTAACTCCAAACGCAACCACAATTTCAAAATATTAGTTTTAATGAAAGTAGAACATGCAGTAAATGTTTCAACTGAATCCCATGATTCTAAGTACCCAAACCAAAAACGTCATTCAAGAATTATTTTTTCAGTTTTCTCGAAAACGGTTAAAGCTATCGCCTTGAAAATGGTTTCATTCGTTTTCCTAGCTCAGGAGTCATATAAAACGAGTACTTAGAAGCTTATAAACTCAAAAACGTAAGCGTTACGATTTTTTTGCGCGAATTTCGCCCCAAACGCCATCTTCCAGTAGGCGGATTTTGCTGGTTAACGAACTTGACCTTTCAAATTGAACGAAGGATTTTTGTACCAAATTTCATCAAAATCGGACCATTCGTCTTCTAACTAGAGAGCGAACAGACAAATATATATATATATATATATATATATATATATATATATATATATATATATATATATATATATACAAATTTGAACCACCGTTATTTTCGGTGTCTAGGGGTTCTGAAACGCGATATTTTCTAGTCGGCACTTCCGAATTGTTTCATTGTATCAACCCTATAAGCGGGGTTCCTCCCTATGGGGGAGGGAGGAACCGCGCTAAAAATATATATAAGTTTCTTTATATCTATATATATATATACGTATAGATATATATATCAAAATAAAAAATACTTTCAAATTTACGTGATTTTTTATGGACGTAGTTATGTGGTTTTCACATGGAGTCCAATTTTGTCTTAAACAGAGAAACATTGTCTTAAATGCTGTAATAAACACTAAATTGGAAATCCTTTCAATCAACATTATACTATATACTATACTATATTTCTAACATTTCACTTCAAGGTGGTGATGACCTAGACGTTTTCTTCCCATAAACCCCTAACCCAACTCGACCGGAATGTGATTAAAACTTAACGTTGATTTCTTCGTTGTGCGCGCGCCTAGTTATTGCTGTCTTCACTTCATAGTCCAGTCGAATCAGCTACGAAAATAGTGTTTCTAAAAAACAAAACAAAAAAAAATGGACGGAAACGGTTTTATTTATTCAAATAGGCATCAAATATCAATAATACAGTATTTGCTCCAATTCCAAAGCTAGGCTAGAGCCATAATTTGGTTAAAACCTCGGAATGTTAATATAATTAATTAACTATTATAATTAATTAATTTGTAACAAAACATTTCAATTTGGCAGAATGGTTTTGAAGAAGCGTTACGAAAAAAATACCAATTGTTTTCACTTTTTTATAAATTCATATTTCGACACAATAACACTTTATAGGGGTCTCCCGTGGTCTAGTGGCTAGCGCCTTGGACTCATAAGCGGGAGATGGTGGGTTCGATTCCCATCCGTTGGCAGGAATTTTCTCATCCCACGGCTCGTTTGGAAAATTCCTCGCTGCACCCTGGATGTCGGCGCTAATGGCCCAGATGTTCATGCGCCGTCAAAAATAAAATAAAAATAACACTTTATATTTACGTAACGGACACTTCTAACGCAAAATAATTTGATATAAATTTCATAGAGCATCAAAATTATTTCAGGTAGGTGAAAAACGTGCATAAAAAGTTCCGAACTATTATGCATCAGAATCTGAATTTACACAAACGTTATGTGTTATCGTACCTTTTTTTTCAAAATCACTTGGTCGAATTGAAGCAGTTTGCTACTCTATTTGAAACACCGTGTTTTTTTTTGTTTTTGTTTTTTTAACGGCCCTTTGACAACTAGGCAATTAGCGCCGATATCCAGGGTGCAGCGAGGAACTTTCCCAACGACCCGTGGGATGAGAAAATTCCGCGGCGGTGGGGATCGAACCCACCATCTCCCGCTTATGAATATCATTGTCTATTATTGGTTTTATGAGAATGCTGTTGCCCAAAGTGGTTAGCTACCTTTAAAAAAATCGTTGTTTAATGAATAAAACATATTTATTTAATGATGAACAACTCCTGTAGTATTTCATACTTCTCAGACCCTGGAATTGAAATGAACTAGCTCATGAATGAAACTAGTAATGGAATGACCTTGTTGCCCGATGATTCGACATCAACTACCCTCCAACATTAGGAACGGCTGATAGATCTACTTTACATACTCCATCTAGTTTTGGCAAAGCAGTAAAAAGCGAGGAAACCCAACCCCGTCCCCATCTTCCCTCCCTTTAACTCGATTTGACAACGGCAAATGGTATTGACAAAGCCTTTACCCGGTCTCTTGTTAGAATTACATTGCTCTAACAGACCTCTTAATCTTTCTCTTTAAATGTATGTAAACATTAAAATTTATCAGTGGAATAAATTAACTTTTCATATTAAATGAAGGAATAATTGTATACTGTTTATTGCAATGAAAACTCCCCAAACCCAAGATAATTCTTATTTTGGAAGCCCAAAGGGTGTTAGTATCAATGAAAGAGCGTCAACACTTCGTTCTTCGAGCATATGAGAGGAGATAGCCATAACTCGAATGGGAATGGGACTTTTTCGGAAAATTTTCGCATGGATTCCTGATTTCAAAAGAAGAGCCGCCAAAATTTCCAACATGTGATGCCAATTTACCCATTTAAAAACTCATTTTAGTCTAATCCCACCACTACACAAATAGAAAATCCCTGCAAATTTTAGCATTGATTTGTGTAACGAGAGCCAAATAATAGATCTAATAATAAATTAGTGTTCCTCAATAAATCCAAATTAAATAAAAATAAATGATGAGAAAATAATGAAAATAAAATAAAATATAAATACTAATTACAGGATTTTAACATAAAAATTATAAGAAGCACAATGGAGCGGCCGAAGAGAGGAAATTGTTCTTACAAGACCTCGAATTGGACATACTCTTATAACCCACTCCCACTTAATGACAAAGCAAGTCATCCCACTGTAATATATCACTTATGAACGGATTGGAGAAAACTATGAAGCTTGAACATACCACATGACATGAATGAACTGCTGACGTATTGTTGTCCACATGACATGAATGAACTGCTGACGTATTGTAGTCCACATGACATGAATATACCACATGACTTGAATGAACTGCTGACGTATTGTAGTCCACATGACATGAATATACCACATGACATGAATGAACTGCTGACGTATTGTAGTCCACATGACATGAATGAACTGCTGACGTATTGTAGTCCACATGACATGAATGAACTGCTGACGTATTGTAGTCCACATGACATGAATGAACTGCTGACGTATTGTAGTCCACATGACATATACCACATGACATGAATATACTACATGACATGAATATACCACATTACATGAATGAACTGCTGACGTATTGTAGTCCACATGACATGAATATACTACATGACATGAATATACCACATGACATGAATGAACTGCTGACTTATTGTAGTCCACATGACATATACCACATCACATGAATATACTACATGACATGAATATACCACATTACATGAATGAACTGCTGACGTATTGTAGTCCACATGACATATACCACATGACATGAATATACTACATGACATGAATATACCACATGACATGAATGAACTGCTGACGTATTGTAGTCCACATGACATATACCACATGACATGAATATATTACATGACATGAATAAACCACATGACATGAATGAACTGCTGACTTATTGTAGTCCACATGACATGAATGAACTGCTGACGTATTGTAGTCCACATGACATGAATATACCACATGACATGAATGAACTGCTGACGTATTGTAGTCCACATGACATGAATATACTACATGACATGAATATACCACATGACATGAATGAACTGCTGACGTATTGTAGTCCACATGGCATATACCACATGACATGAATATACTACATGACATGAATATACCATATTACATGAATGAACTGCTGACGTATTGTAGTCCACATGACATATACCACATGACGTGAATATACTACATGACATGAATAAACCACATGACATGAATGAACTGCTGACTTATTGTAGTCCACATGACATGAATATACTACATGACATGAATATACCACATTACATGAATGAACTGCTGACGTATTGTAGTCCACATGACATATACCACATGACATGCATATACTACATGACATGAATAAACCACATGACATGAATGAACTGCTGACTTATTGTAGTCCACATGACATGAACATACCACATGACATGAATGAACTGCTGACGTATTGTAGTCCACATGACATGAATATACAACATGACATGAATGAATGCTGACGTATTGTAGTCCACACAGAGACCCTATCGTACTATTTCTTGGCAATACACATTTGTGCGAACACATATACATAGCATGATTTTTATTTTTTTTATGTACAAACAAAGGTGAAAAACAATTGTTAATTTTTTATAATATTTTGAGTTTTTTTTAGACTTTATACTTGTTCTTTTTATGTATTTTCGTTTTTTTTTTTTGTCCCTTCTTGTTGAATAGACCAAATCACCAATGTATGGACTCTTAAAAATCAAATAAATAAGTGAATAATTTAAGAAATAAACAATAAATAATTTGTGGAAAAATTAGAGAATAACAATGCATACAAAACACACAACAATGTACTAACAACACTCGTACCTTATGACTGTTACCAAACATAGGACTATACAAGTCGGGTAATTAAATCCTTGAAGTTCTTTGCCCTAAAAATCCAAACGAACCCCCCCAAAAAAAACTTCGGTCTTATAAGTGTAGGTCCGAGTCTCAACAATGTTTGAATGGTGAACGTAAATAAACAAATCTTTAAAATTTTAGCCATACGGGACTTAAACTAATAAAATAATTTTATGCAACGAATGCTCTCCGGGCGGAAGGAAAAATCGGCCGAAAATCATCAAGTTATTCTGGAAGCTGTGGAATATTGACAGCCTAATTGAATACTGACAGCCTAGACCTGTTGATGTGTTATTTGTTGATCTAACCCATGGACATGCTCGACCGGGTACATGGTCACAACACTAATCCACTATGTACGTCCTTGTCAGGATAGAATTGGTGTTTTCCCGCCATATTGTTCAGTAAGAATAACAACAATTATAGTATTTTGTCAATGAAACGTTTAGCTCACATTATAGAAGGAACTGTAAGTTACTTTCTTCATTTTCTGATAAAATAATACATAAATAAATTACGTGCGATGGCATAATATATAAATACAGAGATAAAATTATAAGTAAACACAATTGATACAACAAATACACAATTGATTGATTGTTTTGGTTTGGTTGTGGGGTCGTCTATTGTAGTGCATGGGCATATATAAGGGGCTGAAGCCCCCCCCCCCCCGAAATTTTGAGTTGATCGGTAAAAATGTATCATAAACCGTTAAAAATAAATTAAATAAGATCACTTAGTTCATAAAAAATATTTTATTTTGTTTGTAATAACGTTTTAGTTGTTTAAAACTATTCCAAGTTCTAAATTATTAGTATTCCATTACCCAGAAATGGTCTCAGCCCCCCCCCCCAAATTTTCCCAGCCCCTCCCGAAATTATTTTCTACATACGCCCATGATAATTAGAATAGGAACATTAGGAATGAGAAGAACCTAGAATTGACACTTATTCTAGTGGTTTTTTTGTTTTTTTTTTTAACTAATTAAGGCAAATGCTTGTAATATAGGAAAATATATTTTTTATAATCGATAAATTCAGCAATTTCCTTATCTTTCTTAGCTTCATTGCCACAGATCTTTTTTTATTTAATTTTAAGAGAAGTGTATGATATTTTAGCAGGTTTCTTCCCTCCGCTACATGGAGGAAACCCACTTATAGGGAGGACCTTATGACGCAATCCGGAAGTGCCGTCTAGAAAATGCTATGTTTCAGAACCCGGAGATCATGAGTATAACGGAAGTTCAAATTTATATGCATATGTATATATTTCTCTATTCGCTTTCTAGCTGGCCAAAAATGGACCGATATCAATAAAATTCGGTACAAAAATACTTTGTATGATATCAACGGTCAAGTTCGTCAACCGACGCAACCGTTTTTTTGTTACAAACCTCCCAGGTACACCTTTTGTGAGTTGGGACTTTCGGATAAATTTCTACATATCTTGAAACCAGTAGGGAAACCGTAGTACAGGTTTGTATTCAATTTTAGGGAAATCTATGATAGTTTTGAGAAATAACTTTGTAAATGTGAAAATATTAAAGAAACCCTATTTTGATGAATGGGTTTGTTGTGGGTGAATTAATTATCCTGCATTATCTCTGCAAGTAGGGTGCTATCCAGTAGATGAGAATCAGGGAGAAGGGTCAGCTGGCAGATTCCCAACGAATATCGACCAATCCCATTAAACTTCCACAGATATCCAACCTTATAGAGCTTCATTTACAAAATAGAAAAGTATTATGTTATAGTAATTGTTTTAGTTTTTAATGTGCTCCACGGGAATCATTGCATTTCAAAAATCACTAAATCGTCAATGTTATTAGCTTTTAATTAACTAAAGTGAAGGAAAACGTAACTCTAATGGGAGTAGCTTGTTTAAACAATTGAAAGTCCTCAGGGAAATCTCAAAGTAATTGAAGAAAAATCAGGATTACAAAATCTGTTGGAATTTTATAACTAATAAATATAAGTCTACCGTCTTAAGTAAGTAATAACATTCTGATTATTTCTGTGTAGGCTCCACATACTTACACATGTAACACAAATAAGGCTATTTTTCTCACAGTTATTTAAATTATGTTTATGTTAGCTGTCACGGGATGGAAATCGAAGAATTGACAGTTGGAATGAAAATATGATCTACTGAACTTACTTCTTTTCAATAAAACATTGAAATCAGGTAAAATTATAAGAATAAATGACAGCCAAATCCTCCAAAAAATGTATTATATTGGTGCATAGTATTTCAATTATTAGTGCATTTATATTGGCTTCCTAGTTATTAATATAATACATCTATCCGTTTTGGGCTCTATTCTTTCTTTTAATTTTAACGGCCCTTTATTAATAAGTCAGATTCTGCCAGGATAAAGGTAGTGCCTTTCCTTTTTCGAAAGAAATGTCACATCTATTGGAAATAGAATCCACCAGTGCGCATTATTTTAATTACTTCTTTTTTTGATATTGTTATTATTGTTTGATGACATTATTATAGTTTTTTTATATATAATTTTGTTTTTTCTTTATTTATATTTATATTTTTAGGTTAAATTTATTTATTATTTATTTTGTATTTATTTTTATTCTTATGGGACGAAGTCCGAGAATAAAGTTTTTTTTTCATTCATTCATTCATTATTAATTGTTATCTGGTTGTCTGTACATATTACGGTTTTGCACCGCATATAGGACCTGTCCTTGATAGAAAAGAAGTTTATTGTTTGCCTTTTTTAAATCCTTCAAAATCATCAGCCTCCACTTACTATTATCACCTTCTCAAAAATGAAGCTGTGACTTGTTGACGTTTCTCAGTTTCCGTTACGGTAGTATCCAAAATTCGATTCCCCGTAGGTGAGTACGATAGTAGATAATGGTTTTGAGATAGGAGAACCACTACTAAGGGTGTCGGACTCCAATTAGTGAGTTGGTAATGGAAGCAGAGGTAGTTGCGGTGGATCCACCGCACTATGTCCGGCTCAGTCTAACCCTAATTACTGGCTCCTCCTTTCCATTCCTCTTAACCCTTTAGAAAACATACCATTTCGGATACAATTCAACTTGAATTAATACTATTTAGAGAAATTTGTAGATCTCCTCTCGAATTTTCTATAAAACCTAATATAGTTTTTTGTGAGCATTAATGGAATTAAGTCAGAAATCATAACTGGTGTACCACAAGGATCAGCCCTTGGTCCAACCCTATTCAACCTATTTTGAAATGATTTAATCAAAATCAATTCCCAATGCAATATTGATTTATTTACGGACGATACAGCTTTTCTTCTATTATCATATAGATTTGATACTGTTGCTAACCACTTGTCTTAAGCACTAAAGAAATGTTATTTTAATAAATAGGAAATAAAGCCAAATGAGCGGAATACAGAGAATGTCTTGTTTTCTAAGTGCAGACCATTACTAAATCAGTTTAAAAGTCAATGGCCAAATATTATCCTGGTCAAAATCTGTAAAATATCTTGGAGTCCACTTAGATGCTAAATTAACTTTTACCACTCATCTCAATAGTCAAGTTAACAAAGCTGCAGGAGCCTTACAAACATAAATCCCCTGGTTAAACAGACAACTCGTTATATTTATTTTCAAAACATTACATTCTACAATTCAATTGCATTATGTAATGTGATACAGGTTACTTGCTCATGCCTCGGATGTCCCCAGTTGCCAGCCGAATACCTTCCTTGTTCAGGAAGGCCCTTCACCGAATGACTGCTCAGTTACAGTATTTCAGCTTATAGTGAGGAGGTTATTGCTATTTAGTTTATTACGACCAAGTTCTACGTTCCCAGAGTCCGCTTTGACGATGCAAGTCGCGTAGGGGTGCAATTACTTATAAAGATCAGGTATATATAGGTATTTCCTTGAGAATAGAATCTCTTAACTTGCTGATTCTTACAGCAGCTCTTTCAGGGCAATATTAAAGATTCTCTTTCTGCTCTCCTTATATTTAAGAAGAGCAGAATATATATATATATATATATATATATATATATATATATATATATATATATATTGTTGCATTAGCCATTCTTAATCATGCAATTTTTATAACACTCTTTTAAGCAAAAAAAAAAAAAAAAAATTTGAGGAGGCTGCTCAAAAGGACATTACAAAATATAACAGAAAAAAAAGAAGCAAACCAGCAACACAAAGACTTGTGCTTATAATTACTGGAGTTAATTCATGTGAACCGCGACGATGAAAGAATGGAAGGACAAACAAAGAGCTGAACTCTGAGAAAAATTACAAACTTGGCAAAAGCTTTGCGTTGCTTTCTTAAATAGCAACCAACATAAAAAGATAATCTGTTTTCCTCCTTGGGTCAATGAAACAACACGTCCAGAAAAATAGTAAAATTCAACGCAAACACATCAATGAACAACTAAGCTTACAGAAAAATTTGTAAATGGGAGAAAACTAAAATAAAAATCAAACAAATAGCAAAACTTAGAAGAAATATCGAAGCTAGTAACCAGTGTTTATATATATATATATATATATATATATAGAGAGAGAGAGAGAGAGAGAGAGAGAGAGAGAGAGAGAGAGAGAGAGAGAGAGACGGAGAAAGATAATTATACGAGTATTATTAATTACGCTTATTATTAATTATTAGTTTCGCTCCGTTTATAGCAAATAACAATTATTAATGAAGATGGAAATTAGTTCCCTAGATGTAGTAGCTTCCTCTCCGACATTTAACTATGGTCACATGTCTTCTTAGTCTAAAGTGCTAAAGAGAGCCAGAGTGCAGCCTCAACGTCGAATAAAGATTTCTGCCTGAAGATCTGACTTTTTTTTCATAACAATTATTAGATACAAGAATATTTCGATTATATGTTATTACACTTCATTTGGTACAACATTAAATTTGAACACCTAATAAGTTGTTTTTTTCCTATCGAAATTTCTCATGAGTTCATTAGATTTCTATACCTACTTAAAAGACTATCTTCCAAAAAGTAGACCATAAACAATTTCACAACACCATTCAACACCATTCTTTTAATATGAAATAATACGCAGCACTCAGGAGTGAAAATTTTTCATATCTGTACGTGTGTAATTTTGTTAATAAATATATCTATGTTTTGTCTATTTTAAAAGAAATCCGATATATAATTCATGATTAACAAAAGAAAAGAAGAGTTGGTTAGTCCGCAAAGATTTATCTTGTAATCTAACGAAATGGTACTGTCAGAAGTAGAAAATCACCGACTTCAACCTCTTTAACTATAAAGGATTGTAGTTAAAGATGTAAAAACAAATTCTTGACCTCTATCGTGTGCAACAGATTAAAGCCGGTCATTTTCGGCTAATAGAAAGGATCTCAGGATTTTCAGGGCGTGGCACATTATGCGTATTAATGAAATGTAAACAAAGATGCATTCAACTTAACACTACTCAATAATAGTGCAGCGCCAGGAATCATGATTAGGTTCAGGTAATATCAATCCTATGGAGAATAACCAAAGCTGTCTATATCCAATAGAATCTCAAGAGAATACTGAGATGTCTCTTAGCTTTGGGGTGATTTGCAAAGAGCCTTTTTCCTTGCGAAGTGGAACACATTATTTTATTATTGGTGTAAACTAACAAAAAATTCACTTAAATATCTCCTAGGAATATGTAACGAACACCTCTTACATCATTGAACAGTGACCAAATGGCATATTCAGAAATGAGGTCGTTATTCTAGCTATGTAGAATAAGTCGACCTATAGAATTAAATATTTGATATACATTTTGTACATTGTACATTCAGTCGTGTATACAAATAAATATCTCCTAAAACTATGTTAGGAACATAAATATCGAACTACAAGACGGCAATGTTCGTCTGCATCCAGATTCCCGGCTTAAGGCCTCTACGAGTACGTACACACTCAATTAAAGAAATTACCGTAATAATATCGAGCTTACTCACACTCCAGTACCTAAAAATCCAGCTGAGGGAATGAGAGAAACCCTTTTGCGTAAGGAAATAGAAGAATCGGATTCATATGAAGAAAACTCTGCGTCGATAACTCGTAAAAGTCCAACTCGCAGGAACTGCGTCATCTTAGCGCGGTTCCATTCATATCCCTAGTGTTATTTTGTAGACTTAGAATAGAAACAGTTATTACTTTGTTTGGATCATTCCTAATGTAAACAAATATGAAAAAAAAAAACAAAAAAAAAACAAGATTTTCGGCTAGGGATGAAACTATCCTAAGCAGAAATTACTCTTTCTGCCGTCCCAAGTTTCGGTCTACGAAGACTCTTCTACGAATATATTTCTAATTTACTTAACTTGCAGTGCTAACATATCCATTTTACTTTTAAATGCAATTAAACAAAATAAAATTGTACATGCAAATGAGAAAGTAGTGTTATTTTTTATTGAACTAAGGCCACATTCAACCACAAAATATAATTATATTTCTAGTATAGCATTTGGTTGCATGACTTCCTACAGGTAAAGGTAACTGTCAGCTGTCCTAGAATGCTTGATGAGAACAATGAATCTTGATTTATGAAGTGCAATAAAAGCCTACCTGAACCGGCAGACTACCTCGACCCGGACTGACCCTACACAGAGAATATTTACGTTTTCAGTTCTGTTACAGGTTCAAAGAATTTGTATTTATTCCCCTGTTTTATTGAGAAATACATCCTCCTCCTAGAAGCAATAACAAAATAACAAGAAATAAAAACAGACAAAAAGAACCGTATAAATAAACGAAATCAATTATTGTTTATCAAACTTCTAAGTTATATGTACTTATTTCTCCGTTTGACATCGCCTAATCAAAACTTTCTTCAGAACCTGTTTTCTAGAGCATTTAGTAAGCTTTCGAATGGTAACCATCCGTTTACCAAGATTCTCAACCGTTTTCGAGATATTAAGGAAAGTATATGAAGTTTCCAAAGCTTTTCATCTCTATTAATAAATTATTTTAATTTACCCCTTCCTCCAAACGTAAGTAAATTTTCAGCATACTAGTTTTGATGAAATTAGAACATGCAGAAAATGTTTCAACTGAATCCCATAATTCGAAGTACCAAAATCAAAGACAAAAAGAACCGTTCGAATAAACAAAATCAATTACTTCAAAGTTTAAGCACTTATTTATCCGATTGACATCGCTTATTCAAAACTTTCTTTAGAACCTTTTTTGTAGACCATTTAGTAAGCTTTCGAATGGTAACCTTTCGCTTCACAAGATTGTCAACGGTTTTCGAGATACTAACGAAAGTATAAAAGGTTACCAAAACTTTTCTTGTCTGTTAATAAAATATTTTATTCTAACCCTTCCTTTACTCCAAACGTAACCAAAATTTCAACATATTAGTGTTGATAAAATTCGAACTTGCAGAAAATGTTTCAACTGAATCCCATAATTCTAAGTACCAAAATCAAAGACAAAAAGAACAGTTCGAATAAGCGAAATCAATTACTTAAAAGTTTTAAGCACTTATTTCTCCGATTGACATCGCTTATTCAAAACTTTCTTTAGAACCTTTCTTGTAGACCATTTAGTAAGCTTTCGAATGGTAACCTTTCGCTTCCCAAGATTTTCAACCGTTTTCGAGATATTAAGAAATTATACGAAGTTCCCAAAACTTTTTATTATTTCTGACAACAGAAAATTGGTCTCATTTTACCTATCCTGTTTTACACACACATACATTTTCCTTACAAATACAACATAAGAAATTACAAAAATAAAAAGCAATAAAAAACCAAGGGAAAGAGACAAAAATTACAAAAAGAACGACAAAAACCCGTTCATAAGTACAAAACAGACGTATTTGAAGTTTTAAGCACTTATTTCTCCGATTGACATAACCTAATCAAAAATAGTTTTAGAATCATTTTTGTAGAGAATTTAGTAAGCTTTCAAATAGTTTTAATCCACTTACCACGATTTCCCAACCGTGTTCGAGATATTAATGAAAGTATACGAAGTTTCCAAAACTTTTCATGTCTGTTCATAAAATATTTTATTCTAACCCTTCCTTAACTCCAAACGTAACATAAATTTCAACATATTAGTTTTAATGAAAGTAGAACATGCAGATAATGTTTCAACTGAATCCCGTTATTCTAAGTACCCAAACCAAAAACGGTATTCAAAAACTATTTTTCCAATTTTCTCAACAACGGTTAAAGCTATCGCCTTGAAAATGGTTTCATTCGTTTTCCTAGCCCAAGAAGCCTATAAAACGAGTACTTACAAGCTTATGAACTCAAAAACGTAAGCGTTACGATTTTTTATGCGCGAATTTCGCCCCAAACGCCATCTTCCAGTGGGCGGATTTTGCTGGTTAACGAACTTGACCTTTCAAATTGGACGACAGATTTTTGTACCAAATTTCATCAAAATCGGACCATTCGTCTTCTACCTAGAGAGCGAACAGACAAATATATATATATATATATATATATATATATATATATATATATACATATATATATATAAATATATACATATATATATATATATATATATACATATATATATATATATATATACAAATTTGAACCACCGTTATTTTCGGTTTCTAGGGGTTCTGAAACGCGAAATTTTCTAGTCGGCACTTCCGGATTGTTTCAATGTATCAACCTTATAAGCGGGGTTCCTCCCTATGGGAGAGGGAGGAACCGCGCTAAAATGCAGCTAAAAGAATGAAAGGAAGTCGTTTGCGCTAAAAACAACGTAGAATCGGTGGAAAACTCACTATATAAGCAACTTCAGCTGCCACAGACTTTTGTTGTATATTAGTTTAAACGATATAGAAAAGTTAAATGAATTTATTCAATACAACACATTTGAATCGATCCATGCAAAAAGAACTTGAGTCAATTTTTTCCCAATATGAGTTCCGATAATATTTTCGTTATTATGAGTGATGAATTCTTTGTATCTAAAGGTAACTTCACATTTCTATGTTAATTGGACTTCAATCCAATACATAGTTGCCATAGGAAAATAATCCTAATTTTATTATTCCATGTACAAAGGGTTTCAGTCTAGTTTTCTCAGAACTATTGATTTTGGACTGAAGCTCTTTTTGCATGGATCGATTCATTTCTATTGACAATTAAATCCTCCACACAATTACAAGAATCCAAATACACAGTTCCACGTTTTTCAGTTTTAGCCGATAGACTCAACGTGTTAGAAATCAGTTTTTCTTTTTAAATTGTATCAACCTTTGAGGTTATGAACACCGCGCTTTCCATTTCATAGATGTATTATTTTACACATCTACTTTAAATATACATCTATTCAAGTAGTTCAGTTAATATTGAAATTTTAAAGTTTTTCAGTTGATTGCAGCTCCTAATCAGGTTTTTGCTCAGTTTAACATTTTTTCCCATGTGCGTAGTAGTCAACGTTTATTTAGGATTATTGTGCGTTAAAAAGGCCAATACATTTTTAATCTTGTTGCTCATATCTTCACTAAAATTACCTGTAATGTCTAAGAGAGACCTCTTCTGCTTGAAGAGGCGTTAATCAGAGAAGATATGTTAAGTTGTTTTACTGACAGTACGTGCTTGGTACTCGATGTGCTTCACTAACTGCCGCCAGATCGAGTAAGGCACATGCTGAGCCGAGTCAGGACCACTTTTACACCCCTGTTGGTCGAGGTCCTCCAGGGAGGAGAGTAAGACATGTTCTCTCGGAATACGAGCTCCACGCAAATTTAATGGAATCTTATTGTCGAAAAATATTCAAGATGTTTCTTGTTCGGTAACGACACGACTTAACCGTCAAACGCTAGATAATGTCCCGATTTGCGGACTATTGGTTATGACGTGCTTACAGGACTCGGTGGGCGGAGGGACGGCAGAGGAATACTAATAGGTTTAGAGTAAAGTGATTTACTTGATAGCCAGGGAATTGAAGCATTAGTGTAGTGCTTACAGAGCCGCCAGCAATTCGCATCCAAGATAATCTCTCAAACCAGGACTTAGGGTTTGTCAAAAGTAGGTGAAGACATACTAACTTAATTTTTAACTTATCGCCTTCTCCCTTACAGGAGACACTTTCTACTTACTATGACACGCCAATGTTTGAGTACTCCGAACTCAGTAATCCAACCATATTTCCATTTAGTGCATATTCTGCTGGGATTTGGGCAGCTTACATAAAAATTCTTAATATTTTTCTTTCAAACTTCTTGCCAGCTCCAGGGAAACTTCTAAACATTAAAAAAATAATTTATCTAAATGTTAACGTCCTTTTATAATTGACAATTATATTTAGGGCAGCTATCTATTGGTTACCACCCTTTCTAAACAGACCAGGGCTGATGTCTTTCCTTTTTTTCCACAAAAAAAAGCCACCTAGAGAACACACAATCGAAAACACAACCTTAGACAAGGAATATTCACGGCCAACAGGCCTCCTCAAACAAATTTAAACATCTCGTGGAATGAAATCTAAAAACAAAATTTAGATTTTTAAATATTACTAATGAATATAAAAATGTTCTAATGGACAGAAAGAGCCTCTAGCGACTGTAGGGGGAAATAACACGCAAAATGATTTCAACTTAGGTAGTTCTTAAAAATCGGGGATTTGAAAACATAAAGAAGTTCTCTTACGAAATTCAGTTGCACAGTTTTATTATCAAATTAATTTCTCTGCTAAATCCATTTAAAAATCTGCGGCAAAACTATTAAACGCTTCCAATAGAACGAAGTCAACACTCTCGGAATGTCAGTCATTGATGGAAATTGACGTACGGAACTTTATATAGAAAATGTATCAATCATTCGAATCTGAACCTAATAGTGACCACGATTTCTCGACCGTTCATGAGGCCAAGGAACTGCTGTTATATACATAGATATAATAATTTTAGAGACCGGTTTTTTCGTGTCCTATGGGATTATAAAACGTCAACATTTGTTATCAACATTTCTGGATTGCTTCATCTTTGCCTCGAGGTTTTCTGCATACACGCAGGAAAGCCACTAAAATTAAAACTACCTTTGATGTTGAAGAGCCTGCCATATCTTATTGAAGTTATGTTTGTGAATGACTCGCTAATATTTATTTTATCTCTTACTAACAGGTACTTCCGAAGGATTGGTTTGGATGGTTTAAAATAGTGTAGAGCATGAAAAGCATTAGACAGTTCCAGGATTGATGACCAAAGGAAGAGGCATATTTGCGTTTCGTGACCTAAAGCTATTAATTTTATTGAGACATCCTCTTCCATTTGTATAAACTAGGGCTTAAGAAGGTTGCTCCCAAAAGGGCTGTCTATATTTATACGTGGTTTATTTATATTTGGGAAAAAAGTATTTAGGGACAAATATTCTTTTGGCGAGTAGCTGAAGAAAGAGAAGAAAAAAACAAACATTTCAGTCTTGTGCCCAAGTAGTATTAATAATCTGTCCCCTAACACCCCACAAGGGCCCAGAGAGGCAAACCCTGTAGAGGTATCTGATTCTTGGCCATAAGCCACACTAGGGAGATAGTATGGTCAGTACTATGGCCTGAATTTCCCTTTTGCGATACCCATTAATAAACTAATTACAAGCTGGGTGGGCCTAGACTCCGAATTTAGCCCACGGACGAAGACACTATCTTTAGGGCGCTCAAGTTTTGAACTCAGATCTTTCAGCATATTACTCGAGTACTTAACCTCACACGGGTTTGATATAACAAATTGAAAAATATTGATTTATTTGTGAATCATAAATTTAAGAAAATGTCTTTGATTTTGATCGCACAAGGTATATGAATCATCTACACGTTTCTGTCTTTTCTATCAGTAATTTCATCAGCCTTATGAAACATGTACAAATTTACTGAAAGCACAGACCAATACGGATGTATAAAGAGAGAATTGAGTAAAGTTCTAAAAAGGAGTATGATTTTTGAGAGAAGCTTTAGGGGTTTTCCACGTCCTATATCGGGAAACTTTCTCGGCATAGCCTATTTTGTGGTTTTCACTCTACCTGAGGGTTAAAGCCCTCACGTTATTCGCCTCCATACAAATTCTATATAAATGAATATTTCCCAGGAGGGATTAAATCAACACTTTAGATCCATTCTTCAAATCCACAATTTTTATTGATGTCCCATTGGAAATCTAATTTTTAGACTTGAATGAATTACACTTTGAGAAGTAAATCAAATATAACAAAGACAACAGTTTGTAACATTACTAGACTTAAATATTACAAGATTTATAATAATATTTGTCAGTAATCTAATACAGCTTCCATTAAACAGATTGTGACAGATTGTACACTAAAACAAAATTGTATTTTCCCAAAAATACATGAACGCACTACTCATAGATGACAGTGGGTACATTGAGCAGCTGATGGAACATCTAAAAAATGTAGACTTTTATGATTTAATCTAAACCCTATTTATCTATTTTTTCAATTTGTTTTCTTTTATTCATTTATTTTTTCTTTTTCATTTATACATTTTTTCAATTTATTTATTTTTTGCATCCACTACATAGAAAATATTAAATCACATTTATTAAATATATCGAGGGATATATTCAAGTCAACCACTCCACGCATGGAGCATGACTGTTATGTATAATTGTTTTATGTATTGTATTTATTCTGTTGAAGCTATCGAATTGTCATTGTTTAGAGAAACTAAAATAAATAATACAATGTTGATGGAATTTCTCATTCTCGTCCATCTGGGACATTAATACGGGTTGCTTTTAAACATAACTCTTCCGGTATATTTAATTTAAGATTGGAATTCGATGAAGATTTTTAAACATTCATATAACTACAAAGATGAGCTAATCACCAATTTTACATCGCCCTCTACCGAACACTTGTGAAGAAAATGCAAATCGCCAAAGACGCTTTGCATAAAATTAATAATAATTTATATTATTTTTTTCAATCTTCAGCTTGATAGAGTTGTAAACATTTGAAGTAAATGTCCTTTATCGTCTACCTGGGCCCATTACATTGGGGATGATTTTATTCATTATTCATTTAATCATCGCTGTTTTGATATTCATACCAGTATATAATGATTATTCACCTTTTGCAACCGGATTCTTTAAATAAAGCAGAACGTATCAAATTTCATGTTTATTTAAATAAAAATCGTTTTCAAGGAAGCAAAAGTTTCCATTCTCGATTTTATAGCCAACTTCATATGTATGGAATATCACAAATCCACAACGAAAGTGCTGTGGGTGGAAGTTATATGTATGCTATTATATATATATATATATATATATATATATATATATATATATATATATGTATATATATATATATATATATATATATATATATATATATATATATATATATATAATAGCATACATATAAATAATAATGTATATTTATAATTATTATTATAAGTCCTAAGATTTCGCACAAATTTTGGAGATGGAGATGAACTCCTTACTCAAATACGTTAATTCAAAAACAAACCTACCGCTTATATATATATATGCCTATATATTTGTCTGTTCGCGCTCATTAAGCCTAAAGGATTCATTGAGAATTGTTTTTTTTTTTTTTTTTTTTTTTTTTTTTTTATGAGCACCCCATGATACAGATATAAAATTGAAATACATATTCATACAACTACATAATAATTATATATCCATAGTAATTAACATAATTATAAATCCTTAATAATTAAAATATTACATAATAATTATGAATCCAATTACATTATAGTACGTATCTATCTAATTATATAATTGAGTTTGTGAATAAGAAACAGCTAATAGTAAAAATAACTTGTAAAAACAATACACTGAAGGAAGGAAGAAACGAGTACACATGAATACTATTCAATTTATTATTTATTCATTGTATTTACGAGCCCGCAAAGTAGCGACTTGCTCGTTATATTGTTACATTTTATTATAGGCACATTGACCTATACAAATTCTAATATCTAATGAAAATATTCTTAAGAATACTATAATATTAACTTACAATACCACATGATGTTAATTACAAATTGGATATATACCACATAATATGCTACTTATACTATTAACTTATAATATTAATAATTAAAATTTTACCACTAAAATATTAATAACTAATAATACTAATACTAATACTAATAATACTACTACAATTATTTTAGCTTAAACATACTTATATTTCACATTGAGGTTTAATATATGTTCTTTATGTGAGCACTTTTAGTTCATCTGGCTGATAGTGGTTCATGATACCTTGCAATGATAATGAATAAATGTATTCAATAATAATTCATCTTTATATTTTATTATAAATGTTTTTGGTTTTTAAATGCTGAATAATGGTGTCTATATGTGGGCTACCTTCAGTTAATATCTCTCGCTTGACGTGTGGTAAGTCTAAGTAGTCCCGTTCTCTGCAGTCTGTCAGTATGTGTTTTACTGTCAGTCTCACATTATAGATTCTGCAGAGTGGTTCGTCTTGTCGAGTCATTAGATGAGAATGAGTGAAGTGTGAATGGCCTATTCTGAGCCTGGTAACTACAACTTCTTCTCTTCTTGTGTATCGATTTCTTGACGGCCAGGCACCTACGCACTCTTTTATCTCACGTAATTTATTGTCTGTAGTGTACGTCCATGTATTTTGCCATTTGTTTATAATATGTGTTGTAATCTGCAGGTAAGTGTCTTGTAACGTCATTCGGTCTTCGTCAGTTCCTAACCTTTTTGCTGTAATTTTTGCTTCTTTGTCGGCGTCAGTGTTTCCTGGGAAGTTTGTGTGTCCAGGTAGCCACACCATTTCAATGTGTACATTATAACTTTGTAGTCGGTGTACTTTTTCAAAAATTTGTGTGATTATTGGATGTGTTTCATACATGTTACTTAGGGAGAGCAAAGAACTTAGTGAATCCGAAAAAATTAGGATCTTTTGGTTTGGAAGAATGATTACATTTTGAAGAGCTGGAAAATGGCATGTAATTCGGCAGTGAAAATGCTAGAGTTATCAGCAATTCTTAATTGAAAAGAGTTTGAGTGAATATCTGCTGCTGATCCAGTGCCTTCTAGTGTTTTTGACCCATCCGTGAAAATAAGGAGAGCATCTGGATGTGAAGATGTTAATTTATTATATTCATTTTGGTAAAAATGGACAGAGATAGGGTCATCTTTCTTAAATTTTGATAATTTAGTGTTTATTTCTAAGTTCTTAACCCTCCATGGTAGAAATGTAAGTTGTTGGAGTGTGTAGGTTTGTGATAATAAACCGGTGTTTTGTGTGTTTTCTTGTATTATTATGTTTAATGGTTTTTGTCTTGCGCGTCTTCGATTGTAAGTGTTTTGATATTGGTTTTCGATGAGTGACTGTGTGCATTTATTGTGTAGGTATCTGATTTTAGCAAAGTATTTTAAGCATAATATCTGACGCCTGTGTTGCAATGGTGGCTCGCCTGCCTCAACATAGAGGCTGTTGCATGGACTGGATTTAAATGCGCCTGTAGCTAGTCGGATTCCTGTCGAGTGTATTGAGTCCAACATTTTGAGGGCGCTCGCACTGGCAGATGAATATGCTATACAGCCGTAGTCCAGAAGTGACCTGGTATAAGCTCTGTACACTGTAAGCATAGACCATCTGTCAGCACCCCACTTCGTATTACTCAAAACCTTTAGTATGTTTAAGGATTTCTTGCACTTAATAGAGAGTTCTTTCAAATGGGGAAGCCATGTTAGTTTTGAGTCAAATATTAGCCCAAGAAATTTAATTGTGTCTAAAATAAAATAGAGTTCTTCAACTGGATGTTAGGGATCCTCATTCTTCTCTTTTTTGTGAATAAAATGCACTTCGATTTTTCTTCGGAGAATTTGAAACCTGTAATTGAACACCAGTTTTCCAAGTTGTTTATTGTGTCTTGTAGTCTGTCTTGTGCAGTCTGTACATTTCTAAATGAACTATATATGAGTAAGTCATCAGCATATTGGCAACAATGTATTGTACTTGGGATGCAAGAACTAAGTGAGTTAATGGCAACATTGAAGAGTGTAGTACTCAAAACTCCTCCTTGTGGCACTCCGTTCTCCTGAAGGAATTCATCTGATAGCATGGTGCCAATTCTCACTCGGAAACGTCTGTTTGATAAATAGTTAACAATATAACCCATAATATACCTTTGAATCCCCCAAGTATGTAGTTGGGATATTATTAATCTTCTCCGTTACGCTTTCTCAATGTCTAGAGATATTGCTAAAACCGACTGTTTTGTTATAAAGGCGTTTAATATGTCGTTTTCTAGTTTGGAAATGTGATCCATTGTGCTGTGCCTAGGTCTAAAGGCACACTGATATCTTGATAGCAGGGACTGTTTTTCGAGATACCAGAGGAGCCTTTTATTTACTATTCTCTCCAGAATTCTGCTCTGGAAACTTGTGAGAGACACTGGTCTGTAGTTTGCTGCTAGTTTTTCATCCTTTCCTGGTTTTATCAAGGGTATAATTATGGATTGATTCCAAGATTGAGGGTACGGACCATTTTTGTATATTTCATTGTACATCTTAAGGAGGCGGTCATGACCCATTGGCGGTAAGTGTTTTAACATTTGATATGATATCATGTCTGGTCCAGATGAAGAGTTACGTTTTTTTATGTTTAGAGTATGTTTCAGTTCTTTCAAAGTGATTGGGTCGTTAAGAGGATGTATGTAGTCTGTTAGTATTGGTATTTCGATATTTTCATTTAATAATTTGTATTCAAGGAATTCATTGGTATAATTTGTTGAGCTTGAGATTTTTGCATAATGAGTTCCTAAAAGATTACTGATATCAAAGGGGTCTGTAATTAGTGTGTCGTGATTCATGAGTCCTGTTATTGGTCGTTTGTACTTTTTATGTTTTATTTTATTTATGTTGTCCCATATATTGACGAATTCTGACCAACACTGATTTTTGCTACTTTTGATTACCCATTGGGCCTTAGCCTTCGTCCGTTTGTAATTTTGAAGATTTTCGACAGTCGGTAGCCTTTGGAACAAACGAAGAGCCTTTCTCCTATTTGCAATTGCTTCTCTACAGTCTTCATTCCACCAAGGAACCGGTACTTTTGTGTATGTATTTGCGGTTTTAGGGATACTATAGTCGGCGGCTTGTAATATTATTGAATTAAGTTCTTCTGTGTTATTTACTCCCTGTCTCGTCAATGTGTCAGTTATGTAGGTCTGATACATGTCCCAGTTTGCCTTTTTGTGGTTGTATTTGCCTGGACTATTAAAAGGCACCGGATTGGTTTTATGTGTTATGGAAATGGGAAAGTGGTCACTTGTGTATGTGTCGATGATCACCTCCCAGTTGTACTGTGTGTGTACAGACGATGAGCATAAAGAGATGTCTATGTTTGTCAGTGTCCCAGTTCTTGAAAATAAGTGCGTGGGTAAGTTGGTATTCAGCGCTAGTAAGACAAAGTTTTCGAAGGCTTGTTCTAAATGTTGGCCTCTGTTATTTGTTCTTATGGAGTACCACATAACACTTTGCGCGTTTGCATCGGCCATTAACAATATAGGTGGTGGAAGTTGAGTCAGTAAATCTTCTAAAGCGTGTTTGTTAATTGGTTCACTCAGTGGAAGGTAGAGAGAGCAGACAGTCAGTCGATTTGGATTATGTATCGAAACAGCAACTGCCTGCAATGTTGTGAACAATCTGATAGGTTCACTATGAATGGTATCCCTAGCAAGAATAGTAACCCCACCACAAACTCTCCCTCCCAAACAATAATCTTTTCTATACAATTTATAAGGGGGCGAGGTTAGCTCAGTGGTAGAGCACTGGACTAATAAGCTGGAGGCCTGAGTTCAAATCCCGAGCAAGCACTAAAGATTTTTTCTTCTAGTGTCTTCGTTCACTGGTTGAATTCGGCCTCCCTGACCGTCCCTAGGCCAACCCAGCCTTTAATTAATTTAATAATGGGTACCTTGGTTGGTGCTAATGACTCTAGCAGTCGAAGCAGTCAGGGGGAAAATCAGGCGGCCGGAGCATAGTACTGACCACACTATCTCCCTAGTGTGCCGTATGGTCATGAATCAGATACCTCTACAGTATCTGCCCCTCAGGGCCCTCGTGGCCTGTTACGGGACTGATTTTTTTTTGATTTGATACAATTTATAACCAAGTATGCTGACACTTTTACCCGGGGCTAGATGTGATTCTTGAATTGCAATGATGTCGTAAAGATTTTTATGCATTAGGCACTTTAAATCTTCAACATGCTTTTTAAGGCCGTTTATATTCCATTGAAGGACAGACATAAATTATTTTGTTTATTAATTGAATACAAGTAATCATTAAAATTGCAAAAATATTCATACCTCACGTTTCTTCTCTGTTGTACTCGTTTTAGCCCCTTTGATTCCCTTTAGTGGAGTATTTTCTGATATTACCACCTCTTCTCGTCCACAAATGCCTGCGTTTTTTCTTTGCGGTATGTTGCAGATGTCTTTCGAAGGAGAATGATGTTTACTTGGTGTTTTTTCTTCGTTGATGCTGGAACTTTTACTTGAAGTTGACTGATATTTAAATGTTTCTAAGCAAGTGTCTTTCTGTTCTGATTTCTCATTGTTGTAAGTCACATTTTTCCCTGTTTTGTGATCACGTTCTATTAACGATAATCTAGATTCTATAGTTTTTATCACCTCAAGGATTTGGTGAAATAGTTCACCTGTTCCATTTGTTTTGTGCGCCGGGCTGTCTTTGATGTCTTTTTTGCCTGACTGTAACTTATTTTATTCAGGACCATTTCTTTCAATATATCTTTTTCTTTAAAAAAAATGTCACATTTTTTGAAGAAATGAGGGCCCTGGCATAAGGTACATTTCGTTTCCCTGCATTCTCCGTCGTGCTTCTTTCCGCTGCATTTTCTACACCGTTCTTCTTTCTCGCAGTTCTTGGCGTGGTGATTTAGCGAGTAGCATCGGTAGCACACTAATGGTTGCGGGATATATGGCCTTAACGACACTGCCAGGTATCCTATGTACAGTTTCTCCGGAAGTGAGGGAGTGTTCAAGGTACATACAAAGAGTGGAGAGTTCTTGAGTCCTCTGCAAGGTAGTCTTCTTATATGAGTTACTCCTTGATACGCTATCTCTGCTAGGATGTCGAAATCTTGGAGGTCAGCAATGTCTCGACAGTAAAAGATACCTCTTGAGCTATTAAATCGTTCGTGAGATTTTACACTTATAGGGTTTTCAAAGAAGGTTTTTGCTTCCAATAGTTTTCGTGATATGTCACTTTGTTCTATATCTAACAGTAGAGTTCCCGTTTTTCTGACTTTTTTCACATTAATGTTTTTTGAGAACTTGCTCAGCCATTTTTGTATTATAAACGGGCTTACCATATTGAAGGATTTACCTTCGTCTGCCATTTTCACTGATAGGTATCGCGGAACATATGTACTTGAATCGCATAAATTATTAGGTACTTCGTGCCGATATCTACCTTCAGCTCGCCTCTTTTGTTCCTCATTGTACGTTTTAGAATTCCGGTTGGATTCCATCATAAGTATATGAACTGAATTGCCAAGATATTATCCACTGCAACAAGCATTCACTTTTACTTTTGTTTAAAAGGCTTCTCGGTGAGTGTCAGGTAGCTGTTGTCATTGCCGGTAGCCAGGGGTGTCTTGTTTATTGCCTCTAGAGCAAGGGACAGGCGCCTTCCAGTACCAGGTATACCCCCTACCACCGAACAGGGCTTGCAGTAATGGAGAAAACACTAAGACACTAATTTGAAAAAAATCACTATTTCCTCCACTTATATCACGTTTTTGGGTCTTAAACTTCGCACACGCGCACTTTGATTACCCATCCAACAATAGGTCACTTTTCACGGAGTTAAAACAAGTTTAACCCAGTGAATTTAGTAAAAGACACAGAGAGCGTACGAGACACGATGTTGCCCAGTCACTAGCTACTGGCCGACTCAACATGAATACTAGAAAAAAAGAAGAAAATTCAGAATTTCTTAAAAAAAAAATTTAATAAAATAAAATAAATCAAAAGATGGTTTATTGCTTTGACGAAGATTTTATATCGAAGCCGTAACGTTGGCAATAAAAACTCATTATCACACAAAAATGTCGTTCTCATAACTCCTATGATCCGACAATCATTACCTTCGTTATTAAAATACCTTACGAGCCCGTTAATTAGGTTTTAAAACATTATATTTATAGAACATGAATTAGTGCAAATACATAAAATTCAATAAGGGATTTTCCTATTGAAAAGCAATCAAGGTACATGCGCATCCCTATGAAATGTAGGAGGAACGAGTTGACAAACTCGACTTGACATATGACCCGGAGTTGTTGCTGATAAAAAAGTTTGGTTGGAGTATTACCTTATCAGAACGGCGGTTGACAAGTTGTGCTACGGACAGTTGATTACAGCCAACCCTGTACGTCCTTCGCCTTGACATCCTCTACTATTCACGCTCCGTCAACCGCAGCTATGCCTTTGTGTCGAAGCCAGTCGTGTCAATCAACATTCCAAACAAATAGGACTCACTTATTTCTATTAGGATTTTTGTTCGATAAGCCGAAGCAGATATATGTTTGTAGCCGTGTAAGTGATACGGGAACGTGCGTGCTAATTTTTGTGTGTTCCAGTTCCTTTACGTATACGAATGTGTGTGTGTGTGTGTGTGTGTGTGTGTGTGTGCTTTAAAATATTATTTATTTTTTATTTCAAAGAATTTAATCTCAATAAATATTTTATTTCTAATATAATACATGAAATAGTTAACCATGAAGTAGCAGAAGTATTAAGAGATAACCACCTCAGCGTACACAAAATTACAAGAAAAATAACAGAAAAAATTAATACGATTATACAAAATCAATAATGACCTTATATTAATTGATCGAATTTTAAACATGATAATTTGTATTTTTATTAATAGTTTATAGTAACGTAGGCGATTAAACAGCGACAATACAGAATTAAGAAAAAGAATAAGTCAATGGTTTCAAATTTAAAATAAAAAAATAGTAAGAGTAATAAGTAATATAGTACATAATAACGGAGAGAGAATTTAGTTAATTCTGTGCTGATGTTTCAGTGGCACACTCAGTCATTTTTATTTATACAAATAATATTTTAAAAAAATGAAGAAAAAAAAGATTAAACGAAGAAAAAAAAATTAAACCTGAAAAAAAAGGCAATAATGATAAACAAATTCGTCACGCAGTAGCTCAGAAATATAAGAAGAATTTTTTTATGGGTTATTTATGAAGTGTATACTTAAAATTAATAAAAATGCCAAATAAACAAGCGATTTTGTTATTATATGGTTTTAATAAACAGTATTCGATTATTAACATCTCACTTAATTTTCTTCTGGCGTAACCCCAACTTCTAATTGACCGATTTGGTTATTTTTTCAATAAATATTCCTCAATAGTTTGGCACGATGTCGACGGAGTTTCGTTGCTATGAAAGAAAAATAAAGGCCGGCAAGAGCAAATTGATAATTTGGTTTAAGAGTAAAACCCTTATTACTAATGAATCAATTTAGCTGTTTTTAGAACGCATCATTCTCTCTCTCTTTTTTTTTTTTTTTTATTATCTTTAAAGACAATTTAGGAACGCGGGCCATTGATTTCTTTTTCGTTTTAATTAATCTTATTATAATTTACCAAACAGCTCCGCAGCTTTCAAGAAATTCAACGCTCCCTGACTAAATTCATGTTTATCTCCAAGAATATGACAGTGAGTACTATGAATACCCATTAGGTTTCGTAGGCTCTGCATTCCGTGAAAATATGTTTTATAGAAATATTTTTCCAACAAACAGTGCATCCAGGCCTAAATTAATTTTTCAATAAAAATGCGTAGGTTAGATTAGTGTGTCCAATCTTCACCCTCGACAGAACCATCTCATCTCGCCTAATGTCATGAGATGAGGTTTTCCATGCTGAATTTTGTTTCAATACAATTAAAATTTCGATTCCTAGGAACTTATAAATAATGTCTGGCTAAAGTAAACCCTCCTAATTTCCTAGGTAACGAACTTGTTCAGTCATTTGTTATGAGAATGCTGTAAAATATAAATATAAATAAATATATATATATATATATATATATATATATATATATATATATATATATATATATATATATATGTATATATATATATATATATATATATATATATATATATATATATATATATATAGTTTATCTCAAGTTAATGGCAATACTCCAGGGGGTAAAACTAGAAAACAATGTGGTTCAACACCACCAACCACACGTTTCTATCTCCCTCCGTTCCAGACATATGCCGTTCTAAAGGTTCTTTAGAAAAAAAATTGTTTTTTGTAGTACAACTCAAATCTTCTCTGCTTGTACACATTTGTTTTAACGTTCACATGTATTTCACTCAAACCGCAATATCAATTCAAAAATTAGAAATTAATAAAATATTTTTCGACAATTTGTTTGAAAATCAGTACTCTTCCAAAAAGCATCCTGCAAAATATCTTAAAAGTTGTAAAATTTAACCACCCATCCAACGATATACTCAGAACGGAGATTATCTCTCAATTTCATAATATAATTGCAATTCTAGAGTGAAAAAACACCAAATAAATAAAACTAATATTATGTTTATTTTAGTGATGTTATCAGAAATAAATGAAAATTATTCTTGTTGAAATTGATATTTAATGATTATAGTAAGTCTTACATACAAGTTGAATAAAAAAATAAATACATTGAAAATTATAAACGTTTTTACAACATCAAGCATCTCATCATAGTTAGCTCTCATTTTCATGAGCCAATGCACAAATCTCCTAATACATATTCCAGCATAATGTTCAGTGACACAGTTTGTTATTAGTTGTCGAAAATAGAGACAGTAAGTGTATGGAAACACAGAAGAGAGGAGGGCTGGTGTGTTGCTTTAGTTCTCGTGTATGGATTGGTCAAACACCACAACTTGTAGTGTTCTGCAAACCCTCTACCTCCTTATTGTCATTCCTCTCATTCTGAACTTTCGAGTGTTCTTTTTATTGAGTTTTTTCCTTAGATGTATTTAATAAATGATCATTTTTTTAGCAGAAGTTAAAAAATAACAGCGATATTCATACTGTGTAAACTTATTTACAAGAATTACTCATTAAAGATATTAATTGTTTCTTTAAAAAAAAAAAAAAAAAAAAAAAAAAAAAAAAAAAAAAAAAAAAAAAAAAAAAAAAAAAAAACATGGCTGCTATGAACAAAGCATACTTATCAAAAATAAATTTCTGCATATAATCTTTACCGACTTAATTTTCACGAGTAGTTTTTTTAGAGACAATGCTAAAAGTACAGACTTTAGCAATTACACTCCAGAACATGGAGACAAATGAGACAACTTACGACTATCTGACGACATATTGCATAAAATAAATAAAAATTCAATGCAAGACAGCCTGCTAAGACCGAAGCTTGGAACACTATTGACGATAAACTGCGCCATCCAGCATAAGAGGTTACGGGGGACAAGAAGTAGTTTTAACTCGACTACGCATTGGCCATTCTCTAGTAGAAATCCAATGAGTAAACAAGACGTAACAACTTGTAGACAATGCAACGGACGGCTAACTATACTCACTGCCGAGGGCTAGGACAATTGCACCTTTATTGACGGATGGTACCAATTACTTTGACAGAATATTTACTTACACTTACAAACAATACACTTTTATCACAAAACCAGCTGTCTAGATTGGTAAGATCAATAATTTCCACTGCGCATCAGCTGTTTAAAATCGATAGTATAATCCATCGAGTTTAATCGAACCTATCGACTTTAAACAGCTGGTGCGCAGTGGACATGATTGATCTTATCAGTCTAGAAGTGGCCCTACCTGCGGAAGGTTCTCGGTGGCGTACGCTGTAATTATATAATGTTATTTTAAGAGCTCCTGAAGAGGCTTCATAGAAACGCGAAACATGTAGAGCATAATAAAAGTGTAGTGCAGAACGTAAGTTTTTTTGTTCGAATTTGACCTTCTGCCACATATAAATATATTAGAAAAATTGTTTAGTTTCGAGCCTTCTCCAGAAATTATGGAACATAAATATACTGTAGGTCGGCCCGACCAACCTATCTAATGTACTCTATAACATAAAGTCTTCTTTTTCGTGCATGGCCACTACGCATACGCGAACACAAGCGGACACTTTTTTGTAACGTTTTTTTTTTCTGTTTTGTCACCGCTAAAGCATATTTATGCTAAAATGGGGTCATATTCTTATAATATGTATATATATATATATATATATATATATATATATATATATATATACATATATGTGTGTGTGTGTGTGTGTGCGTGCGTGTGGGGGGAGGGTTACTCCGGACCCAAATTTCTAATTTACCCATACAGGCCGCAATTTTAGGTAATTTGCAACGAAACTCGGTATGATTACCTGAAGAGAAGAATGCGTTGTAAAAATAAACCAAATTGGTCCATTAGTAGGAGGTGTTTACACCGGAACCAAATTATCAATTTTCCCAGACAGGCCGTTATCTGTACTTTCTTGAAGCAAAACTCGGTAGATACCAAAGAGGAACATGTATTGTAAAATAAATCGAAATCGGCACATTAAAAGTCGTGGCTTACACCGGAAAAGTATGGCTCCGGCTATTCATATTGTTTTAAATTTATGTCGGTCATTTTAAGCAAAGTATTCAGGAATGCAGCGTTAACTACCACCTTTCTGCGGACTATGTTTAGTAAAGCAGTTCCTACATGACGGGCGTTATCTTAATAAATATTTTATTTTTTTCCAAAATGATGTTTATTTTCTTCGTGTATGATTATAACGATTTGTTTTTTTTTTTTTTTTAATTTCTATTATTGTTTTGTTTGAAAGCTGACGTTTCCACATAGACCATCTAGTTTGGAAATAGTGTTCGTTGCGTTTAAGCATTAAAAAATATATATATATATATACCAATTGATGTACAAGGTATACGACACCGGTGAAGCAAGAGGACCTGAGCCTTGTTGATATTAATAAGTGGAGAGATTGTGAACTCGCTGGCCGAAATAAGGCCATCAAGTGGCGAGTGTCCCACATCGGGCTGAGGAGGCGACAAAGGGAAAGGACCACAAAGCTACTGTTTATATTTTTAGACCCGCCTCTCCTCTCGCCGGCCCTTTCACAATCGATAGTTCATAGCCCTTCCCTCTCAGCTCTATTCCAGAGCCTTCTCATACTAGCTCATGGATATAGGCTCTGCAAATATTCATTCCTGTAATAGAACAAGATGTATTCGCCACAACCGTAAATAAATGTAAATTCACTGGCGGACATAACAATCTAGGCTATAAGAAGTCAAAGAATAGTTGGGATTCTACTAAGAGAAAACATCAGATTTTCAGAAAAATCAATATTCTGAACGTTTGGTATGCTCTTTGGCAGCCTATGCGGTTACATGTAGGCTATAACGAATAAAAGTGTGAACCTTTCAGCACATGATCGTTGACCTCAAGTGCAACAAAAACTTTCCTATAAAGTATGGTTCAATTCCCAACAGAAACAGAGTAAATTCAAATTTCATATTTTTTTATGTCGATAATTTTTTTTTTTTTTTTTATGAATAAGTAGTTATTACTGAAACCCCGTTTATGTTAAATAAAATCCAATCAACCCATTGTAAAGTAGATGAAATTTCCCTTAAGAAACCAAGGTTTGTAATGTTACTATGCTCATTTTAAAGAGGTTCCTGGGCGGTTCCATAATCCAAATTCAGGTTCATCAACAAAATCTTTGTTTTTCGGAAACATTTTACTCTGTCCCCTGAAGGTTTCGAACTCTTCCTCTTTCTGGAAAACTTTTCCATTTAATAAACTTTAATCACAGAAGTTGACAGATGCTTGGTTATTAAGGGTGAAATGCCTCTTTATAATCGAAAAAATGTAGAGAAAAATTATTTTTCTTCCCACAAAAGTTTTTTTTTTTTTTCTATATCCCAAAATCCCAAGAAAGATATAATTTGTTCCATTTTCCTCGGCAACGGTAGAATATAGGGCACTAAAAATGGTTTAATAAATTCCCCACGGGTCTCCCCGTGGTCTAGTGGCTAAGGCTTTAGATTCATATGCGGGAGATGGTGGGTTCGATTCCCACCGGTGGCAGGAATTTTCTCATCTCACGGCTCGTTGGGGAAATTCCTCACTGCACCCCGGCAATAATGGCATAGACGTCGATACGCCGTAAAAAAAATATATATATAAAAAATAAATTCCCCGCGTCTGATAACTTATAAAACGTGTACCTGGGACTCTAGTACAGCAAAAGCGTAGCCTTACGAATTTTGGCAAAATAAAAAACATTTTCTGGTGGACGGATTCTGCTGGTATCCATGTAGCGCTCAAAAGTATTTTGACAACAAGAAATTCTTCATGGTTCTTGAATGGGCATGTGAAAGTGATGATCTTAACCCCATAGAGGATCTGTGGGAGGAGATAGATCACAGATTATGTGTCAAATAAAGAGCCTTTATTTCAAGCTGTTAAGAAGGAGTGGGTAATTATTCTTTCAGAACGAATGCTGAAGATTGAAGTCAAATTGATGCCAGCTCGTGATGCTGTTGTAAAGGCTAATGGATATCCTACTACATATTGGTTCTTTTAATTACAGTGTAAAATAGTTTTTAACTATCAAGTTATTTATTTACGGTATGGTTTTGTAATTTTTTTCAGAATTTCAATTCTTTTTACTAACAATTTCAATTCATAGACAAATCAAGTTTCTTCCGAAGAAAAATAGTTGCATATTTGTGTCTATTATTTTTATTAAATAAGCCCAATTATTGTTTTTGTCAAAATACTTTTCAGCGCAACTGTATGTATGTGTGTGTTATTTCCGTGATCCATGGGTTCTGACGAGAAAGCCTCTAGTCGGCACTTCCGGATTACGTCATGAGGTCAAACTGTTAAGCCGGTTTCCTCCCTATGTAAATGTGCTGAAAATATCTGCCTAATAACTACATTGGGCTTGCTACGCCATCAACTATGATCATGGTGTCTTCAGCCATTCGGAAATATGGTTTATTTAATGCTGAAGCTGGAAGGAGCTAGGATATTTTTTTATGAGGAGGTTAATACTTTTTGACTTCTTATTTTATGCCTTAGTAAGACTAGAAGTGGGTATCACTTGAAAATTCATTCGCCCTGTTAGGCTATCAATGAAGTAGCAACTAGTGAGTATACTCCGTACTACCTATCTCTATTGAAGGATAAAACATTTATTTATTTAATACTAGCTGTTACCCAGTGTGCCATGCTACACCTACTTTCTGCCTATGACTCTCCCCGTTTCAACATCTACCTGTATACCCAGTCATGTCAAAATCGGTCAAACGGTGCGAATCTCTTTATATCTGTCTAGTAATTCATGAAACAGCCAACAGAGGCCAGCACCACAGCAATTCATAAACCAGCCGACAGAGGCCAGCACCACAGCCTGCGAGTAGATAGCTCTTAGTTAGACAGTGACTGTTGATATAAAATTGAATTAAACTGCATTACATGATATAATGACGTAAATTCATCAATGAGTTCGAGTTAATCTAATTATCAAGAACATCAACAAATAAATTTGAGACATTATTCAAAATGGCTGTCGATTCTGAAATCTGAATGGTTCAGTGTAGCCAATTTTTCTGGAACAAAACTTTGGACCTTTTGACCAAATTTTGAAATTTGACGATTTTGGCCTAGCCTAGGAGATTTCCCGTATCCAGGCCTACCTGTGTGCCAAGTTTGATCAAAATCGGTCAAACGGTGTAGATTTGTATAAGGAACAAACAGATAAACGGACAAACAGACAGACACGTGATATATATATATATATATATATATATATATATATATATATATATATATATATATATATATATGTATATATATATATACAGATTTTCTAAATAAATTTCCATTCTCAATTTTCTTTTCTTCTTTTTCGTCGCATTGAAACTCGCCCTCACCCAAAAACGCTAAAATGTATTCTCGAAGGGTAAGGACATGACCTTGACATAAAGGAAGAAAGGTGCAGAAAGACGAAAATAAAACTATGAATTATCGATTCGTAAACTATTACCATTAGCTAAAGACCTGTTGCGTTCGACATATCGAATTCTCTGAAATATTTATCCCTAAAGCCTCGGAGGCCTTCTAGTTGTTCTTATCGTCAGCCGAATCCCGACTGCTTGACTTTTTATAATTATTACTGTGGAGCTTTGGAAAAATATATAGAATAAATAGATTTAAGAGTTGTGAAAAAGGACCCAGGGCCACATTTTAATTAAACAAAATATCATAGTGACTGTAGATAGCGAAAATTTATCTACTCGTTGTCGCTATTTACTCAGCTAATTTAAGAGAAGAAATGAATAATACATGACGTTTATAATCAGCTGAACGATAATGGAGTTGTTATTCTATGTTAGAGTATGGTTGTGTCATTATCTCGAACTAGGTACCTATTTCTAAGAATTACTGTTTTTATTGTTATAATATTATATTATGGAATAATTCTCACTGTCTATCAAAATAAAAATAAAAAAAAATTAAAATTTTCATTTGTGTTCTAATTTACTCCATTTCATTACAATCTTCTTTTAATAACAAAATTTTTATTTTATTTATTTTTTTATAGATATATATATAATTATTTCTTGTATTTCTCATTTATTTTCAACCTATTTGTTTTTATATCTATCTGTCTTAACATACCTACTCACATGGATGATTTTTTGGAGTGGCATCGATTGTTGCAGCACCTACATCGGCTCACACTGAGGAATATATGCTTTTCGCCATAGAGGCTGAGCATTAACATAATAAATAAAAAATAAAATAATTTACTCCATAATGTGTACTAAAACAAAAACTGTGACTTGCCAGACAACATGACATAATAGGATCTGATAGGAGTCAATAACGCGATTTCAACTTAGTTCAAAAATACAGGGAGAGAATGGATATTTATATAAGTTATAGGAGAAAATGAGTAATCAATACATTCTTGTATTACTGAAAATCACTGATTAATTCAGGACTACATATAATAACTAAATATAAAAATATACTTTAAAGGTACACTTAATCCTTTCATTTTATTTTATTTTATTTATGTTTTTTGACGGCGCTTCGACAAATCTGGGCCATTAGCGCCGATTAATCCTTTCAATTTTCCAACTAGGGTTTCTTGGTAGGGCTGAAATGGTCATAATAATACTTTTTTGGAACAAATGAACATCTAGTTTTTGCGTATAAGGAAACCCCGCTTATACGTCAGCCCAACAACGCAACCCGGAAGTATTGACTAGCAATTTATACTTTTTATTTTACCCTAGTTTGGAAAAGAAACAGTCATACGCATTATTGTGTGTGTGTGTGTGTGTGTGTATGCGTATATTTTTCTGCTCATGCTCTACTTTTTGAATAAGTTCTTAAGTACAACACAAAAGGGTTGCGAAATTGTGGTAATTGAAAGTAGTTCATTATTAGTGGCCTAATATATTTCCTAAAAAAGTCCGACTCGCAGGAACTGCGTCATCTTAGCGCGGTTCCAGTTTTTTTTTTTAATTTTATTTTAAGGGTTTTATGGCTATACCTGGGGTCAGGTCCGCAAGACTTTAGAATCCTCTTCTACCGATACTTCATTTCATACGTTTCAATGAATTGGAAAATATCAAATATTTTCACACATTCCTGTGTTCTTTTACTATAGTAATAATTCTACAGATAAAATCAATTAAAAAATAAAATAAAAAAACCAACAGCATAAAGGCAATTGAAAATATTCAAAAGACGTCAACGAATCTTTTTCTCTTGGCAAGCTATATTTCTAACAATGAATTGTTTTTCTTATTTTGCCTAATCTGTTTTATTGTAAAATACATTATCCAACTATAAGCAATTAAAAAATAACAAGGAATAAAAACAGACAAAAAGAACAGTTCGAATAAGCAAAATCAATTACTTTAATGTTTTAAGCACTTATTTCTCCGATTGACATCGCCTAATCAAAACTTTCATCAGAACCTTTTTTGTAGAACATTTAGTAAGCTTTCTAATGGTATTCTTTCGTTTACCAAGATTCTTAACCTTTTTCGAGATATTAAGGAAAATATACAAAGTTACCAGTCTGTTAATAAAATATTTTATTCTAACCCTTCCTTAACTCCAAACGTAACCAAAATTTCAACATATTAGTTTTGATGAAAGTAGAACATGCAGAAAATTTTTCAACTGAATCCCATGATTCTAAGTACCCAAACCAAAAACGGTATTCAAAAAATATTTTTCCAATTTTCTCGAAAACGGTTAAAGCTATCGCCTTGAAAAGGGTTTCATTCGTTTTCCTAGCCAAGGAATCATATAAAACGAGTACTTAGAAGCTTATGAACTCAAAAACGTAAGCGTTACGATTTTTTTTGCGCGAATTTCGCCCCAAACGCCATCTTCCAGTAGGCGGATTTTGCTGGTTAACGAACTTGACCTTTCAAATTGGACGAAGGATTTTTGTACCAAATTTCATCAAAATCGGACCATTCGTCTTCTAGCTAGAGAGCGAACAGACAAATATATATATATATATATATATATATATATATATATATATATATAAATAAATATATACATATATATATATATACAAATTTGAACGACCGTTATTTTCGGTCTCTAGGGGTTCTGAAACGCGAAATTTTCTAGTCGGCACTTCCGGATTGTTTCATTGTATCAACCCTATAAGCGGGGTTTCTCCCTATGGGGGAGGGAGGAACCGCGCTAAAAATATGTCGAGGCATAAATTTCGAATGAGACCACCGCAGTTATAATTGTGCTTGCTTTTTCGAGAGCTTTAATATTCAGAATTTATACGAAGACAAGGTATGGTTGGGATTCGGCTAGGAGAAAAAAACGTCATACCTTCAGGAAGTAATCTATATTGGACGTTTCGGCTGCACGTTGGCAGCCTTCTTCAGCTAAAAAACATATATATCTTATAAGTAAAAAAACAGTCAGAAATGAGCGTAGTTTATACATCATGACAATAAATTTTGAACCAATCTTATTTTTAAACAATGAACATTCGGTAGATAGGTAATTATTATAGAAAATTTGTAAAAAACAATTAACAAAGGTATGAAAGTAAACAACATGTAGAAAGAAATAAGCCAACAGTACAAAAATAGCATTATTAAAATTTTATATTATGAGAAAAAACAATATAATTTATAGTATGGAAACGTCCAATACAGATTTCTTCCTGAAGGTCTGACGTTTTTTTCACCTAGCCGAATCCCAACCATCCCTTGTCTTCGTATATTTTAAACATTCAAAACCACACGAATTAAAATCATTTTTCTTCGAGTGATTTGAGTGGTAAGAACTTTGATGAAAAATGAATTAACCCATTTTTCCACATAGGTATTTAAAATTCACAAATATTTTCGAGCCATTCTCAGGTGCCATGTTAGATACCAACACTAAAAGGTTCGGGCAAGAACTGCTTGTTTCCCGTCGTGGTGGGACCCTTTATCACTCGGTATCAGACATCAACCCAGCAGAGGTCGTTTCAACAAATACCAGTCCGCAGTCACGTGACGTCTGCCAGACACCACGTGTCGTTTACCTTTCGAAAACAAATTATTCCTCCATTAAATGAACTGACAACCTTTTTCGCGAGTAAAAAGGTACTAAAATACTATTTTAAAACGGATAAACGATATTTTATTTTTTTAATAATGCATTATTTCTACACACAATAACGTCGAAAATGCAAATATATGAAAATATTTTCAATAAGACAGATGCACAAAGAAGAGAAGGAGATATACGTATACGAAGAAAAGCATTCATAAAGATTTGAAACAAATTTATTTCCAGGAAACCTCTAAATACGTACACACACATTTATATATAAATATATATACAGCGTAGCCCCAAAGAAGAATCCAGTTTCATTCTATATGTTTACCATGTTCATTTAACTGCAACTTTGGTGCTTTGGTTTTTCATTGGTAGGTATGTAGTAGATATTTTAGTTATTACTAAAGATTAAAAATATCATTATTTTCTTTTCATTTACACCAATTTAATTTTAAAATTTGTATGTTTCTTATAATCCATACATACTGTGAACTAAGTTCTATGAAAAAACTATAGTTCACTTCCCTGTTTATAATGTTTTGTTACTTATTAGTGTCAACGAAAAATGTTTCTTTAAGCAATTTTTTAATTGTAGATCTCTCTTTATTGTTTTAATTATTCTGTTTATTATTTCTGCATTTGTGTTTTTCATTTAGCTGAGGAAGGCTAACAAAGAGTAGCCAAAACGTACTGAATATAGATATTTGCAAAAATCGTATGGATGTTTTCCTTGCGGAATCCAAAATATTCCCTGACTGCTTATTTTTCTTATAAACTAGACTATTAATAATATGGTAAATAGGAAATATTTTATTGGATTATCTAAAATTATGAGGCCCAGGAAACATGTAGACCAGTTATAAATTATTGTTGTACAAAGAAGAAAATGAAGTAGTTCTACCTAACCCACATATCGTCTCCACCAAAGAAAACTATCGAATATGCAAATCGGAACAATCAAGAGGACGAACATATTCTATCCATTGAAGTAATATATTGAAAAATGGTCTAATTCCATTTTTCCATATATGGAAAGGATATACGTCCAAGAAAAATTAATGCACTGGCACCTTCATTAACCACGGATTTCAAACCGGCACCTCTCAGTTAACTGTCATTGAGTCGACGTCATAAATGTGTTACCTCCCTATGGAAAAAAGGAGGAAACTCGCCATAATAAACTAAGCTTACTTATTTTAAAAATATATATATATATATATATATATATATATATATATATATATATCAATGACTTGTAGCTACCATATTTACACATTCAATAAATCAGTAGAGCAGACGCTGGAAGAGTAATTGACTTGAAGTGGATAATTGAGAGAAGGGAAGGCGTCATTGTTCTTCATTCTACTCCTGAATAGGGAGGCCTTACGAGGGACATTTAGCAGATGTTCAGTCATTCAGAGAAGGTCATAATCATATTTATACAAGGATTGATGGCATATTAAATCATATTGTATTATTAATCTAAGATAAATATTTTCAAACAGCAAAATATGAGGTTAGATGTTTGTACATCTTTTAGTTTTATGAATGTCGAACATATGAGAAAAGTCATGAAAATTTTCGACTGCACAAAATAAAGAATCTACTATTGTGCACTTTCCTCCAAAACGGGTAACTCATCGCCTTGAAACATTTATTCGAAATGGCCCATACATTAGCCCCCCTCCAGAAATGTTTGTCTAGAGCCGCCTAAGATTGCAATCATCGATTTCTGGAACCCTGAACAGCCAAATACTCCTTATGCAGACCGGTAGGTATTGTTTTGTAGAAATGTCGTAGCAAAGTCTGGCTAGAAGTTGTACGGTGAAAAAGAAAGAGAGAGAGAGCTGGCCCACTGTAGTGGGTGCCTGAGACAACAGAACACTAGAACCGGGGCTACTTGAAATCAACCTGCTTCCAGTCCTCTCTCCTCAACCTACACCAACACTCAGCCCTATCCTCTCTTACTAATATCTTCTCACTTCTGTTTTTCCTATATTTTTACCTCACAGCAAAATATATTTATTTTTACAATCGATAACATAAATCATTAGGCCAACTGGAGAACCTCGGTCGACACATTTACTCGTACTTATTCAACAGAAAAGACAGACAGTATACATTGTAATAGAACTCTTAGTGTAAAACATACAACCATATTGACGAAATTCAGAGACCTCAGTCAGTTTCGCATATGATACAACAGTCAAGAACTAGTATTAGGTCAGCTCACATATAAACTCAACACTGCAACATTTCCAAAATATTAATATCTTGCATAAAATGTAAAGTCTTAAAACTATATATATATATATATATATATATATATATATATATATATATATATATATATATATATATATATATGCTTGATGTTTATTTTTCGTCACTGGGATGATATTTTTAGATGGAACGGCATTTTTCTCCAGCGGTGGTACTCCTCCTCACTTCTTCCTGGGATATTTCGATGGGTTTATCTCCATCTTCGTCAGCCAGGTACTTGTTTCTTCCTCGGTGGTTGCCAACGGAATGAAATTTTTCTCGATCTGGGGCTAGAGAGTAGAAAGAGCGCCCAGATCGAGAAAAATTTCATTCCCTTGGCAACCACCGAAGAAGAAACAATAAGTACCTGGCTGACGAAGATGGAGATGAACCCATCGAAATATCCCAGGAAGAAGTGAGGAGGAGTACCACCGCTGGAGAAAAATGCCGTTCCATCTAAATATATATATATAAATGAGCATAAGTATAAATAGATTTATTAGTATGTACGATATCCAACACTTTTCAGAATACTCCTTAAACCTATAAACATTCTCGAGTTATTTATTATACCTCTCAGTGAATTTCAATTTGTGGGTTTCCCTTATTGAGCTAAAAAAGAATAACAATAACTATATACTTCTATTCTTGATGAAACTGGCAGGAGTTGCTCCCCAGAACTGTTTAAAACATTAACTTATATTAGCGACGTTTCGATCCTGTTCAGGTTCATCATCAGGCATCTTATATTAAGTTGTGTTAAGGTCTATTTTATTTTTCAATTTCATTTTAAGGTCCGTAAATATTGAATTTTGAGAGTGAACGTTAAATCCGGTTAACAATCATAATTCAGTGTAAAAATAAAAATTTCACTCAACATCATGATACGTCATGATTTGACGTTCATTCTCGAAATTCAATATTCATTGACCATTAAATTACATATATACTTTTATGATTATTTTTATTTATTTTTTGTAGCTTGTTCCAAAGTAAGCAGCTATTGAGGTTGTACTCATGTAGAAATAGGTTTTCGGCTATAGAAGAAGAGCGGTAAAACAGTTCCTGTATGTCGGACTTGTTTTAGTAACGCAGTTAGGTATTTCTCATGATCAAGGAAATAGATATATCCTCACGTTATCGTAAATTCTAATGGAATAGACACAAAATCATGTTAATTTTACAAATAAAATTTAGTTTGGGTTAATCTACAAAAGAAAATCAGTGAACTTTTCCGGTTTTGTTGAAACCTGAAAATGTTGTTTATACAAGAAATAAGAGCTCTTAAATCATATCTCTCACGATCTAAATGTTATTTGATCTTTTCAACAAGTTTGTTTGTAAGGTTATCACCCTGATAAACAAATATTGGCACTATACAGAAGAACGAGTCCTCACTCTTAGTGGATTGTTTTCGTTTAATTTCACAACACACATCTTTCATTAATTTCTAGCGAAATATAGCTAGTTCTGTAGCCAAATAACAAAAATGAAGTCCCCTAGGGGCAAATATATAATTTGAGTTCCGAGTAAACCTCCTCTCCAATATATTTTAATCATTTTCTTAAAACACTACTGTTATTAGTTTTCCTTATCGTTTGGTAAGTTGTGTTGCAATATCACAAAAACCGGTAGGATCATATTAAAACATTTTACTTTAGATTCAAAGTAAACCTTAACTTCTGCCAATATTGGTTAGTACCCTTATACGAACGATTTTGGTTATTAATCTAGCAGGTTTTTTTTTTTTTTTTTTTTTTTTTAATAGAATGTCAACCGTTAAAGGTATTAACACAATTTCTTTGTATAGTGGTTATTCTTTAGTGTTTATTAATATGCATTTAGCTGTTTTCAGAGTGTTATTATTAAATTTAAGGTTCAATTAAATTTTTTTATTCAGCTTCTTGGCATTTAAAAAGTTAAAAAGCCCCTTTACTTGGTTAGTGTAATCGCCCAGAATTTGAAATGAATCGTCTGACAGTTCGTATTCCTCTTTTCACCCCACCATCTCCCGCTTGAGAATATAAGGCGTTAGCCACTAGATCTCGGGGTGACAAAATATTATGATTAATAAGAGCACATTATTGATTTTTGTCTGGAGTCAATCACAACTGGTTAGAAAAAGAAAAGCTCCTTACTTATGTTATATGAATCAAAACATTTTCATGAGTGCGCCCTCAATATCTAAATAAAATACTGACAAGATCACAAATAGAATCACAAATGTACTGTATAATTTCTTCTTGCCTCTCGATTGCAATGTTTAGATATTTTCAATGAACTCTAACTATAGATTATTCATAACTGTATTTATAATACTTTTTACCATACAACCCCAATGAACAATCGTCAAATATTCACTTTTCAATGAATTTTCCAAGTAAAATGCATTATTATTTTCCAATGAGGGGCTTTTCATGTTGCCAACACTCAATCATTGAAGGTAATAACGAAACTGGACACTTTTATCATTTGATACAAGTTTACAGGAAGACAATCAATATAGTGAACATTGTGATGTCATATTTTACTGATAAGAATAAGCTTTATGCTTCTAGTAAATAGATTATTTATCCCCCATCTATGTAGTGTTAGTTTTTTTTTTTTTTTTTTTTTTTTTTTTTTTTTTTTTTTTTTTTACGGCGCATCTACATCTAGGTCATTAGCGCCGACAACCAGGGTGCGGCGAGGAATTTTCCCAGCGAGCCCTGAGATGAGAAAATTCCTGCCGGAGGTGGGAATCGAACCCACCATCTCCCGCTTATGAATCCAGCGCGATAGCCACTAGACCACGGGAGACCCCTGTAGTGTTAGTGATTGTAACTTCATTTTGATGGTCACAGGGAGTAAGTTAGTAATTGTGAAAATTTCCAAAATGAGTTACGTACGCTATGATATCTCCTAATACTCATTCTTAGTGTAAAGAATTTACAGCCTTTATCGTTCCCGACTTATAATCATGTGGGTTTTTTAGAATTTTGTAGAATAGCGTGTATTGTCTGCTAATTATCAGAAAGAGCTGCCCTGAAGCATTGAGATTTTTAATTCACCAAATTATTGCCTGCCACCATCGATTTCTACACACACTGCTTCATTGTCGGTTAATATACTTATCTCCGAGAACATTTGTTTTAAGTATTGCTGTATGAGTCCGTCAACAACACCAATTACGGTTAGAAATCCAAATTTGCTTTGCTTCCGTTCTTATTTCGCGGTTGTTAGTACGATACTCTGTTAATTGGTTTCCAGGGCAACGTCTCGCTAAACTACTGCTTCCACAGTTCCTTCTTAGCTTGGTGAACACCGAGTTCGTCTCCGTGAAGAACACGTTTTTTTATTTATTTTGTTATCCTGAATCTACTCGTAGATAAAGTTAACTTATTATCAGCCTATGTAGCAATGGTAGTGCACCTCCTCGAGTTTCACTTGAGTTGTTATGGTTGGATGTTAACATTTATAAATTACATAACATCCGCTATTGCATAATAAGAAGAATAAACCTTTCTTTTCAGATATACATTTCTGTTTAAACTCGTTATTTTCGGAGGATATGGTTTATATTTGAAGTAGAAGTTGAATGTTTTATTCACTTCGTCATCTACAGCAAAACGTAACACCCTCTATTTTATTTTATTTTATTTATTTTTTTTTACTAATTCTAACCAGCAATATTTAACACTTTTTATTTTTGTTTTTTAACTTTATTCAAGCAACTTTTAAACTCTACTAATCAGTTAATGTAAAACTCTATTATATTCAAACTAGTAAAATAACATTAGGAAGGTAACATGTCAAGGGGGAAACTGGTTGTATATGTACAATTTGTTTAATTAGACGAATGTATATAATGTTGTAATTGGATGTACATTTGCTATAATGGTTTCCAGTATATTGCTTCAGTTCCGGATGCTCATTAATACCTAAATGAGGTTTTCTGGAAATGTTTTTGTATACACGGTAACGGATTTTTCTATATGAATAAGTTGGTGTGCCTTTTTCTTGTTTTTTATATATAAAAATAATACACCACAAAGTGTTGTCATGTGAATCGCCTTATTCGGTTGTAATTATTTCGAAACTAAACATGGCACAAAACTCGCGCTCTTGATGTCTTTCACCTAACTGTTCGTGGACAGTAGACATTAAATTAATGAGAATATTATTCTTGCAGAGATTATGATAAACTTACTTATAGATAGAGACAATGGATAAGGCTAAAAGAGAGATTGTTTAGGGTTAAGTGGAGCCTTAGTGTGGAGTCAGCTGAGCCACCAGCACAAATCCAGCCGCAACCTAACACCAACGGGCCAACTGTAATTCCGCGTCAAGCCGTGACTTTTAGCGAATTTATTCAAACGTTGTAGCAACCAATATATTAATATAAGGATTTCGTGATAAATACTTCGGCCATTAAGATTAATTTTATCTACATTAAAACTAAAATAAAACGCGTACTGTAGGAATAAATCAACAAACACGGTAGACTACCAGTTAGGAGAAGAAAAATCGAGATGTCCAAAACAGAGAAGGGAACCTGACAGACCATTTATCAGAAGGCTCATTAAACTGCAGCGTACGCGGCAGTAAATCTTAATCAGCTCTTTCATTGTCCAATTCTATCATACACAAATGGTCTAGTATGGGGCGCTTTGTAATTCTAATAGCCGCTCTCAAAACTACCTACAAAGTTACTTATTACGGTTCGAATACCAACTCAAGAATTGTGGTGACAGAAACTTCTTACACTAGAAGGTTTCATAAACAGATGATCGAAAATATATGCATCAAATTGTCACAATTGAACCATGCAATGCAAAAACCATCCAAAGACCATTTTTTACTAAATTGAGTTTTTGATTAAAATGGATTCCTTGAACATAGATCTATCTAACGGTGTTTCTAGTATGGGAGGTATTGAAGGTCAAACATTTTGTACAGTGCAAGACCCATAGCATCTCACGCACATGAAAGGTTCTTCCACTGTATTTCCCAGTATAATCCTCCGTTGTTTACATTTTTATCATCAGCTGGTATGATCTTTTTGTTTTCTAATCAGTTTTATTTCAAGACTGAACCGTTTTTCATATGTTTTTTGGTACCTGCCAAAAAAAAAGTATTTATTAATACCTGTTTGTTAGTTTATATACAGTTATACAGTTTAATAATTACTCATATTAAAATTTATTTGTAAAAGTTGTATATGAAACAGTGCAAAAACCATTTAATCGAGCGTTTTGTGACTTTTCACAGCAATAAAGCCAAGTTTTCACGTGGACATATAATTATGGATCAAAAATGGATCCATGTTGTCACTTGCATACCAAGAATACATTAAGTATGTATTATACGCCAATATATTGCCATTAGAGAGAATTTAATTATAATATCATTATTATAATTATTATTATTTCATTTTACGATGCCTCACAAGTCTGATGAATGGCAAAACTATTATGTGGGTAAACGCTGCTCTTAGGGATATTTCTAGCACCAATTCATTAACGCATAATACAAAAAATAAAAATCCAAAAAGAAAGAAATACGTTAAAAAATAAAAATAACATAAATTAATAAAACAAAATAAATAAAAAACGAATATTAAAATACGAATCAAAATTAATAAATAACGACCCAAAACAATTCCACACATCAATACTCTACTCAGCATTTAAAGAACACTAATACTCCAAAATGTAACTTATTATATTTTATCCAAAACAGAAATTGATACGTTTTATTTTATTGTTATAGTTTTGCTATTTATTCCTTGTCGTTTCATTCTTAATAGTATTTTTATTTTTTTGTATTTATTTAATTTTTCTTTCTATTTATTATTAAGTCATTTTAGTTTTTTGATACAGTTGTTTTTTTCCTTCTCGCTTTTTTTATTTATTTATTTTTTATTTGTATTTATAAATTTTTTCCACTTATAGCACAACGTATCAAGAGTTTGTCGCCTATGTTTTGAAACTCTATAAATTAAATAAATAATCTCCATTTAAAGTCTAATTTATTATAACATTTCAAAGAAAGTTGCTTTCTTAAAATTGAAGGTAATTAGGAAAAACATTTTGTGATATATAAGACTTGCCGTTGTGAGAAGGGAATGCCGGAGGGGACTCGATTAGACGAACTGGTTACATCTGGCCCATTGAGTTGTGTAAACAGTTGATTCTGTTGAATCATTGTTTTTTCTGCAACTCCACCCCCCCCCCCTCCGCACCGAGCTAAAATTCGGTACAATTAAATGGGCTATATATAAATGAACCATATCTCATTCGACTATCTGTTCCGGATATAGGCGGACCTTAAGAAGCGAATATTCCATAATTTAAAAACATTCTGAATGATCACAGGAAAACGCCTTTCAACATTTTTGACTACCGGTGGACTCAATAAACTATCTCAGTGTTAAAATAGTGTAATGTCTGCCTAATGGCTAAATAAAAACACACAAAAAAAAAACTAGAGCAACACTGTGGTGTCTTCGGACATCAAACTGTCAACCTCGCATGTTTCATACCTTCGCTGCACTCTGCGAGCACTTTTTGTCTTGGACCGAAGAACGTCGTTGATAAAATTCTTCCGTATAAAAACAGATATAAGTATATAATTTCATTCTGGTCTCATTACATTAATAATATAAAGCAGTCCATAGCCATTGCAATAATCCGAAGATTTATGTCAAACGGCAAGTGAGGATATAATAATAGTCAGAATCCTCTGTTTCCATGCCCCAGGCCGGCATGTGACATTTGCATTGACAATGGGGCAAATATTGGAACAGCTAATTGGCTCGTTTAGATACGACCGAACCGCATATAGTATGAAATAAAATATATATGAAAATGTTCATAATCCTTTGACTAAATGTGTTTTAGCGAGGTCACTGCCTACTTAAAAAGGAATTTAGACTTCGAAACGAAGAGAGTACGGACGTGCTGTGTCTAATGTCAACGTTTCACTCCCCAATAATATATATATATATATATATATATATATATATATATATATATATATATATATATATACTTGCTGATTTTCCGCGATCTAACATTTACAAAAATGGTCTGATTTAAAAAAAAAAAAAAAACTCAGAAAAGAAAGATGAAATTCCATAACTGTACTAAATTAGTTCCTACAAAAACCAAAAGGTGCAGGCGTAATTTTCGAGAGGACCAACTCAGTCGGAGAAAACGATGCTAATACTTTCATAAGTGATGGTTTTGTTCCATTGAAGCGGAAATGTTAAGACTTTCTATCCTACGCCATCCAAATCACACGGGGCTTGAGTATTATAAGGAAAAACGCCAGGCTTTCGCAAATCCAGTGATTTTTAAAGGATTTTTTTTAAGTTTTAGAATATTTACATTTTAGCGCGTTTCCTCCTTCACTCCATAGTGCAGAAACCCACTTCCCGCTTTTCACTCGTGAATACGGTATATATTTATTTCCGCGCTCCCTAGCTGGCGCAAAAATGGACCGATTTTGATGAAATTTGGAAATACTTTGTGTGATTTGAAAGGTCAAGTTGGTTTACCAGCAGAATCCGTTCGCCGGAACACGGTGTTCTGGAACCGTTGTCGAGGACAATGGGGGGAAAAAACTAGATTTATGGTAGGATTTTCGGATATATTCTAAACCGATTGGGAAATCCTAGTATATGTAAAGAATCTATTTAAAAGATTATTAAATTTCCTACAAATACGGTTCCTGCAATCCTGCAAATTTGAATAAAGCGATAAAATCTACGCCTAAATGTAGTAATGGCTACTTAGGATACTGTCAGTTTCCAGTTCTCGCGCCGAACATCTTCCTTCCCTTTCAGATTTAATTTAACATTTTTAAATGTTTTTACATTTATTATGACAACACATTAACTAACTGTTTCTAATGTAAGCTTTTCAAATAACACTAGGGATATGACCGGAAACGCGCTAAGATGACGCCGATCCTGCGAGTCGGACTTTTATATATATATATATATATATATATATATATATATATATATATATATATATATATATATATATATATAAAACCTCACAAATAAACGCCGAAATAAATTATAAGGGAGGGATAGATATAAGATGAAGTGAGGATGCGGCGGCCATGGGTGAATGACCAGCCTAAGTTTAAATGAGTGTATCTCCTGTCTTATTAAAGACATAAACAGAGTTGTTTTTACACTTTATACTCTATCTGCAGCAGCAGAAATAGTGAACAGCGTAGTTCCACTTTTTATTTATTTATTTAGTTATACTGCTGCCTGATGATTCAATGTCGCTCTATTTTTTTGTGCTTTAAAATGTTTTGTTTGAAAGTCCTCTCTTGTAATAAATAAAGGCCATGGATGTTTAATCTCCACCCCCCCCCCCAAAAATTAAATTAATAAAAAATGTCACGAACAAAAAATTATCTACAAACAATGATAATTAGTTATATTGTCAAAACAATCTAAATTATAAATAAACTTTGGAGCGATGAAGTATTCTGTTATAATTAAAGCAATTTGCGATTTTTTTTCCCTTTTGAGAACAATTTGTCAATAGATAATATTCCGCAAAAAGAAAAATCAAATGTCTTTGATGAGAAACTCTAATTTCCAGTCCATCTTTGCATTTTTATATTCTTTCCTGAGGAAGAAGAATAAAATGATTTTAATATCGGTCGTGGACACAACAATTTGCAAGTATATATTAGTATTAATTCAGTTAACGAAGTATTTTATAAAAGTATATTTTATTAACTATGTCTCTCAAAATAATCCCAAAAGAAACACTAATAAGAATGTTTATAGAATTAATCAATATTAATAATTCCACATGAAATAAGGAAATCTTTGATTATGATTAGAAAATGAGATTGTACACTGACAAGCCGAGAATAAATAAATGAAATATTTAAAAATGATCCAATAGCCAGAGCTTATTTATTTATCACAAAAATTGTTAAATACCTAAAAAAATAAACAACAAATAATTTAAAAAAAAAAACAATGAACCCTTTTCTAGAATTTAAGATAGTTCTGTGAGATATAATCTCTATTGTAGGAAGATGTTTCTATGTTTTATTTGTCTTAAAAAAAAAGTCCTCGCAGCATGTTCGATAACTAAGTAAAAAAATATTTTACGTAATTAAAAATGATTCTAAATTAAAAAGTATACTAGAGTTTTTAATAATTGCCTGGAAATTACTACTATTACAATATATAATTTAGCATTAACCAAAAACTAATTAGTTAAGTAAAATAAATAATTGATGATTATATAAGTGAGTAGGTGAGATGCAAAACTCGTTCATTCCACAGGACATATTTTTCAGGAAGCTCAAAAAACTCAAAACCACTTCTTGTAGAGTAGCCAGATTAAAATTGTGTTGTTGTTTGTTTTGTTTTTTTCCTTTGAAAAGTACATCTTTATGTTTACAGATTTTTTATATTTCAACATATGTTGAAAAAGCATTGAAATACCTCTTAGAATCTAATGCCGTCTCAATATTTCAAAAAATTCAACAAACGAGTTTTTCACCCAACCTCCTGAAGTGAAGAAAATCAAGAACTTCCAAACAAAGCCAAGATTCAGCTGTCAATATCAACTAATACTAAAGAAACCTAATAAATAAAACGGAATGTACAGCTGAATTTATATAGAATACGACTTTTTATGTTCCCAGAAAACTGAAAGCAATTAATTTTTTTTTAAAAAATGATTGTGTAAAAATAACTAATTATAAATAAAGCTTATGAAGTAATATTACAAGAAATAGTAGCTGAAAATGCTTCTTATAGTTTTCATTGACTTTTATATTGTATGAATGATAGATTCAGAGCTTGCTTCGTGCCACTGGTCTCCAATCCAGGATAGGGTGGGTTTCAGCAACCCTACTCATACTTTCATGGATGATTAGAACAGGTGGCAATCAGTAAATTTCAGTCAGGGATCAAACAGTTATATTTTTTTTTTTTTTTTTTTTTTTTTTTTTTTTTTTATCAAAAAAGTTAAAATTTAACTGTTAGAGAAAACTTTTATTATATAAGTTAAAAAATAACTATTGCAAAAAAAAAGTTTATTTAAAAGTTTTAAGAGTATAAATTATTTAGGAACTCCTAAAATAAAGTACATAAAAATAAAAGTTAATGTAATTATTTTATTTTTTTTTAAATTTGAACTAAACTTTTCAATATTTTAATTAAGAATTTTAGGGTTCTGTTGGTTTACAATAAATGATTATTGATATAATCTAAATTCCACTAACTTACAGGATTTATTATTATTGAAATTGAATTAATAATACAAATTAAGTGATAGGTTATTTTTTTATTTACTAAAATATATTTGTACAAAACAAAAAATAAACATTAGTAGCTCTAATTTATTTCTAATAAAAATTACTTAAAAACTTTTATTTTTTAAGTTGAAAAATTACAGTAAAAGAAAAACTTAAAAAAAAAAAAAAAAAATTAAACCCCAAAAGTTATATTAAAACTTTTACTTTTTTATAATGGAAATAAGGGTTCCATTATAAACGTATATAACAAATCTACTAAGAAATGGAGCTAACGCCTTCTAGACCATTAATGATATATTTGTGTAAAAAAAAAAAAATTAAACCCCAAAAGTTATATTAAAACTTTTACTTTTTTATAATGGAAATAAGGGTTCCATTATAAACGTTTATAACAAATCTACTAAAAAATGGAGCTAACTCCTTCTAGACCATTAATGATATATTTGTGTAAAAAAAAATAAAAATAAAATAAAAATGTTTTCCTTCACACCCTCTCCCAAGTTCGAATCAATCAATTGCCTGTACATGGAATAAAGCTTAACAAGCCGATTAAGAATAAAATAAAAGTTCAATTTTAATGATTTGGTTATATTTTATCAATACCCTATAATTTGAAATCACAGTTAAGGAGTCACACTAAGAACTAAATCCTAATTGGTTGATAAACTGTAAATAATGTTTTTAATATCCTATGATAATGATAAGACCATTGAAAAGAGATAATATTTGTATCAATGCCATCATAATCCTTCCTCCTATAGATATAAAAACAAACAAATGTGATAAAATTTCATTCCAAAAATACACAAGGCTGATACGTATTTTTTCTTCTGAATTCAAGGACAGAGAGACTGGGACTGGGATCTTTCCAAGTCTTGGAAAACATTACAACTAAAAAAGCTTGATCATTATGACAAATTTATCACAAGGATAGGTTTGTTGAAAGAAAAGAAAAACATTTTTTTAAATAGGGGATAACAACGTATTTTTATTTATATTATTTGGTCATCAGTTGGTGTAAACAATTAACAAATTTCTAAAAACAAAACAAAGGTACAAAACCAACTATGTTAAAATTCAAAATTCATAACATTCTGAAATCATAAATACAACGTACACAGAGATTAAATATATATATATACGATCTTTTGTTTTATGTGTACATTAATAATATATATATTTACAAAGGACATTACGAACGGCTCTTATAACAAATAATTTAAAACTAAACATCAATTACATTTACACATAACTTAATTAAAGATTCACAAAACAATATGCACAAAAACGAAAAAAAAAAAAAAAAAAAAAAAAAGGAAGGGAAAAACTATGGAGTTTGGCTAGCATTTGGCCATCTTATCCTGCTTTTATATATTTATATTTTTCTAAACATTCGATGACAGTTACATATCCGAGAAGGGAATTTTTTCATTATTTTTTTAATTTTTTTTTTTTTTTTTTTTTTTGGTGTTACATTACACAATTCACTCAGAGGAAAGGGACCCACGAAACCGTACACATTAAATAAAGGCTTCAATTCAATGGGCAGTTCTCTTATACAGCATATTTTAATTCAAGAATGATTCATACCTCACAATTCCTTCTGATACAACGGCCTGTTACCCCACACTAAATAGAAAAAGCTACGAGCTTTTCCAAGTATTTGTATAATACAAATATCACATTGCGAAAAATACGATTTGTTTAGTAAAATTCTAATAAACTATTGTGCTTCATAAAATATAATTTTTTAAAATATTTTTCCTAAAAAAATTAGATACACACAATTAAATTCTGATTGTGAGAAAAGAATGCCAAAACCATTTTTAAATATTTGTTGTTTTTAATTATGGCACTATTGCATCCCTTGACCTTTTAAGTAGTACATCTATAAATATATTTATATATAATACTATAAATACAGATATGATTAAAACATTATGATACACATTCTGCACTTTAGATACACAACTGCAGTAATAAATGCTAATAAATATGTATATCAACTCAAAAAATCGAATCATTACACTTATAATTTAAACATCTCTTATAATTTTACAAGCAAAATTTACGGCATTAAATATTATTTACAATTGATAAAAATAAAAGATAAAATATCTGAAAGGCCAATAAACCTTTTGACCCAAGCTCGTAACTTATGGTCTAAATATAAATTGTACAGAAAATATCAACAGTAACTCTTTGCTCCCGATCTTTAACATGCCATTTAATAACCAATTGTATCGCACAACCCTCAAACTATATATAAATTAAATAAATATCTTTTATTAAGGGGAAAAAGAAGATTTAATGAATATTAAGTATCTCCTATAATTATATAAAGTGTTTCTTATTTCATTATGTGTACATTGGCTGGATAAATAGTTAAGCTGAATACCTTGAAAACAATGGAAAAAACCTACCCTATTTCACACATAAAACTATATTACAGTGCTTCAAACTTAAAAAGCTATAAATTAAATTAAATTACTTAAAAATCAAACAGCAATAATACTGTGATAAATGGTAACACTTTTCTAAAGTCATCTGACTAATTAAAACTCACTCTTCCATTTCAATAAAAATTAAAAAATAATAAGACAAAAAATAAACAGTCACTAAACTGATAATGGGAATATTGTTCACTAGGTGCTTCTTTTTTTTTTCTTTTAGTGATGTAAATGAAACTGTCATAATTTGCTCCCTAAGGTAGTGCAGTGTTTACAAGGTCATGAAAATTAATTCAATTACTGTATTTCAGAAAGAATGACTTTTAAAAACATAGTGCAGAAGGCATTTAAATCAGACATTCTAAATTTCTGAAAAGTACTGGAAGGGCATTCAATATGGATGGGTGAATACAACTATTTACAAAACGTCTTTAGAGTATTATAAGGAGAAAAATTGAGACTAAAACCTATTAAGCAAAGCATAGAAAGACTAGGGTAAATTTATCTGTTTTTAAAATATTTAACTTTTTTTAATCATGATTTATTTTGGAAAGAACTATATTACAACGTGCCCACAGAAAAGTAGAAAATTCAAGACCAAAGTACATTTTCTTCTCTACTATAGATGAGCTTAAAAATCTCTTAGGGTTGAATAATTGCTAATCTGTACAAGAATTAGGGGCAAATTACATAAGTTGCTTAAAAGCTTTTGATTATTTCAACTCTTTTCCCATGCATAATATGATCATAACATGCACTTTTCGATTATAAAATATTATACATGATAAACAACATTTTTTGAATAACTTTAATGACGAAATAAATTTCTGATTTTTTTTTTCTTCAAAAAATGAGGGACTGTTTATACATGACAATATTACAGTGGCTATAGGCTTTCAATCTGTTAGTAGGATAAGACCTCTACTGTCTACTGATAAACACACAAGATCATTAAAGAGGAATCTTCAATGAAATTCCACTATCAACATATTTTTCTTTAGTAACATAGGAAGACCCGTATAATAAATATTTAAGCAAATTACCCTTAAAGCTGTACTATTGAAGGTTTATCACGATGGGCATTCATTCTTTTCTACACTCTAGATCTCACGGTTCTAGTTGGTAAAGTGGCAGATTTAGAACTCCGCAAACTCCTTAGCACACTTCTCTGTTGAAGATATTCTCAGGGCTTCTTCTTCGTAATCATCAAAGTTGCTTGTATCACCAGGTCCCTTACATCTAGGAATGAATGGGGCTTCGATTTTCTTTTGAAACACAGCTATCCAGTCAGTTGAGGCGAACCACTTGTGTCCCTTAATATCATTTACTCCATTCTTTAAATTTCCATACCTTTTAGTCAGGTCGACTTGAAGAAGATTTCTCAATAGGTCCTTCAGATCTGAACCGAAATGAGAAGGAAACCTTACTTTTCCTGACACAATTTTCTCATAGATTTGAATAGGTTGATCAGCAAAAAAAGGAGGATAACCTGCAGCCATTTCATAAACAAGGACGCCCAGCGCCCACCAGTCTACAGCCTTATTGTAGCCCTTGCTCAAAATTATTTCAGGGGCAAGGTATTCAGGAGTTCCACAAAGGGTCCATGTACGACCTTTAACCCTTTTGGCGAAACCAAAATCTGTTACTTTAAGGTAGCCTTGAGAATCTATTAACAGATTTTCAGGTTTCAAATCTCGATAAATCAGGTCTAAATAATGAAGATATTCAAAGGCTAAAACAATCTGTGCAGCATAAAACCTTGAATGTGGTTCACTGAATCTGCCCACTTTTCGGAGATGAGAAAACATTTCTCCACCTGGAACATATTCCAGAACCATATAGAGGTTCGAATTGTCTTTAAAATGAAACTTAAGACTCACAAGGAACGGAAAACTGATGGCTTGTAAAATTCTCTTTTCATTCAAGGTATGTTCCACTTGTTTCAATTTTACCACTTTTTGTTTATCGAGGATTTTCATGGCAAAATACTCCTTGGTTGGCTTATGTTGTACAATCATTACTCTTCCAAAGGACCCAGTCCCAAGTGTCTTAATACGATCGAAATCATCTAGGGCTGCTGTGTTTGTCGGGTTCTTCTTCCACTTATCCTCAAACTCCTCCTTGGCCTGGTCAAGGAATTCCTTGACACTCTCGGCTGAGTCTCCCTTCTTGTTGGCCGTTGCGGCATTGCCCATGGTCTTGCCTTTTATGCCTTCCAGGGCTCCCAGTCCTTCCAAACCTCACTCAAACACCAATATTTCAGAACCGAAGTTCTGGGTGAAGGAGGGAAAAGATACAGAAAGGTGAAAAGAAGGTGGTAATAGCTATAGAATATTTGACCTCAGATTTTGGTCAACACACCCATCTGTGTGACTCCGTCATCTTACCTCCAAATCGTCCTCACGAAGCACTATTAAACTGCACTAAACAAACACAAAACAACACTCGTTTAACAGTCCGTTCTGTCACTTTCTACAAAGCACAAAAATGGCTACCCCTATCCCAGATTTTCAATGGACGTCGTATAAGAATTTGGAGATGGGTCAATGATAGTTAGGAAACCCTCACAAAGAGCGCAGCATAATTCGACCTCTGTGAGCTAGCGACATCTTTTGGTGGAATTAAAAACTTCACTACGCTCTCCCAATGCAATTGAAAATTTTTTTAAATAAAGATCAAATTCATATATGTTATAAATACCTACACTCGAATGTGATGTGATACTTTCACTTTTATTTATTTTTGCGTTATTCACCCAACGCCAAATTTCTTACCACTTCATTAATAATATTCATCTTAATTCTTTTTTTCAGTGCATTAGGGGTACCCATCATATTTTTAATTTGACCCTATTAATTAATTAAAACATATACATACCCACTATAAATATTTAGAACTAATTTATATATATATATATATATATATATATATATATATATATATATATATATATATATATACATACATACATATTCATATACACATACTACATACAATCACATATTTACGAAACATGATATCAATTGTATTCCCATTTATCATCCTCAAAGAGAGTTCCTGACTCAATACACTTATGAAGAACACAAATTATCATTCTTTTTTATTTTTCTATATTATATTTTAAAGGTAGTCTTGCACATATTCCAGGCCCATCAGTATTCCATAGCCAATCATGAACTCTTCAACCCATAGGTTTTTTTGTTGCTTTTTGTTTTTTTTTTAATTATTGTGCTTCGACTACAATGGTCATTAGCACATTTAACCCATATTTTTTATTTGAGATATTAGCGTTAAATTTGTATTGAGATTCATCTTAATCAAAACGGTAAACCTCCTGCCATTCTTCATTTCCAGCCTCATTTGTTTTCCCTTGTAATGCATTGGAATACAACAGGGCATATTAATAATTTTAAATAGATGCAATACATTTTTTATGCAAGGAAAAAAATAATTTATCTGATTCAAATGAAATTACAATTTTAAAATTAATATTTTGTAAGCATCGGAATTAATATTTTGTCTCTTATTGGTACTTTCAGTCACTTAAGCACTGATGGAAGCCATTTAATCTCTAATACATTCATTAGTTTTTTTTTTTTTGTTTTTTATTTTCCTCTCTATGGAAACTTTTCTTTTGTCACCATAAGAAAATAAAATTTGGTTGCCATGGAATAATTTATGTAATTTCTACTCATTAAAATCATACTGTGGTTCTTGTTTTTTATTATAAGATACTTAAGCTACAAATGTATGCAATTCTTTGAAACATTGAAATACAAAGTTCTCTGAATAAATGGTGAATTATGGAGCCAAGCCAAAACCAGAAATGTAGAACTCAAATTTACTTTATTGTATAAAATAACCAGGAGTTACTTTTTATTCATCTTCAGTCCCTCCGTCAAGGCAATTTGAATAACAAAAAATGAAACAGAATTAAGTTCACAGATATTAAAACCATCAAAAACAAAATATGATCAAGAACTAAATGTAAAACAAATTATGTGCTTTTACGAGTCTTGTTTTCAGGGCCGACATATCTAAGAGCCGGGCCCGGGACCAGATCACGGGCCCCCACTTCTCACAGCCGGGCCCCCACTTCTCAGAGCCAGAATGAAAGGACTTTGGGCATTTTAAAATTATTTTCATCTTCAGTTTTGAACAAAATGAGAATAAAAGCTGACAATCAGTGCTGCAAAGGTCACTTTCGGTACTTTTTTCCAATTAGCGAGGATCGGCCCGGGCCCCCACGGTGCCCGGGCCCGGGACAACTGTACTCGGTTGTCCCCACCATGTGGCGGCCCTGCTTGTTTTGAAGTGCATCTGGTATAAATTGAGAATTTGGAACTGAATGCGAAATTCTGAATTATTGTTAATGATAACTAGAAAAGTTTAGGCAATGGGAAAACATCCTTGACCACTCCGCCTCCTAATTTTTGCATAATACTAAGAAACAAATATTTGTTCCACTATTTATTAGAGCTACAGGTTACTTAACGTACAGCATACTATGGAATATCTGTAGATACTGTAGAAACATCCCAGAGTACTGATATATCAGAAAACACAATGGAATAAAATTATTCATTCTTGAATGCCAGTACATGGATTGTTAAATTTATAGGTTTCTTTGTGTTAGACAACACAACTCAAATATGTGAAAAATCTTGTTTATGAAAAGTGAGCAATATATATATATTTATTATTTTATTTTAATATATTTATAAATTATATCAAAAAATTAATAATCTATAAAATTGAAATGCACACATACATATATTAAAAACACTGATAACATATGACTACATAAAATAAATAAATATAAACATAAACTATGCAGATAAAATTTCCTTGTTTCAATTATCTTTTCTTCTTTTTTTTTTTTCTTTTTTTCCTCACTAAATAACTTTTAGATTTTTTCATTGTTTTGTAGCATGAAACAATAAATAACTACATAAAAAGTTAAGGATTTTGTTTTTATGTCTTTAACAATTGGCACTCTACACTGCAGTTGGTCCATGAGAGCAGCAAAAATAATATTTTTTACAATTATTTTATTAATTTTTTTTTTTAAGACATTTACAAAAATTATAACCTTATATAATCTCTGAAAGCAACTTTAGTCGGTAGGCGGATATTGACTCTTCGCAGTCACCTACCAATATCCTTTTTTTGGAGTACAATGAAAATGTAACATTCTTAAAATTACGTAAAAATGCTTGAGACAGGATGAGGGATTATCAAAACTGTTTCTCTTTTTTGATTCGGATCACGTTTACATTTTTTATAAAGTTTTTATTTTTATTTTATTTTTTGTAGTCATAATCATTTCATCAATCACAATCTTTGATTGTGTCAAGGAAATGGCTGTTTACTATTCAGATGGAAGGCTGTTTACTCAGCCCACTCTTATTCTCGTTATTTATTAATGATCTGCCAGCAAGTATCGGAAGAGGAGTGAATATAATCGGGACCAGGATTCCATGCCTCATGTATGCAGATGACATAGTCTTGATGAGCGAAGACAGAGCATCTCTTCAGTTAATGATACGGAATCTGGAAGAGTACTGTCTGACCTGGAAGTTGAAGATCAATCTAAGGAAATCAGAGGTGATGGTCTTCAGAAATGGCGGAAAGGCAGCAAGAAGCGATGCTTGGAGATTAGGAGCGGATGCTATTGAAGTTGCTAAGGAATATAAATACCTAGGAATCACCTTCACTCCAATGCTATCTCTAAGCAAGCACTTCCAAGAGAAGAGTCGCATAGCCAAGTATGCAATTAACTCTATTTGGAATCGTTTCTTATATAAAAGAGAAATCCCAATATCGGCCAAATTTCAGATATTCGATGCAGCTATCGAGGCAATCCTTTGCTACGGAGCGCAGGTGTGGGGTTGGAAAGAATATGATCAAATCGAGCGAGTGCATAGATGCTTTATGAAACGACTGTTAGGCCTTCCATCTTACACTCCAAACTATGTCCTCTACTTGGAGACTCGCAGGTCTACTCTCTATTTAAAAGCTTTAAAAATGCATCTACTCTACATAAATAAAGTACTGAGTATGCCTGATCGCCGCCTGCCGAAAAAGCTTCTTCAAGAAGCACTTCGTACAGAACGGGCCATTTATAGGGATTTGGAGGAAATCTTCCTTAAGACCGGGGAGAGGATTGAAGCCTTTTTTCATGGATCCATGGAAATGAGATCAGCTGCAATCAACAGGATCCTGACTAAATTAGCAACCCTGGAGGAAGAGAAGAGGAAGGAAAACCTGCTTGCTACACAGTCCCACCTCCTGTACAAAGAGCTGGACTTCCAAGATAGCGGTACTTCGTACATAGCAGATGGTAGAAATCTTTATGGAATAAGGCTGATAATAAGGGCAAGATCAGAGATGTTCCACCTTAATAAGAAGCCTTGGCGAGAAGGAGAGAGATCCCGCTGCTCTATGTGCAAGTTGAAAGAAGACGAAGATACTTTCCATTTTCTGGCAGTATGTCCCGTTCTGAAGGAGTTCAGGCTGAGGTATTATGGCAAAACATCTTTTTCTAAGGACGACTTACGGAAGGAGCTAAATGGGAGAAACTGGGACGTCCTTGGCAAGTACCTCGACACCATTTATAAGTATCGGCAATTTTTGGTCCAACAATTTAATTATTAGTGGATTTGTGTTTTGATTTATTGATATTGTTGAATATATGTATATATATATTTTTTTTTTTATTTTTTTTTTATTATTATTTTTATTCAGAATTTGATATATTTATTATTTTGTCTCTTATATATTTATTTATGCTTTTCATCCAATCTGGGTACGCAGAATGCCACTCCAGCTAACGGGCCTTGCCCAAGCTTTTCTTTTGTAAATAGGCATTAATTATTGTTAAAACACTGTACATATTTTAAGAGAAATATATTTACTTATTCATTCATTCATTCATTCATTCATTCAGATGGAAACTCCTTCCAATGATAATAAATAAATGATTCAGCTTCCTTGACAACATTTTCGATTTCTAAAGAGATGGATAAATGTGGGCCGAATGATCAAAAAACAAAACTTTTATATTCTAGACCACACGCTTCTATACCATCACATGACTCAAATACCAGCACTCAATTCAATAAAGCTCGTTTCTTTTTTTAGTAAAGCTTGTGGTTCCTTCATATTGAAGGGCTCAAAATAAAAATTACACAGACCAGAATAATTATATTTTCGGTGAGTGCTTTCCATGACTACAGCTTTGTAGGCAGTGTACCACCAGTAAATTTCCTTAGGTGGCTGCCCATTGACAGCAATACAAATGTCCATTAATATTAAACATCTCTCCATTTCTACGCTCTCTAACTTCTCAGCAAGACTTATCTGAATCTATGAGGATGCGGAATGGTGAAAATGAGGTAGGGTAAGGGGTGAGATGCCGCGAGTTTTTTTTTGTGAAACACCCACTCCTATAGGGGACTAGGAGAGATGAGACATTACTTCTTCATTCTCTTGTTTTTTTATTCATTTGAATTTTTACAGAGAGTGTGCAGACATCTGAGCAAAATCTCAAAATAAATAGTTATATAAAAAATATATTATGTAGACCTCAGATTTTTGCAGACCTACTCTATGAATAACTACTGAATATACTTTGAAATATACTATTTAAAATTAATTATTGCACCGTGACCCAATTAAATTCACTTATTCTCTTGAAAGGAGGAAGAAAATAGATTAATTAATAAAAATGATTCATTTATACCAGCTCTACTAATTCCACAACTTCAGGGCCTCCTCAGGAGTTAAAATTGAAAATGTTTACACCCACAGTTAGCAACGGAACTTTCATGGAACATCATGACGGAAGCTAACAACAATTGGCGTCATTGTTCTTTGATTCATTCATGACATGGTCCGAATAGTGGAACGTTCCTTTGCTCACAGTGGCTGTGAATATTTTCAATTTTAGCTTCTGATTAGGCAAACAAAGGTTTGAATCTAGTAGAGCTGGTATTAATAAATAATTTTTATTATTTCACTTATTTTATTTGTTATAAGTGAAAAAGTGTATTTAAAAATTCAACCCTTCCATAAGATTTATAAATTAAACACCATAAAATCCAATCATAAAGATGATGCCCCAACAAATTTTCTGTCAAAGGAATGTACATTTGTAATGTCTACATTTTGAAATTAATGTATACTGTCATAGTACTGGTGAAAAACATTTGTTAGAGGTAATTGTTAGATCTTTTATTGTCCAATCTGCATTAAAATAAATTTTAACTATTGACTCAATTGTCAATATTGTTTATACAATCCTACATGAAAAATATAATATAATTTGAGAACAATACTTGGCTCTGATTTCTGCAATAGTAGGATCAAAGAGTGATTGCTAAGGCATGAGCACTCTGTGTCTAGGGTATGGATTTGATGCCCACTAAAGCTGTGGTAACACTAGGCTGTTTAGCAGCCCCTACTAACCAGCTGCTGATAAATAACCCTATCAGCCAGCAGATCTGTATGATTTATATTATAAGTAAATAGCTGCTTGTCAGTAGCTGTAATGTTATCTATTGGTGATGTTTTGAGATGTGTGTTAAATGTTGGAGTTAGAGAGTAGGTACTGTGTACAGATATTGAAACGGAAGAAAAGGCAATGGTGGGTTAAATCCTGGATATTAAGAACAAACAATCAGGGTGCATCGGAAAGATTTTTTAAGGAACTAGAATTGGAAGATCCATCATCTTATACGAACATTGCAAGAATGTTAGTTCCTAAATTTAAAGAGTTTTTGGAGGTAGTGACACCGCTTATTCAGAAAAAAATACACCAAATTTTGTCTGAGGATTCCAAGTAAAACAAAACTAGAAATTACTTTACAGTATCTAGCAACTGGAGGGAGTTTCAAGTCTTTGGCCTACCTGTTTAGAGTTCCTCCTAACTCAATTTCAGTGTTTGTTACTGTGAGCGGATGGTAGACAGTGCTAAAAAGTTAAACAAGTCCAACTTCTTATTGAAGCTAGTAAACACTAGCCTGCTGGCATTCACCGGGTGCTGGTTCTGGGTCAGATTAGCCTGCTTGCTGGCAATATTACCAGCGTCTGGTTAGTAGTGGCTGCTAAGTCTGATCACCACCCTTAAGCCTAGTCTGACTGCGGCTTAAGGGTGGTTGCTTTTCTTTTTTCAATCCTGGCTAGGAAAGTATGGAAACTTGTATATAAGATTCCCAAAAATCAGTGTTATTTATAAGTGCATGTTAAAATGTAATAAATAAATACTCTCCAATAATAATAATAATAAAACTCAAGAATTTCTCATATCAGCCCTCTGATAACTTTTAATAACATGAAATAGTATGCATTATTTTTGTTTAAACTTACTTTCTTTAATATTAGAAAATAAAGAAATGAAGAATCAAGTTTGAAGACGAATGTGTCGTGAACTAATTGTGAATGATTGAAGATGAATTTCATCAGTTTTAAATTTTCATGGAAATATCTAATAATGTTTCATTTCTTAGGAATATCTTCAGATGATACAAGGATGGCCAATGCAACAAGTGTAATCTCACCATGCAGAAGAAAAATGCATTAATCTCAAGTACCATGTTGGCCAGATTACTTTAAATCATTTCCCGAGAAATTTGAATTTACTCGCCTGAATAATGGAACGTATATATTTAGAAAAAAATACTGACTTAAGTATTTTATCTCTTCATTTTAGTTGAGTTGTGTTATTTTATTTTTATTTATTTTTTAATCAGCTCGTTACGTAAATACTTTCTTCTTTTTTTTTCCATAAAAATGTCCAAGGAATAAAAAAAAACATAAATAAGTAAATTGTTGATTATATAATTATAGTACAAAACATTATAAGAATGGAGGATGAAAAAGTACAACATATTAAAACATTCAATTTATATATACCTAACATATTTTTCAGATTGCATTTTTTGTTTAAATTAATTTAAAGTGGAAAACAAAATCGAATGTCAATGTGTGGGATAAATTTGTGAATATATTACTTAAAATTATTTTTTGAAAGAAAATTTTATGCATTTTCATATGCATTATCATATGAGTATGATCCTTTCTCTGCTCTTAATTAATTATTTATATGTTTTTATGATACAATGTCAAGATCATTTTGCATGCACAATATTTACAACTACACTAGAGTTCACTGACGTCCACAGAATTTATTTATTTTTTTATTCTTCCTCGTGGTCTAGTGGCTATTGCCTTGGATTCCATGCGGGAGATGGGGGTTCGAGTCCCACTTGTACCAGAGATTTTTCTCATTCACGGTCCGTTGAGGAAATTCCCTGCTGCACCATGGATGTTGGCTCTAATGACCCAGATGTCGGAGTGCCAATTAAAAAAAATAAATAAATAAATAAAGTCTGTGGACGTCAGTGAACACTAGTGCAGTTGTAAATATTGTGCATGCAAAATGATCTTGACATTGTATCATAAAAACATATAAATAATTAATTAAGAGCAGAGAAAGGATCATACTCTAACATATGAAAATGCATAAAATTTTCTTTCAAAAAATAATTTTAAGTAATATATTCACAAATTTATCTCACACATTGACATTCGATTTTGTTTTCCACTTTAAATTAATTTAGACAAAAGATGCAATCTGAAAAATATGTTAAAAAAAATCTTCCTGAATATAGTAAACATAAAATAAGCTAGTGCTAGTTTTTATTTTATTTTTTAAAACAAAACTGAATGCTGTTCAACAGGAGCTTCTTGAACAGGAACTTCTGAATCAGATACAAGTGAATATTATTAAATATAGTATTAATAATTATGTGGTTTGCAAGTTGGGAATTTGCATTAGATATTTGTTATTTATTGATACTCTATTGTTGTTACTAGAACTTTGTGGAACAACAAGACAAATTTAACAACTCATCATGCTTTTAAAGCGACAAACCCATCATACAATAAAGGAAGCTTCAATAATTTTTATATTGCAGTGGTTTATCTATAGGCTAACAACATTCTCTTGCCCGGCAATGATAACCCTACCATATTTTGCTCTAATAAAACCCATTAAACATTTCCTTTTCAAATATATTTATATGTGGCCGAAGGTCAATTTAAAAAAAAAAAAAAAAACAAAAAAAAACTCACATTCTTCTTTATTATGCTCTACATGTTTCACGTTCCTGTGACATCTCTTCGGGAGCTCTTAAAGTAATGTATAATTACAGCCTACACCATCGAGAACCTTCCGCAGGTAGGGCTACGCCTAGACTGCCTAGCAACAACCTGGTTAGGGGCTTTTTACTTTCTTCTATTAGATGTCTATGCAGGTGTCCGACACATTAATTTTATTCCTTTTTTAAAGCAGAACTTTGAAATTCAACCCTTCATTATTCAGTAAGGAGAAAGAAATGTTTGCTATAAAATGTGTTATTTTAAAAAAAAAATCACGTTTGCCTTTGTCTTAAGCTTCAATATAATAGTGAACCTCATTATATACAAAACGTAACGGTAACAGTAAGTCTAATACATAAATAAAAGAATACTTTTGACGTATTAAACTTATTGAAAACAGATAGTCGCTTCTAAAAAATTAATACTATTCAATAATTTGAAATAAGATCTAAAGCATGACTTCATCACAAAAAAAAAAAAGTATAAAGGAAATATATTATAATCGTTAATGTATTCCAAACAGCAATCAGGTGGAAACAAATCAATCTTCTTTTATCTCAATGAGTAGGCTGCAACCGAGCTCAGTAAACATCATCTAACTTCTTGGGTACTTCTCTTTAAATATAGTGCAGGCATAGCTCAATGGTACTCTACTCTGTCCAGGGCTGCACCATTAGTGTTCAAGCTCCAGGTAAAGAAAGCTCTCCCATGACAATTTTATTTCATAATATCATTGCTGAGTCGGGTCAGTTAGGATTTCATAGCATCAAAAGTGTACCTGTGGACACGAAAAATAAGGTTAATAAACTTAGAACTCCACATTATAACCAGATCATGGCAAACACAGATTAATGAGATAACTGTTCAGTATCTGCCTCATGGGCGTAGGGTCGTAGTTAAGGCATGGGCGTATATAGGAAATAATTTTGGGGGGCTGGGACCATTTCCAGGGCATGGAATACAAACAATTTAGATCTTGGAATAGTTTTAGACAACTAAAACGCTATTACACCTAAAATAAAATATTTGTTATGTACTAAGTGATCTTATTTAATTTATTTTACATTTTACCAACAAAGTTAAAATTTTGGGGGGGCACTGCAGCCCACCCTTATATACGCCCATGAGTTAAGGGACTGATTTTTTAGTATTATGTGATCCTTTTATCGTTCTTTATGTACTTCTGGAACTCATGGGCGAATATAAAGGGGGGCTGCAGACCCCCCCCCCCCCCCCGAAATTGTGATTTGATCAGTAAAAATGTGTCATAAAATCTTTAAAAATAAATTAAATAAGATTACTTAGTTCATAAAAAAATATTTCATTTTAGGTGTAATAACGTATTAGTATTTGTATGTACTCTTTGGGCAAAGTTTGACCCTTTGGGATCAGTTAAATGAAAATATCCTATCAGTAAAGGTTTGTATCAATTTCACCAGACTGCACTAATGTGACCCCATTTTATGGTATCAAAATAGAAGAAATAATAAAACAGTTGCCTAGTATGCTATTGCAAATTGTTTGTTCTTATTCATTTTGTTCCATACTATTGCGAAGGACTTCTTTTTAAGTAAGTCATATTTGTTCATTTAGACGAATGACACTGTTTGTTGTTTTATTTATACTTTGGTCATGATATGGCCCCCTATGATAGTAGCCAAGGTATGTCCTTTAAAATATGACAGTCCTTCAAAATATTACATTTTTCGTAGAAATGATTCTTCTTCCCTGAAACTACATCCACCTTTATTCTAACAGCGCCATCATCAGTGAAACATCAGTTGCAGTAACTCACTTTTGCTGACTGATTCGTTTAAAAAAAAGGTATATAATTTTATAAAAATGTATTTTTCTTTACCTTTACAAAAAATGGGATATTATAAAATTAACTACGAATAGCATCATGAATGAAAGCTTTAATTATTTTGTAATACTTCTTTAATGTCTATTACTATCAAGATTGTAAATTATTTATTTAGAAACATAGATTGAAATTGCTTAAGCATTGCAGGATTTACATTTATTGAGTTTTTTTTTTTTATTTCCTAAAATTAATTTAATTTACATTTTAATCTAATAAAATCAAATAGGATGGTTCTGTAATTATAAACGTTGCTGTTATATGATTTGTTTTCTAGGTATTCCCAACATAAATACATATACAGTGGCTCACAGTCAAAATGATGCAAACCATGATTTCTATTTCTATTGCTATTTGTTCTCAATTTGTTACAATTTAAATGTCAATGCACACTAGGGCATAATGATCCATTGTCATACATTGAATTTAGGTAATAAAATCAACTCTACAACATTTATACAAATAGAAAAAAAATTCTTCATTAAAACTCATAGCAAGTGAAGGTCACAGTGAAAAAGATGCAAAGTTTAGTTCCGTTTAGAAAATAAATATTCTTCAATTTTTGGGGACATGAGTTTACTAATATTTTAATTACTTTTCATTCTTTTATTAAACCCTAAAATAAACAATATGAATAGAAGTAATCAGTCTTGTGCGAGCATTTGCGTAAATTTGGTACGCATACAACTATTTCTGAATGATAAATAGTGATTAACAAATTTAAAATGGGCAAAACAACATTAAATCACCTCTATTATCAATAGGATTTATGCAACTATTCAAAATATTATTGAATGTTTTAAAAAAGAAAACAGAATAATAAGAAAATCTAGAGTCATTACAAAAGAAACGTTTTACTGGCAATGACAAACGGTGGATTATGTGCCAAATAAAAAATAATTCAAAATTAAGTGCTGCAAACTAGGCTACATTAGTTAAAAAACGTTTAAATAAAACGGTGTGTGCTGAAACCATTCAAAGTTTTAAAAAATAAAGGCAATACAATGGTAGAGTTCCTAGGCAAAATTCTTACATCAACGAGAAATATAAAAAGATGCAAATTATTTCTCCCAAGAATTATTTAAAGAAGAGATGTACTTCTAGAGAACTGTTTTGTTTTTGGATAAGTCAAAATTCACTTTTTGGCCCTGATAGAACAAATCTCGACTGGAGAAAGGCAGGTCAAGAGCTCCATGGAAATAATCTTCGCCTGAACATCAAACATTGCGGTGTTCATGTTATGGTTTGGGGGAGTATGGCTGCTTCGGTGGTAGGATATCATCATTTTATTGAGGAAACAATGGGTAAACATTAATCCTGTGACATCCTGAAGCAAATATTGCAACCAAGTTCGGAATAATAAATTATTTTTCTTTTTATAGACATAATGACCCCAAGTATTCTTATCTCGCAAGAGAATGGATTCGCATAATAGCTCCAAAACTATAAAATCACCCCTCTAATCACTAGATCTTAACGTCATAGAGGATTTATGAAGTTAATTAGAAACAGAAGTGAGGAAACATAAAATACCCAACCAAGAATATCTCATAAAGACGCGTCAAGAAGAATGGGAGAAGATATGTGTACCTTGCACAGAAAAGCTTGTCCAATTCATACCCAATTGTTTGAATGTCAAAAATAATAATAAAGCATTACCTAAAAAGTACTAAAATTTAAAATATTTTTGAATTTTTGGACGTTTTCCATTTTGCATCATTTTCACTGTGACCTTAGAAATGTATATCAATTTATAAAGTTTTTGTTTAATCTTATGATTTGATCTCAAATAAATTTTTAACTATTGTATGTTCTAGCCTGATGATCCTACTGTATTTTTGTAAACAAAGATTTTTCAGAATAAATTGTGGCTTGGTATTAAATATATTTTTTTAAAAGTAAATATCTTGCCACTGTATATATATGCATATGTATTTAAGAAATAATTTTGGGGAGCTGGAGCACCGGGGGGGGGGGGGGGGGGAGAATTCCGAGGTATAGAATACTAACCTACAATTTGGAATAGTTATCCAACTGAAATGCTATTACACCCACCAAAAAAAAAATATTTTTTCTGAACTAAGTGATCTTATTTAATTTATTTTGAGGTTTTTATGACACATTTTTACCGATGAAATCAAAATTTCGGGAGGGAGCTGCAGCCCCCCTTATATATATATAAATTTCAACGTTTTCTTGCGCAGTCACGTCAACAAGCAATACGATAAAAATAGTACCTAATAATTTGTTCTCATCTGTGATTTGCACAATATTAAGCATAATTGACCAAATATGTACTTATTAATAAGATAGTTTAAAAATTACTTCTGCTAAGTTATGATCAGTAAGACACTGTTCATAACTGATTGATTTATATTTTATGTAACCAGACAAGGAAGAGGAGAACTCATGCTCTTCTGTCCCCGCATGTGCATTCTGCATACATAGGCACTGTTGAAAATATACTTTTCCTAAAATAGAGCAATAAGGCCGTGAGTACAATTAATGAGGCCACTAAGTCTGTATGTAAATTTGTGAATTTTATGTTGTTATTTTTTTCAAAAACTTATTTCAATATCTTTTAACAAATGTAGTACCACCATATTTCTTAATGAATGTGGATTAAGTGATGATTTCCTTCGGTTGTAAATAAAAATATAGAAAAAACAATCTGTATAGAACACATTGAAGAGGCAACGTTATCAATTGACAGAGAAAGTGTACCGTGTGAGTTCAATGGCCGCCTCTTTAGGACAGCTATTTCTAAGAAGGAAGACAAAGCGACGAACTTTTTCTGCAAGAACAGCGCTATTACCTGCCTTGGATTTACAATATAACCATCAATTTAGGGACAATCCTCCGCCCGGCTAAACATTAATTCAAGAGAATATATAATTTATGAGAAGCCAAGGAACGTTGGGGATTCGGCTAAGAGAAAACGTCATATGTTCAGGATATTCCATATTTCGAATGTTTCGGCGTGCTCTTTAGCAACATTCTTCAGCTAAAAAACAAATATAAACAATTACAAACGGGAATAATCACAACATTTTACATTATGGCAATAGGTTATGAAACAATTTGTCCATAAAATGCATATTAGGTAAAAAATGTTTTGTTTTTTTAATGAACAAATTGATTGGTAGTTTTATACAGAACTTAGTTCAAGGAAAGTAAAAAAAAATAACAAAGGCGCCAAGTACTTTTTTTACTTACTCTCAACTAAGTATTTTATAAAATACTAATCACTTTTTTCATTAAAAAAAACCTTAGTTTTCCTAATATAAACTTTATAAAAAAATTGAGAAGATATGGTCTACCGTTCAGAAGTAGGAAGCGTTGATCGTCGGGGTTTCTGTCTATTTTCTTATTTAATAAAACCACATTTTAACAATAAAATGTGGTTTTATTAAATAATAAAATAGACCGAGCCCCGACGATTATAAAAAAAATTGTTTTATAAAATATAAATAATACAAAACATAAAAATTATGGGAAGGTAGAATTTGACAGGGTTCGGTCGTGTTATCGTAATAAAACTACATTTTTAATAAGAATATGAGTTTTATTATTTTCCGACGTTTCGGCTTGAAATTGAAGCCTTCACCAGGGCTGTAAAGAGCCTTGTGCTCAAATTCAGGAACATAAATATGCTTTAGGTTACTCGATAAACATATGTAATGTACTGTATGACATACAGTCTTCTTTTTCCTACATGGCCACCGCGCATGCGCGAACGCCAGCGGACACTTTTTTGTTACTTTTTTTTCAGTTTAGTCATCGCTAAAGCATATTTATGCTCAAAAATATCAAATACAGAGAAACATTGTACATGGAGCTTTAGACGTAGATGAATATAGATTTAAAACTTAAATGGGTAACATAGAAACAGATATAAAATTAATAAGTGCATGATGAATATAGACTTACCTATGATAATAAGGAGAACTATGCCTCACGGATGTGTGATCATTTCTGAATGTGGTCAGTTTGAGCGATCGTGATAACTTTGAGAAAAGAAGCCCGTAGGGGAGGGGAGGTTTTGACCACCCATTAAGTTGAGGATGGTACTAAAGTTACAGGTGCCTGGAGGGAGGTATCATAACAGTGAGGTGATATCTCGTATAAGAGTCTTAACCTGTTCGGAAAAAATAAATGGTACGATTTTAAATGTTACGTTGACAAATGAAAAAGTTGTACCTGAAGGTTCTGTTTTTAGAAAAATCCGTAAGAATATAGACATAATTTATTTCGACGTTTCTTCTAAATAAGTCTTCTTTTTAACTTTTCGGAGCTTCTACAAGAATAAACTTATCCCGTTTTCATACTGGTAAATTACGATTATTTTAGCGCCAAACAAAAAATGATTTCGTAGCCATATCCTGAACGTTATGAACTTAGATTTTTTTTGTTTTCCCTCAACAGTCTGAGTAAGAACTCTGAACAGTATCTAATACTTGGGGCTGCAAAGAACGGCGATTAGATAAAAAGAGATTGAAGTTGCTGCTCGTACAAATATGCCACCGAAATCGTCCTACTTCGGGAAGTCTCGGGTTCTTTAAAAATGTACAAATCAAAATATCTGACGGAAAATAGATTGTACTAAGCACTATGAAGCTACATTTGCGCCCACAATACTATTGTATTGAACACAATTAATTGCTTCGAAAAAATGTGGTATGTATTCTCATTGATCCTGGAAGGTGTAAAAGCTATTTGATGTTGTTTTATGGCTGTCTCCTCATTTCTTGGTATTTTATATATTATAAACTAGATACGTTATGGCCATCATTTTCGAATCCTCTCAAAGACATAAACCTGTCTCTTTGTTAGGAAATGTTTCTCGATGTATGCATAACATTTAGCTAACTCCTTATTCACAACTAAAGTTAGTTTGTCGAAAATAGCGCAGAAAGTGTCGGAGAACTGATTTCAATGACAACAAAGGACTAATATATTCTGCAACTTGTAAATGCATAACAAGCGAATATTACCCCAAGGAAGTGAATACATCGGAGATAACTAAGAGGATGTTCACGTCACGACTATTTGGCAGGGGGGAGACTGGCAACTAGTTCCGTGGAACTTTCCGATGAGAGCTCTAGCAGGGTGCAACGCCACGCCGAGAGATGTCGCTAGCAGTTATCTTTCTGGCGCTCTCTGCTTTATTCCCACCCCTTTTGTTATTACCCTAATCGCCGATTAGGGAATATTTATGAAATTTATATAGTTTGAAATATTTCAAACTATAAAAAATTAGGGCATACCTATACAAGATTCTCTTTTCTCGCTCGCTCTGTCTCTCTTTCCGAAACCATTCTTAATTTTTTATGGAGACTCGTTTCGAAATTCCGAAACAAATTATGACTGACTGCACCGAATTACTTGACATATTTATGATAGTTAGGAAATATGTCATGGTAAGAAAGTTCATGGCGGTTACAAAAACTCTCTCTCTCTCTCTCTCTCTCTCTCTCTCTCCCTCTCTCTCTCCTCTCTCTCTCTCTCTCTCTCTCTCTCTCTCTTCTCACCCTCACCCTCTCTCTCTCTCTCTCTCTCATCCCTCTCTCTCTCTCTCCCTCTCTCTCTTCTCCCTCTCTCTCTCTCTCTCTCTCCCTCCTCTCTCTCTCCCTCTCCCTCTCCCCCTCTCTCCCTCAAACTCTCTCTCTCTCTCCCTCTCTCTCTCTCTAACAATCCTGAACTTTTACATTAACTTTAACATGATGTCAGTCGTGATACATTGTCTTTTAGCGCAGTCATTGAACAAAACCTGTAAGTTTACTTCTTCTAAGGAACGTGACCATGGCTAATTTCGTTCCTCTGAAGCATACAAGGTCTGTTACTTCCTGTAAATAGGACAATACTACAGGAATAATAATGCTACATTGAAGGAAGTTCTTTCTACATCATTTGTACATACGTACATTGTTTATTCCACAACTGTAAAATACTGAACATTAAGTTAAGTATATATTATTCACTAACTTGTAAACTTTACAATGATATGATTCCTAGAAAGGGTCGACATAATATAATTCATTCCATTTTGTAATGTGACTTTCCTTCAATGTTTCTTCGAATGACTACCAAAGAGTTGTGACTTCCCATGAGAAGAATAATGTTAAATTTATTGTATTCTCTGGTACTTTCAATGACATACTTATGGTTCTTTGTTATAAAATTATACAAAACATCGAATATGATTCTTATGAACTATTATTTTGAATCAAATGACCGGTAGAATACGAAATACGCCCATTGGCTACAGTCATGAAAGTACAGAATAATAGTACTTTCCGAAGGAATGTACTTATTGAAGTGGCACTCATGAAAGAATTTTCGAAAAATGTCCTCGAATCTTCATCGATCCTTTCTACCAATTACCGAAAGTTACTCCCGATAAAATCTATAAACACACACACACTCATATATATATATATATATATATATATATATATATATATATATATATATAGAGAGAGAGAGAGAGAGAGAGAGAGAGGTTTCGAATCCTTAATAAGTCGAACAGAATATTTGGTCTCGATACATTAGACGTGAATTTCACCTGAGTCAGTCCAAAATCGTGGAAAATTATATAAATAAGTCAAACTGCTAAGGGAGGGGACTTCGTAGAATTTTGGGGGGGGGCTGGGAGCATTTGTAACAATCAAGAACTTGGAATCGTTAGCCAACTAAAACTCTATTACACCCCCCCCCCCCCCAAAAAAAACTGAACTGAAGTGATCTTACTTAATTTATTTTTAATGTTTTTATGACAAATGTTTACAGATTAAATCTGAATTTCGGGGGGGGGGGGGGGGGTGAAGCCCCCCTTATGCACTAATCGGATCAAAACTATAAATTGGCCCATAAAGGTCATAATGTTTGGCTCACGACCATTCATTCGGTATACATCGAGCCCAACCAACCTTCGTTGTAAAGCTGCTTTAAAGGAATCTGCGTAGTTATGTAGCTCATGCGTGAATTTTGTATATTTATATTTGGTATTTAGGTCGGCTATTTATAATTGATATTTATATAATGAAGGCTTGAGTAGATCTGTAGCTTAAGTCGTGAATGTGGGTTACTGGAAATACCTGCTGAGAATTATTGCGGATTAGTGAAATGACCTTGAAAATAGAGAGTTGGATTTCTTGGTTTTGGATAGACGAGCCACTATTCTATGGAATTCTTTTCATTGGTGTATATGAATTCGGAGAAGCCTAGGGGTCTGGCACTTCTCCAGGTTAGCCAGCCATCATAGGTTGAGAATTGAATGTAAGATTTTGTTAATGTAAATATCTTGAAGAAATTTCCAAGGAGCCTGCTTTGTAGTCTAAAATGGTTGGTGGACATGTCAGAATATTACAGAGGACTCCGTACACTCTGTCACATTTTGAATCACTAGCGGTTTGGAAAAACCTAAGGAATAACGAAGGACAAGCGGAAGCAATGAAGGATCTGTGGTACATTTAGGAATTTATACAGAGGAATTTAGGAGTTAATATATAGGGAGTAACTGTACCTAAGCGGTCGGCCAACTGACATATGGACCGTTTGATTTGATTTTTCCCGATTCAAGGCTTATTTTTTGACATTTTTTAAGACGGATTTTAGAAGCTCATTCATATTAAACTTAGGATGCCCTTTTTTTTGGAGAAATATATTTTTTAAAAGTATCTTTTCTTACCGATTGATACGGGTATTGTATGTTTTAAATTTCTGAGACTTTCGGGTTTATGCAATCGGCTTCATCCGTGTTTTCGAATGGAGATCCATTTAATTTTTTGAGATTTTAATATTAAAATCAAGAATTCGGAGAGTAAGTTCCCTAATACAATACAATATAAGGAGACTCCAAGCTACCCATAAGCCATTGTGACTTGCACCCCATGTCCACACCTTTTTTATTTTCTTGCATTACGCTGAAGAAAATAAATGTTAACATTACAAAACTTACAAGCCCGTCTATGCTTACAAGTGTTTAATTAAATTAATCGGTTTAAAACTTTAAACAAAGAGCCAACATTTGACAAAAAAAGAACGCCTTGGAGTGCACAGTATTCTACCTCAAGACCTTGTATAGAATGATAAAAATGTCTGACAAATAAACTTTGCATGCGATCACTCACATCAACTAATAAAGATTAAATAAGAAATCCGTCAATGTGCAACAGAAGGGGTGAAGTAGTCCTTTCCCGGCTGAGGATTTAGTCCCTGATTACTGATTAATGATTATTAAAAACCATAGTCAAGAGCAAACACTTACTGGCCAATTGGAACATAGATTAATCCGCAAACAGAACACACTCACACGAAATTCGATGCATTGTAATAGTTTTCCAATTTACTTACAAACATGCTACTGTTCTCTTAAGTCTCCCAAAGGCACATTCAGTTATATCCCAAAAAAAAAAATAAATACAGATTCTAGGTTCTACGAATAGTTTTGTTAAGCTGCTACGTGTTCATGATAAGAAACGTTATTGAACAAAGTTAATCCAATTGAAAATAAATGAACAAGAAGGATGTACGATTCATTAACTGTTATTTTACTAAAAGATTTTGTTAAATGCTTCGAAATCGTTACAAATGGAAAGGTTTTCTGTTGAAAAATGTAAACTGAACAATATTCAAGAAATGGAATGAAAATCCCAAGTCGTATCTTTAAAACAAAATCGAATCAGATAAAAACACCACCAAAACTATTGCTGCAGTCAACTTTTGTTTATATTTTTTAACAGATTATAACAGTTCTAACTCCTTTATGTTTTAATCGATTTTTTTAGGCAATTATTAATTTTTCAAAGGATTGATGACGCTCTTAGAATAAGAGCTTGAGCTTAGGAATCATTGCAATGTGCCAATCTTAGAGCAAACATAAAAAGTCTGAAAAGAGCAAGAAGGCCACAGAGAACTGGTTATGATAAGAGGAATGGTAAAAATAGCCACGAAGAGAGAGGGAGAGGGGCGGCAGAACTTCCCTTGAACTAGAAATCCGTTGTTAGAGGAACCGAGGACCGTAACAGGAGGTCGAAGACCCCATGGCTGGCGCGGTGCTATGACAATCCGTCCTAGATTCTTCTAGCACCATTGCGGATTAATCCTGTACAAGAACACTTTTACGCCTAGTTGGTATTTTATTATAACACCAACACAAAGGTCATGTAGATGGACACCAATGGGAAGGGGTTGTGGATGAACCCCAACTCAAGGGCACTGATATTTTGCTCAATTGTCCTGCAGATTCACGTCATCTTAAAGGACCTAAAGGTGATTACCAACGCCAAAGCAATAAACATGAATTCTAACTAAAATATCCCATAGGAACAAACCAACTCGAAGGGTTTTAAGATGAAAACTAGCTCAAAGGGCTTGTGGATGATCATCAACGGCAAAGCCCTAAAGATGAACTCCAACTCAAATATCTCATAGGTGCAACTGAAAGGGTTAAAGGTTAACTCAAGTGTTTAAATATGAACTCTTACTCAAAAGCCCTGCAGATTAGCTCCAATTTATTGACCTGCAGAGGTACACCAACTTAAAGGGCCTAAAGGCGAATAATATCGTGAACCCCTAAATATGACATCCAACTCAAATATACTAGTTCAAATTAACTCAAAGGGCTTAATGATGAAAACCAACTCAAGTTTTGTGAGATGAACACTTATTCAAAAACACTGTAGATGAACACTAATTTATTTTCATTCAGATTCATACCAACCTAAAGGGCCTAAAAGTGAGTTATATTGTAAAAGCATGAAGATTAACTCCAACTTAAATATCCCATAGATTCTCACCAACTCATCGCCATTGCAGATGAGCTTCAACTCAATTTAACTGCTCATGAATACCATCTTAAAGACCTCAAAGACGAATTCAAAAGTAAATGCTGTTAATATGAACTGCAACTCAATTGTCCTAGAGATACACACGTCATAGTTAATTAATTCTGTTTACTTACGGGTAATGGAGGAATTCCGGGCTACTGTCCAAATGATTTCACTAGCCCCTTAACCCCCCCCCCCCCCATTGACAATACCCAAAACTATTTAAAACTGGCATTTTTCTGTAAACAAAATTAAATACATTTGTAATTGAACAGAGGGCAAATCTACGTATTGTCTAATGTACATTAGCACTTTCTGGGGATACAAAGTTTTAGACTGACAATACTTAAAAGCTAGTTTATACAGGGCCGCCACATGGGGGGGACAACCGGGTACAGTTGTCCCGGGCCCGGGCCGATCCTCGCTAATTGGAAAAAAAGTACCGAAAGTGACCTTTGCAGCACCGATTGTCGGCTTTTATTCTCATTTTGCTCAAAACTCAAGATGAAAATAATTTTAAAATGTCCGAAGTCCTATAAAAAAAGTACTGGAATTTTCATTCTGGCTCTGAGAAGTAGGGGCCCGGCTGTGAGAAGTGGGGGCCCGAGATCTGGTCCCGGGCCCGGCTCTGAGACGTGGCGGCCCTGACTTTATATATTAGAAAGAGAGAATTGAGAAACTGATCCTTTGGTTGTTCTCAATAATAATTATGAGTCCAATACTTAGGAATATAATTTGGCTATTTCGAATTATACTTTGAGTAAAAAATGACGTAGACCCCCCTGAGACCATGGGCCCCTGATCATACTGGTGGTCATTCAGTAGCACAAGTGTCTTAGGATAAATATTAAATCATATTTTATTTATACTGCATTTTAGAAAAGATTGATTTAAGCTTAAATAAATGTAAGATATATCGTTTACACAACTTTCCTTGTTGGTGCAATAGAAGAGCCTTGGATTATTCTTGCCTATGTGGGTCATGAGAGAGCGTTATTCTCTTGTAACACTCCATTTGCGTAATTCACCGTCTGGAAATTTCCTCTGGGAAAACTTCTTTTTACAGCTAACAGATATTGAATAAGAGAAATTCTTTTAATAATTTAACATTCGAAATGAAATATTCTTTTAGCTAGGTAGACGAATGCAAAATATAAAATTACATCAATAATAGGTATCTCAAAAATGGTCCTTCTGTGGATGAAATTAGGTCAAAAATCGTTCGTATAATTTAGAATGTCAATTTCGTTACCTAGCAGAAAACGTTCACCGGAACATGATTGCTGGGGGTGAACATCGCGTAAAAAAATTGTAACGGTTGTGTTTTCGCATTAAAATACTTGCAGGTACTCGTCTTAAAAGGGTTTTAACGCATGAATACGAATAAAACCAATTTTAAAGAGATTTCTGTAACTGTTTACGACAAGTTGATACAACTAGTTCTCCCAACTAATTTTCGATTTGGGTATACCTCGAAAACGGTTGGAAAGTCGTGGTGAATAGTAACCATTCGTAAGCTTACTAAATTCTCTACAAAAATTGTTTAGTAGTAATTGTCGATGAGACGGTCGGAGAAATAAGTGCTTAAAACCTCGAAAGTTTTAGATTCGTGGCTTTTGCGTTTGATTTCCTCAGTTTTTAATTGATTTTAAGAGTAATAATCATTTGCCGGTAAATCAAGATACGTAAAATGAGAAACAATTTTTGGTTGTTATCCATAGATCATTCCGAACAGATGTCGAAGAGGCCAAGAAGTTAGTGGCGCATAAAATCTAACTTTTCTTTACTATTTCATAGGTGTATATGTTTTAATTTTATACAAAAAATTATATTGTTTATAGCCTTCTGCTCAAATTCAGGAACATAAATATACTTTAGATCCACCCGACAAACCTATTTAATGTACTGTATAGGATTCAGTCTTCATTTTCGTACAAGGCCAACGGACATTTTTATTGTAACGTTTTTTTTTTCAGTTGAGTCATCGCTAAAACACATTTATGCTAAAATTTAACTATATTTATTCCAGGCGTTCAAAATAATACTAGGGCTAAGAACGTTATTGAATACTGCGCTAAGATGACGCAGCTCCTGCGAGTCGGACCTTTTCCTCTGAACAGACAATCCTAAGTGTAGCCGAGTACAGTACATCAATCCTGCGAGTAGATGGTAGAAGGAAGACCAGGCATCCATCCTTCACTCTCTCCTTGCTTAGAGGATTACGAAACCCCCTGAAAGCAGGGCCATCTACGGTCTCCTGCTTCTCTCTATCTATCTACTCCTACAAGATAATGCCGAGCTTCATTCAGGTTCATGAACCATTTACCATTCCTCAAGGTTTATCAACATTATCTCCAAGAGTTGATGAAGACATATATGTATTTATTATTTGCATTCACTTTCTAATATAACAATTACTAATTATTACCTCTTTGGGGGTAAAGGTGACGTAATTAGGGTTCAGGTTATAAAAACGTATGATTATAACCTGTATATTGAGCAAACGCAAAATATATAAAATTTGGAATGCCACAAATAAACAATAATGCTCTAATGTAAATATGAAATGAGAACATCAAGGGGTCTAAGTAACAAACTCTCTCTCTCTCTATATATATATATACTTACGTATTTATAAAACACAATCTAATTCCTGATATACTTTACCAGTATATCATATCTGTCAAATAAGTTTTTACTTTTCAAGTAAGTACCTATATGCATATATATAGACTCCCATTGGAGAGTATTTCAGTCAATTTGTACGGCAACTCGCGGTTTTACGACACTCTGATTCTGATAATCAGTGATTTATAGTGAAGGAGGTGTTAACAAATTCACATTATGGTATGTGCTATCTCGTTACGCTTCTGCCGTGAATGGTCTATTTGTAAGAGGCATAAAGAACTGTCTCTCTTATTTTCTGCCTTATGCTCGATAGCCTAGAAGTCTGCATTTAATACATACATAGAGAGGAAACCAGCAATCCATATATATATATATATATATATATATATATATATATATATATATATATATATATATATATATAAACAACAAAGATGTAACATATACTACTTGTAAACTTGCTAATCGCTATTGTATAATTATTATGGAACTGGAAAAGGTATTCGAAAATAACATTGCTTATTTTCATTTATTATTGTTGAGCTGAAAATATGGAAAAATATAAAACTTATTGGAGCATCGAATAACAATTTATCTTAATTAAGATCCACTCAGGGTTCTATCGATCAGAGACTAACGTCATACGGCGGACGTTAGCAACTCACACTCCGTATAAAGCAAAAATGAATTTACTTGCTCCGTAACCTCGACATGAAGTAAAGGTTGTCCTCGTGATGCTGAATCTATATATATATATATATATATATATATATATATATATATATATATATATATATATATATATATAAAAGATCACGTGCCTGTTCCTATACAAATCCACACAGTTCGACCGATTTTGATCTAACTTGGCACACATGTAGGTCTTGATTCGGCGAGAGTCATAGGCTAGGTCAAAAGCGTCTACCAGCTCTCTATCTGATTTATTTTTACTTTTCTAGATGCAGGAATTAAGTGTATATTAATTGCTCATTCCCCAGACCAAGTGTCGTTGCAAGGAATCCAAAATTATATCAGTTACAAGCAAATTAATAATTTCTAATATACGTTTAGGGGGGGGGGAGGTGAATTGCATAAATGGTTATTACCTACTTAAACTAGGGGGAGTAACAATTTAGAATTTATTTCAGGATTCTTGGATGATTAATATATAGATGGATATAAATATCTGAGCAATAAATCATTTCTGCATATTGTACCTTGAACGTTATCATGTCATCATGATTATTCATTGAACTCGATTGAATATTCAATATTGCATTCACAGAATGATTCAAGAACGACTGGCGTTTATTGACTGAAGGTAAATATTTATTGTAATATTTCTGTACTCCTACAGTTTAGGTTTTAGTGTCTTTGAACGATACGTCTTCTAAAATCAGCGGGATATTGAACTAACCTTCTTAAGTCCCTTGTTTTGGAGATTATTAGAAAAAATAATAAAGTCATGCTACCAACCATCTCTTTGTAATATTTAAATTTCGTAATTTCTTATGTAAATCTTAAGGAAAAAAAAATAATATATTTTGATCTTAGGACTTGATAATACTTCTAGAAAAGCGTACAAGATCGAGTTGATGAAACGATTTGCCGCTCTTTTTTCAACTTTCAACAACATTTTGTTTGGTTCATTCCCTCTCTCCCAATAAAGAACACAAGTATTAAATAGTAAGGATTTATTTATACACTGACATATTACTGGTTGAAGGTGTAAATAATGCGGGATTCCGGGACTGTAGTTTGTTTTTGGGTGTATAATTGCTCACCAATGCTAGTCGTCCGAACAAAATTGGTGGGACAGAAGCTTCTGCACATAAACTTAAAATGGGACTGATTTTGAAGGCTCCTGTAAGGACTCTAATGCCTGTTTTATGTACTGATTCCAGAAGGAGTTGGTTACTCTTTCTTATAATATAAATATGAATATAAAGCAATGATGAATATAAAGCAAACTCCCAACTTTATTTTGAATCTAATGTGTGTGTACAACATTAACATGGATTTGCGGTCTGCTCCCCAAGAAGTGTTCGCTGAGATTCTCATGATTCTTAAACGATTGAAGTATTGGTCTCTGAGGTTGAGAATAAGGTTTCTCCGGGTTAGCCTTGTGTCTAAAGTTAGGCCTTAATTACGCTAAGCTGAGTAGGGTTCTTTTATTCAGTAGTTCGTTTTAAAATAGCATTGTGTAGGTTTTTAAGTTTTTGTTTTGTTTTGTTACAAAATGGGGCTTAGTCACCGTTTCGCCATAAAAACCAATCAACTGCATACATTTTGGAGGTTTTTGTTTCTTATTGTGAACATCAATTTCCACTATCAGCACCTTGTACCATGAATTTGGTATTTATTGATTGGAAAAGTGTCTTTGATTCATCTTTCGTCGATTTTACCGTTTAAAATGGTCGCGTTATATTGAGGCCCTCTTCAAATGTTCAGTAAATCTTGTAAAATGCTTTTCAATCCAGTTAATCGGATATAGATTGCTGTCCTCGATCAAGTTTCAAGAGGACGTGGTGTTATGCGGCTTAGCGGGTTTCAGCCATTAACGCCATATTGGCCCTTCTTTGACATTTCGAGATTCCTTTCCTGGTCGAGCCGCTGCTTCAAGAATACAAATGCTGCATTTGCACTGAAATTGTTATATTGTTCCCGTTTAGTCACTAATTGCATCTTGGAAATTCTCTGATTGGCCAAGTTCCCCAGGACCACAGCAGAACTCTTCTGAATAAAAGAACCCGATGCATCCTAGTGCAATTCCGTATAAAGTTAATTTCCAAATGCGATTTTGAAAGTTTATTTTATTTTATTTTTTTTTGCTGTAATTTATATTCTCGTTTTACTGCTATGTAATTTTCAATTTCTACTTCATTTGATTCTCCGTTATTTAATTCTTTTGAAATGAAAGCTACAGTCTACATAAAACGCATAAAAAATATAGATCAAAACTATAGCTGCTCCGACATTGGTTACATAAAAAATTACAATAATATAAATAAGTAAATATAAAAATAAAGATTATTATTAGTATAATTATGGCAAAATAACAAAAAAAACGCATCGATTTGAGATATCTCTTTGATTAAACCTCTGGTCTGTATTGAAGTTAGCCTAAGAACCAAAAGTTTGTTTCAGCGCGGTTCCTCTCCATAGGAACGAAACCTACTAATCATCATTTCCTAAAAAAAAGTTCATTTGAGGTACGGTCCGATTCCGAAGGGAAAATCAGTTTCCGTTTTTTTCTTTGTTTTGTTTTTTTTGTCGTATACATATTTTTTAACAAATAAGAAAGGATTGCTCTAAAACAGTTCAAGATAATTAAATTGTAATTATGCTATCCTAAAATAGACAAAATTTACTTTAAAACCAACAGTGATTTAATTTACTACGTCCATTGACAGAACATACTTTCTCGACGTCCAAAAACGCGCTTCTGTTTTTCTCGAAGAATCAGTTGTTTTTTGCGATTTTTTTCCCTCAGCCCCCTAAGGGCGCGTTTACATCAGACACTTCTCGCAGGAAATATATCTCAGGTGCGGGAGAGATAATTATCATAATTACTATATGCGACACATGAGATATATTTCCTGAGACAAGTGTAAGATTTAAATGCACTCCTATTGCGCGGGATAGAAATATATATCTCAGGCATAATTTATTTGCAGTTTGCATTAGTCAAAATTTCTGTCTGACATAAATATCCTGAAATAACTATCAGGTGTAAACGCACACTAACGGACTACAGATTCAATTTGTACAGGAAAATTTGTGTAAATTTTGGATTACAATTATACAACTTCTCTGAAATGTTTTTGAATCCTCCCCTCCAGGTGTCTAGTCAAAACAAGAGTGCCGCTTTCTCAAATGCTCAAAAATAGTCCGATTTTAATGAAAATTTGTACAAAAAATGTTCGCCTAATTTGAAAGTTCAAGTTCGTTAACCAGCGGAACCCGTCCAGTAGGACATGAAACGAAATTTTCAAGACAAAAAAATCGTAACACTTACGTTTTAGAGTTAATACATAGAGGTATTCGTTTTATAAGTTTCCTAACGTAGGAAAACGAATGAAACCACTTTTAAAGTGGTACCAACCAAAAATCAAATCTTACTGATAGCTCCTTTTAGTCTTTTATTATTGGGACTGGAGATATCAATGGAAACGCGCTAAGATGACGCAGCTCCTGCGAGTCAGACTTTGTTTTTCATTACATTACGTTTTCCTGCAATGAACGGGGTTTTTACTGAATCTTAGCCAAAATCCGTTTGTCCCTTTTCAAATTATTTGGCTCTGCTGGTCAGAATAGTTACTAAATATACAGCAAAATGTAGTATAGTTATTTTGATATTTACGTAAATTTTTAGTTATTGTATTATTGCTTATGGGTAATGAAGTTATTAGTGTAGTGCCATGGAGCACCATAATTGGAGCGCTATCCAGTTGGCACTAAGTATCTGAGAATCGATATGTCGAATTAGAACAGCGACTCATCCAAATGTTGATCTATTACTGCAGATGCCCGAGCGCTGCGTTCTTGGCAGTGCAGCTTGTCGAGCTCATTGCGTGCAGCGAATACGCTGGTAATGGGGTCTGGCAACAAACTGCCTTCATCCATGAGGCAGCTTCGGTGTTATTAATTAAAGGATCCCGAGCAACTAGAGGCCGTTGTCCGGGAAAACAGAGGGGATTTATTCAGAATTCTCGAAATAACTTCAACATAACTTGCAAGAAAATATGGACCGAAGGATTTTATGGTAAAGGGTTTTGTGCTTCAAGGAAAGAGGGAAACTTTCCGAAAATTGCATGCATTTGTCTACAAGTACTAATTGAATCATTAAGCATAATAATACACATATGTATATGTACAATATATGATGCACATTGATGGTTAGCCTGGATATTCTATTGGTTATTTCTGTATCCAATAATTTCCTGCCTTAAATTATTATCTTTTGAAATATTTGACCAATTTATGAAAAACTAATAGATGACGCCTTATGGGGCGAGGTTAGCTCAGTGGGAAAAAATCGACCAATATGCTGGACGACACCTGCTTCCAGTATCTTTGTTTGAGGGTTCCAAGATCGGGGTCCCAGATTTTCCTTAGCCCCACCCAGCCTTTAATTAATTTATTAATGGGTACCTGTTAATGGGAAAATTGTCTTAAACTTTAAAGAAAAGAACAAAAAAGAATAAATAAAGTTTTTCATCTACTCTTATAAGTGTATTTTATTTTTATATAAAATGCAGGGGGCATTAAAATGGTGGCACTTCGATATATTAGGTGGTTACCTATACTCCCAAGTAACCAGTGTCTGCTTCTGCATAGAGACCGAGTGATCCCTAAGATGCCACGGCATTGGGTAAAAGAGTTTCCTCTCAGACGTTCCTCAAAATAATGCTGAAGCCGTACCATTTCTATCCTCAGTACTCTGAGTTTTTGTGGAGGTTAGACTTAGTGCCACTATAAGTAACAACATGGAGCTGTGATTCCTCAAACCAATTCTGGATAAAATTCTCTTGTGACGATTGTTTCCATTTATTCCCCTTCATATTTAACGTAATTATTGAGCCCAGAAGAGCTCCTCCCAGCAAGTTATCCACCAAGATGAAAAGTCTCTTGGCAAAGGCCCTCAGCAAGTCTAAAGGCTCATGGTATATATAGAGGTTGTAGACTCACGCCACTATTTCCGTCAACTCTTGTGCAATCCCGACTCTTGGAAAGCTCAAAGCTTGTTCTCATGTTATTCTTCTACTCAGTGTTGGACAAAGAGTGATTAATTTGATAACTATTGACTAATGATTAAAAAAATATTCGGGACTAACGACTGATCATTGATCAATCATTTTTCTCAGTGATTAATGACTAATAACTAAATACTGAACTTACTCTGCTTAATGATTAAAGACTAAAAAAAGGCCTAGATTTATAAGTGATGATTGACTTCATTAAAATTTTGGAATAATTAGTAAAACAAAAGGTTTTGACCCATATTTTCAGCGTTGGGCGTAATAGTAATCATAATTATACCAGTAATCACAAGTTTACTAAAGAACAAGACTCCATATTTTTCGTGTTCATTGTTCTGAACAATCCTGTACTATCTTTTCAAAAGATAAACCGAACTGCTTCATGAAGGAATTCCAAACCGCAATGTATATATGTAAACAAGTTGGTTTTTGCCTAACACCAAAAGAACGTTAGTCGTGTCAAGCATTACTACAGAATATCAATGATTGACGACTAACAGATAGATTGTTGACTAATTTTCATCTGAGTAATACTCGTGGTTTAGTCATGACAAATCCTGATAATGTTCTATCCTATTTGTAAAATTTAATCTCTTCGACTATATGCATCAGGTAACTTACAATAAATACGGGTAAATTCCAATCCCATTTAGAACGCTGAGGTTTCTTAGGGTTATGTGGTGATCTGATTATGTTTTCGAAGCCTCGGCAAACATTTAAGCTCCTTATGAGATTAACTTTTAAATAAATCAATCCGTTGCTTCTAGAAACCATTGAACTAAAATTTGATATTCACCTACTAATTATCAATACAAGTAAGTTTAGCAAAACGTTTGGGAAAACAGGCTAATATAACGCATTTACTGGGAGTCAGACGTTTTGTAAATAACGGATAATGTAAATCGATTCATAACATAATGAAAATGGTCCAATCTGAGGTATAATTGATCACTGCCTTTTTCTTCAGCAATACCATCATTTAAAAATGCTTCTTCAACCACATCAAGTAGGTTCGGTGATGAACACTGACAATCTTTAAAAAGAGATGATAGTACTATTTTTTTAGGGTTCTTAACGCTAATGTCTTAACCTCCTTATAGATGAAAATAATCTAAATGAAACTTCTAAAGAATGTTTTTTATTTTCTATTTGCTTATCAAACTCATTTTATTTAGTTAAACACGAGGCCTTCGTGTGGACAGAAGGCTGCTTGATAAGACTTTGGGTAGCTTTCCGTTTATATTTAGTAATTTTCTCATTTCTGTGTTATTTTAAGTAAGGAGCTTGTCATTGTACAAGGATTTCAACAAGCACATCAAATATCAAACTCTTCACAAATATAAAAATATTGGCTCATCCTCACATGTGGAAAGATTTATAATTTACGAACAAATATAGTTTTCTGTGTTTAACTCTACGGAAAACGTTAAAGAAAAGCACTAGATACAGGCAAAATCAGATATACACGACTTGAGAGTAGAAGCATTGGAAATGTTTCACCAAGACCTTAGGAGACAAGCTATACGTTAAATAATAAACAAATGAAAAAAATTGACAAATTTAAGGACTTTAAATAAAATACGAGTCATCACTGAGTGGCCCTCCAGTAAACAAAAAAAAAAAAACATAACAAAAGAGATGAAGTAGTACTCAATAGATTTAGTATTGGACACTCATGAATGACATTCACCTAATTAATTTCTAAATCAGAAAAGCATAGTTGCAAAACATAAAACTTAACCGACCGTGAAACACATACTAACAGTATGTCGTCAAAATATACTTACCACGTGAAATGTACAATTAATCTTGACATCTGTTAATATAATACAACAATTTATATGTTTAATCAAAATCAGTCCCGTAACAGGCCCAGAGGCTGAGAGATACTGTAGAGGTATCTAAATCTCAACCATACGTCACACTAGGGAGATAGTTTGGTCAGTATTATGCTCCAGCCACCTGATCTTTTTCTTCGTAGTAACCCATTAATTAATTAATTAAAGGCTACTTGAGCCTAGTTGACGATCCAGGACCTCCAACCATCCTAAGACTACAACACTAGAAGATACAAATCTTCAGTGCACGCTTGGGTTTTGAACATGGGTCCTCCAGTTCATTAGCCGAATGCTCTACCACTGAGCTAACCTCGCCCCTTCATATTTTTAATAAAATAATCCATAACATCCATAACGAAATTTAACACTATCCTATTTTTATTTTTGTTATAAAAGCATTGTTATAACCAGAAACAAACACTAAGGTTAGACAACAAATAATAAGAGAGGGTCTCCCCGTGGTCTAATGCCTAAGGCCAAGGATTCTTCCGAGACATGCGGGTTCTTGTCCCGCCAGCAGAAAGTTGACTTCTTTCATTTATGGGCCTGCTGAAAGAATGGCCTGCTCCAACATGTATGTTTAGGAAGGGTGGAAACCTATATACCGGTGGCACTAATAGCCTAGATGCAGATGCGCCGCATACAAAAAAAAAAGTCCCTCACGCGGGAGGAAAAAAAAAGTCCGTCACGCAGGAGCTGCATAACTAAGCACTTTCCTCAGAATTTGGGTAGTGTAGACTGCTTTCCAGAACAATTTCCTTAAAATATCCTACATAAATAAAATAAAAACATGAATAGTTCTCTTTTAAATTTGTAATGAGTAACTGATCAATTATTAATTTGCTTCCAGAGTTATGTTTACACATGGTACCTACTACACTACGTAATAAATACAAAAAACCTCATATTATCGTATTTTGATCTAACTCAGGAACAGGATACAGTCCCTCTAGTGGTAGAAAGAGCTCCCCGCTTTCCGATTGACCGATTCAGCTCATTTTTACAACACTTCTTTCTCATGAGTTACCCACGACGTATACCGCGTTTCGTTACAATACAGCAGAAATTACGACCGGTATGAGTATATTAGGAATTTGGGTCCGGAGTAAACCCCCCCTTCTAATGAACCGATTTAGTTTATTTTTACAACACATATTTAACTGTAGATTACCACTATGAATACCGAGTTTCGTCGAAATATACCAAAAATCACGGCTGGTAGTGGCGAATTGGTATTGTGGGTCCGGAGTAACCCCCCCCCCCTCCTAATGAACTGATTTAGTTCATTTTTATATATCACTTTTCTCTCTATATTACCACTACGAATACCAAGTTTCGTTGAAATAAAACAAATATTACGGCTGACATGGTCAAATTAGTGTTTTGGGTTCGGGGTAAACCCCCCCTTCCGGTGGACCGACTTTGGTGGTTAACGAACTCGTTCAATCGTTTGCTAATTGAATGCTATATACCAAGTTTCGTGACGATAAAACAAAAACTCTGGCCGCTATCGTGTTAACAGACACACACATATATATATATATATATATATATATATATATATATATATATATATATATATATATATATGTGTGTGTGTGTAAATTTTAACGGGGGTCATTTTCGGTGTCTACTAGGAAGGATCGATAAAGATTTGAAGACATTTTTCAAAAATTCCGTCATGATTCCAACCTCAATAGCTACTTTCCTTCGGAGGAAAGTGCTAAAAAATATAAGAAGAAAGGTGTCATTTGGCAGGGAACGGCGCACAGTGGGGCGAGTAACAGGGTAGGCCGGACATTCATTAATATATCCGATTCTACTGGTCCTAGAATATTGCTTCTGGTGTTATTTTAAGGCTAATCCAATACATTATTTAATTACATGATCAGCAATTTTTAAGCAATTTCAGCAGTAACGGGTGACTTTTAAATTTGTACGTACATATTATGTATCTCGTTATTTTTTCACAAGTTCACAAACTAAAACTATAAACAAAAATGTATCTAGTCGTAAAAATTAAAAGAAATCGATTTATTTAGTATAATAATAAGAATAATGTTAAGCTGGAAGAATATATAATATTTCTAAAATTTCAAATGTTTTTTATTTTAATTTTTATTATTTAAAATGAGCATTTTCAGATTTGAATGTGTTTTTAATTAAACGAAATCCGTTTTTGTCTTTCTGAAAAATGCCCGAATGGTTTTGACTTAGTAGGAATGCCTGGAGTGGATGAAGATGGAAGGTATGAGAATAGACCTTTTGAAAAATTAAGTCCCTGCTAGCCTAGGGCTCCTTTTTTCATAGTCCAAGATCGTGAATCAATTGTCCATATGCCCGGTCATAATCTTTGAAACTTTTTAAAGAAAATTTTATTTCTTTATTGACTTTCGTGTTTTTACAATACACGAGGATTAAAGACAATAATACGTTCATAAAAGTATAAAAAAAAAAAAAAAAAAAAAAAAAAAAAAATTAACGAAGTAACTGGAATTTATAGGGACAAGATTTGAAAAAAGCAAGGGCTGAAAGGAAAAAAAAAACTTTTTATCTCGTAAACCGGCACGAACCCGCATGTAATTATTAATGGGAAATAAACTATAAATCTTCTTGTTAATTTCTGTGGAGGTAGATTTCTGAGCGATTTTAAGCAATTTTCGTTATGAATCTTTAAGAATCTGTAAAAGTTCAAGCTACATAAACTTAAAATATGATAATAAAGTTCAATTATCGTAATAAATATGTTTCATTAATTTTGGTTCATAAAAATAGTTGTGTTACTTTTTTTTTTTAAAAAAAAGGGACATTTTCCATGTACGGTCGTTTTAATAAGATATCTTAGGTGGAAATTCTTAATTAAAAAAACTGACGGTGGACAATGATAATAGAAACTAAGAAGAAAAGTTTAACCCAAAAACAAAATGTGGAAATTCGAAATTTCAGATATTGGTCCTATTTCCAACAAATGCACAGGTTCGCCCCTCTGTGCGGTGATAGCATATCGGCCTAAGTCGCGGAGCATTTCAATAATTATAACAAAAATCCTCAAACCCACAAACCTAGACACAAATCTCGACCGTCGGAGCCTCACTCAGCAATTTCTATAAGATGTGCTCGTGTCATGGATTTGCCGTGATATAAAAGCTCTTTTCTTTCTGTATGAGGAAATAGAGAAATCCACAAGATGGGTTATCCAACCAGTCTAGACCTAGACTTCCGTAGACCCGCTTTCCCTGGTCCCATTGTAGGAAGGAACTCTGCTTTGCTATTGTTGCCCGCTTCGCCATCTTTCTTAGAAACTGGAGTCCCTAGCTCCTGCAGAATATGTCAAAGGTTCCCCCCTGGATTATAGGATTTTCACCGAAAAAAAGAGATTTAAAATTAACATTTAGTCCTGGACTAAAATCTCAATTATAATGGACGCTTAAATTTAACGCGTTATAAGCACGGAAACGCACTTATAACTCGAGCTTACAAAAATTTAGTATTCCACGAGTGCTCTATCAATCATAAAATAATGACTTCAGATTGCTTCGATAGCTCGCAATGTGAGTACAAGAAGTACTAATTTTGTCAGTGCAATATCGAATAATCTGCTTGTTGAACACACTAATACTGAGAAACAACTTGTTTGTTTAGTACTTGTAGCCTCTTATAGTGCAGTTAGTTCAAACATTGATACATTCCCTAATATCTATATATATACTTCTTGAATCCAGTACTTTTTCAGTATTCATTTGTCAACACGAATTTTTGACAGGTGAAATGATTCTTCTCAGTGCAATTTTTGTCTTGTCTTGCCTTATGAATGTTGGAGCGGACAGTGAGCTCAACAAAGAAGTAGATGGATACGTAAAAGATTGGTATGGAAGTAAAATGGGAATGTACATTCCTCTAAAAGACATTGAACTAACCTGGAAGAAAGGTTTAATTTTCGTGATAGACACAACACTGTAGTGTTCTGACGGATTTCTCGAACTTAGGAATGCCGTCGTCGTAAAGACGTCAGACGCTTCTTACGTTCAAGCAAATAGTACCACAAGCACATGGATTGCCGCCAAGCTGAGCCTATCGGAAAGCAGATTTGTCTCAGCTTCGTAGGTACAATTGTACCTTTGACGGTGTAGAGGGAAAGATAAACGATGCTCTTACTGGAAGAATGATTGTTGAAGGTGAGTATATAGACCTGATTTTTAGGTACAATAGACTTACATCGTTTTGTGCAGTCAAACACTCCAGTTGTCTCTACCGGAAGTCAGTGTGAGAACATTGCTGAATTACGAGGACAAGATCATGAAAATGTTACCAAGCAAAGGATCTGAGGACACAAACGATGCAGTAACAGCCAGTCTTTCACTTAGTACCAACGACTCATGGAAATATATTCTAGGAAGCGGTCCAATATGTCCTGATGATCGCTGTCAAATATCTGTTTTTAAGAGGTCCAAATAAACGTATAACAAGTTATTCATGTTTCATTATTCACCGAAAACTCTTCATAGCATTAATGACACATTTTCTTCATCTCATTTCATTTATCTCACAACGACAAGAACACTGTTACAAATTAAATTTCTCAGCTTTTGGGTAACTAATTTTTAGAGTTGGCATTATTTTAAAGAGAATAATTATTTATCTGAGTTTTTTGAGTCATGTTCTGCCTTTGGGATAACTGTGAGAAGCTCTTTTAATTATATAAACATACTATATAAATAGACCATGCAAATTCTATAATTTTTTTGCTACCAAACAATCGGCAGAGCTCTGGAAACGGTTGTATATATTAGTATAGACATCAAATATCAATAATATGATATTCGCTCAAATTTCTGAGTTGGGCTAGAGTCTGGGAAAAACTCGGCATTTTCAGACTTTTGACAAATTTTCTAGATATTCTGAAAGCATTTAATTTTATGAAAGGTTTACTATGACCAAACATCTAGCTTGTTAAATTCTACAACGATAGAGAAGTAAACCGTTCCAATTCCAATTTGTGGTCTTGGTGAAACCTTACGAAAAAACACTTTTTAATTAAGATTTGGGTGCAATAACACCTGGGAACTTTTTTTATGCTCGCATACAAATCAATAAAAATACAAAATTTCATGATCTAGATGTTTGGTAATAGCAAACGTATCGATTAGATGCTTGTTTTCAGAAGAATTTTACAAAACTCGAAACCTTCCAGGTTTTCTTCACATTATTACTTTACCTCATTTCAGAAATTGGGGCAAACATTATATGACTGATATTTCTTGCCTATTTGAATAAATAAACTCGTTTCCGATAAATAAACTCGTTCTCGTCGAATTTTATTCAGCAACACTGTTTTCGTAACTAATGTATTTTTCTTTTTTTTATTTGTTGGTGTTCCGCTTTATGGCGATATACACCTTACATTTGGTATGTACTAAGTACGTTATGTATTTATTATTACATTACATTATGTCTATATTAGCTTTTTTCGTTTGGAACATCTAAGTATACTGGGAGACCGCTGTGTAGATGTGCTTCCGGACTTGAGTGCAAGGAGTTAGATTCGGGCTGAACAGCGAATGCTTAAAGGAGGAGTACCTATTGCAAAAAAAAACAAAAAAAAACTATAAAATGTTTTTAAAGGAAAAATATCGAAAAGGATCCGTCGAGATGAGAGTGAAGGTATCACAGGAGAGCCATTAATAACAAAGAGTTGGATTAATTGACCAATTTATATTTAGCCCTGACACCAAATCAATATCAAACGACAACCAGAAAAATAAAAACAGTTAGTACGGTACAACCAATTCGCTGCCGTTGAAATACCTTTCCTTATACTGTTCACCATTATTTTGTATTAGCGTTTATTAAGGTCAATACCATTTGAATAATAATTTATTTTTCAAACTAATAGTTATAATTCTATACTCTTCTTGTTTACACCTCATTAGCGGTACAATTATAATAGATTTGGTAAGATTGTTTCTTATCTAAAATGTTTTAACCTTTGGACACGTGAAAATCGTCAAGCCACATTTTTTATCTATCTAAAGATTTTAACATTTTAAACAACAAAAATTAAATGACTCAGTTGTAGTCAATCTTCAAAAAAATAAATACATATAAAAGAAGGAGCAGAAAGTTGTTTATTTGGTCCACTGGCAAGATAGCTGCATTCATATTCAGGAGATAGGGTTTGGGCCCCGCTGTGTCAAGTTGACGCATTTCAGCGGTGAGCTTATTGAAAAAGGCCCTCTTTAACCAACGATCTTTAGTAAAGATGACAACCTAAAGATAGCCAGGTGCTAATGGCGTAGAAGCAGTTGCTGCTGCTAAAAAAAAAAAAAAAAAAAAAAAAAAAAAAAAAGGGAGCAATAAACCCCTAACCATCCAAAAAAATCTCTTTTTCATTGTATGATTTCAATTGTTTTGTTAATTTTAAAAAATAACTTGTCCATTGGAAATTCCGGATAATTTCCTTCAGAAACATGTTTTTTACCATAACGCACATGTGGCGAAGTAACTCCAGCAAAAATTCACAGAAAGGTGTTAATATTAGGGAAACAAAAAATTGGGAATGTTGAAAATGCATTTGTGTGGCTGCAGCCCTCTCAGCCCCCCCCCCCCTTATGTTTCATATACACAGAAATTATTAGTCCTTAAAAGGGGTGGGTTTTAATGTTTTACGATTGAAACATCCAAGTAGACAGGAGACCCCTGGGTGGACGTACATCCAGACTTAAGTGTCATGACTATGTAGACGTTCATAGATAATATCTCCTAATTTTCCCCTCAATAATCGAATTTTATAATGTTATCCAGACAGTTAGGCTTTGAGGTTATAAGAAGTTAAGGAATGGTTGGGTTTCGACCATAGATTAGTGTAGTCCAACTACACATATCCACCTACAGGTCATCATAGTCTTCCTCCACCCCTCTGAAATTATTGCTGAAACAAGCTGCCAAGGAGCATGTCTAGATATTCAGAATATCGATCGGATTAAGGGCGTTTCGGCTACTGTTTGGTAGCTTTCGTAAGCTAAAACAAAGAAAATACAGAATTAATAAACAGAAAAACTGGTTTACCAGTAAGATAAATGATAAATCTGTGCATACAAATCAACTTTTTATAAGAACAATTTGTTGTTGAAATATGAGAATAATTATGTTGTTACTAAACAGGTTCTCGTATTTTAACAACAAATTGTTCTTATAAAAAGTTGATTTTTATGTATAGATCTATCATTAAAATTCGATTAATATTAAAATTATTTAAAATAAATCTTAAAAATTTATTTTTCCAAATTAATACAATAACCTTTTATTTTATATTTATTAATAAGGCTTCGCAACTTGGCGAGTCGCCTGAATAACCTTTTTAACCAACTGAAATGAATTTTCGAAAGATTGATAAGTACACTGTGTTTATAGCATCCCAAAACATTGGGGCAGCATACTTTATTTTTTTATATAAATAAAGAATTTATCTTCTCTTACTGGTAAACCATTTTTTCTCTTTATTAATTCTGTATTTTTTTTTTGTTTTAGTCACTGTAGCTGACGAAGGCTAACAAAGAGTAGCCGAAACGTCCTTAATACAGATGTTATACAAAAATCGTATGCATGTTTTCTGACACGAATCCCATCTAATCCCTGATTGATTAATTTTTACTGTTGAGAGGAGATCGTTGACCGTTGATGATGCGAAGGTAGAATTTTTCAGGTTTCGGTCGTGGAATCTAAATAAAACTACATTTTTTTAAAGTAAAATGAGTTTTATTGTTTGCCGACGTTTATTCCTCTAAAAGAAATGTAGTTTCATTAAGATACCTCATTTTTACTTTTATTTATTAACCTGCTGAAACGAATTGTTGTTGAGAAATAAGAATCATTAATTTTGTATTTGTTAATTTCTTAAAGAAGAGAAATAAATGAAAAAGGTAAACGTTGCATAGGCAGAAATGAACAAGAAGGATGTGTAAGGACGAAGATGGTAGAATGTAACGAGATGGTGGGGGAGAGGTCCTTGCCCCTTAGAGAGATTCCCACGCCCTAACTACCACCATCTCCAAAATCCTCAACTAATTACAAAAGCAAACTTAGCGAGTTTTCTCATGTGATCTCAAATTATTAAAGCTTAATGTTTTCCCCGTAAACGTCTTCTGGAATTTTTTCTGGAAACTTAAAATTACATTTATAAATTAATTTTAACATTGCATTAATTAAATTTCAAAGCACTTAGCGTATATAAAAAAAATTCCACGGGTAGCTAGGAGCACCTAGGCATTTCAGGTAAATTTTGAATATTTTAGTGTAAAATGGTGAATTTTAAGGTCCTCTAGGCGCCTAGTAGACCAGGGTAAAGCTAGAAGACATTTTTCGTTGTTATAGGCTTTATTGCAAATTTATCTCACCAAAACAAAATATCGGGGGAGAGGGGACTGCAGCCCCCCCTTTTATACGCCCATGTTTCAGAGAAAAGTGAGATCCTGGAGTTTCTAATAGTAGAAAGCGACATTGTTGATTTTCTGCGGGTATAAGTCAATCCCTCACCAAGTTTCTCGACTACCGCTAGTTCTGACATATTTGCGAATCGCCATTGTTGCGGTCAAGCAATATAAATAAATAATAATAATAGTTCTTAAATATCAAGAACAAAAGTAAACAGTTCGACTCACAGAACTGCGACATCTTAGCGCGGTTTTCCTCATATTCCTATAGCCATTAGTAAAGGAATAGAAGCAGGTAATGGTTGGGTTTGATCTTCCGTGAAAAATAAACAGTGAAATCACAAAGAGAAGGAAGATTTTTAAGCTGGTGAGAGAGCGAACTATAGAAATATATATTTGAACCACCGTTATTTTCGTGCTCTAAGGGTTCTGAAACACTTCTGGATTGCGTCATGAGGTCAAGCTCATATGCGGGGTTCCTCCCTATGGAGGGAGGAAGGAATCGTCACCAAGGAGCTCTCTCTCTCTCTCTCTCTCTCTATATATATATATATATATATATATATATATATATATATATATATATATATATAATATATATAAAATGATTGGTAGATTGTGAGAATAATTCTGAACTTAACTATTATCTCTAGTGAATCATCTGAAGTGTTTGCTTAGCTAATTATCAATACACTTTAATTGATATGATTCATCTAGCAAACACAGCTAATTCATTTTTCAAGTATTTTTTTTTTTTTTTCTTTTTTTTACGGCGCATCTACATCTTGGTCATTAGCGCCGATTTTTCAAGTATTATTGCTTCTTCTGTTATTTTTAATTCAGTTCAGTTCAGTCTTTATTCGGTTCATGTAACTGTAACGCCATTATGTTCAGGGTAACATTTTTTTCCAACCTGATTTATATAATTATTCTTTGTGCGCCTATTGCGGTAATTAATGTTCGAGCAGACAGTGCGCTCAATAAGGAGGTAGATGGATATGTTAAACAGTGGTATTCAAAGAAAATGGCCATAAGGATCCCACTAAATGAAATACAAAAAACTTGGGAGTCTGGATACATTTGGAAGGACAAGAAAACCCTTCTTTGCAACGATGGCTTTCTGGATCTTCAGGGCTCAGTCATCCAAAGGGTTTCCGACGCATCTTATGTTGAGTCCAATAGTACCAGAAGGGCTTGGGTTTCTGCAAAATTATCTCTGTCGACAAAAAGCAACTTTTACTTCAACAACTGCACATTGCAAGACGATAAGACCAAGGTGGCCGATAGTATTAGCGGCACATTGACAAACGGCAGTTCAGTGGATCTCTTGTTCTCATACAAAGCAGTATGGTGGTGGTGTGAAGTAAACACTCTGAGCGTCACCCACCGTGAGGACAGCATCCAAGCGGTATTAGATAGCAAAGGTACCATCATGAATAGTTTGTCCAGCACAGATGCTGTGAAAGATGTTGTAAGTATTGTTACCTTCAGCCTGGCAAGTAGTGCAACCAAAACTTGGCAGGTTCTTGTAGGATCTGGGCCACAAAGCTCTGATAGCAAATGCTAATGGGCCATTGTAATAAAGAGATATTAAAATAAAATTCATTAATGGCATTTGTATTTTTCATTCCTTATATGCCCCTCACTTCAGGTCTTGCTATTCAGGTAAATTTAATGCCATTATGTCCGGAGCAAAAATTTCTTTATTTTTGATAATATTGTTGGTTCCGCTCTTGCTGGAGAAAATGTTTGACCAGATGGTGCACTTAACAAAATGGATGCGCTTAAATAGCAGAATTCAAATAATATGACCATAAAAAAACCATTGGTTGAAATACGACGAATTTGATTCCTTCCATGCCCATTTACACTTAACTTCTGACCAAAACCCTATTGCCACAAGGCAGATCTGTTCATTTCCATATTTGACGACAGTATTAAATAGTCTTGTTGATAAGACTATAAATATAACAGTTAAAATTGACAATTATACTTATAATATTGAAATTTTTACTTATAATAAAAAATTAAAATATAATTAAATCATAAAAATTACTTTTCTCGTTTGATTGTGGCACAATAACGGCAGAGAACGTAGCAACGCCTGCTTAACTAAGACGCACATAGCATTATTAGCTCTTGATTAAATGGTTAAAAAAAATTATAGGGCTATATAACTTTGCCCAATTAAAAAAAAAAAAATATTAAAACGTCCGTCGTAGCATAAAATGAACCTATTCCTTGGCAAGTAGTCTAGCACTACAAGTATAAAATAGTAATTTTTTATATTCTCTTTTTTATTTAATTTTACTAACTGAGGCAATAATTCAAACAATGGAACGGTTATGCATAATTTCATAAGCAATTTTTTAATTACTGGAAAATCAAAATTATAGAACATTGGCATATTAAGCAGGATACACACGGTCAGGCGACCGGCCTTCAGGTGGACTGTTCAGGTCTAACTGAAAAGCCTGCCTGGCCGTGTATAGCTTGCTTTAGTAATTTGGGCCTGGTGTAATCCCCCGCTTCTGGGCCAATTTGTCTGGTTATCATTAGGCATATATATATATATATATATATATATATATATATATATATATATATATATATATGTACAATTTGAACTACGGCTACTTTCGTGGCGTTATGTGTCATGATACGGCACATTCCTAACTGCATCTTCGGTTTGTGACATTGGATAGCCTTCATGAGCCTATAGAGGTGCAAAAAGTGCGCTTAAATTCTTTTATGAGTTTAATATCAGTACCTTCGGAATGGACTAAAAGTTGGGATTAGTCAGTCAATTATATGGAGTGAATTTGTATCAGAGGTTTTTAACATTCTGAATAAATAGTACTCTATGTTAGTCTAGTAGTTGACAGACTAGTGGATATCCTATTTTGTTGATGGTTTAACTAGTTGGAAATAGCAGAATTGGGTACGGACTAAAATAGAGAATTGAACTAAGGTATAGATATGGAAACGAATACACCACCAAGATTATTAACTATCGTTGGAATAAAAGGGAACACAGAAAAACAAGAATTCTTTTCCTCCTTGGAACATTCAACAGTTAGGTAACGGAGAGGTTGTGCAAGATAAAAAAAAATGGAACATTGAACACTTGCTCAGGCACGTGGCCTAGAGATAGCTAATGGCCCATGAACACCTGGGGGCAGATGTTCTCTACGCTCGCTTTGCATCTGCCGGTAGTTCTAAAGGTGAACCTTCTTTCATACCAATCAAAGGATTTCCGACTTCGCAATGGCTACGCCAATGTAGACATGCTATTATTTGTCTTAGAATTATAAAGTAAAATTACATCTTCTCAAGATTCCCACGATGTTCTAAGGAACTCCAGGAATTATAGTCAACGCCGTTCAGAATAATATTTTTTGTGTTCAATAGTAATATCTGCTTCCTTCAAGCAGAATGTTCCTTGTGGTGATCTGTCAACATCTACAATTAAGATGAATATTTGATGCTGATATTGGTTACTGTTCATGAAAACGTGGATAAAAAAGTACATATGCCAACTTAATCTTCCCTATATTTGGAGTTGGAATAGGTGGAGGAAATCGATGATATATTTAAAAAACTCCTTCTAGATTATGCAGCCAAGATAATATCTTGGCTGCATAATCTACATGCAAGGTTCTACAGGTACATATTATGTACCTGTAGAACCTTTTTGCCTGATTTTTAAAATCATTTACCCCATAAAACCAAAATCTTTGACAACTAACGCAGCTCTCCCCTATCGTACTTAATTTAGAAGGATATATTTTATGGCATAGATTATCTATAGTACTACATTCAAGCAATACACACCAATAAATTGCCAATAACAAAAACGACTATATTAAAAATCCCTGTTTCCTTTCCATACATTTCTTTCTTTCTCTTTAATAAATTTGGAGGCCCAAAACCTTGATTGATAAGATGTAATCACTCCGTGCCTAGGTTTGTGGGTTCGATAACCTCTGGGGGAGGAGGGAATGTTTTTCAAAACCTTCAAATAGATAAATAAATAGAGTTTGGTTTTCCGTTTCTGGTGGAAAACAATCATTAACCCTGAATGTTGCACAACAACTCTAAAATGGCTGATCTATCTTTGTTAGAAATTGGATATCCGTGTACACAGTTTCTAATATATAAGTCACAGCCATGTTTATAAGGGAGTGACTTCATCAAATTAACTGTGAGGTTTTTAGATAGCGCGTTACCTGATCTTAATTTTTATCAAGTAGTGTGCACGTGTTTGGTGAGCTGGTAATTTACCTATACAGTTACATTACAATGTCCGCGGTTTCTTTAAACCTTTCTAAAACTGCGTATCAAGAATACTTAATATCAGGAGCAGTTTGAGTTCTAACTTTGATCAAGGTTGATTTGACATGGAAGATTTCGAATTTACAGAGAAACAGGACATGAGAGTAGATCGTAAAATTTCTTTTAATATTTCAGGAAGTTCAATAGAAACTGCTAAGCAGAGTCGTCTTTGATTCTTCCTAGCGATCACCATAGTGGAACGGTTCCATGGAGTTAACTCGTTCGCGGTTTCCGTTCCTCGGCAGATGTTCCTATTCTTGAACAAATTACATAATGTTATATCTTCAAGTCTGTTCCATGCCAATTACCTGCCCTAACGGCGAACATGTTCTGCAAAGTGCCTATTCCTGGTCAGATAGAAAACTGGCATATCTGGTTGGTACAGTTTGGCTCACGGCAAAAGCTCGTCACTCAAGCCACATGCTCGCCTTTCGGCACAAGAGGTGCCGAAAGACGAGCATGTGGAACAGTATTTCCATATTATTTCTTATATCTGGCATATTTTAGAAAGCTTTTACGAAATCGAGTAAATATTTGGTCTTCGTCAGAACTAACTAAGATTTCAACGACCCTTGTCCTTGACTTTCTGATTAAAGTTGTTCTGTCGAAAATGCTCCTAAAATATTTTCAAGGATAGTTGTTTTATTCAAATTCATAGTCTATATACCAAATCAAATGTACATGACAGCCTATTAACGCAAAGCGTACGCAAAAAAAAAAAAAAAAAAAAAAAAAAAAAAAAAAAAAAAAAAAAAAACAGTTTTCGAAGCGCGGTTTCTATTACATAACGAACATGATTTTTCGTTTTAAGCAAACTATTCACCAAATTTAGAACATTTTTCTAGAGGGTAGAGAATCGACCAATAGAAGTGGCCACCATCACACAAATAGAATTCTACTGAACATTACGAAAGTACTCCCCTATTACAATCTTCCTGCAGACCTACAGACTTTCAGAGGCGATTCCGAAATAATAAAACCACAGAATAAATGAGGTAAAGGAATTAGGTAGGCGTAACCTATTATATCAGCCATAACATTGTAACGTAACAATGCTGCGCAAGTTCTTATTTGTTAATGAGTATGAACCCGTATCCAATAAGTATTAAACATAGAAATTTCGGCATGCAGGAGCGGCAGAACTCTCAACATTCCTCAGCAAAGACCATTCCTTGCATTCCCAAAGAATGTGTTTAAAATTAACAAATAATAAGGAGTTTTGACAAATTTCTACAATTGTTCATCGATCCTACCTAATAGACAGTCAGACACTTTAAATTTGTGACTTAAATAATTTACAGTAAATTCTATTATGCAATTTTAAACTTATTCGCTGGTAACCACCTAACTCTTCTCTTACTCCTCGACATTGTCAAACAGCGCTAACCACACATTTTCTGACTTTACAGTCGGGTTCATCAGACGGTACATAAAGATTTTTTGGGGAGTAGATATCTCAATCGTGAAAAACCATTACTTCGGTTTACATCGAATAAAATTCACAATTTTACCAAAATGTCTGTACTACACCTTCTAATTTATAAAATGAATCTTCGTATTTAGCTGTTTCAATCCATCGTCAGCTGTGTATCTTAAGTATTTGTGGCGATAACCGACGTTTCTGGCTTGAGAAGACCTTAAAACAGTGAGTTCTACGGATCGTGGAAATCTACTGGAGTTGTAAAAAGTTAAGAAGCTCTTAATTGCAGATAGCTCCCGCATGTCCAAATATTGTAAGTACATATTCAAGCAGTGAAGCGCCCCTACGGTTATTTTTATTCATTCAAAGATTCATTCAGAAATAAGCTGTTAGGGTGACGAAGTACCTCCTTGCATGCCTCAAACTCCATTCATAATCTCAAGAAGGAGAACAACTTGTTAATCTCATGTCGCACGACTTATCGACTCAAATAACCATAACCCTTCGTGCTGTCGGGCATGTTTAGAATATAATTGACTGTTTGTTTATGATTAGAATCTACTAAATGTACCTTTTTCTCGATTTATTGTAATTAATTAACACAAGGAAAAGCATTCAGAAATAGAATTGTAAGGTTGTTAAAATTATTTTTTTCCTCTGTTCTATATTCCCTATATTTACCATATAGAGAAGGATTTTATTCTGCATTTCCCATTTTTGGCATATAAAATACAATTGCCTTTTGTTTTATTTTATTTAACATTTTAATTTCATGTAACAAAATTTGTGGCGGCTAACAGGACGCCAGAACTAACCTGGCCACTGTAATCTCATCCTGTTATCAACCATCTCTGCCCAGCGTCAGTGTCGCAAAAAAAAAATTAATTGACTAGGTAATAATTGTGGGGAATTCAGCAAAGCAACCTTGCGTCACAGGACCTCTGATGATCAGACCAGAGTGTCGTCCAATGGCGTCTACCTTTGCATGTGCCCTCTTGGTGTCTCCATTTTTTTATCAGGCATTATTTATTTCATCTTTATCATTATCTTAAATAATATTTTATTTTATTTAATTTATTATTATGAGTTTCGCGACGGAGGCGACTGACTCATAAGAACAGCAGAATCAAAGTCCGTTAAAGTAGTAGTCAGGTCGTAATATTAAGAAAGATTAAACTTAAATAAAACACTAGAGAAAAAAAAATTGAAAAAGACAAAACATGAAGCAACATACTTTATAGAATAAAGACAGAGAAAAAAAATTAGAAGAATACATATAATTATATTTTCGAATAATAGTTCAGTGTTTTGAGATGTGTCAGAAGTATTTCGATGTATTGGCTACCCTCTAGTAAGTCATGTAAGTCGTAAAATAATATTTTATTTTTGTAGTCAGTTTTTTCTTTATTTCAACATAAAACCTAAGGAACTCTACAAGGGAATATCGCTCCAAATGGATTGTTACGATAGGATTATATAAGTCTGATTTTGGTCACGGAAGGAAAATAAAAATACCCTTCTTCATTTGCCCAATATTTCGTAACATAGTTTTTCATAAGTTATGTTGAACTATAAGGCATCGTTACGCAAACCATTCCGTCATAGCAATAACTCCTGAAAACATTCCACTTAGTTCTCAACCAAGACGCCTGCTAAACAAATTTTTGTTAATTATTTCCCGGTAATTAAAATTAAATTAAATTTATTTTTCCAAACAGACTCCACGAAATAAAGTTTATTATCCCACATTATTTAATAATATTTTATTTTATTTTTACTATAGTATGTAGCAAGATCCGTCAGAGCGGCTAAATATTATGAAACTATTATCACATTAGTCTAAGTACCCTACTGAAAGACGCCGCATTCATAATTTAAAACCGTAATAAACAGGTTTTTTTTTCGATCTCTAATTCTCCAGGAATGTAAAGTTACACCCACGAAAAAAGCTTTAAAAAGTTGATCCCCGCTTGATCCTGCTACTTTCTTGTTTAAATACATGTTCATCGCATGGTTTTCACGAAGAACATTTTAATGTATGAAAGTTTGACAAATTTCATCAAATATTAATGCACAAGGATAATAGAAATTATGCTCATTATACGAAGACAAGGTATGGTTGGGATTCGGCTAGGAGAAAAAAAAAACGTCAGACCTTCAGGAAGAAATCTGTATTGGACGTAATAGCTGTCCCTCATACATTCAACCATGGTCACCTAAATGACTTCTTGGTCTTCCTCCCTCCCCCCTAGGCATTCTCTAGTGCTGAAGAAGGCTGCAAAAGTGCAGCCGAAACGTCCAATACAGATTTCTTCGTGAAGGTCTGACTTTTCTTTTTTTTTCTCCTAGGCAATTCCAACCATACCTTGTCTTCGTATCACAGCTACGGCTAACTATCTCCATCTACACTATGCTCATAATTTCACCGTCTCCCTCGCTCTTATCTGGCCCATACAAAAACACAGGAACGTACAAAGACACATCACACGCACATATATGTACACGAATATCTCGAATAAAAATTCGAAGATATTTCTCATTATTCTTTCTTTGAGTCCACCCTCAGTAGGTACAATTTTGGCGAATGAGCTACAAGCAAAATAAGTCAGTTAGGAGTAGCGTCTTACCTGAACACTTACTACAGACCAGAATAGAAATATGGCGGAACCTGGGGTTTCCCAGGTTACCTGCTACTCATGGTTACCTGCAAAGGAGGAAAGAACCCACTGATTCATGTTTCCTACATGACAGTTGTGTACTCACAGTCCAGTCAACGAACAGTTATAGATGGAAATGTTTGGAACACAATTTTTGACTTCATAACTTTGTTTCGGCTAGTTAGGAAGTCAACGTATCAAAAGTCCTCGCCCGTAGCCTTAGTGCCTGGGGGGAGGGGGGGGGGTTTAGAAGGTTACATTTTTTGGTTTTTCACTTATATCTCGGAAACCGTGGGTCCTAGCGACATGACCATTCTATAACAAATGAAAGCTGATTCAATTTCCTACAAGTTCTATTCAATAAAGTTATTCGAGATATCTTTAGTTTTCGAAATATCCGCTCTTGAAAGTCTGCCATTTTGGGAAAAAAACACACTTTTTTATATTCTCGACCGGATGTCTCTTCAATGATGAACCAAAAAAATAAATGTCGGCTGTAGGGTTGTAGAACATTCCATTCGCTTCAATAATATATGGGTCATTCCATATCAAGTGATCCAAAAACAAGGAAAATATTTCCCTCATATTTTTTTTATTTTTTTTAAATTTGGCTCATCAATAGTACCCCATAAGACAATTAAAAATCCAAATTTGTAGAATTTTATCTTTACTAGTTTTCGAGTTATGAACGTTTAAGTTTTTTTAAAAAAGCACGTTTTAGGACAGACAATTGATCATAAAATGTACCATAAATCCCAAACAAAATGAGCTAGAGAGGTGCGGTAGAAAGCATTCTTTAGTGTATTAAATGCCGATTAAAATGATATATATCATGACCTATTTATGGAAAATGAAAGTTTAAGGTAATTTTTAAAACTTTTAAATTTAAATTTCTCTTAAAACGTATATTTAAAAATTTTCAAAAAAATTGTAATTTTTCCTTGATATTTTATCTCAGTTTTGTGTAAATTTCAAATTGGGATCTCAATGAAACTCATCTAATATAGACGCAAGAAAAAAAAAACGAAGGAAATAAGTCCTTTCGCATACATCTCGTTTTGGCTTAGTGTCCGAGAAAAACGCAAAAACGTAAAATAAATTATAAAAAGACGTCTATTAAAAGGGATATCAATTTTTTTTTAAGTACATGTATCAAACCCACCCCTCCACTCACTCTTTCAACCCCACCTCCTTTAACACCCCCCCCCCCAAATATCGGAGTGAATATGCCTCTGATTTTGTGTGTAATAATGTAATATTAGGTCCGCATTTTTTGACCCCTCGACTTGAACGCATTCCTCTATAACAAACTGTCGTCGTTCTTGGAGGAGACGTTTTGATACGTTGACCTCCTAACTAGCCGAAACAAAGTTATGAAGTTAAAAATTGTGTTCCAAACATTCCCATCTATAAATCTTAGTTACCTGGACTATTAGTCGCTACATTTCCGATTTCACGATGAACACTAAAATTATTTTTACGTTTAAAGGAAAATACATAAAATAGCAAAGTAATATATATTATTGAAGGCAATGCAATACTCTACAACCCAATAACCGTTATTTATTTTTTGGGTTCACGGTTGAAGAGTTATCCCGTCAAAAAGAGGAAAAAGTATGCGGCGAAAGTGTTTTTCCCCAAAATGACCGACTCTGAAAAGAGGATATTTCGAAACCTAAAGATATCTCGAAAAACTTTATAGAATAGAACTTGTAGGAAATTTAATCTGCTTTCATTTGTTATAGAATAGTCATGTCACTAGGTCGCAGGGTTTCCAAGATATAAGTAAAAACCCGAAAAATGTGACCTTCTAAACCCCCCCTCCCCCCGGCACAAAGGCTAGGGGCGAGGACTTTTGATATGTTCACCTCCTATCCAGCCCAAACAAAGTTACGAAGCCAAAAATTGTGTTCCAAAAATTTCCACCTATAGCTGTTTTTAAACATTCGTTGACTGGACTGTCAACTTGAATGAGAAAATGAAAATGTTATTCATCTTTTGATACATTCATCTTTATATCTAACATCATGAATGGAGCAACAGGATTTTTCCTGAACAAATACATTTGCCGTAATGACCATCAATTTCAGATATATATATATATATATATATATATATATATATATATATATATATATATATATATATATATATATATATATATATGCATAGGTTTTATTTCATTTTGTTTTTCGTATATTGCAAAATTGTGTGCTAAATTTTGTTACAACATTGAATAATCATTAACAAAAAGTGTATCTGGTATCAGGAACAGATTGTTATATTCTTTTAAATAAATAAATAAATTTGAATATATATATATATATATATATATATATATATGTATATATATATATATATATATATATATATATATATATATATATATATATGGGTGTGTGTGATGTGGATTCCTTATTCAGCGGTCTTGATCCTACGTACTTCTTGCGCGATAGATCGAGGTATTCAACTGGTTCTCATACGAACGCAGATTACGTCCATCTTGATAAGAGTCACGATAAACAATATCGACTGAGCAATATTACTTCAAGAAATAGTGACCTTGAACGATTGTTGAAATAATACAGCTTTCTTCAAATGAGTCTTGCAAACGTATAAAATAAAATATTGTATTTCCTGTAAAAGCTGTTTCTTTTTTGACAGGCAATCCTGACGATTAAAGGAGGTGCTGCTAGTAGCTGAGTATAGGAATGAGGAAGCTTCTTTGGTATGGGACTGCAGTGGAAATGATGTGGAAAATGAAACAGCCCCTAGGGCAGGCCTCCCTTATATTTAGCTAAGCTCCATCTGCCTCCTAGCTTTCTCTAGTCAGTATGCCTCATTTTACTACAGAATTCCTATCTCAATGAAACACTTGTTGGATAATTAAATTAGCAGAAGAACCTACTTAGTGAGGTGCGATGCAACATGCCCATAGATAAAAATGAATTCTTTTAGCGCGGTTACTATATATATATATATATATATATATATATATATATATATATATATATATATATATATATATATATATATATGCTTGTCTTTTAACGCTCTAGCAAGCTCAAAAATGGCCCGGTTTGATGAAATTTGGTACAAAAATCTGTCTTCTAATTTGAAAGGTCAAGTTCGTTAACCAGCAGAAACCGCCCACGGGAAGATAGTGTTTGGGGCGAAATTCGCGCAAAAAAATCGTCACGCTTAAGGTTTTTAGTTTATATGCTTGCGGGTACTTGTTTTATAGGTTTCTTGACATAGGAAAACGAATGAAACCATTTTGAAGGCGATATCTGTAACCGTTTTTGTGAAAAGTGGAATCAATGATTTTGTAAGTCATTATTTTTTTGTGGGTACTTAGAATCGCGGGATTCAATTGAAACATTTTCTACATCTTCTAAATTAATCTAAGATGTTTAAATTTTGGTTATATTTGGGGTCATAGAAGTATGCGAAAATTATTTTATTAATAGACATGAACATTTTTCGGATCTACATACATTTTTTGTAAATATCTCGATAACGGTTGGGAAATCGTGGTAAGTGGAAAGTGACCATTTGAATGCTTACTAAATTCTCTACAAAAAAGGCTCTGAAGCAATATTCGTTGGGCAACGTCAATTAGAGATATAAGCGCTTAAAACTTAAAAAGTGTTTGTATTGTTGCTTTGAAAGGGGTTTTCTCTTTGTTTATGTCACTTTTTAATTGTTTGTTTTTTGTTTTAAATTGAATTTATCAGTAAAATTAGTATTTTAGTAAAATAAGCTAAGCAACGGTTAAAGGTATTGGTAATAAGTTTGTAGTGGCTGTGGTAATCAAGATGGCTGTGTCTAATCATGATGACGTATGCTTAGATTGTTTTAAAGTCTCCTATCTATATAACCTTCCTCATAGCCTACAACTGAAGTTATCGTTATTTCTTATTTTATAGAAAGATTTAACCACGACAGAACGGAATTTTATACGCCATGAAGCACTTATTTACAGTTGATTATAACAGTAAAACCGATTTGCTAGTAAAACATGATACTTAAAATGACAACGAATTTTTGGTTGTTTAGAATAGAGCCTTCTCAGCAGTAGTCGAAGAGTAAGTACGTTTTCAGTACATAATTTTATTGACTTATACAGATTAAGAATTATCCGCTTTTGTGTAACTTGGCTACTGTCAGTTTCGTGTCATTTGTGATGCTAAGGATAGCAAAGGCAAAGTTTTACTCATGATTCATAAACCTTATTGAAAAGGTATACAATTGAAGTTCAATGTTTTAATTATAAAATTACGAGTGATTTATGGGTAACAAAATTCTAGGAGGGGAGTTTCAGACCCGTGATTCGCCCTTGAAATCGGACATTGAATTTTTCATACGTGATGCTGCTATTCACTTTAACATGAAACTGTGAGAGAGCTAAAGGCGAACCAGAAAACAAGGCGAAGCGACATGTTACCTACATCTTTCTGACTCACAAAATAAAATAAATAAGAAGTAGATTTATCTGATTCGCTCTTTCTCCTGATATATGGTAACGCTGGGAATTTTGAAAGCGAGTCCGTTATAGAAAAAAAATCAAGCAGATTAAAGAGGGCTTCGAACTCACATCTCCAAACATTACTGACATAATACCTGATTATCGATCGATAATCTTAGGTATTTGTAATCTTATGTCCTCAGCTCATCTTGGTTGTTAGGAATTTGTTTTTTTTAAATATCATAATAACTCGATTATTGTGATTAATCAACACATAGTAGTGTTACTGTGTGTTGATAAGACCATACACCATCAATTCAATTTTCTTATTTTAAAAAAAATCCTTCTTTTGCCTAAAGAAGTAGCAAAAGTTACCAAAATACTCCAAAATTCCGGTAACTCTTTTTAGACAAAACATTGATCCCATAATGAAAATATTTGGCAATATTCTGTGCAAAACTGACACATTTCAAACTCTAATGAGCCCCAGAAGGTCTGGGCAAGTGCCAGACAGACTTGTTGGTTCTTAACAAGTTAAGCTAACTCCTTTCTGAGCCAAGTATGAGATAATCTCTAGCAATCTATACCCGCTAATCTAATCCTCTCATCTCATAAATACAGGCATTTAGTCTGCCCTAAGTAAATACATAGTAATGAGCTACAATCAATTTGTTTCTAAAATAGATACCAATGAAGATGAGTTCATTACACTGTTTGAGATGCAAAAAAATCTAATTTTGGATACATATTTACTCATTTATTATTTTTAGCGCAGTTCTTCCCTCCCTCCACAGAGCGAAATCCCACTTATGAGGTTGACGTCATGACGATATCCGGAAGTGCCAACAAGAAAATGTCACGTTTTTTGAACCCATAGATCATGATAATAGGGGTGGTCCAAATTTACATACATATATATATATATATATATATATATATATATATATATATATATATATATATATATATATATGTATCCGATATTTATGAAATTTGGTACAAATATCTTTCACCTAATTTAAAAGGTTCCTTAACCAGCAGAATCTGTCCCCCGTAACATGGTTTTTGGAGCAACATTCGTTCGAAAAAATCGTAAATCCCGCTGAAACCATTTTCAAGGTACTGATTTCAATCAATTTTCGAATGTGTATTTCTACTTTGTTGTTTCTGATAAGTTGTTAATAATAAATTAGAAACAATTATTGTAAATTGATGGGCTCAGTGCTAAAGGTGACAAACCCACAATTAGAACAAACTGAGAAAATTAAGGTTAAAGTTTAGAAGACTGAAAAAATTGGTGTTGGTGACAGAAACGATTTTAAATGGCCTTTATTCATTAGATATACAAAATTCTTATGAATATACCACAATAATAAAAAGTTTACAGTTAGATATGATAATGAAAAACAAAGAGTATAGTCATGTTTGGCTCTTACATGAATAAAAAATAACGTACACTTAAACAATAGTAGTCACATATCCGGAGATTAATAATTAATGAAAAATTATTTTCCTTTAGATTTCTATGATTATGTATCAATAATTTAACAAAACAATGATTTCCAGATTAGGTGAGTTCTGTATTATGTGGAAAAGGAGCAATCTTAATGTTGCGGTTTTGTCCTCCCCAAACGTGGTTCATGAACATTCCTTGGTGGTTCATAGACAGGATCTGCCACAGAGTCATCAGAAGCTTCAACTATATCACTCATTTAACAAAGCAATGATTTCCAGATTAGGTGAGTCTGTAGTATGTGGGACAGGAACAGTGCAATCTTAATATTGGGGTTTTGTCCTCCACAAGCGTAGTTCACAAACATTCCTTGGTGGTTCATGGACAGGATCTGCCACAGAGTCATCAGAAGCTTCAACTATATCACTCATGTTGCTGCTTATTATGAGCAAAGCCATACCTAGTGTGGGTTGTTCAAGTCTGCTTCTCACATGATTTAGCTTTGCAGTAAGTTCCAAAACAAACTAACAGAAGTCAGTACTAATCTATGAGGTGTAAAGGCTGGTCATTTCTATCAATTATAAAACTTAAAATTCTCTATCAGGAAAAGTGAATAACTCAAATTTGTTAAAAACGTGTGTTAGTCACCTGTGGCACTGAGCCCTTCAATTGATCTTCCACTAGAAATTCTCGAGCTCAACAGGTTACAAAATGACTGCTGCCAAATCAATAAAAGAAGCCTTTTGGTATTTTTAGTGTGGGGGTTTGTAGAAATAAGAGCGAGTGTAGAAATAACAAGCTGTTTTTATGAGAGTATATCACTTGTTGCATATCCCGTAAGAGGTTGACTCTATGACCTTTGCTATTTCCCACGGCTTAGCCCCTTCATCTCAGGGCTAAACCACTTCAACACTCAACACTTACCAGTTAACCAGCTCATGTAGCCATATCGGGCAACAAATGTCTTTTATAGTCCAACAACTCTCTCTCTCCGCTTCAAGCTCTTCCTGTCACGAAACACATGTCTTGGTTTATAATTCGTAGACAAAACATTTGTGCCGTCATAAGAAATATTACTGCGTTTGCGTCATCTAAATGTCGAATCTAAAATCGCATAACAGCTTAGCATTCAATGTTAAGCCAAGAAACGCATTTGGGGATTTATCTTCTTTGGATTTCTTATAAACAAGGACCGAATCAAAAATTATTTTTTTCCAAAAAATTATGTAATATATTTATATTTTTAAAATTAATGAATGTTATGAAATAATTTTTAAATCAAAATTTTCTCGGTAAAAATTGTTGAGAAATTTTAAATAGTAATTGTTTGAGAAAAAAAATCTAGTTTAATTTTAACGTTAAAAAAAAAGTGTTGAGAAAGTAAAACGTAAAAGTTAATGTATTTTAAGGAATAATGATATACAGTTCATTAATTTAATAGTTAATCACTTATCAAAAGAGCTATTATAAATGTCTATTACCCTCAGAATAATTAAATTAAGAAATACGTAAGATTTGAAACGTTTTTTTTATTTGAAGTTATTTCTTAATGTCAGTGAATTCCGTGAAGGGTTTTCCATTTTCGCCTTTAGATTGTTCTGCATTCCGCGTTTTAGTACACCCTATTTTCGATAGCTTTTATTTAAAATAATGTTTAAAAGTTAAACTAATAAAAAATTTGTATTTAACATTTTTCTAAAAAAAAAAATTGCAATAACATTATTCAAATAATTTTTATTTTTAAGTTTTATAAATAAAAATGATTAGAAATCTGTTTTAATAAAATATATCAATTACGATGAGATTTTTATTTTTATTTCCTAATAATAAAAATTAAAGGTAAAGTGAAACTCATTTCAAATAAAAATTTATAGTAATTTTTAGTCCCTGCTTGTAAGCTTGTAACAGTAGAGGCCTCATTATTCAAGGGTTTCTTCTTTCATAAGGGGTTTCTATCGAGGTTGCACTTAGAAAAGAAGTTTTGAAAACATTCTTCAAATCTTCTTCTATTCTATCGACTAGAAATCGAAAATGACCCTATTTAAAATTCACTTCTATGTTTTGCCACGAACCTTGTTATATATCATTTCCATAGCAAACGGTTGAACGACTTCGTTAACCAGCGAAATCGATCCATGTGTAGCGGGGTTTACTCCGGTACCAAATTATAAATTGGGTATATCGGCCGTAATTTTTGTAATACTGCAACGAAACGCGCTATGAGTTGTAAATATCTAATGAGAAAAAAAGTTTCATAAAAATAAATCAAATCGGTAAATTAAGAGAGGGGGGGGTTCACTCCAGACCGACATTACTAATACCGGTTGTAATTTCTGGTGTATTGTAACGGAACTCGCTCGTGGATATCTAAAGAAAACGATAAGGTCTAAAAATAAACTAATTCGATTCATTAAATGTTAGGATTTGTTCCGTATTCAGTACGAATTGAATTAAGGTATTCGCTCTTCTGCTACGACTGGAGGAGCTCAACTACAATATGTGGTTTCTGCCTTGATTTGATTAAGGGATGTTCTCTTTGTACATGAAGAACTTTTTATTAATCATCAAGATCAATAAACGAAAATGTCAAGTTATGTGTAGGTACTTGTAAAGTTATTTAGTGCCTCGTATAAACAACACTCAGGAAAAATTGATAATTGACTCAGCTACCCATTAGAAATATTTTTTTTTGTACTTATCAAGGTCATTGTAAACAAATTATTCAGGAATACTACCCACCTCTTTCGGAATGTGCGTAGTTGTATAGATCCTGCGTGACGTAATTTTTGTAGAACGTTGACGACTTATTAGCCGATATGCCTACGTTTGGCTTTCTATAGTCCAAAATCATAAACAACAAAAACAAAAATTATTTGTAAAGAAGCGGTGAAAATAGAAAGTTGGCTGATCAAATAAAAATGATTTGGAGATCTCTTATTACAAACATTTTCACAAAAATATAAAATATATTCAAAAGATAACAAAAAAATAATAATAATCCCTTGTTGTATCTTAATGGATTTTCAAATCCTTTTTCTTCAAGAATTAGTTTTCGATAATAACGACAAAAGCGTTTTCAGCCAACATGTTTTGAATACTATGCCCATCGGATTATTTATGTTACAACGTTTTGACGACAGTGATTAAAGTTTTTCATGGACTCAAGAAAAATCATGGGCGTATATAGAAAATAATTTCGGAGGGGGCTGGGAAAATTGCGGGGGGGCTGAGACCATTTCCGGTGTATGGAATACTAACAATTTAGATCTTGAAAGGGTTTTAGCCAACTTAAACGCTATTACACCCAAAATAGAATATGTTTTAGTAACTAAATGATCTTATTTAATTTATTTTTAAGGGTTTTATGAAATTTTTACCGATCAAACCAAAAAATCGGGGGGGGGGGCTGCAGCCCCCATCCCTTATATACGCCTATGAGAAGAATTTAGCAAAACGTTGTTTATTAATTTATAAGAAGCACAGACAAAGCATGAACCTGACAAGCCACAGTCAGTAAATGTACCCAAGGGGTTTATCTGATCTCTGAAAAAAAAAATCTTTACAATCTTCTTGGTTTTAAATAGAGAGAAGGTATATGAAGCTTTGATAAATATCCCATCATCGAAAAGAATTAACTCATTTTATTCCACTTTATTTTAATGTAATTTTAAACATAATTGCATCGCTCTAATTTATTTAGCCAATAGCAGGTTATAAACAAAATATAAATTCTCTGCACATCTCCGGTATAGGTAAAGATTTTATCAGTACCCTCAAATATACAGTATGCTACCGTAAAAACCAGGTGGATAAATATTATCTCTGGAAATAACGATAAGAATCAAAAAGAATCACACCCTTAAAAATAATCAGATCCACTTGTTTATAATGCACCAGTAATAATTTCAGTTTTTACGATCTCTTTTCAGAATTTTCAGTTCTGGTTGTTTACAATAGGTTATTGTTTAAATTACACAGATAATAATTCCCGTACCAATGAAAAAAGAACTTCATTTGGTTTCTATCTTCGAATGAGTTAGGGTCAGCATAAGTAAAACTGAAATGCAGAATTAATTTAATATTTTTTTTAAACATTTATTTTTTCCAAAGAAAAAAGATATATAAAATATTTCTGTTTGAGAATCTGCCGACACTTGGTGTTTAATCCTCTAACGTCTATTGGATTTTCTAGGTACGCCTGAATATTTTCAAGCTCTCCATTCAGCAAGAATTTCGTTACAATGTTCATAACCTGCAACAATCCAATTGAGATATACTAATAAATTTGCCTGTAAACATTAAATTACTTGGATTAATGAAAATGGTTTTCTACACTTATATTTCCTGGTTGATTGAATTAATGAAATTTACCTCTATATGAATTTTCCTTTTTAAAAAATTGGATAATATGCTATTGAAAACATAATAATATTTATAAAACTTTTAAAAAATAGTTGAATTTAATTATTATTGGTATTGAACACTAGTATTATTAGGGTGATATTACAAAGTAACCGAGCCGTGCCAAGAAAGCAATGGAATTTGCTGACCTTTCTTTGAAACCTGGTTGACATTTCCCTGCTGACCCAGAGCTCAGCTGTGTCAGCATAACCAGGGGAGTTGTGGGCTTTTCATATTACACAGCTCAATGGATCATTCTCTGATTAGTGTAACCTGGAATTATTTTTCATTCAAACAGCATGTAGAAAGTGTTAGTAAAAACAGTACAAAAAAAAATTAAACAGTAAAAACAACGAACTCATTTTATGTAGTGAAAAAATGTTTTTCACTACATAAAAAATGTTTACTGTTTAATTTTTTTTTGTACTGTTTTTACTAACACTTTCTACATGCTGTTTACTTTCCAACTACCGTATTTTCATTGTTTTTAAAAATAAGATTGGTTAAAATTTATTGTATTGATATATATACTCCGCTCATTTCTGCCTGTCTTTTACTTACTAGTTGTACATTTTCTTTACTTATAAGTTGTATATATTTTTTAGCTGAAGAAGGCTGCCATTGTTGCAGTCGAAACGTCCAAAAATACAGATTTCTTTTTGAAAGTCTGACGTTTTTCTCCTAGCCGAATCCCAACTATACCTGTCTTCGTATCTCTACAGCGGCTAACTATCTCCATCTACACTATGGAATTATTTTTATTAATTCAGTCATTCGTCCACTCTGAATAACCCATGTGTCTTTCGTATAGATATCTAGATACGATAACATATCAAGAAGTACCGACGCAGTCAATAGAGAAAAATTAGAAACAAGACGAACAGCTGAAGAACTAATCAGGCGACTAGACAAAACATAGACCATCATTTTAGAAAACACATATACCACAAGTGGTAAGCTGATTGGACGTACATACATACAAGTCAACAATTTGTGTGAGATCTTTCAAGGCGAAATATACTTCACTCGAACGTGCAAGTTAAATATTCATTACGATTAATGATACCATTGACTCTCACCCTTCATTATTTGCAGAGGGGAAAAAAATACGTGATGATTGCGTGCCGTCACCCGTAACTCGGGAAAAACAAATACATGACGTTTATCAGTAGTCAAATGTACCCAAGGGGTTCATAAAAAATGTGGTTTTTCTATCCGTGCCAATGTTTCGGTTTGATTTTCGAGCCTCCATCAGGGCTTTGAGGAGAGAAATAACTAATCCGATTAGAAGAGTTAATTGATATTACATATGAGGTTTGGCTCCACCCTGATTGTAAATCAATACCGTTCAACCCTCAGGTTTGCTAACGTTCTACAACCTCAATAATCTCCTTCTCATGTCCGTCAATTAATTATGATAAACAAATAATAATTATAATATTTATCTATTTCTAGTCTTATTTACCCACTTGTTCGCAAGAGCAGGAAACTACTTGTGTATTTATCCTTGCTCTGAAGTGAAGAATAAAATAACAAAAAAAATGTTAGACCTCAAAGTTGGTCTGTAAAGAACCATTTTCGTGGAAATTTTGATGACGACAAGGGCATCATGGTTGATGACAAGTCATTTCTATAATGCTAAAACATTATACTATAGAAGAATTATAATAAATGGAATTCGCCCTTTTGTGGCCTAAATACTTAAAATACAAACCAGAAATCAAAAGCTATATATATATATATATATTTGTATATTTTAAGGTATATATGAAATTATCAAGCTAAGAATATTTAGAACGTTGAAATAGAATAATAAAGAAAAATTAATTAAGGAGCGATAGCTACCTTGTGTGATTAAAATGAAAGTAATTTATGTATAGCGATTAAATCATTATTTTTCAATTACTTATGTCATATGTTTTATATGGAATTTTTAAGTATCCTATGTTTTAATTCTTCTAAAACAAAATGGCGGGAACGAAAACACTTTTTTCACGGGCGACGGGAGTCTGCAGGTGGTATTTTTTAATCTAGAACAAAATTATTTTGAATGAATAAGGTAAAATCTAGAAAAGTAAATAGGATTATTAACATTTTTTTTCGAAAATGGTGAAAAATTCTTCGTTTCTATTAAAAAATCCGTCGAAAATCGATCATAAAATCGTTACAATTCAATAAATCGAAAATTCCCTACGAACTTTCATTAGAAAGCAGCAGTTAAAATTTGAGAAAGATAGTTTTGAGAAAATCTACTTTAAAGCTTAATGTAGTAAAATATTCATTTTTTTTTGTTTCATAATTCCTGGTAATAAAGTTTAAAAAAAAAATGGTTTTTAATTTTGAAATTTAGTGGGATTTTATTAGAAACAACGCATTTTTGGCACATTTGAAAACTGTTCCTCCACATAAACACTCGTTTATGATTAGTTAAAGAAGCATTTAAGCCCATTAAAAAAAAACTACAAAGTAGCATTACCCCTTAGTAATAATAATCATATATGATGAGGTTCGTTATGAAGCATAAGTTCTCAAATAAAAATAAAAGAACGATAAAAAGAATTTGGCAAAGAATAAAAAAATACTTTCAAAGTGAAACTATGTTTTAGTTAAATTTGATGGTATATAATTGCAATGAGTAAGTATTTATGGTGCCTTAGCAATGGCCACCATCGGTCAAAAGTAATGAAAGGTCAGTGAATATTAGTAATTCTTCTCATAGTCGGCTGTCTGTTAGTTTATGTCGTATAGTTAGTACGTGGTTACGCTGTCTACATGTTGGATCGGCTTACATAGTCAAGGGTTGTCCTTGGTTTAGTATAGAATTGCCAATACCAAGTCCAATTAATATCACTTCTTCTATTCTGTTTAATAATATGCTAGAAACCCATTCTACCACTGTTTGTTAATATAAATTAGTGACCCTTTGTTCTCAATAATTTATTTTGTAAATGGCAGAGGAATCTGCCATTTTAAAATGCTGTTTGTTTACTTAGTCGAAGTTTATTGTAGGTAATATGGTTCCATGCAGTCTATTACTCAATTTTTATTTGTTTTGTAAAAATTGTTGTTTCATCTTAGTAAGTTGTCTCTCAGCTAGTTTGGATAGTCTCTCAACGCCTGTGCTTTGAGTAATGCCATTGTGTCCTTGTAAGGAATACCATTTCCTATATAAGCAAAGATTTCTCAAAATTTGGTATTATTTACCGAGGTTTCAACCTATATAACTAGAAGAAAAAGAAAAACTACATTGCGGAAGGAAGAGAAAAATGCTTCGTTTGTCTAAAGGAAGGCGGAATTGAAATGCCGAATAATAATTTAATAATAGTGCAGAACATGAATATCGAAAATCGATATGACGTCATTTGGTTCATGACGACAACTAAGGCAATTACGGGTAGCCATTCATAAAATATAGAGGTCGTGTAGATCGATACCTATAGACCAATCACTTAATTTATATATTATATATCAAGAGTAAATTCCACGTAGAAAAGAGACGAACCTGACATTATCCCTGAATTAAAATAAGAATCAAAATTGCTCAAATATTTATGCAAATACAGACATTAAAATAAATACACACTTATAATGTTATGGGTAACGTGACATAAGTACAGATGTAGGCAAACATACTAGTAGATAGTTAAAGAAAAAAAAAAGCTGGCCCTTAACAAGCACTGCGGGCCCTGAGGGGCAGATACTATAGAGGTAGCTGAATCATGACCACACGGGACACTAGGGAAATAGTGTGGTCAATACTATGCTCCGGCCGCCTGATTTTCTCCTTGCTGCTTTAACTGCTGGGGTAATCAGCACCACGATACCCAATAATAAATTAATTAAAGGCTGGGTTGGCCTAGGGACAGTCAGGTAGGCCAAAACTAACACATGAACGAAGACACTAGAAGATAAAAATCTTTAGCGCTTGCTCGCGATTTGAACTCAGGTCCTCCAGCATATAAGCCTAGTGCTCTACCATTGAGCTAACCTCGCCCCCAAAGCATACTAAAGAACCACCTTTACCATTATTATGGAATATAACAACTGTTGTGCCACAAGATTGGCTAAATCAGTGGGTTCAGAGTGGCAGACAAGTGAATTGACTATCCATTTTCTTTAAATCGGGGATAAACTATTGATGGGCTCGTATTTGATGCAAATGCAAGAGACAGAACAGGTTGCTTCCTGTGCAACGTTGTTTTGACAAAAAAAAAAAAACGCGTAACCATACCAAAAACAGGGCAACTTACTGATTCAAAAAGATTCACATTATTTAATTAAGAGACTTATTTGTGCACAAAAATCTAATCAGTCCTTAGAAGATAAGTATTATGAATACAATTTTATTTGTTCTTTTTACTTACCCACAATGCTGGGCTGAGATCTGGGATATTAAATATATATCACTCAACCTCACTATAATTAATCGTAAAAAATCGTGAAAAAATACACAGTAAAATAAAACTAAAAATCTTATTCCTGGAGAGTGGTATGAACTAAAAAGAACAACCCTTAGAACAACCAAGATATAGAACCTTTTAAAATTATTATTTATTAGTCATTATTTCATTACTTTATTTAAATTTTTAACGTCCATTATTATTAACTAAGAATTTTGGGACGGGTTATCTATAGGTTACCACCCTTTTCTAGCCAGGATAGGGCTTATGCCTTTTCTTTTTTTGAAAGTAAAGCCACCACCCCATAGTGGGAATCGAACCCAAAACCTTTAGCACGGAGTGTTAGGTGCTCACGCCTTAACATCTCGGCCACCGGACATTTTTATTATATTAAACAAAGTTTAGAACGCCATAATGTTGAACCCTCGAGATCATTATGCCATTGCGAAAAGCCATTTCATGAAATGTTCGTACGATCATAGCAATGGTGACCTGTAGATGATAATGCTGACGTAATTAGCATTAATCATATGCAAAACGGTGGTTAAGATATTGACTTTGGGCAAACAGGAGCTTCACTCTGCATCGCACAATCCTCAACTACAGCATATGGCCGGCTATAACTTCAGTTGAAGGTAATTGATGAGGAGAATAACTTTTGAGGTAAACTATTTTTGAAAACTTCCTAAAATCTTTAAACCGTAAAAATCCATCATAAAAATATACACCCCTTCATATCAAAATATACTTGTTGTTTTAACATTTCGTAACTCGCGAAAGAAGTTCGTAGTACGTAGTACATAGAATTAATTTAAGATGGGGGTATTGTTAAAGCAAGTGAAATCGGTACGCTTGGAGTACTTCAGTTGAAACACATATAAGTACTCGTAGTGTCTAGCATATTTAGTTTCTTGTATCAAATCTCTGTGTATATATTTGAGTGATAATGAGAAAGATATATATTGTGAATCACCGATATTAGGTCAGTGCAATTGCGAATTTATTTGAAAGCTTAATTTATGAACAAAGTTCGCTGCACACAAAAATAGTGTCGGTATAAACACTCAGTATTCAATAATCTTTCGGTTATTTATTTAAGATGGTTTAAAAGTCAACTTTCTGATTGTGAGTAGAACTCTCGGAAAGAGTAGAGTCATTTCCGCTATGGGACGTTTTCTGTGCATTTTGGCACTTAATATGTCACATTTTTACCAATATTTCATTGAAGTGGATGCTCAAATTGGTCACAGAATATTAACTGTTTCTTTTCCAAGCTTCCGAAATGACACTAGCTTTATGAAGGTTATTGAAACGCGCCTCGATGACTCAAGTAGGTAAATTTTATAAGTTGCCCGGCTGAATAATTTGCTAAATTTCCACAGCTCCTGAGGGAAAAAGAGTTTTCCAATTTCCTGAGTGCTTCCTCCGTGAGCAAGTTTCAGCTGAACCAAGAGTCCACCATCATGATGTAAATAAACATCACACCTACTATCCGGTAATTTGTTGTATGTAAGTTTCAATTATACCCAAAGAGATTTTTGCAAAGTAAAGTTCGATTACTTGCCTAATCTGTGGATGATTATTTGTTTTTAGCACTTTCCTCCGAAGGAAAGTATCTATTGAGGTTGCTCTCATGACGGAATTTTTGAAATTTCTTCAAATCTTTATCGATCCTACCTAGTAGACACCGAAAATGACCCCCGTTAAAATTTGTATATATATATATATATATATATATATATATATATATATATATAGCATTCAATTAGCAAACGATTGAACGAGTTCGTGAACCACCAAAATCGGTCCACCGGAAGGGGGGGTTTACCCCGAACCCAAAACACTGATTTGACCATGCTAGCCGTAATATTTGGTATATTTCAACGAAACTTGGTATTCGTAGTGGTCATATAGAGAGAAAAGTGAGATTTAAAATAAACTAAATCGGTCCATTAGGAGGGGGGGGGGTTTACTCCGGACCCACAATACCAATTCGCCACTATCAGCCTTGATTTTTGTTATATTTCGACGAAACTCGGTATTTGTAGTGGTAATCTACAGGTAAATATGTGTAGTAAAAATAAACTAAATCGGTTCATTAGAAGGGGGGGGGTTACTCTGGACACACAATACCAATTCGCCACTACCAGCCTTGATTTTTGTCATATTTCGACGAAACTCGGTATTCGTAGTGGTAAATATGTGTTGTAAAAATAAACAAAATCGGTTCATTAGGAGGGGGGGGGGTTTACTCCGAACCCAAATTACAAATATACTCATACCGGTCGTAATTTCTGCAGTATTGTAACGAAGCGCGGTATACGTCGTAGGTAACTCATGAGAAAGACGTTTTGTAAAAATGATCTAAATCGGTCTATCTGAAAGGGGGGTTTACTTTGTAATATATTTCAATAGAATAGCCCGCCAGGCGTAGGTTCGCAAGGAGCGCTTTCTACCACTAAAGAGACTGTATCCTGTTCCTGCGTCAGATCAAAAGGCGAAAATATGTAATTTTTTGTATTAATGAAGTAGTGTAATAGGTGCCATGTGTAAACATAACTCAGGAAGCAAATTAATTACAAAATTAATAATTGAACACTTACTCCTTACAAAATTAAAAGAGAACTATTCATGTTTTTATTTTATTTGTATAGGATATTTTAAGCAAATTATTCTGGAAAGCAGTCTTCACTACCCAAATTCTGAGGAATGTGCTTAGTTATGCAGCTCCTGCGTGACGGACTTTTTTTGTTCTGTCCCGGCTCGACTGCTAAGGTTATTATCACCAAAATATGGCACATCCTGAATGGCAATTAGGTCTATGGATCAAATCGTTGTTTTTTTGGAATGATATAAAATTATTTAATTTTATTAAATTAAAGGCATGGAAATATTAGAAACATATGAGCTATGAAAATTTGATTATATCCAAAGCCATCCTAAGAAATTGTCTTTGTTTTTGTAAAGAGGACTGACCATATGTCACACTGCAGTGCGTGTATGACACGTTTATTTGACACGTAAACATTAAACCAAGCTTCGTGAGATGTAGAATGACATAAAATATTTGAACTCCAGCAAAAGGCCAATTGGTTTACGAAGTATTTAATTTAATACATTTTTAGTTTAAAAAAAACGAAAACGTCAGAATCAAATGTCGAAGTGCTAAACTTCTTTATACCTTAAGATGCTAAGTAATAAGTTTTTTCACTATTTTTTTTTTTTTTAATCTTCAACTTTCTAAAGATATAATAATTTTCAAGGAAATGTGTTTTCTTTCGTTTACCAGGAAAATAAATAAGATCCAATGCCCAGTGCTTTTGAAGTTTATCTAAGAAGATCTTCCTAGGCAATCGGAAACTGACTAAGAGAAAGTCAATGGTCAATCATGTGGTTAATGAAAGTACATTTTCTAGAGGGAAAAAGAAATCTTTTTTTGATATTAAAGCCGAAACATCGTTCTTAGGATCTTAAATAAAAATACAAAAAAAAAAAATAATAATAATTTTTGCATATGCAGCAGTAACTATTATACAATCTGGACTCTAATTACAGAGAATTATAAGGGCAAAAATAATCATGATTCACGATTTTATATATTATCTTATTATATTTCACCAGTTGGGATTACAATAACTTATCCCCTGTTGAGCGTTCAGGAAAGTTGTTAGATAAGGGGTTTTAGTGCAAAAGGCCTTTCTTTCCAGCTGTTTTCGAAAAATCACTTTGGGAAAACTGTTTTCCTACTCAATGCTGCGTGAACTACCATTCTACAGGACGCTCGGAGTGTTCATACTAACAGTCATGCCAGTTCATCAGATTTTTTATGCCGTGTTGTTATATGAAGCAAAGTAGCGCAATTGGCATCGAACTCCATATTCTCGCTCAATACGGGATTCTGGAGCCAGAATATTTAATCTAAAAAAAAAAAAATCGAACGAAATCAATATAAGGTGTATAGATTCTGTCGAGTTATCTGAAGAACAGCAAATATCCTTTCTAAAATAATAGCGGTTATGGATTCCAGGCCACTTGTGTCATAAAGGGAATGAGGAGAGAAAGGAAATGGATACTCAAGAAAAGGGTTTAAGAGCAGGAGGCCTTACTATATTGTGTTTGGTGGTAGTAAACCTCCCCCCCCCAAACCCTTCGCCACATTCACTTTCGCTTGGAGGAATGACGTCAGGGGGGCTTGAATCGACCAGGCTTCTAGTGCTTCCCATTGGCCGAAGCAGGCGGGCCTGGAGCCAATGGGGAGCTCTCCCGCGCAGGTCGATATCCACCCTCGCCCAATGTAGGGCAGGGTCAGGGCCACGGGGACCTTTGACCCAAAATCCATTTCTGAAAGCACGTGTCTTCCGCCAACAGCGACCATAAACCAAGTTCAATGTCAATGTCGTATTTACATAATATTGTTCTTTAGCAGAATGAGAAACCCCTCAGAAACAAAGAAAGAAGGAAGCCCAACTCGCAGGAATATTCTCAATTTAGCGCGTTTTTGTATCGTTTCCATCCCTGGTATAATTTCATAAACTTGGAATGGAAACTGTTAGTGTTTTGTTTTTAAACCTCATGCTGTTTTTGCGGGAAGCACACATTTATTCACTAATTTTAGAGTTAAAGGTATTTAATTCTTACTCTAATGAAATCTAGAATAGAAAACTGTTGAGTTCTAAAATGAGCACAATACACAAAATATTGACAGTTGCCAACAGAAATTTAATCAATAAGACATTAATCACTAGAAATAGAAAATTAAGAGTACAAAACTTTAAGAGCACAAAAAAATTGCAAGCACTGATTTCTCTGGTCTTCTCAAACGTTACTATGATTTATTTTTTGGGGTCTCCCGTAGTCTAGTGGCTAGCGCGCTGGATTCATAAGCGGGAGATGGTGGGTTCGATTCCCACCTCCGGCAGGAATTTTCTCATCTCAAGGCTCGCTGGGAAAATTCCTCGCTGCACCCTGGATGTCGGCGCTAATGACCTAGAAGTAGATGCGCCGTAAAAAAAAAAAAAAAAAAAAAAAAAAAAAAAAAAAAAAAAAAAAAAAAAAAAAAAACTATGATTTATTGAATGAAACGTTCAAAACTCTCCAACTTCATGATCTCTTTTAATAAAAGAGATTAAACAAAAATACACCACTAAGTACGGTATGGAACAATCTTCGAAAAATAACAAACAGAAAATATCGAACACCAATAAGTGGTCTTAAAGTACATGACTCAATTCTGACTGACTCTAACAACATAGTCAACACTATAGCAAAACATTTCAGTGAAATTTCAAGGACTCCTGAACACAACTATACTGACAACTTGCAAAATCATTTGACCATTTTAAACCCACAAAGAGACACATACCTACTAGACGAACCATTTACTATTGAAGAACTTCATCACGCACTAACCAACTCAAAAGAAAGCTCGCCCGGACCAGACAGAATTACAAACAATATGATAAGACACCTCCCCAACAGTTGCCTTAAAGAACTACTTCGGCTTATGAACTCAGTATACGACTCGGGTCAAATCCCTGAATGTTGGACTACTAGCATCGTTATTCCTATACTCAAACCTAACAAAGATAAATCTGAGGTTGCAAATTACAGACCGATATCACTCACCAGCTGTGTCTGCAAAGTATTCGAGAAAATGCTAAACAGGAGGTTAATGTGGTACCTTGAATCGAAGAGCCTACTCTCGCCATATCAGTACGGTTTCAGAGCAAGGCGCTCTACGCTGGACCATTTAGTTCGACTTGAGTCTTACATCATAGATTCGTTTATCGATAATAAGGTCACGTTAGCGGTGTCCTTTGATATAAACAAAGCCTTCGACACAGTTTGGCAAATAAGAGTTATTTCTAAACTCTATGAATGGGGAATTCGCGGGAAATCATTTGAATTTATCAAGGGTTTCCTTTCGAATAGAACATTCAGAGTCAGAAATGGAACTTGCCTCTCAGATGTCTATAAACAAGAAATGGGCATTCCTCAAGGGAGTATATTGAGTACAACGCTGTTTCTCATTGCTATGGATTCGGTTAGGGAACACATTCCTCCCGATGTACAGTACTGTTTATATGTTGATGATCTACTAATAATCCATTCATCCAAGACTGCAGAAGCCTCTCAAAACAGAATACAGGAGACTATACAATCACTCGAACGCTGGACGGATCTAACAGGACTGAAATTCTCGACTCACAAAACAAAGTCTATTTTATTTACACGAAAGAAACGCAATACCAACTATCATTTACATCTGTACAATACACAAATCCCACAAACAAACGCACTAAAATTCTTGGGTTTACTATTTGACAAACGACTCACGTGGGTACCCCACTTCAAGGAACTCATTCAAAAATGTAAGAAATCGTTACATCTTTTGAGAGTTTTGAGTAATACCAGGTGGGGTGCTGACAGGAAAGTATTGCTAAACGTCTATCGAAGTTATACCAGGTCTCTTCTGGATTACGGATGCGTAGCTTACTCGTCTGCCAGGCCCACTACACTAAACATGCTCAATCCAATACATAACACTGGTTTACGATTATCTCTAGGTGCTTTCAGATCTAGTCCAGTGATCAGCTTGTACGCAGAAGCCGTCGAACCTCCTCTATCCTACAGGAGAGCAGTACTATCAGCGGCATATTATTACAAACTTCGATCACTGCCTAATGAAGCTTGCACAAGCGATATCCTGAGTAATCGCAATCTTTATAAGTATGAACAACGGAGAAGTCATGTCCGACCTTTTATTGTAAGATTTCTTGAAATGGAAGAACTGTTTGTCTTGGGAAACTACAACGTTACAACTCACCGACAAACTTTGAACCCACCTTGGACAATACGGAACTATAACATAGACTTAACTCTTACAAAGTATCATAAAAAGGACCCAATGTCAACATTACTACATACACAACATTTCACAGATTACTTTAAACAACACGAAAACTGCCTAAAGATATTCACTGATGGATCAAAAACTGAAAGCGGAGTTGGCTCGGCAGCAGTTATGCAAGAAGATATTTATGCCCAGAAGCTGCCCCCATATTTAAACATATTAGGGGCAGAATTATATGCCATCCTACTTGCACTCAAAAATATTCCATCTACCCAACATAAACACATTATTATATACAGCGACTCATTGAGTTCACTACAATGCCTCCAGAACCTGTACACAACCCACCCACTATGTACTGAAATAAAAGATAAAATCCATGACTTACAGACACGACAGAAACATATAACACTATCTTGGCTGCCTGGACATCAAGACCTCGGTCAAAACACAACTGCTGATAAACATGCTCGACTTGTGACAGAAGAACAGACATACCAACAATTTGATTTATTTCATAATGACATTACTAGACATATCAGCAAAATTATACTAGACAAATGGCGACTTGACTGGCATACTGAGACTGACAATAAACTACGGACTATTAAACGCACTATTTCGGACTGGTCATCATCGTACAGGAATTCACGCCGAGAAGAAGTAGTCCTTGCGAGGCTAAGAATCGGCCATACACGCATAACCCATGAGTACCTGATGACAAAGACTGACAAACCAAAATGTAAACATTGTAACACAGACCTTACTGTAAAACATATATTAACAGACTGTCGGTTACGGACTAACTTGGACATTCCACATGACCTGACAGATATACTTTCTGAAGGCAGTCAATATATTGATACAATACTGACCTATTTGAAAAACAATAACATTTTCGACAAAATATAGACTTCACATACAACCTGGGGCAAATGGTCACATAATCCTAAGAATTCCAATTCACTTCTTCTTACAATAAAATCACAGCGATACAGAATGATTTATGCTTTACATTTTATTACCATCTCCTATTAATAACAAAATATTTCAGTGTTTATTTTATTTCTTTTTTTATAGATATATAGGTATATAATTATATCTTTTATTTCTCATTTATTTTCAACCTATTTGTTTTTAAATCTATCCAACTTAACATACCTACTCACATGGATGATTTTTTGGAGTGGCATCGATTGTTGCAGCACCTACATCGGCTCACACTGAGGATTATATGCTTTTCGCCATAGAGGCTGAGCATTAACAAAATAAATAAAATAAAATAATAAAATATTTGTTTCTAATAATTTCTCCACTTAAATATAACAAACATTTTTACAGGTTAGTTTGGGTGAAATAAAAAAAAAAAAATCATTCGAGCTCAACGAGACATTATGAAGTGCATAGAACTCGAAAATTTTAATTTTGTCTACCATCGTATAAAAAAAGTTAAAGATATCACCTTGGATATGATTTCATTCACCTCCCAAAAATACACATTCAAAAGCGTAACTAGAATTATTCTATTATTGCTGCGAATTTCGCTGCAAATCTTTGTTCTCGAATGCCGATCTTCCTGGTTAACGAAACATTTTGTGATATTAGTTTTTGTAATCGCCATGGTCTTTGTGTATTTAAATATTATTGCGCACTTAATACATTGTTATTTATTTCTCTTTTCATCGCAATTTCCGTTTTTTTCTGGAAAAAAATAAACTAAAAAAATACGATTTTTTTATAATAAAACAAGATTCGTGGAATATTATTTGGGGGAAAATGCTTAATAAACGGCATGGGCGTATATAGAAAATAATTTCGGATTGGGCTGGCAAAATTTCGGGGGGCTGTGACCATTTCCGGGGTATGGAATACTAACAATTTACAACTTTTAATAGTTTTAGGCAACTAAAACGCTATTAAAATATAAATAAAATATTTTGTATGAACTAAGTGATCTTATTTAATTTATTTTTAAGGGTTTTATGACCCTTAGAAATAAATTAAATATCCCTTTTATGAAGGGGCTGCTTATATACGCCCATGATAAACGGCTCCACACTAGGACTACTTGCATACACAAATGTAGAGCATGTTCTTTTGTTTTAGACAAACTATTACTGTACCAATTTTCATTAAACTTGACCCATTTCTGTAGAGCACGAATAGACAACAAAACTATATATATACACGTACTTTATATATTAATAAACAAATTTCAGCGACTTATATTCTCGTGATGTATGGTTCATGAAACGTCCATAATTATTATAGATATCACAGGATAGCGTCATCGAATCAACAGCAGATTTTAGAAGGGAGTTAACATGCTTAAATTGTGTAAATATTAAAGAACTTAATGAGCATGTGTATGGAATGAATAGAAAAGGATGGATATAAAAGAATAAAGTTTATAAACATTTAATACAGTAAATTACTGTTTACATTTGTGTTCAACCCCCCCCCCCTTCCTAAGGTGAACATCTAAATATAAGGAGTATTTTAATAATTATTATGTTTACTACTATTATTTAATTTTAAAATATTATAATGTGCTTAATATTGACAATAACCACAAGCTTATTTCCATATAATTATTTTGCCCCTCGTGCACCCTTAAAAAAATGTATTCTGTTTTATCGGTAAGAAGAAGGAAAGCTTTGTAATGGCAACCATCCCTCTGTAGGAGGGCTGATGAATAGTCGATCCTGCGATAAGAAGACCCGCTATAATTACTGTTAGATAAAGTTAGATGGCGGTAGAGAAAGGAACAAAGGCAATGACCTAAAAGGCTGGAGGCTATGATAACGGTTGTAGCTGTACTTCCGTGCTTTGTGCCATCCATGCACATGGCTAACTGGAAAAGGTATCTTCGCTGGTTTATCTTCATTGGCACTTTCGATTTTCTTGGGATCATTTGTCTAGTAGTCAATAATACTGACGAGAAGAGGAATTTGCCAAAAATTTCCTCAAGGAATAGTTTCGGCTGGCATATTTTCGAAAAAAATCTATAATTTGGACGTATCTGTATGATTTTCGGCAGCCTTCCTCAGCAACGTGCCTAGGGAGAAAGTCCAAAGATACCAATTAGGTGACCGTGAGGAAAATGTAGTCTTTGTACATTTTCTTCATGCTGCCAAAGAGCACAACGAATCATGGGCGTATATAAGAGGGGGCTGCAGCCCAAAGCTATCATATTTCAAAAAATTGAGCCAACTAGTTAAAACTAATACAAAATGTAATTTGTTTAGTTTAAGTAGCTCTTGCAGGAAGCATTTATTTTTAAGTTTAACCTCAAGAAAAGTAGTGCTTTATTTTATTCCTATAGAAAGAAGCTGTTGTAGATACATCAAAGCCTGAATTCGCTATTCTCTCCTTCTTCCAAAAATGACCATCATAAAAAAAGTATTTATTGTTTATATATGTATGTACAGGATGTATCGCAAGTAGATGACAAAACTCAAGAGGGTAAAACTAGACAAGAAATGTAGTTAAATGCTGCCAACATCACGTTTCTGTCGGATTTTGTTCAAGACAAAGGTTATTATTTCGAACGGAAATATTTATGTCCATATGTGTCTTTTTCAAACCACACTAACTGTTCAAAACGTTGATATTAATAAAAAAGTTTATTTTTTAACACATTTTGGAGTATAACTACTTTTCCAAAAAAAAAATTCTGCAACGTGCCGAATCTTCTTTAAGTGTCTTTCGAATGGTATACACAGAACTGAGATTATCTCTCAATTTCTTGATGTAATTGAAAATTTAGAGGGGGGGGGGGGGAGAACTGATAGTGTAAGCCTTACATCAAAGTTGAATAATATAAAAGAGGATTACATCGAATATTAACTGAGGTCATTTTTGAAATCTAGAAAAATGTTTTCTTGAATCCAAGTTCACTATCCTATTCCTTGGGAATGTAGTAAAGGAAAATGGGCCAAATATGAGGTGGGTTTTACCTGAACCCATAATCCAGACATATAGATGAATATGGCTCCAGCATGGGTTTCATAGGTTACCTGCTATTTATGGTTACCAGGAAAGGGAGCAATGAACCCACAGATTCCTTTATCAAGAATTCTTTTCTGGTAAAATGTTATTCATCTATTTGTACCCGCATGGGTATACATTAGGTGGGGGGGGGCTAAGGGGGCTTCAGCCACCCACGAAATCGGTAAAAATGTGTCATAAAAACTTTAAAAGTAAATGAAATAGGTAAAACGAAGACAGGTATAGTTGGGATTCGGCTAGGAGAAAAACGTCAGACTTTCAAAAAGAAATCTGTATTTTGGACGTTTCGACTGCAACAATGGCAGCCTTCTTCAGCTAAAAAATATATACAACTTATAAGTAAAGAAAATGTACAAGTAGTAAGTAAAAGACAGGCAGAAATGAGCGGAGTATATATATCAATACAATAAATTTTAACCAATCTTAGTTTTAAAAACAATGAAAATACGGTAGTTGGAAAGAAAACAGCATGTAGAACTTGTTAGTAAAAACAGTACAAAAAAAATTTAAACAGAAAAAACAACGCACATTTTTTATGTAGTGAAAAACAAAATCTATTTTATAAGTGAATACAATTTATAACAATTAATATATAGATACATACCACTAGAGAATGCCTAGGGGGGAGGGGGGAAGACCTCGAGGACAACTTAGGTAACCATGGTAGAAGTATGAACGACAGCAACTACACCGGTGGTCTTTATAGTTATGAAAAAGGGGTGGGGGGGCGGCAAATCGGTGCAGATGAAAGAGGTACAATTGCTGGGTTGTAAAAGCGGGTTGTAAAGGAGGTTGTAAAAGGTGTTAAGAGCTTTGGGACACACAAGTAGAGAAATTGTCTGGAGCCTGGGAACAAAGCTAAAAAAGGAGGTCAGGACAATTTGTGGAAGACGGAGGAGTAAGCAGGGGAGATGTTTTGTTTGTCGGTTTTGTAATTAATATTATTGGGGTTTAAGTTAATGTGGACGCATTCGGAAATCTGTATTTAGTAGACCTGTATACAAAATCTATATTTAGGACGTTTCGGCTACTCATTGGTAGAAAGACAAGAAAAACAGAAATTAATACAGAAAAAATTGTATAATTGAGATATGTAACAGAACTATAAATACACTTAACTTGTTATAAAAGAACAATTTGGTCTTAAATTCTTAGAATGAGTAGAATGAAAATCAAAAGAAACATAACAAAATAAGAAGAAAAAAGGCTATTATATTGAAGTTTATATAAGTAAATAGGTGCTAATAACATTTATTAATTATAACAAAGAAACAAGCTACTACGTACCTATGGAAATGCCTGGAGGCAGAGGAAGACCAATGTTGACAGTTAAGTAACCATTGTGGAAGTGTCTAAGAAAAAAGGAATCTACTAGGGTAAATGAAACGGAAAATAAACCAGGTCGGTAAGGATCAAAGGCCTGTTTATGACAGGAAAGGAGAGAAAGGTGTTAATGGAAGGATACACAAGGGGCATGGGAAAATACTAGGTGGGAGGTCGGGAGAGTTTTTGAAAAATATTAGCGTACATAGGAGAAATACCTTGTTTGTCAGTTTTGTAGTTTATATTGTTTTTGTTTAGGTTTATGTGTACTCATTTAGAGATCTGTAGTCTTTTTTTGTTACGTTCTGTAGAAAGAATTTTTGTGTCGAAGTTAATAGAGTGCTTTTGCGTAATTTGGTATAGAGTTAGTTTGGTATAGAGGGTTTTGAGTTTGTTGATGGTTTTCAAACCAAAATTTAGGGAAGGGTAGGATTTACCGGTTGTGTATCCGCTGACGAAGGCTACCAATGAGTAGCCGAAACGTCCTAAATATAGATTTTTAACAAAAATCGTATTAAGGTTTCTTTAGCCGAATCCCAACCATTCCATCTTTACCTATTTCATTTACTTTTAAAGTTTTTATGACACATTTTTACCGATTTCGTGGGTGGCTGAAGCCCCCTTAGCCCCCCCCCTGATATATATCCATGCGGGTACAAATAGATGAATAACTTTTTACCAGAAAAGAATTCTTGATAAAGGAATCTGTGGGTTCATTGCTCCCTTTTTTGGTAACCATAAATAGCAGGTAACCTATGGCTATTTAGGTATGGCTATTTAACCGTATTAAGGTTTCTTTAGCCGAATCCCAACCATTCCATCTTTACTTATCACCTCGACGGCTAACTATCTAATCATCATGGTAAATGAAATAGGATCACTTAGTTCAGGAAAAATAATTTTGTTTGGGTGTTATAGCTTTTTAATTGGCTAACTACTCCAAATTCTAGATTGTTAGTATTACATACCCCCAAATGTTCTCAGCCCACTCCAGAAATTGTCCCAGCCCCGAGAATTGAACAAAAATGGTCCTCAACATGTAGCACCACTATTATTAATTATCAACAAATACTTTTGTTAGTCATGCCCAAAAGTGATGGCCGTGAAACATTTTTATCCGAATTGCCGAAAAATGAACCACGTGGCTCTCTGAAACTCAAGGCCGCCATGTCCCGCTCAGACTATAAAGACATAGAGACCGAGGATGAAAAAGAAAATAGAATACATGAGTAATTTCTCTGCTCCGGTTCATTTGAAATTCAAACCAACATCGATAAGACTCAAGATGGATATGAATGAGTCTGCTTTTGACATTCTCCAAATCATTCCTATACCTAAACATGACATTTGAATTGCTTTTTAATTGTTTTCCAATACATGAAGCTTTTGATTGTCGTAAATATCTTGAAAAAGCCTTAGATATTGTGGTAAACGCCTTTGTTTTCATTTTCAGGCCTTATAACCATCGAGGAATGGTCGACCATTTCGCCCACTGAGTTTTATCTCCATTATTTTTCTCAAACCCCTGTTCACAATTCTAGGTGTTTCTCTCGCATTATTTACGTTCTTGTGATTTGTTCCGACATTTCAAAATCACTCTAATGAGCGGCGGCTTTACAAGCAGATGCCTCGTTCTTGCTTTTCGATCTTGTAACTTCTTATTGAGGTTCGACCCAAGAAAGACATTTTTCAAAAAATTGTGTTAACATTTTTAACCAAATTGCCCCCTGTGTATCAACTATAACCTTATGGGAAAAACATAATGTTCTAGATAAGTTTGTTTTTGTTTTATGACATGTTTTAAGACAAGAAAGAAACAGTATGTTTAGGAGAAAAATCGGCCAACTTAGATCAATGGGATCCATTCATGACCAAAATATTCACCCATCAGGATTTTTTTTTATAGCCGAGAAATCCTCTACAAACCATTCAAAATTCACACGGCAGAGAAGAAAAAAAATGAAACGATCTTATTGTTCTCATTGAATTGTCAATATCAAAACAAAGATCAAATTCCATTTTCCTCCTTTTAGCCAATCTTGTATGGATGTATTGTTTTTAATTCAGCAGTATTAATGAAATGCTCTTATAAAGGCTATATTATTTTGTGAATTTGAGGTCTGGTATCCATATTTATTTAAAAACTAAATCTCATTAAAAATTAATCTAATTTTTATTTAAATAAAAACTACATTTTATGTACCTACTTATAAAATTTCGTTTTTTTTTTTTCAAACACATGACCGAACGCCGATGATCTACACTTTTTATATCTCAACGGTCGACTCTTCTGTATTAATTTTTAATTTTTAAGATAATACAATATATGATTAAAGATTTTGTAATATTTGAATTAGTTCCAATGTTCCTTAATTTTGAAAATATAAAAATATTTACATCACTAAAAATAAAAAAAAAACGTTGAAAAAATGCTAGCTAGTTCTGTTGTGCCTTTTGAAAATGCAACTGATTAAGTACCAACGTTTTGGTTGAGAAAATTAAGTTTTCTATAGTTAAATATATTTCTAAAATACGAGAAAATCAAAAGTACATCAAGGGATGGTTAGGGTTTTTCTAAAAGAAACTTTTCAACAATCTATATTTCCAAGGTTTCGGCATACTCTTCGGCAGCCTTCTTCAGCAATAAATACCTAAATGATGGAGACCACGATAACTTAGCCAAAACTACATCAAGGGATGGTTAGGGTTTTTCTAAAAGAAACTTTTCAACAATCTATATTTTCAAGGTTTCGGTATGTTCATCGGCAGCCTTCTTCAGCAATAAATACCTAAATGATGGAGACCACGATAACTTAGCCAAAACTACATCAAGGGATGGTTAGGGTTTTTCTAAAAGAAACTTTTCAACAATCTATATTTCCAAAGTTTCGGTATGTTCATCGGCAGCTTTCTTCAGCAATAAATACCTAAATGATGGAGACCACGATAACTTAGCCAAAACTACATCAAGGGATGGTTAGGGTTTTTCTAAAAGAAACTTTTCAACAATCTATATTTCTAAAGTTTCGGTATGTTCATCGGCAGCCTTCTTCAGCAATAAATACCTAAATGATGGAGACCACGATAACTTAGCCAAAACTACATCAAGGGATGGTTAGGGTTTTTCTAAAAGAAACTTTTCAACAATCTATATTTCTAAAGTTTCGGTATGCTCTTCGGCAGCCTTCTTCAGCAATAAATACCTAAATGATGGAGACCACGATAACTTAGCCAAAACGTTGGAAATATAGAGTTTATTGAAACTCTGACATTTTCTCTTAGCCCAATCCCAATCATTCCTTGATTTCGTATCACTTCATGATATCATTTATATTCAATATAAGATTAAACATGAGTACTAAAATATCATTCATTATTGCAATTTATTGTTCATTTTAGTTATACTTTTTTCGGTCTTTAATACTTAGAAGTTTATTATTACAATAATTGTAGTTGAAATAAATCGTGTGTGTTATAATATAGTACAATTATTGTACTATCTTATAACACACACACGAAAAAAACAGTTTGTTGGTTAGCGATATAAGCAAATAAAATTATGTGTTTTAATTTGAAAAGAATTACCGTGAGGACATTGAGAAACTAAAGGAAAGAACGTCACCGAGTATATTTCCATAAATTGTTCTTGTGTTCAACTAGAACCGAGGAGTGCTGGGAATTTCCCTTATCACTACAATGACATGAATCTTATCAGCAACTCTTACGTGAGCAAACATTAACACGGAAAGGACAAAAATAGCAGTCCTCTTGCTTTCTCATCCTACACGGCTCGTTTGAATGTACTTAAAGTGTATAGTTTATTTATTTAGTTGAATCTTTTGTGTCAATATTTCGCTCACATACACACACACAATAATTTGTGTCATGAAACATAGATGAAAGCCCTAGTAAATGAACAATACAAATACAAACGCGCACTATATATCTTTTCAAATTACGAAGTTTGCCTTGAACTCCGCGAAACCACTTTTAAAACATGTATAAAATTTAAGTGTGGCTTCTAATTAAGATCATTTGGAGGGAGGGTTCATAATTCCAACGTCAATCCAAAACTTTTGTAGGGGACGTTGCCCCTAGCAGCCGAACTTTTTGTACCATCGCTATATAACTTTGAAATAATTGAGAGAGCCGTTTATGAGAACCTTTATAATTGGCAAGAGGGGGTGTTTTTTTTTTTTTTTTTTTTTTTTTTTTTTTTTTTTTTTTCTACGGCGCATCTACATCTTGGCCATTAGCGCCGGGCTATCTATAGGTTGCCACCCTTTTATAATGCCAACAGCACGTGGTCGGTCACCCATTCAGGTAGGGGGGGGGGTGTTTACCTGAAATTTTACAATTAAATGATTATTCAGTTTATAACAGTTTAGCTGACTCAACGCTACGTCTTCTGATTCTACTTTCTGAAGGAATTTTGTTGTTAAGGTTCCACTTATGAAACAATTTTTGAAAGATTTTTTAAATCGTAACAGTCCTATCTAGTAGCTACCAAAAATGACACCCATTAATGTTTCTGGTACTTGCGTATTAGCCTCAACGCAGGAACCAGCTCTCAGAGATATAGATCATCACCGGGTCAGAGATCTGGATCATTAGGCCAGGCGTCGATTTAATTTTTGCCGGAATTTGGGGTTGACCTTGAGGAAACGCGTAGTACTTATGTTAAAGGCACAATTACAATTTAACATTTTTTTCAGTTGTAGGTAAATCCCAAAAATACATTTGGAGGAAAGGCGTACCACTTATGTTAATGGCATAATTGCTATGCTTTTCCGCTAGATACACTCGCTCAAGGTTATATCTAAACTCTAGTAAATCCAATTTGTTGATAATATAGATCACTGGCTTTTTGGTGAAAAATGGCATGGCCGATATGCATTCAGTTGTAGGTAAATCCCAACGACGCATTTTCCACACAAAGGACACAAACAACACTAAGAACTTAAACAGCAAACAATAAAAAGAAATCGTGTAAAAAACACAAATCTACGTGTGAATTGTGGGGAAAACAGAAAGCAAAACAAGACGGTTACAATCCTGATAATTAAATATCGGTCAATAGAATTGCCCATAGGAATAGGCCAATAGAAGTGCTAATGAGTCATGGCCTGCTCTGATGATCCAGATCTCTGTATGAGACACACATCTCTAACGTGCGTTGAGATGCGTTACTTAAGTACCAAATTTATATATATATATATATATATATATATATATAAAAGAAATCCTACAAAAGGCCACAAGGGCCCAGACGATATCTGATTATTGACCTTTTGGCAAACTAGAGAGATCTTGAACTCGGGGAATTTAATGAAATCATGTACAAGGCTATATCTAAATGTACAAACATTTTGGGATGAATTAAATTTCGCACATAATAAGGCTCTTATGGGATTTTTGATAGAGCTATTTTATTCGGAGGAATAGGTGTTTCAAATCGTAAAATGAAATGTGAAAGAGAAGCAAGATCTTAGCGTGGGTACCAAAACAGGAAACTGACAATATTCTAACCGGAAATTACTCCGTTTAAGACAAAATATGAGCTGTTTCAATTTTTAGTTTTACAGATTAAAGTCAAGTAAGGCGTGTCGGAAAACTGATATTTTAATTTTTTATAGAATTATTTACCTTTACTGACTTTCCGCCTAATTTATCAGTTTTAAATTTCTAGTTTTTTTATCAGTTGTAAAGGTTAAGAATTCGATATATAGCTTAATTTTAACTGCAAGATGTTAATGGAGTGAGAGAATAATGTAACATATCATAAACCTTTATTTATTTATTATTTTTTTTTTTTTGTAGACTTAAAATATCTAAGATATTTATTTTAAGAATCTTACAAAGAGAACGCGAGAGAGGAAATAATATCGGAAGTGAGTATAAATTTAGAATGAGAGATGAGCCAGCTGGCAGGAGTCCTTTAATTATCAGCTCGTAATTCATTGGACGAGGAGAGGGGGTAAGGAGGTAAACAATAAATGAAGCAAATATAGTATATAATTTGGCACAGAACCCTGACCTAGGCAAGGTTACTAGCAAATATTATAAATATCAACTCTATATTAAATACAATAAAACTAATATATATATATATATATATATATATATATATATATATATATATATATATATATATATATAAAAGAAGTCAAGGAGTGGTTGGGATTCGGCGTGGGAGACAAACATCCGATTTTCAGACAAATCTAATATAGATTTTTATGAAAATCTGACGTTTTTATCTTAAGAAAATCCCAAGCATTTCTTGACTTCTTATCACGCCAACGGCTAACTATCTTCATCTCATTGTTATATATATATATATATATATATATATATATATATATATATATATATATATATATATATATATATATGTATGTATGTATGTGTGTGTGTGTGTGTGTGTGTGTGTGTGTGTGTGTGTGTGTGTGTGTGTGTGTGTAAAGTTCCTTCACTCTAGAACTACTCGTATATAATGAAGACTTGATCATGCAGGCAGTGGATCCCATATGTTCAGAACAGTAGAAGTGAGTTATTGTTATTGCTTTAATTTATGGGTTATGAAGTTTGTAATTTCTGTATTCTTTACAGAATGATAAAATCTAGTAAATAAAAGAGAAGGAGGTTTAAATACCCTTACATACAAATATATTTATTTACTAAAAATAAATAAATATACGTAATTGATGGTCAAAAATACGTGGAATAGAATATATATATATATATATATATATATATATATATATATATATATATATATATATATATATATATATATTCTATTCCACATATTTTTGACCATTAATTACGTATATATATATATATATATATATATATATATAAAACCCTATATTAATATTTGTTAGCAAGATGAAAACATAGCTTTATAAATTTTTGTGTTATTAATTTTTTAATATTGTTAATGAAATGTTGTAAACTAAACATACATTGTAGTTTTACGCCTAACGTTGCTTAACATCGGTTTTCAAAGGGACCCTTGCCTTTTTAGTACCAAACGAACATAAAAACAGCTGAGAGTAAACTGTCTACAAACTTCTGTTTTTTTTTTTTATTTTTAATTATAAAAAGCCCGTTGTGTGTTCCTGCATTATGACTGGATAGAGAAGGGAAGAAACCTTTAGTTAGCCTCTCACTAAAAAAAAACAAAAAAAACTGTGTTGTTAATAAAGAAATGGTATGTTAAAAACATTATAATAATGTAGATGTTTTCCGGAGGTTAACTGGATGCTCGAAACGAACTATTCCTCTGCCAGAAAAAAGAGGTGAATCAACTCAGCTATTTTTATTATTTCAACTTTTACTTTTAGGCAGTTCATTGCTTTCTTAATAAGCTTAATGAAAAATTTTTTCAGACATCCAAAACAATCTGTAATAAGGAACGGCGTTTTTTTCGAAAGGCACTTGCTGTTTTAATTGCATACATTCTCGTATCAATTAATGCTTAAGAATTTAGTTTTCCTGAAACATTCGTGTGTTTGAAACCATTTATTTAAATCCACATTTACTGGTTATTTATTCTTAGCGATGACAGTTTTTTTGTTGATTGTTCAGGCATTATTATCGTAATTTAATTAGTAAATATTTTATTGTATATATATATTTTTTTTGTAGACTTTCAAAACTGTCTGTAATAAGGACGGAGGTTTTTCCGAAAGGCACTTGCTTTTTAAATTGCATACATTCTCGTGTAAGCTTAATTAATTCTTATCTTATCTTTAGCAACATGCCAGGAATGTATGATTTCTGTTATATTTCATACAGTACATTATAGATAAATTCGGATTCAACGTCCTACTTCTGCCAAATGCTTCTATCCAAACAAAAGGCTTTCCATAATTCATAACCACAACCTTACCGGGCTAAAGCTGAAATTTCGATTTACAAAAATCTAATTTGAAAAATACTAAAACGAAACCCCGGAGATTCGTACATATCGTCCTTGGCATGTCAGACTATCGAATATGAAAAATCTTGGTTTTAGATTCGGGACTTTGCTCTTGGATTGTGGACGATTCGGCTTTTCGTAAATCGTCGCAACTCTAACCCCTTTAAAGCATATAAAGTATCAAATGAGACCATTTTTCAATATATTACTTCGTCAATGGATAGAATATGTTCAGGGACGATATGTCGATGAGACAAAAAAAAGGTTATCCTTTAAAACAATAATCAAATTACACACAGTGTTTTTTCCCCATTTTTTTTTAATATGGGAATTTATTTCCAGCAAGCTCCTTTGAAGAGATATCTTGAATTTGAAATATTAAATTCAAATTAATTTATCATGAAGACAGCAGTCATATTACCCAACCGGCTTCGAGATATATAAGAATATATTCGAAAATCCAAAGAAAAATTATACTAGAAAATGGATATGGTCTTGAAAATTCATTAGGTTTCCCAAGTCCAATTGCTTATAAAACGTGTACCTTGAAGCCTGTTAACTGATAAACGTAAGCGCTACTATTTTTTTTTTCGCCCGACGTTCGCTCAAAAAACCATGTTCGGAGGACGGATTCATTTAGTTAACAAACACGACCTTTCAAACTAAACAAAAGAATTTGTGTAGCAATAAACTATCAAAAGTGGACCACTTTTGGTGGTGCAAGAGAGCAAACAGTCTAATTTGAACCGGTAATTTAGTGATTTAGAGGGTCAAAAATGTGGATATTTTTTAATCGACACCTCAATCAGGTCGTCAAAAAGTGGACGCCACGTCATATATATATATATATATATATATATATATATATATATATATATATATATATCTTTGTTTGATGTTATTTTTCGTCGCTGGGATAGTATTTTTAGATGGAACGGCATTTTTCTCCAGCGGTGGTACTCCTCCTCACTTCTTCCCGGAATATTTCGATGGATTCATCTCCATCTTCTTCAGCCAGGTACCTCCCTTGGCTACCACCGAGGAAGAAACAAGTACCTGGCTGAAGAAGATGGAGATGAATCCATCGAAATATTCCGGGATGAAGTGAGGAGGAGTACCACCGCTGGAGAAAAATGCCGTTCCATCTAAAAATATATATCTTTGTGTGTAAATGTATGTAAAAGCGTGTATGTATGTATATGTGCGTATATTTTAAGCAATAAAATTCATGTAAATAAAAGATGTTTCTATACTAGTAAAGGCAGTAAAACAAAAACAAAAAAAAAAATAGGTAACCATCAGTATATGTTTCCCGAGAAAAAACAAACAAGAGTGGAAGTGTGACATGAGTGTGATCGGGCAATGATGGCCTAAACGTCGTTTGCCCCCAAGCTCAATCCAATCTGCCAACCAACTTCTATGGACGGAGTGCTAAACAAATATTTTATTAATGGTAGTTCGTGTTTTCAAGTAGTTCAATGTAAATTCCGTCTCAATTTTCGATGTTGTTATTACCTATATGCATGTAAAAAAAAAAAAAGAAAATTTATTTCATATTTGTCACTTCTGACACTAGTACTAAATTTATTGAATTGATAGATTTGTATAGTTTAGCTGGCTGATCGGGTGGATAGGCGGGTGAAATCCAAGGGGGCCGAGGCTGGAGTAGCTAGAAGGCCAGGAAAAAAGTGTACAAGGCCATCACAAAGGACCAACACCCCTTTCCAGAACAAGGACAGAGTCTGTACCGCTCCTCAAGCCTTCTTTGGATAACCTCATTTCTGTAGCCAGGCATAAGGAAGTAATCAAATATGGTAAACTCTAGTGCAGAACTAATTTAACAGTGTTAATATCATATTTCAAGAACTCAATTAATATATATTTATTTATTTAAGCACATACATGCAGACATAAAAACCCCCTAAGGTAGTGTTCTTAGTGTTCCCATTCTGCTTCCTCAGCACCTCAGACTTGATTCTCCAATTTTAATAGTTTTTCTTTTAAAGCCGGGTTTTTAAATTAATTTGTAAGTTTGTAGTTTCTAAACTTAAGAATATAATGAGATGTAGATTGTTATCGATCGAGGTGATAAGAAATCAGTAAAAAGTTTGGGTGCTTAGACGAACAATCAGTAAAAATGAATATTTAGAGCAATTCGGCATCCTATTAGGCAGCCTTTTTTCAGCTAAAACAAAACAAATATACAGAATTACCAAAGCGAATTATTAAAAACAGTGAAACAATCGTCATATCATCCCTACCATGTCAAACCGTCGAATATGCGAAACGTTGCAATCTAGAAAACGAACATATTCTGTTCATTGACGAAGTAATATATTGAAAAATGATCTTATTCCGTACTTTATTTAAGACATTAAAGGCTATTCTAAGGGGTTAGAGTTGTGACAATTAGTGACAAGCTGTACAGTCCACAATTCAAGAGCAAAGTCTCGAATCTGAAAAACGAGATTTTGCATATTCGATTTTTGACATGGTAGGAAAGAAATAAACTTCGTTTGTGGGCATTTTTGTGTGTGTAATAAGTAACAAAATATTATAAAAAGGCAAATGAACAATAGTTTTTTTCTAGAACTTACTTCAGATTAAGGGCAAATTATCAATGCACAGATTAACACATTTTTTACTTACATTGTACCACATTGAATTAATGTTTGTTTTAATTGTAGACTTAAAATTATTTTCGGTAAATGTGAAGGAGCGCGGTCTCCACACCGATCCTTTTGAAATTTTGTACTATAACGTATTTTGATGCACTAAACACGAATCCGTTAAAAAAAAAAGCTCGCTTTTCACTAGGAAAGAAGTTATTAAGCACTAAAGTTCACTGTTATGGAGGTTATAAAAGACGAGGTAACAGCGTATTTGTAAACACGCGCATGCGCAATAGTCCTTAATGACGAAGTGTAATTGAAATTTAGACTCACCTTGTGGTAGCTGACTTGGTCGTAAACTGTCGCTTTTGGGCATACGTGCTATGCGTTTCCGCTCGCTCAAGAAAACATCAAAACCCCTAGTCAATCCAACTCGCAGAAATGAAAAGAATTCTATTAATTTTAGCGAGTTGGATTGACTAGAGTTTTAATATCTTCTTAAAATTTAAAAAAAAAATTAAAGAATGGTTTATTATTTTAAAAAAATATTTTTGAATAACTAACTGGAGATAAATTGATAAATAATTTATGGTAAATTTCAATTAGACATCCCTATTACGAACTTTTCCATACCCGCGCATGCGCATGTTGACAAACATAGTAGGTTACATTACCTTTCAGAACCCGCACAACAGTGAACTTTAGTGTTTCATAACTTCTTTCCTAGTGAAAAGCGAGCTTTTTTTTAACGGATTCGTGTTTAGTGCATCAAAATACGTTGTAGTGCAACATTTCAAAAGGATCGGTGTGGAGACCGCGCTCCTTCACATTTACCTTATTTTCTTCTAGCTTATCGGTATAGTGTCGTTTGAACTTGCTAAATGATAGTCTTTTTGAATTGAATAATAAACCATACTTTTCTTTGCTGGATTCTCATGCGGGAGATGTGGGTTCGAGTCTCGCATTTGGAAGTTGACTTTTTTCTAACGATAAATCCTCAAACTGCACAAATTTGAGCTGTATTAGTGTATCCATAGGGGGATACACTATTCATCCATAGGATATACTGTTCTGACACAATATTGGATGTTCAATGCAAAGCAGAATCCATCCTTAGCTAGTTGAATGCGCCATAATCATATATAACTCTATTAAAATAGTCATATTATGCATAACAGTTCAATAATGCAATGCTGTTAATATTGTAAGTACAAGCACTGTTATGACGTTGCTAGTGTAATTTTAAGCTTACAAGCATCAATTAACACTGGAAACGGCTGATAATAAGCTATAATTCTAATTATTACATTCGCTACAACAATCTTATATGATGTTTGTGTGACGTTAGTTTTAATTAAATCATAGTTGAAATAATAACAGTTTATTTGTTTAAATTAAAAATGAGGACAAAATATTGCATTAAGACAAGTCAAAATCTAGATCCCTTGGAATAAAAACTATTCGATTGGTTCAGTCATACAGGTCGAGAAGGTGTATTATAAAACTTAATATGGGCGCATATAGCTTATAATTTCGGGAGGGGCTAGGAGAATTTCGGGGGGGAGGAGGCTAGGAGCATTTGGGGGGTATGGAACACTAATAATCTAGAACGTGGAATAGTTAGCCAACTAAAACGGTATTACGCCAAAGAAAAAACTTTTTTCTGAACTAAGTGATCTTATTAAATTTATTTTTAAGGTTATCATGAGACATTTTTACCGACTAAATCAAAATGGGGGGGGGGGGTGCAGCCACCTCAGCCCCCCCCCCTTATATACGCTCGTCAAACTAAATAAAGACTCTCTAACTCGTACACAATCAATATTGATCACACATTCCATTAATCCACACATAGCAAACATAGGTGACTACGACAAAAAATCACTAACTAGATACGTACACAGACGAACTAAACACATTTTACTTGACAGGCACAATGTAATGTAGTTCAACTTAGTATTTAAAATGTTCTGGGTTTTTTTGAAATTTTTCCCAAAAAATTACAAAACTATAAAAATCAAATAATTTGATATAAATTAGCAAGAACATGTTTATTGTACATGTTATAAACACTTATGTATGATACTATGTAAATATTGTAAATAAAGCTTTATTATTATTATATTAATATTGATTGATTTATCGTGAATAAAGATTACAAAATTGATTGATGAAACTAGTGATTATCCCGACGTTTTAGAAAAAGAGAAATATTAGATGTTTGTTGACATCTAATATTTTTCCTGCTGTTGTCTAAAGAAGGAAGCTGATCGGCCATAAACCCTCCCCCCTCACCATAAACACGTGGAACGGTGGTAAAGAATATTTTTCTAAACATATTTTGGTCCTTTTATGACATCGTTGAGGCCTTTTTTTTAACAAAGAAACTATATTAGTTTGTTAAGACCATTCCTTCCGGTCTTCGTGATCTCGGATTGTGGGGAGCCACACACTTCATCTAAAATTAACCAAAACGTCTATATACAATATATATTTGTTCGTTTGAAAATCTTTCTGTTAATGAATTACAAGAACTACTTGTTCGCCTCTACTTGTATGCCTCTAGCTATATGTTTTTTTCTTTTTTTTGTTTTGTTAGGTTTACATTTATTTATTTTTTGTTCTACACGATTGACAATAACCATTTGTACTGTATTTCATTTGCCTTTCTTTCTTTATTATTTTGTATTCTTCATATTTCTCTTTTATACTTATATTTTCATGTTACTTATCTATTTTTAGTTCAGGAGAGCTAATGGTATTTCAGATGATGATTTTGTGTTTGTTTTAATTCATTGTTTACGTATGCACGGATAATTCGATTGCTTAGGTAATTTTTTAGATTGTATGCTTGAGGTTTAAACATAAGGTGGTAAATCCGTTTACAAATTAATAAGACTGTGTAACTGTAAAGGCTGACCCGTCATCGGATTGCGGGATTTCTGCTGTCCATTTAGTATAATATTCTATGTTGTGAATATTGGAAACGTAGTGGAGTGTAGTTGCATACTAGTGAAATTCATACGGTCGAACCAATTCAAATCCGATTTGGCTATAATTTCTAGCCCTTGCGAAGTTCCGGGAACTGTGCGGTTTAATTATTAGGCGTTTGCTACGACCACTCAACTGAAAGATTCATCATTTAGTAAAATCGAGATGCAAGGTTTTTTTTTTTTTTAATTATGTTTGTAAGCTACAGAATGGAAGCACGATGAGTATGCTTGTAGATGCAAGGCTAAAATTATCCAATGAATCAGACACCAGCTGAACACTTTCCCGTGCAGCGCGTTGGAGCAGAAACAGTAATTATTAAACTTGCTCATCCTGTTCGCTAGGAGTGAATTTCACCAAGTCTCACTACCCCTAGGGTGAAAACACTCATCCCCTGGATACAATGTGTATTCAGGAAATATTTCTCACCTAGTATTTCGGCCACATTAATAATTTAGGTCAAGAGTAAAAACCCACTCCTATTTATTGGACCGATTTATTTAATTTTTATAACACATTTTTCTCTTTAATAATTTGCGTCCGGGGTAATCCCCCCCCTCGACAATTATAATTATGTACTAATCTCAAAAGCCATGAGGTGGACTCCGTCCCAATACTAAAAATCGTTGAGGTTTTCGGCCATCTTATATTCTTGCAATACCACAATAATCTAGCATACTTCCATAGTATAACAGTACAATATTTAGTAATATTAATATAATTAGGACGTCACCGTGCTCCACAGACTAGCGCGCTGGATTCTCCAGTGTGAGATTGCGGGTTCAAATACCCCAATCAAGATATCATTTTATTCTGATGAGCTTAATATAAAAAAAATAAGTAAATGAATGCCGTTATTTCTAAAACCCAATCCTTGTTCATACATTTTAAATGGCCAACTATCGTTATAATTATTTAGTATTTTCCAAAAACGCCATTTTCCAATAAAAATAGATTATATTTTATAAAGTCTAAATAAAATTCTTTAAGACTATGTTTAATGACATGAAATCATATTGATTCATACAAGAATTTAGGCCTGATGTCCCTAGAGAGCCTTGTTAGATGTAACTCTAGAGACTAAACTGACAGAACTGAATTTTCTTTTAGGTAACCTTTGTTTGTGATATTATAAAGTTGATGTTTGGTTGTATTTGGTTTTACGTTGATACTCTTAAAATCCTATCTATTTAGGCGAATATATTCTATTGTAGATGAATATTATTGTGTAGAAGTATTCTAAAGGACGGGAGAGTGTACTGATTATAGTCGAGTAAGCTGCTCTCCCAGGCTTGAAGAATTCTACAAACAGCTTTCCATTGCATTAGTATTGGCCTCTCTCTTCCAAAAATTTAATAACTGAAATACATCCAGCTTCGGCATGAGGACTGATGTATTGTCCGCATTATTCTATAGACTGCACTCATAATTCGTTCATTTGATCGATTTCTTTTTTTTTTTTTTTTTTATCTTTTCGGGTGTTTTTTTTTTTAATCGTTCGATAACCTTGTCAGCAAGTCGTAAATTGAGTTTGTAGATGTGGTCCAAAAGAGATATACACACTTGACCGTAGCTTATATCTGTAATGATTGGGGAAGCTTAGAACAGAGACCCATGCGACAGAACAAAGCCTACACTCCAGAAACTCAAGTACCGTTATCTCAACTGTAGTTATCCGGTTGAAATATATGCCTCAATTTACTTTTTAGGCATTTGAACGGTTATTTTCCATCTACAACGATTTTTCAACTGTATTCAAAATATATTAAATATTTTACTTTGTATGTGTTTTTCGCCGATAATACGGAATGCCCAAAACCAAAATTCTACTTTGTTTACACTTTTCTCGAGAATGGTTGAAAAAAGTTTCAAGATGGTAAGAAACGTTTTTCGGCGTCAAAACATCTACCTATCAAAGGTTGCCTGAAAGCGTTTTGTATTGGAAACGTTACTGTTCGTTTTAGGCAAAATATTGTTGGTCCCAATTTCCCAAGCTTTGATTCATACATTACGAATTATGCTTTTTTTATTTAATTTCGTTTCTTTTGAAAATATTCAATTTTTAACTTAATAAGATTGAACATAAGCGGGAGATGGTGGGTTCGATCCCCACCGGCGCCAGAAATTTTCTCATCTCAGGGCTCGCTGAGAAAATTCCTGGCTGCACCCTGGACGTCGGTGCAAATGGCCAAGATTTATGTCGATGCGCCGTAAGAAAAAAAAAATAAATAAAAAAAAAAAAAATAAAAAAAAAAATAAAATAAAAATAAGATTGAAATACATGCGAGTAAGTAGATTATTGTTTATTTAGCCACAAATGTAATATTAACATAAATAATTTCTTTTTTTATAATCCCAAAATCACCAAAAAAAATTAATTACAAGAAAATGAATATAAAAAGAAAATATTATATTTTTTTCTGAATTGATATTTCTTCTTCTTTTTGTTGCATACGTAACGTTTAATGAGTCTAGACAACAAAGAATCCTTCTTTTACCAAGCCCTCTTTAGGTTTTACTGCAGGAAAAACACAAAAGAACCATTCTACCATTTATTGCCTATAAAACTCCACAAAGCAAAGATTACAGAAAAAGCTAAGGCCATGCATAGAAAGCTACACACCTTGTAAAAAAATATCAATGAATTTATTATATTTCAGTTCATAAAAGAACATCGCCACTACGTTCGTAATTCTTTTCCTTTCACCTACTAAGATTATTTGCCTAGCAACATTTTTTTAAATGTTTTTTGTCCACCTGCAGTTAACTCAATAAGATGGGAGTTTATTACACTCTGTATAATATTGTGTGGTGGTGATCCGTAGAATAATTTAATATAATTCAACGCAAATACCTGAAATGTTGCAAATAGAACGTAGGAGCATGATGTCATACTTGCTACCTCGACAAGTAAAAATCTGTAAAATCCAGCATTTCAGGACTGCCGACCACAGAAGAGGACTGAAGATTGACTCCTAAACAATATGATAACAGGATTTGTTTTTCTTTGGGGGGAGAGAAGAAAACTTAAAGAAATGAATAGTTCAGATTTTATATTCTATCGCTGCATCTTCACTTCATTGTAGCACTTTTTTTTTTTTTTTAATTTTCAGAGCGGCTTTCTTTTCTAAATGTCTCATATTTAAGACAATATAAGGAATGGTTAGAGTCAGGCTAAGACAAAACGTCAGATTTTCAGACAAATTTATGTTTCTTAGGCTCTTTAGCGGCCTTATTCAGCAATAAATGCCTAGGGGATGGAGGGCTGAGAGCATTTGGGGGGGGGGGTATGGAATACTACCAATCAAGAACTTGGAATATTTTGCCAATTAAAACGCTATTACACCCAAAAAAACATATTTTTTTCTAAACTATGTGATATTTCATATATTTGAATATTTCAGTGATATTTGTGAGACATTTTTACCGATTTCGGGGGGGGGGGGAGTCGGCAGCACCCTCAGTCCCCCGTCCTATATACGCCCGTGCCTCAATGGCTAACTATCTTGAGCACATTATTGTATATTAATGGTAAAAACCTTTACTTTTTTTTTGTTTTTTTTTACTCGCTGAGCTATCTATAGGTTGCCACTCTTCCTGTATGAAAGAACTCAACATGCTGTAGACGGTTCTCGAACCTGCATCTCCCAAATGAGAATTATAGGCAATAGCCACAGGACCACGGGGAGACCCACCTGTACTAAAGTCCACCAAAACCATAAGAATAGAGGAATGGTGGAAAGTGAATCAAGAATTAGATTGGACACAAGGAATATTTGTTCTAAATTCAGTAAAATCCAGTTCAATTTGAAAGGGTGGTATTCTACTGTTCTAAGTCGTGGATTTTTATATTGGATGGTTCTTGGACCCACAGGTTTAAATCTGGCTTGGCATGGTTTGACCACTTCCGGTGACCCTTTTATGCAGGTTGCGTAGGTTTGCCGTAATTTTACCTATGATGGACTATATAAAGGATTATATACAGTACACTTAGGATAAGATTTTGAACTTATCATTGTATTCCGCTGATCAGCGGACCACAGGAAAGTTCAGCTATCTTGTGAACTATTGCATAATGCACTATCGTGACCAGAAGCAGTCATGAAATCTTAGGGGCTGAGAAACTCTATGTGCCAATGCCCAGATTACATCCTCCATCGAAAAAAAAAATTCGTCCTTCTACTGCGACCTTTTCAACCGATTAAATAAACTTCTGTTATGATCTCTAGCAATATTATCAAATGAGATAAATGAAATGTATTAATCGAGATAAGAATATATAAAATAATATCGAAGATATGGTCTCGAAATAGCTGACCTAACGTTTCCTGGTTGTTTTTTTTTTTTCTTTTCACTTTTACTGTTAAAAGGTCTACATTTTATCACGTAAAAACTGAATCATTGTATATCAATTTATTTTATAGATATTTTTATAATGAGGTTGTAAGAGTTATATTGAGAACAAAGGCAATTTGCCCTAATTTAAACATGAACAAAACCAATTGAAATGTCCAGAGCTACAAGAATAGAAAACGTAGTACATAATATTAAATACAATAAACTTAGAATATAACATAAAAGAATACAAAACAAACACTTGTTTATAAAATATTCACAGCTATGTCAATGAAACTTATTTCCTTTAGTTTACCTACATTAAAATCAGAGGATAGCATTGATAAACAATTTTTTCCAGAAAATACTACTATTATGCACAAATAGTTTTTGTAAATGCAGTTTGTGTAATTTGTATAATATATACAAATATAAAAAGTTGTGTAATATGAAATACTTATTATGACCGCAAGCACCTTCCAACACCGATAGACGTGTAAGAACAAAATTTACTTAAAGTATAATTTATAGTTTATATAAAAATTACTAACAATGATAATATTTCATTATCTTTGTGCTAATGACCCTAGAAGTCGATTAAAAAATTTAAAAAAAAATCAGTATCTCGTTTAATTTATTAAAGTTATTGCCTATATTAAATATTATTTCAATTAATCCCATTCTTTGAATTAAGATAAGTTTATGAAGATGTGTCACTCTGATTTGTCTAAGTCTAATCAAGATTTGAATGTTTTATGTCAACAAAAAAATGTTATTCGAATTGTAAAACTTCCTGAATGTAACTTCTTTACATGTAATTTAATAAACAAGGGAAACAAAAATCTGGGTAAACATAGTTCTTGTAAATTTTATTAGCTTTCATTTACAGAAAATGTATTGAATTCGGTTAAGATTTAGAGGCCGTAGCCTTTTTTGAAACACGATATGTCATTTGGCCCCACTTTGCGTCAATACGGTGGCAATATGCGCTGTCCCATCTGAAAACAGTCCACTAAAGTTTCGAGGTGCCTGTAAGCTGTCTCTTTAAATGCAGATTGTTAGTAAGCGTTTTGCTGTCAAATGTACGTTACATGACTCTCATCTTCGAAAAGAATGAATTTCCTGATAGTTGTAGAATGACAAAACTCCACGAGCACGTTAATATCCGTGTACGCTAATATTAGTTAAAGATAATAGATCATTAATTGAATTGATAATTACTAGTGCCTCTATTGGAAGCTAATCCAATCAGTGGTAGGTCAGGTTGAAGAGGATAGTGCAAACAATAGGTTGAGTGCTTGTATTGCATTCGATGCAACGTCAATTGCAACCTAGAAGCGCAGATATGCTGGTGGCACCTGTGAACCATTGATTCAAATCTACAATCATCATTAAACCAACTTGGGCATACAAGTAGGTATGCATACAGGTATGTGACTGTTAGCTTGCAGTATGGCATGAGTCTTATGATAACTTTTTTCTTGTTTAACGGTGCACAGCGGTGCCGAGAGGGAAAAAACCTCCAAAACCGAAGGTGTTCAATCGCGTTTGAACTAATATTTTTTTATACCTAATTAGTTGTGGAATACTGCCTTAATATTGCTTTTATTAATTAGGTATGATCACAAAAAACCTTTTTGTTGACCGTTTTCTCACTGAGTAAAAATCTCACAGTTTTTAGTAAAAAGTAAGACAATATTTTATACCACTTATTTTATTCCTAAAAAACTGATATTACCCAGGATGTCTCATGAGTATATGTAGCTTTTAAACGAATTTTCTTTTTTGCGAAAATGTACCATGAACTTGGAGCATTTAGGTTGTGAATATATATGTAATGAAACTCAATTATCCTTAGTTTATTTGGTATAGAAAAAAAACGGTACTTAACTATGATCTCAGCATAGTTTTACCTAAAAGCGGTACTTAACTATGCTCTCAGCATAGTTTTACCTAAAAGCGGTACTTAGCTATGCTCTCAGCATAGTTTTACCTAAAAGCGGTACTTAACTATGCTCTCAGCATAGTTTTACCTAAAAGCGGTACTTAACTATGCTCTCAGCATAGTTTTACCTAAAAGTACATACTTTGAAGTTATTTTCCTATAAATTTCATCGCCGTACTTGGCCGTATGTGTGCACAGCTTAATAAAATGAAGGTGTCAATCAACGATGCGATTATTTTACGAGAAACGACTTCACAATTATTTTTTCTGCAGAGAGTTGTTAAAAATGTTGTGTTAGCAAATAACTAAACATAAGCAGTGAGATCCATGAAATATCTCGCGTGAAACTGCTAAATTTAGTCGTCATATGCTCAAATTTCAAGAAGAAGAGGAATACTTCGATAACAGTTAACAAAATTACATATGTTATTAATTTATTCGACTCAGCACTCCAATAAACATTTTGAATTATACATATCTCTACCAATTGAGTAGAATATGACTTTTTTAGATTGAATATTTGCCGTTTTTCAGGTTTTTCTTAATATAAAACCCGTTTATCTTCCAAAATAATTATTCTATCAATTTGGTAGTGGTCTCATTCGACTCAGCACAGAACAATACTTTTAAAATGACACCTAAATCAGAAAGATTCAAGTACCTAGAGGTTTTTTTCCCGAAATCGGGCGTTTGGCACCACTGTGCGGCGTTTCGACTATTATTGTGCTATTAACGACGGGCTATCTACAGGTTGCTTATACACCCTTTTATAATACCACTAGCACGTGGTCGGTCATCCATGCAGGTACTGGCCAATCCCGACGTTGCTTAACTTCGGTGATATACGGGATCCGGTGCATTCAACGTGGCTATGGCCTTTGGCATGATAACTATTTATTTTTTATTTATTTATTTAAATTAATCTGTTTACGGGATTAACTTATACAAATAGAGTTGGAACAGAACAATAACCATTAAATACAATTATAATAATAAACTTTAAAACAATCATATAAAGTGATTATAATTATTCTTTTTTAATAATCTTATAAATCAATAATTAGTAACACTAAAAATACTGGCTAACTATTTACAAAGTCAGCGAATTTTATATTGAATATTCTAATTTTTAAACTGTTTACGATTAAATTAAAAATATTTTCTAATCTTGATGATCTACCTATAACTATCCAGCATACTAAGAGATTTGTCTAGAAGCAATCTACAAAAACAATTAATTTGGAAAAAAGGGAAAGCGGAATTTTGTTGCAAAAGAATGAGAACAATTATCGTAAATATGGCACAACTTATTCAACTGACAATTAATAAAAAAATTATTAGAAAATATTATGTTTTTTTTTTTTTATTTTGCTTCAAATTTGAGTTTATTGATTTATACGTCCATACCAAGACCACTAAACTGCTGAGTATAATGTGGACTGAATTGAAATACCTGATGTTTATGTCGGAGAAAACATACTCTAAACTAGTAGCAAATTAAATTACAATCTTAGTCCTACAATTGATAGAATTCCATTTCTTTCATTTCCGGTGATCTTCTTTCTGAGGCTCGGGTATCTTATTGGTAATCTTATTTATTACTATTTCCTCTATTGTTCAGCCATTGTTATACTTCTCAGGCTGCTTATGTTTCTTGGGCATCACTCAACTTAACCCTCACATTTACACTATGTTACATTACTGCAATTTAAAAAGAAAAAAAATCTAGCTAGTCTTCCTTTTGCTCCTTCTGCTGTCAGTTTTAATTGTTTATTTTGATAGCCTATGAACCTGATTTTACTAGACTAACGTGTTTTATTGTTTTTCATTTAAAAATTATTTGTGTCACATATTTTGTGTTGTAAATGTAAATGAATTCTGTTTTATGTTTGTATATTATTTTTATTCATTGTCAAATTCATCGAATTTTATATACATGTATACGTATTTTATTATATTATGATAACTATTTAGCCCTATATATGTTTAAAATGGAACTACCTTCTGTATATAAGTAGATGTGTAAATATTTAAGTTTAGATTTAAGTTTAGGTGTAAGGTTAGTTCCTATATATGTTTAAAATGGAACTACCTTCTGTATATAAGTAGATGTGTAAATATTTAAGTTTAGATTTAGGTTTAGGTGTAAGGTTAGTTCTTGAATATGTTAAAAACGGAACTAATATTAACACACATACATATATGTGTATGTTAAAACATAATAGGCAACGACAGTAATCGATTGAATTCAATGTGTGCTCATGGCCTCAGTAGCTTATGCACAATAATTGATATAAAAAAAAAAAAAAAAACTATTTAGCATAAATACGAACGACGAATGTTGTCCTCTACTTCATAAGACAAGACAAGTCATACATTCCCAAGATTTACACACATTACTCACTGAACTTAGCTCTCACATTTACACTATGTTACATTACTGCAATTACAAAAAACAAAAAAACAAAAAACAAAACAAAAAACTTTAAATGTATATTGGGAAAATGTTAATGTTAATGTAATGTTGTCTATTTTATAATCTGTATTAGGTCTCATCGCCAGTGATGCGATATTTCAATTCCTTCGGAGGCGATATTTAGATGCTCTTCGGAATTGACTATCTCACAGAATCCGTCCACCGACACATGTTTTTTTTTTTTTTTCTTTTCGTACGAATAAAATTGCCAACCCTCACGTTCTTGCGGTTATTGAAATCAAGGTAGGTAAACGTTTTATAAGTAATTGGACGTAGAAAATCAAAAATGAAAACATATTCGAGAAAAGTGAAATAAAACTAGACTTATCCTGTGATTTTCGAATATATTCTTTTATAGATCGAAACCTGTTGAAATACCCTAGTACATGTAACATATATATATATATATATATATATATATATATATATATATATATATATATATATATATATATATATATATATATTCGAAACCGTACTAAATTTCTTGCTAGTAAGATTCTTAAGCAATTTCTGATACAGCATTCGAAGAAATCGGTGCTTAAAATTCAAAAGTCGTTTTCGTTCTTTTGTACGGTTTTTTATCTCTCTCTCTGCAAAAACACATTTTAATAGGCACAAGTTAAATTCTACTATTATTTTATATTATCAAAATGAAGCAGTCGCAAAAGAAGAGATTCACATGACAAAATGGAAGAGATTTAATTCAAGTAGCCACTCGGCGAGCCGTTCGATTTAATTGGTGAGCGAGGATCAACGACCTTATTATGTCCAATTAGTCGGAGCAATTAGCAACTTTCAGTTTGTTCTAACAATTTACCCACACTCAGATTTACACGCCTTAAGCGGCCCCTACACGGTTAGTAATAATGACATTACCTTATCAAAATGACAGTAATAATGATAGTGTAAGGTGGACAAAGTTGGAATGACGAACAGTAATGATGTGGATCCGGATTTTCTGATCTCAGCTTCATCATTAGAGGGGATACTGTCATTAGTCATGATGGTGTAGGGAGCGCTTCATCATAAATGCGTCATTACTCAGTCTATCTCGAGCTGTAACTAGGTGAAACAGATGTAAAGGTTAAACTAGATTGAGTAGAAAGGGCAAAAAATAAGATGAATTGAAATGTATGACTCTACCTTGGTAACATTATTATAGTCTTTCGGAATTCATTTCACAAAATTTGCGCTCAGACCTACAAAAGTAATTTAATTTAATTTATTTATTTTATTAAATTCGTCACCAAAATTTATTTTCTCGGCAAAACTCCTAATTAATTTAAAAATAACCCATATTTTAACCAATTGAAATGAATTTTCAAAAGATTGATAAGCACGCAGTGCTTTTAGCAACCCAATATATTTGGGCAGCCCTCTTTTTTTTTTCTTTTTTTTTTTTTTTTTGCGAGGATCCATTATTAACAAAGCGCTTCTGTCACGGAGATCACAATGCACACTGAAGAAAAGTAATGACATTAAAAATGATCCGTGGAATGACGGTGTAAGGTGTACATTGTAATGATGATATGGAATGACGAGAGTTGAATAGTAATGACATTACTGATAATGTCATCATTACTGACCGTGTAGGGGCCGCTTTACTACTACATTGTCGTGTTATGGAGGCTTATCACTCTTTTACATTTGTGCACAAGACACCGCAGTGACAAGGCTGTGGAACTTTTGTACATTACAACATGTGTCCAAAATGGAGGTAGTTGTTATGTCCAGTTGTTAGATCTTATAATTGGCTTAAAGCACAATACGGAGGAATAGGGCTAGTACGATGAATTCTCGAGACCGATTGTGGCCGGTTGATATTTTTAAAATTCCCTGCTCCACCAGGGGTTTTTTTATAAGGGATGGCAACTAAAAGTTTGTTTTGATATAACAATTTAGAAAAAAACTATTCAGGTTACAATATTTTTTTGGCAGCTTATCAACTCGTCTATTCTATAGGTTTCCGGTTCCTACCTTCCTCCATAGGGAGGTAACCCGCTTATGGGTCAACCTCATAAGCGGGTTTCCGCTTATTGACGGAATTGACTAGAAAAGTTTACGTTTCAGAACCCATATATCTTGAAAATAACGGTGGTTTAAATTTATGTGTATATATATATATATATATATATATATAGTTCTCTCATCTGAAATATGGTCCAATTTTGAGGAAATTTGGTACAAAAATACTTTGTTTAATTTCGAAGGTTAGAAAATCTTGGCAAGAGGAAGGTGACCATTCAGAAGTTTACTAAATCCTCTAAAAAATGTTCTGCAGCAATTTCCAATGGGGCGAAATCAATCGGAGAAATAAGTGCTAAAAACTTCGAAAGTGGTAGTTTTGTTCTTTCGAACAAGTTTTAGCCTCTGTGTAACTCACTTTTAAATTGGTTGTTTTTTGTTTTAAATTTCATGTAACAGTAAAATCAATATTTTAGTAAGCACACCAAAAATATTTTAGTTGCTGTCAGTTTCCTGATGCGGTGCCTTGAATATTCCTTCTATTTTAAATTATATTGTGATTATTTCATTATGTTTGTCACAAGGGATCAAACCGCGCCAATATCTGCTCTATTCCTTTGCTAGTGGCACTAGAGATATGAACGGAAACGCGCTAACTTGTACCTCCCGGACCGAAGCTGCCGAAATTCGGTGATCTACGGGACCCGGTATATTCAACATGGCTATAGCTCAGCAAGAGAAAGAAAAACAGAAAATTCGGCCTTTTAGGAATACCAGTTTACATAAAACACCCCACACGAGGCCAAATCATTTATGTGTAACTTGCGGCCGTAGTTTTTATTTTTATGCAACCCGACTTGAAAAGCAACTAAATCTGATGAAGTGGCACTTTGCATTTATCGTTATTGTAATTATTGGTTCAGCTGTTAAAACACATATAAAGGCGCACAATGTTTTATGGTTTTTTTTGTAGTTGGTGCCTTGCTGAAGTAAGTGAGAAGTTTACGCAGCTCTTGCGGGACTGATTCTTTAGACATTGTAAATGTTTCTTACGGCTATCTTCTGATGATATGGTCACTGCCGAGATGGCATTCCGAGTAGAATTCTTTTAAAATTTTCAAGAGACTACTTACTCAGCAAGAAACTTTACAATCACAATTAGCTCTATGTACAATCGACCAATAAATTACAGGGTAAAAATAAGGGACTGGTTGATTAAAATATAAATTAAATAGATATATCGACCAACCGCAGATGCTACGCTGCATTGTTACGGTTACTGCTTTATAATTATACTTCCAGGGGGCAATCTATGGGAGCAATAGAGTAAGTGCGTATGACTACATGCGACTAAGAGTGCATTTACATCTGACACTTCTCGTAGAAAATATATCACATGTGTCGGATAAATCTTCAAATCCGACAATGTTTACATACTGACAGAAATAGCTAGACATTTATATCATGGATATGTACACGACAGTTCTGATGTACGGATAAATGTACGGACCGTTTACACAAGTGCATTTGTGTCGTGTTTCGTACATAAAGTGTTTACATCAGGTGGTACAGAAGTGTCGACAATACAGCTAGTAGTCAAGACATTTATCTCAAGACATTAAATTCATTTCTTTATAATAAAGTTTACACTTGATGGTGTAGAAGTGTCGACACTTATAGCTTGTCATAGAAATATATATCTCAGACAGAAATTGTTCGCAGTTTAAATTCACAATTAAATTAAAGTCACAATTTCTGTCTGACATAAATGTCCTGCAATGACTATCATGTGTAAACGCATCCGTAAAATTCTTCCTGGTTATGAACTAGTAGCCGCTGTTCCTACTTGGGTATATTATTAGTAATTCCAAATTACACGCAAACATATACGCACAGTTAATTTCACGTTGGGTAGTCAATATACCGCGGTTAAAACGTTGTTCTCACAGCCTACTTAAGCCAAGAGATGTGTGCGAAAGAGTTGTACTTTCAAATTCTTTTTTAAATTTCCCATTGTGTCTCATAATTATGATATCCATGGCAACCAAAACAATCACACGGAAACATTCTTTATGCTCTGATTTTGTTTACCACAAGGGCCTCATGTAGTTTATACAATATCCCATTGAATCATTTAAATCGCAAGAGCACTAGTAGTACATTTATTGCGACGAATTTAAGTATCATTGTTTGTTTTGTATTCATTCCGTCGTCTTAAGTCTAATCTTGAAAATCGAAAAGGAGCTTGGCAAGCAGCCGATATTGAAATGCCATTATAAATTGAAACCTTAACGCTTGTTGCTTTACAGATCCAATTAAATATTTAAATTAGAGCAAACTGGCAGAATAATAATGTGAAATTATTCCAAGGATAAGCATTAAGAGAAAATAAAAAAAAATAATTGGTAGTTGACTCATAATTAACTTTTACTATCTCAGGTAAAAATCTCTTCTCTGAATGTGATATTCACTACCGATTTTACACAATGTTTCGTGTTGAAAAAATAGAAACTCTTATATTATATACCTTTGCACGCCCGAGTTTTACACTCATAAACTCAGGTCCTCCAGCGTATTAGTCGAATGCTCCTACCACTGAGCTATCCTCGCTCTCTATATTTAAAAAAGAATTGTCAGCTTCTTTAAAGGAAACAAGAATTTTAACAAACTATAAATTTCGAGCCAAATAATATTTTGCCTATTTTAATACACTATAGTGTTTTATAAGAAAGATTTTTTAAACGTATACGTTTAAAAAATCTTTCTTATAGAAAAAAATTAATTTCGCCTTCCGCTCAAATTCAGGAGCATAAATATGCTTTAGCACCACCCGAGAAACCTATGTAATGAACTGTATAACATACACTCTTCTTTTTCGTACATGGCCACCGCGCATGAGCGAACGCCAACGTACACTTTTTTGTGACTTTCTTTCAGTTTATTCATCGTTAGAGCATATCTATACTAAAAAAGTTAGCATTTTCATTCAGAATAAACTGTTCCTTACTTTTCTGTGGCTCGACAATATCCACTTCGAATGTTGAATGAAAGATGAAGCCTAATTTATTTTGAAGATGGAGATAGTTAGCCGTTGCAGAGATACGAAGACAAAGTATAGTTGGGATTCGGCTAGGAGAAAAACGTCAGACTTTCAGGAAGAAATCTGTATTTGGACGTTTCGGCTGCACATTGGCAGCCTTCTTCAGCTAAAAAATATAACTTATAATATTTTTTAGCTGAAGAAGGCTGCCAATGTGCAGCCGAAACGTCCAAATACAGATTTCTTCCTGAAAGTCTGACGTTTTTCTCCTAGCCGAATCCCAACTATACCTTGTCTTCCTAACTTATTTTGGTTATTTTCAAATATCTGTACTCCTCTGAGGTTTTGAATATAACTGAGAGGGTACATCATAAAACAAACATTTTAATCATTTGTTGTTTGAGTTTTTGTTTCTGTCGCAGGGGCATTAGAAATGGAACTAAGTCGCGGAAACGTTTTGCTTAAAATAAAACAAGAGTGGAGAATTATTTTAATTACTTATTATGAATATTTGATATGTTTTCTTTTCACAGTCCCCAGGGCAAATAAACAATTGGAACCTTATTTTTCTTCTGCAAAACTTTATTGAAGTAAAATTGCATTCAATGTTAATGATCTACCTTTAAACGACTACTTCAAAAAGGAAAAAAACTCTGTATAAGCGTTTAAATAAACTGTTGCTAGCCTTTCAAGGGAGTGTCCAAATCTATTGGAACAATGATGAAACCCGAATCTATTGGATCATGGCGATGGCCCCAGTTTATTAATTTTCTCTTTAATAGACTCTAAGAGATCTGAAAGAAAATTAAACTTAAAGCGAGTTAGTCAGGACTGCTATTCATCCAGAGCAACTACTTAAAACCTCATTCAAGCACTTAGAGCCATTAAATCTTTTATGGCATTTCTCTTGAAATACAACTATTAAGGATACCGAGACTTCATGAATCGCAGTCAATTTTAAAAAATATTTTATTTAAATTTTCTCTTTCATTTGACGTTTCATATCCAAAACAAATACACTTCAGCTTATTACCAAATATAATATTTGCGACAAAACGTTTTATTTGTTTTTTTAAATTTTAACGAACCCCCCTTTTCTAGCCAGAATATTCTATTTTCTAAAGAAAAGCCACCACCCTATAATAGAAGTCGAACCCACGACCCTTGGCTCGTAGTGTTAAGTGCTCACGCCTTAACACTCATTGCCACCGGGCCTCGGCAAAAAAACGTTGTTTATTTATTTATTTTTTTTATTTTGATAATCCCTTATAATAAAAGGGAGGGGTGGGGGGTGTCCAATTGGATGATCGTATACTTTTAATTTTCAGTTACGGTGGCCAGGAGGGTTTGTTACATTTATTATTATTACAGAATGATTGGTTTGAATATAAAATCGAATTTCCTGTAACAATAAATATGAGTGCCTTTCTAATCTGTTGTGATTATTCGTTGGACCGAGATATGCCTTTACATTTAAATGAGGACATAATTTATGTTTTTTTGTACAGTTTACTTGAATTGACTGCAATTCTTCATTATCACTGCTGGTATCATCATATACCACAGTACCAACCAAGATATATTACATACCACAGACAGTTCTCTGGTTTTAGATTTTTCTTACTATTGAGTTGTTCCTCCAACGGTAAAGTAGATTGAATTATGAGAGCCTCTTCCAGAAAGAATATCTTGTGAGAAAGGAGCAGGGCGCCCGGAGAACAAAGACCAGGTGACCAGCTGGTACCTTTATGTTGTACACGAGGCAGCTGAAGTGGTGCAAGAGAGGTGGGGGTGGGTACGGAATCTACAGGCGTGGCATCCCAAGGTCAACTTTCTTACAGCTCTTTCTGTACCTTCACTTGGAAAGGTACGCTCGGACGGCCTGTTAGGGAAGAGGAACCTTTCCAAGAGGTCCTTACTTCTGATTGTCCATAGGAGTGTAGAGGATAGGTTCGAAGTTATTTCTCGTTGTAAATTACCTTTAGAATAATAAAATATGTATGGATTCGCGAATCCAGGATTTTCCTGTGAAGGCTTAACACAGAATTTTAAAAAACACATGAGGTTTAAAAGTATACTATGCGGTGCATACTATGTTTACTGCTGATCCCAATGCCCGAAAAAATAGTTAACAGATGGGCTAGTTGGACCTTGATATTGGAGGTTCATCACCTGATTGAAATGAATGGTCATCTCACTCCACTTAAGGAACATAGATTATAGCATAGGACTTTCGAAGTTATGTCTCTCCTCAGTGCTATCTTTCATGTTGGCCTACCTCCAAATGACCCTTCTTTCCCTTCACAGACACGAGCTTAGTGAGGAGTATGCGTCAGAGCAGTCAGAGCACTGTGGAAGAAGCGTTGCTACAAATCTAATAATTCTTTTTATGGAGATTGACGATAATGTATTACGATAATTAGGTCATAATGACTGTAAATATTGCCATCAAATCTTAAATATTAGATAGTTTAGGGTTTCCATTCGATTTAATATATTTAGTAGTATACAATTAAGAAAAAAATCAATGTTATTGCATAAAAAGACAGACATAGTTTCAGTCAATCCTTTTTAAGTGTGATGTCTCAGAGTTTGGTATCAGGAATCACATCCTGCTTCATCAGGATGTCTATGATGTTAATAGTGTTTACATGATTTAAATCTTAATTTTGTATTATTATTAACTATTTTGTAAATCATGGACAACAATCTGTGAAGCAGGGTGCGATTCTGTCGAAATATTACATTAAAAACATAACTGAAGCAGAATAAATTTAAGTATATATTATATATATATATATATATATATATATATATATATATATATATATATATATATATATATATGGCGTTTTAATTAAGCCTAAGTAATTGTGGTACCTTGTAGGTAGACGTAATGAAGGTTTGATGGAATGAATTTCAATATCAGCATAAATTTGGAATTTGCTAATTTAAGAATACAGTTTTATTCTAAAATAAAGCTCTTCCTTCTGAATCAGAGCTTCCTCGCATAACCTGCCAGAATGAATTTATTTGTAAATGTCTAGGTAGAATTTCCACAAGTTGCCAACTTGGAGAGTGAAGATGGATACGTTCCAGTGAAATGAGCCCGCGCCTCATATAAACGTGTGCCAAAGGCATTCTGTATAAATGCTTTAAAAATCAGGTATTTCTAAAGCCAATGTTTATTGCACCCTTCAGCCACTATTTACACTGCCGAAATGACAGCAATAGAAAAAGCACTGCAAATAATAATACCAAAAAACAATAGATTAAATGTCTTCACTGACTCTCTATCTTGCCTGCTATCTTCACTAAACATCCCATTATTGTTAGCGCACAGGAGGCAATATATGATCATCAAAGAAATAAACAATCCACTGTCCTAACATGGATCTTAAGTCATTGTGGGATACGTGAAAATGACAAAGTAGATGTTTTGGCAAAAATAGCTGCAATTCAAGGAACTCTTTTATCCAAAATACCAAAAAATGACCTGAAAGCATCGTATAGGGCATACCTTCCTCACGCACTCATATCTAATTAGCAAAGACCCACCTCCTTACTGTCAGCCATGTAATGAAAGACTGACAGTCAAACATATTCTCACTGAATGTACAATCTACAAGAACTATCGTGAAAAATATCACCTAGCCTCAACCCTCCTCAATAACCATATAATTAATAAACTAACAATACCCCCAAAAATGTAAAGAAAGGACATAGCAAAAAGAGAAAAATTATAAATAGTTTTTAGAATCCTCTAGATTAAAAAAAATAAAATATTCCAGAATTCTAAACACAATTGCTACTATTAACTTGAACGGGACATGGGGATGAGGGAGGGAGGGACGGGGGAGTTCCTGGGGCGACACTCGGACGCTCTCTGGGCCAAGTTCTGGCCCCAAGCCTTGGAGTCTTTGCTCGCCCTCCGGCACCAGGGGGCGACCACAGCTCCTTTCAGGGCTTCGATCATAGAAACAGGAAGGAAAATCATGAAATATATGAGAGTAGCGTCCTTGTGCCGCCGTGGGGATTCGGCCTGCTCCTCTTTCTGTTATCTCAGTCCTTACTACTTTAAAATAAAAACTATAACAATATATATGTCTAACAAATTATCCACAAATATCTGTGTTTGATGATCCCTTTGGGTTGTAACACTATAAAAAAAAAAAAAAAAAAAAAAAAAAAAAAAAAAAAAAAAAAGCCAATGTTTGTCTTGTTTTCAAATGTTTTCAAATTTATGTTTATCGAAACTTGAATTTTGTTTATTGACATAGATTATAATCTTTAAGCCAATAAACAAAATAATTATTAGTTATATTATGGGTTAGCAGCCTTTAAATCCAATATTGTTTATTTTCCTGACCATTTCTTTAATAGCTAACAAACAAGGCCCCCAAATAGTACATTTACTAATAAGTAGTGCCAAAAGCACTTAAAAAAAAAAGATAACTAATAAGTTCTGGGGTCTCCCGTAGTCTAGTGGTTAGCGCCTTAGGAATTTTCTTCACCGGCGGCAGTAATTTTCTCATCTCAGGGCTCGATGCACCCTGGATGTCGGCGCTTAAAAAAATGTTTCCTGCATTCAAAAAAAAAGTTCTTCCTGCATTCATGATGGAGCTGAGAAGTCGACTTAGCCTATGAGAAATTTAGAAAAACTTATCGAATGTACTTGATAATTCGTTAAATTATATGGTCAAAACAGAGATAACAACACAATAGAATGGATTTATTTATTAGTACATTCCTGAGCAGGGGACTACAGCGATCTATTATATGTATATAAATATATATACATAAGTTGCTGAAAACTACTTCTTATCTTGTTCGCCTGCAGCATTAGTATTCTTGTAGTTTCTAATGTCCTCAAAATCGGACCACATGTCTATGCATATATACTGCGAAAGTGATATTAACCACCGTATTGTTCTATAAAAAATTTAATTACACATGATACCCTAACTGTTAAAATATTTCATATCCATGATTGTGAATAAGTATTATTACTCATTATCACTCATCAAGTGCAATTTGCACCCGTCCATTGTAAGCGAGATGGGCTTCATGACCTACACGTTCTTACTCATAGGAGACGGCTGTTCATTAATCAAAAACTGGAAAATATATTTCACAACTGAAGGAATAATTTGCAAAGGCAATCATTCAAATGCACCATACCCTGTAAAGTAAACCCAATATTGAAATTAGTCGCCCAGATCAAATAAATAATCAGTCAACAACAATCATACAGAATCCACATAAAAAAGAAATACTTAAAAAATCTACAAGGATGATACAAGGCTGCCAAATGATCCTACAGTGTAAAAATTAAAGAAAAATTACCTATTGTAGAAAAAGAACTGTTGTTCTGAAGCTGCAGAATTTTCCTTCCTCTAGTATCAGGCCGTACCGTATGAAATGTCAGTTTTGGACTTGCCGATTTCCTTCAAATGTCTTGAAACTGTCATGGCTCCTACTCCGAGTTCTTTGGCATATTCCCCCTTTCTTTCGGGTGGTCATTGTCAAGCTTGGTTCCTCGCTCCTCGTTGTCAAGGTCAAAATTTTGACGTCGAAACCTGGAAATCCACCGGTAAACAGTTCGTTCATTCACCGTTCCCTCCCCAAACGCCGTGCTAATGTTCGTACACGCCCCAGGAGTGCTACGGCCGAGCTTAAATTCATAACGAAAAATAATACGGATTTCCGTTGAAGTCATAATTTAAGTTTTATTTTTTTTCTCAGAGGATCGTTCTCACAGAACAATACGCAAGTTACAGATTAAATAATATGAATAAAAGATCTTTTATTCTATATGAATGACAATGATGTTTGTAGATAATGAAATAAAAAAGGGAAAGGATTAAATCACAAAGTAAACAAAACTGACATTTCATACGGTACAGTCAGATAGAAATTTAAAAAAAAAACCGCGGGAATCGAACCCACAACCTTAGGCACGGAGTGCTCACGGCCTCCGGGCGAAAAACTAATGAACATTAGTTTTTCTTAGAGCTTAAGAATAAGGACAAATTATCAAACCAACATAGTAAAATGGCATATAAATAGAAAGATAGGCACAGAGACTTTTTTTAATTATAAATAAAATACTCCAAACCAAGGGGATGGAAGGAGATAAACGAAGCAGTTAGCTATAAATTAACTAGTAAAATGGACGAGTTTAATTGATTTCATCTAGTAATTGTTATCATTTTGTTTTAGAAAGTATGTTTTCGTCTTGAAGAAATTTCCTGAAAGACTAAGAGCCCTCCTTGCCCTCTCCTTTATTAAATAGTTAATCCTGCTCACCTCCTCCTCCCCTAGCGTGGGACAAAGCCTACATTCTACCCCTCATACAACCTTAATCCCCCTTCGAAGGCAGCCTTTCTCGGGGCAAAGATCCAAACAGGTATGGTAATCGAGGCCACCTTTGCATACTTTAACCTATTGTTGTCTTAGCTCAAAAGGCGGCTACATGAATATTTAAGAGATTTTACCAATTTTTCTTCAAACTATCCATAATGTCTTTGACCTACAGTAAGTGCTTCACCTTTTATGTGCTCCTATAAATATCACTAGTTACTCAGGGCACTAACGGACTACAGATTCAATACTTATAATTTAATTAATTTATAGTTTCTTCACACAAGATTTATAAAAGTAACACAACTTCATTCCACATTTTCTTGACAGAAGGGAGCCATTCGTTCAACCTATCCCTCAATAAACGTCCACTTCATTTGTATGGATTTAATGCTTACTAAATCTAGAAGTTTTCCGTTAGGGGCCTGAGGAAAAAAATCGCGAAAAACCTCTGATTCGTCGAGAAAAACAAAAGAAAGTATGTCCTGTCAACGGATTTAGTGAATTAAATCACCGTTTATTTAAAGGAAATTTTGTCTCTTTTTTATGATGGCATAATCAGAATTTATTTATCTTCGTTAGTTTTTGAGCAATCCTTTTTTTTTTTTTTTTTTTTTATTGTTTGGAAGGGTGTATTCAACCGCGGGAGGTCATGGGCACCCAACAGAGGAAGGAGTTTCTTAAATCAATGTAAATATACTCTTTAGAGCAATCCTTTCTTACTCAATAAAAGACATGATTATGTAAAAAAAAAAAACAGAAAATTGGGCTTAACTGCTTTCCTCTTCGGAATCGGACCATACTTCAAATGAACTTTTTTGTTGGAAATTATGTCTAGAATCACCTTCTAGAGTTTAGCTACTTAGGCCTGAATCACGCTGTATATATATAAGGCTCGACGACAGGGTAATGAATCTACATTTTCATTCCATGAATAAGTATTGCATGATTTATTTTCGAAGTATTAATGTTAGTAATTATGACATGAAGTTAAAATGTATACTACTTTTTATTTTATTAATACTTTGAATTCTGGAAGGATGCGAGATGAGCTCAGTGGTAGACCACTCGACTGATGAACTGTAGGACATGAGTTCAAAACTCGGGCGGGCTCTTAAGATTTTACCTTCCAGTGTTTTGTTCGAAGGCTTGAATCACTTTATTAATGGGTGCCTGCTCAGGGGATAATCAGGCGGCCGGAGCATAGTACTGACCAAACTATATCCTTGGTGTGCCGTGTGGACAGGAATCAGATACCTCTAGCGTATCTGCACCTCTGAGTCGTTGTGGGATGTTAAGGGACTTATTTTTAAATTCTGAATAACTGAATCACGCTACATATATCGAATTTTTGGGGTGAACCACGAACCTGAGTCTTCAACCGTGGATGAGTAATTACCTCTCATTGCATTTTATGATCTATAAATGCCTTAATTCCTAATGGGTGTGACTTCCTTATAATTGGGTTAGTTCCATTGGCTGGAATAGTGTGCACGTCGTGTCTGACGGTCATCCTTGGCTGGAGGTAAGAGGTTCGCGTGACTCGACAGCTAGCAGACTTTCCTTCCTCTATGGAGTGAAACTTGCTACGCTCCTCTCCTTCAAAAATCTCACCTTTACAAGGCACAAGAAGCACAGGGGTCGAAACAGGTGTATCAGGATATAGGCAGACCAAGCAGAAGAATCGTTATTATTTTGAATAGATCACAGAATTTCTAACGTGAAAACAATACAATGGCTAGGATTGTTGTATCATGCTATGTCATGCTATGGGCCGACTGGGACAAACCTTCAGCTGATTGGGACGAACCCCCTACGGACGAGCCCTGATTGGCTTAAGGAGATATACAATCGGTTGAACGAGACATACTATTGGCTGATTGAGATATAACGCAAGTAACGAGAAATGCTTAGTTCATTGAGATATAACATAAGTAGAAAGAGACATGCCATTGGCAGATTGTGATAAAACGTAGGTTGAACGTGACACTCCTAGCTGATTCAGATATTCCATCGGTTGAACGAGATATACCATTGGCTGATTGAGATATGATGTAACTTAACGAGAGGTACCTAGTTTATTGAGATATAGGTAACTTAAGTTGAAAGAGGCATACTATAGGCTGATTGAGATATAACTTAAGTGGAACGAGACATACCTACCTTATCGAGTTATACTATTGATTGAACGAGTCATACCATGGTCTGCTTATAATGCATCATTGGTTGAACGAGACTGGCTATGTGCTCATTAAGATGTATCTTAGGTCGAACGAGATTGGCTGATTAAGATATGACGTAAGTTAACGAGGCATACCTAGTTTATTGAGATATTCCATCGGTTGAACGAGACACACCACTGTTTGATTGAGATATAACGTGGGTTGAACGAGACATGCCTAGCTGATTGAGATATTCCATCGGTCGAACGAGACATAGAATTAGCTGATTGAAATGTGACATAGGTTGAACGAGACATGCCTAGCTTATTGTGATATTCCATTTCCATAGTTAATTGAGATATAACATAAGTTGAAAGAGGCATACTATTGGCTGATTATGATGTACCAAAAGTTGAAGTGAGATACCACTGGCTAATTATGACGTACCATAGGTTGAACTGAGATTTCACTGGCTGATTATGATGTACCATAGGTTGAACTGAGATACCACTGGCTGATTATGATGTACCATAGGTTGAAGTGAGATACCACAGCCTGAATATGACGTACCATAGGTTGAACTGAGATACCACTGGCTGATTATGATGTACCATAGGTTGAACTGAGATACCACTGGCTGATTATGATGTACCATAGGTTGAAGTGAGATACCACTGGCTGATTATGATGTACCATAGGTTGAACTGAGATACCGCTGGCTGATTATGATGTACCATAGGTTGAAGTGAGATACCACTGCCTGAATATGACGTACCATAGGTTGAACTGAGATACCACTGGCTGATTAAGATGTACCATAGGTTGAACTGAGATACCACTGGCTGATTATGATGTACCATAGGTTGAAGTGAGATACCACTGGCTGATTATGATGTAACATAGGTTGAACGATACATAAAATATGAGCTGATTAAGACTTGCAATAGGCAAAGCATGAGACACACTATAGTCTGATCGAAATATACATGATTTTTTTCTTATTTATAATGTTCCGCAAGTAAAGCGAAGAGCATTCAATACCTTGTACTAAGCTGATGTAGGCACTGCATTAAACGATGCCACTCCAAAATATTAGCACAGACAATTAGACAAGTATTGAAGTATGAATAGTCAAGAAAACAAGAATTAAATAAGTTACTAGAAAATAAATTAAAACATAAATTTTAAGTTGATAAATCAAGTTAATTTTTGAATTAGTTGAGTGATTTATTTATTTATTTTTAGCGCGGTTCCTCCCTCCCCCATAGGGAGGAACCCCGCTTATAAGGTTGATACAATCCGGAAGTGCCGACTAGAAAATTTGGCGTTTCAGAACCCCTAGAGACCGAAAATAACGGTGGTTCAAATTTGTATATATATATATATTTGTCTGTTCGCTCATTTCTGGCTTCCCTAATGGTCCGATTGTGACGAAATTTGGTACAAAAATCCGTCTTCCAATTTGAAAGGTCAAGTTCGTTAACCAGCAGAATCCGCCCACTGGAAGATGGCGTTTGGGGCGAAATTCGCGCAAAAAAATCGTAACGCTTACGTTTTTAGCGCGGTTCCTCCCTCCCCCATAGGGAGGAACCCCGCTTATAGGGTTGATACAATGAAACAATCCGGAAGTGCCGACTAGAAAATTTCGCGTTTCAGAACCCCTAGAGACCGAAAATAACGGTGGTTCAAATTTATATATATATATATATATATATATATATATATATATATATATATATATATATATATATGTATATATATATATATATATATATATATATATATGTATATATATATATATATATATATATATATATATATATATATATATACATATATATATTTGTCTGTTCGCTCTCTAGATAGAAGACGAATGGTCCGATTTTGATGAAATTTGGTACAAAAGTCCTTCGTTCAATTTGAAAGGTCAAGTTCGTTAACCAGCAAAATCCGCCTACTGGGAGATGGCGTTTGGGGCGAAATTCGCGCAAAAAAAATCGTAACGCTTACGTTTTTGAGTTCATAAGCTTCTAAGTACTCGTTTTATATGATTCCTGGGCTAGGAAAACGAATGAAACAATTTTCAAGGTGATAGCTTTAACCGTTTTTGAGAAAATTGGAAAAATATTTTTTGAATACCGCTTTTGGTTTGGGTACTTAGAATCATGGGATTCAGTTGAAACATTTTCTGCATATTCTACTTTCATTGAAACCAATATGTTGAAATTTTGGTTACGTTTGGAGTTAAGGAAGGGTTAGAATAAAATATTTTATTAACAGACATGAAAAGTTTTAGTAACTTTGTTTACTTTCCTTAATATCTCGAAAAAAGTTGAGCATCTTGGTAAACGGAAGAATACCATTAGAAAGCTTATTAAATGCTCTAAAAAAAAGGATCTAATGAAAGTTTTGATTAGGCGATGTCAATCGGAGAAATAAGTGCTTAAACCTTTAAAGTAATTGATTTCGCTCATTCGAACTGTTCTTTTTGTCTTTGATTTTGGTACTTAGAATTATGGGATTCAGTTGAAACATTTTCTGCATGTTCGAATTTTATCAACACTAATATGTTGAAATTTTGGTTACGTTTGGAGTAAAGGAAGGGTTAGAATAAAATATTTTATTAACAGACAAGAAAAGTTTTGGTAACTTTGTATACTTTCGTTAGTATCTCGAAAACCGTTGACAATCTTGGGAAGCAGAAGGTTGCCATTCGAAAGCTTACTAAATGCTCTACAAAAAAGGTTCTAAAGAAAGTTTTAACTAGGCGATGTCAATCTGAGAAATAAGTGCTTAAAACTTTAAAGTAATTGATTTCGTTTATTCGACTGGTTCTTTTTGTCTGTTTTATTCCTTGTTATTTTTAAATTGCTTATAGTCGGATAATGTATTTGACAATAAAACAGATTAAGTAAAATAAGAAGATCAATTTATTGTTAAAAATGTAGCGTTCAAAGAGAGAGATCCGAAGGCTTTCCAAATGCCTCTGTGCGGAGGCCTTTCTGCCCGACTTATGGGATAGCTGACCCATACAGGTAAGATTGTAAATCAAGACCTTTCAAGACTGGTTTGTTTGAGATTTCATTTGGATAGGTGTTTCGCTATTGATCTAAACAAAGTAATAACTGTTTCTATTCTATGCCTTCATAAACAATAGAGATAAGAACGGAACCGCGCTAAGATGTCGCAGTTCCTGCGAATCGGACTTTTTTATTGTATCATTATTGCAAAGGTGAAATGGATTCTTTTGGTTATAATGAAACATACATGAGAGAAACATGAGACCAATCATGGGCTGAAACAGGAATCTATGTTAGAAATCAGCCAACGTATACGTTTCAAAGGCAAGACAGAAATTACAAAACTTAATTTACTTCGATTAATTGAATATCTCGATATAACTATGATGGTGATATTTTATTCTATTTTTTCGTTGAAACGTTTCTCGTTACGTGAACATCCGGAGTCTGATTCGGTTGTCTTCATTGATCAAAAATCCAGAAAGGAAACATCAATGACTTCTTTAAACATGAATGAATCTTTAAAAGTACTAAGACAGCCTCCTGAGTGAGAATCGACCGCACTTCGTCGGCTGTGGTATATTTTTAGTCTCCCAGGAAATTATATTCTATATTCCAGGGTTGGTTTTACAAGGCTGTCTCTTAAGCAGTTTTTATCTAAAAGTTCCTTTTACAACAAAATTTCTATATTTTTGACGATGTTTAAAAAACAAAATAGCCTGTCATTTTTTCAAAAATATATTCCCAATGTGACCGAACAATACGTTCTGCACATTGCAAAAATCTCAATCCAGATTACAGCGTAACCAGTGATACACTTACAACTGGATTTAAGGAAGTTAAAGGTTGATGATACTCAAAAATAACCAATAATGGCGGGAATGCAAAATATTACCATATAAAATTTATAATCCAAATGTCACGTAACAACAAATTTCCCGAAATGCAATCATTTTTTCGAATTGGTGAAATTCATCTAGATGTAGGAGCAAGATGTAGTAGAGGAAAAAAAAGGTTGCAAAACGCTGCACTAGAAGAAAATGTATAAATTTAAAATTTCATGTTAATAACCATTTCTTGTTAATAGTCCTTTGTTTAGTGCCTTGGACGTATATAAAGGGGGGCTGAGGGGTCTGCAGCCGCCACCGCCGAAATTTTGATTTGATCTGTAAAATGTGTCATAAAAACCTAAAAATAAATTAAATAAGATCACTTAGTTCAGAAAAAAATAATCTTTTTCGGGTGTAATATCGTTTTAGTTGGCTAACAATAATTGCTAGCCAACTACAATTATTATAGTTCTAGATTGTTAATATTCAATACCCCCCAAATGCTCCCAGCCCCCCCAAATTATTTTCTATATACGCCCATGTGTAGTGCTTGGATTTACGATGTATATTAATTAATTAAATTTTAACGTCCATTTATTATTAACTACGAATTTTAAGACGGGTTTTCTAAAGGTTACCACCCTTTTCTACCCAGCATAGGGCTGATGTATATTAATGGGTATGATTTTCATGCCGAATATATGCTTTCATTGCCGGGCAGCGGTACTGGCTACAGAATGCACTTACGTAGCCGATTAACAGTCCCATGACGTATACCAATATTATTCTTAATTTTCCTAAATAACTTAAATTAACCAACTAAAGAGCTATGAAGATTTTAAGACATTTACAAAAAATCCTTAATGAATAAAACCTCAAGTGCTGATTTCTTTCAGAGGACGCTAAAAACATGAAAGATGATTCTAGAAAAAGAACACCTGTCTTTACAAATTTAAAACGAGAGTTCATCAATAGTTGGCAAAGAACAACCATTTTTAGCAATGTCTGAGTATTTTCACTTTTGCAACAAGGTATAACAGGCTACAGGTCGGCCAATACTTACAATTCAGGGAATAGGAAGATTTTGCTGGGGCAGAAGTTTAGGTACTTTCACTTTTGCAAAAAGATATCACTGGCTACAACTAGGCCTACTGTTGCAATGCAAGCCATATTGTTTGACCAGACGAATAATTCCGGGGCAGATGTTAAGATACTTTCACTTTTGCAAAAATATATCATTAGCTACAGGTCATTCAATAGTTGCAATTCAAGCCATATTCTTTGACCAGACGAATATTTTGCTGGGGCATATTTCGAGGTACTTTCACTTTTGCCACAAAGTATCAGCAGCAAAAAGATGTATACTGGCTGCAATTCAAGGAATAAGCATATTTTGCTGGGGCATATTTCGAGGTACTTTCACTTTTGCCACAAAGTATCAGCAGCAAAAAGATGTATACTGGCTGCAATTCAAGGAATAAGCATATTTTGCTGGGGCATATTTCGAGGTACTTTCACTTTTGGAAAAAATATATCTCCTGCAGCAAGTCGTGCAGTATTTGCAATTCAAGCCATATTTTTGACCAGACAAATAATTTGCTGGAGCTGATTCATTGCAGAGTTATTATTGTTTCAAATTATTTTATCTTACTTAAACATACCTTTATATTAACTCAATTTTTAACTTAATTTTTAGGGCTTTATCTATAGGCCACCACCCTTTTCTTGCCAGGATAGAGCTGATGCCTTTTCTTTTTTCTAAAGAAAAGCCACCACCCCTAGTGGGAAACGAACCCACGACTCTTGGCACGGAGGATTAAGTGCTCATGCCTTAACACTCACGGCCAGCGAGCCTCTAATTTTACTGTTGTCTTCAATGTAGCGTCCAAATTGAAATTATTTGTTTAGAATTTCGTAAGAATAAAATTGTTTGATCCTTTTAATGATACCTATTAATAAATAATTAATTTCATTATTTTAGATATTTAGTGTACAAATGTCACTATCAGGCCAGTGGTAGATTTCATCGCGAAAATGAGGAAACGAACGCGGAAAGCCCATCTGGGTGCCCTACTTTCAAATTAGTTCCAAACGGAAATTTACGTAAGCTGTTTCAATTTGTTTGTTGTGCTGTGGAAAGAACTTTCTGCATTTGGTAAACACTTTTTCAACGGAAGAATTATTCAGGGTTTTAAACTCCACAATTAAAATAAACTTTAACAGGAAGAAATTCAGCATTAATGTCTGACCATTTGAGGATACCGCAAGCTTATCAGTTCCAGAAATAGCTTTTGCTAAAATATTATTGTTAAGTTTCATTGTAAAGTTAACATTATTGTTCGTTTTGAACTGGATTGGCTAACTTGATTTAACTACTATTTTAAGCTATTGGTCTTTTACCGATGGTATTAGAATCGTGTCGGCCAGAATGGTCAAAGCTGGGAAGACGTTGACTGTTTTTTTGTTTTGAGTGTTCATTGTACAAAGGCAAATAACACAAAACATTTTTCATATTAGGGTCGTGCGTAAATCCCTTCGACGATATTCTTTGACGTCAGTCTTTCTTCTGAATACTCTTTTGACTATTAGTAACCTGACTGTTTTACATTTTTGAAAATGAAATTCATTGCCCTTATCACAATAATGAAGATACTAAACAGAGAACAGTAAAACATTTTCTGAGAGACATCTCTATAAAAGTTTTTTATTGTCAATTTTTGGAAATGAAATGTACTTATAAACGCTCCATTTCGAACTGTAAATCTTGATATAGTGTTATATATCTAAGGCATGGGCGTATATAGGAAATAATTTCGGGAGGGGCTGGGAAAATTTCGGGGGGGACTGAGATCATTTCCGGGGTATGGAATATGAAAAAGGTAGAGCTTGGAATAATTTTAGGAAACTAAAACGCTATTACACCTAAAATAAACTATTTTTTATTAACTAAGTGATCTTATTTAATTTATTTTTAAGGTTATTATGACACATGTTTACCATCAAATGAAAATTTCGGGAGGGGCTGCAGCCCCCTCAGTCCCCCCCTTATATACGCCCATGATCTAAGGTTCTAATGGTGAAGCATGAGTAGGAATTCAGCCATGAAAACATATTTTAATGGAGAACAAACAAACTTTTATATTTTTTGTGTGAACTGCCTGGGATAAAGGTATCTCTTATTCATATGAAGCGATGCTGTAATGTGCGCTTTTAATTAACGAAACGAACGGTAAAATAAAAAGAAAAACACCATCCAGCGAGTTCATGTTTACTTTGACTGGATTTAATTGTCGTACAGAAATTCGTAGCTAAATCGTTTTTAGAGAAACTTGTTAAGTGAGCATTTAAACTAATTTTTGGGAAATATCTAAGGACGTTAACAATGAAAGCTTCTCATTTAGCGACACATAATGAAAAGGACCATGACGCCAGGAATCAGCTGTTGAATGTATATTACATGTGGATACTGAGCTGGGATGTGAAGCTATGGGGAGCAGCTGTCTGGAATTAGGTCGGCCCCCAACAAGGCTAACTTTGTTCCCTCAATATATTAACATACTCCTCAAAGTCCCTGCTCCATTCTCTTATCGAAGTCAAACCTCGCTCAATTTAGCTGATAACAACATTCCATCTATACTCAGAAGGTTATCATAATTTTTTTTTTTTTTTTTTTTTTTTTTTTGATTTTATGAAACATTATGTTGATAAGATATGTATTGGTCATACAATTATTTGACGAATATACGAAACATTTCACAGGCCTACCATATATTGACACTATTTTGGTTACATGGGCACGAGGACATTGGATTAAGTACTCCAGTAGACAGCCACGCAAAACAAACAACTATAAAACAAACTTAGACATCGAAAACATGTAAACGACACGTTTCATACATTACGACACACTTATTAAATTATTTACTTATTACACACTGGTGCAGATATTATTTCTAACAATTATAAATTGGTGTATTTATATATATATATATATATATATATATATATATATATATATATACACCAATTTATAATTGTTAGAAATAACATCTGCACCAGGATTAATTAGGTAATGACAGATTTGTATAGACAAATTTATTACACAAAGCGGACATGTTCACACAACGTGGGCGGCGATATAACAGACAAAGCCCGCCGAGTAAGTTTAACAGTGTTCGCAATAACAAACAAATATTATTATTAATGTTACTTAACCATTGTTAGATTATATATCCAACAATAACCAACATTTTCTCATCTCACGGCTCGTTGAGAAAACTTGCACTAGGATGCCGGCGCTAATGCCCCAGATTTCGAAAAAAAAAAAATAAATAAATAAAAATTTACTTGAGAGGAGATCGCTATACGTTGAAATTACGAAGGCAGCTACAGTCAGGGTTCGGTCGTGTGGTATCTTCATAAATCTACACTTTTAAAAATAAAAGGCGTTTTTTTTTTTTTTTACTTATGCCACAAGGAAGTTTACTCATTCCCCTAGAAGAAATGATTGCACATCCGTGCGTCGTTGTTGTCCTTCTCATCGCCCTGATGACAGCGTCAGTTCAAGTCGAACCCAAATCGCAATTTCTTATAACGAAATATAGTATTTTTAAGATACCACACGACCGAATCGTGACTAAATCTACCTTCTCAAAATAAGTTTAATATTATAAATTGGAATATTAAACTCTTATTTTATTTATTTATTTTATTATCTACAAGTTTTATCCCAAAAACATTTAATTTCCTAATTTTATTTTATCTTTATCCGGTTTTTTTTCTGAAACCCTCCTGAATTTTTTTTCATTACTGTTAAAGGGTTACATGTGAGCGTTTCTTGAAAAATGTATGAGTTCACTGCTTTATGATGTAAGAAATTCATCGTTTGAAACCATAAATAGGCTTGCCATATTTTTGGTGAGTGAAACAGGGACACATAATTATGGGTTGGGCACACCGGTAGGGAGGAGGGGTTGGAATAATAATGATACAAATTAGAAGTATAATTGTGAGTTTTAAGACGCCCGAGTAACGGAAGTGAGGGAATCTGGAACTCTTCAATTGTGAGTCTACCCACTTTTTAAAAATAATTTTTGCTACTTAATTTACTTAAAAAATCGCCCAGCCAAAATAGTTGATGCTTTGGACGCTGACAGCGCTTTGCAAGTAGTTCCAACTTTTGCTCAAAGATTACAGTTGAAATACTTCTTAATTCTTTGACACTGTGTGCGTTTGGCAAAAATGTTGATTGTAGAAAAGTAACTGATTCATAAAAACGAAAATTCATTACTTATTACATCTTACGGCCGTTTCCGGGACATTGATAAAACCGGTTGGGACACCGGGACAAGAGCAATACACCGGAACTGTCCCGGTCAAACCGGGACGTATGGCAAGCCTACCCATAAAGCAATCCGGATATGCAGACAAGAATTATCGGCGTTTCATAATCCATAGGCCACAAAAAAAAAGTCCGGTGTGCACTCCGGGGTCTTGGGTTCCATTCCCACTAGTGGTGGTGCCTCTTGGTTTAAAAAAAGAAAAGGCAACGGTCTTAACTTGGCTACAATAGGGTGGTAAATTGTAGATACGTTCCATAAATCTGTGTTTTGCACAAGTGGACCACAAAATTTAAATTTTAAATTGAATGTTTTGAATTTATAGAGGTTATTTCAACACATTCTTTAGGGTTGAACCCACCTTTCTGAGGAATGTGCTGAATAATACAGCTCCTGCGTTTATTTTTGCTCATTCTTTATCTTTTTTTGTCAGAATTATTACGCACTCAGCATCAAATCTTTATTTTTTTCAACTATGTAGCAAATTCAATTTCTGAACAAAATAATTGTATAAGCAAAAATAATCAATACAGGATGGAAACTATTAGGGTAGTCCTACAATTGTGGTTGGTTGGCTGGTGAAGGTTCATCATAGTAAACAGGATGCAAAAACAAGTCAACACACCTCCACTGTTTAATTCCTTTATTTTAACATAACGTTTTCGAGGTCAGCACCTCATCCTCAGTGTCCTTATTTCGTGCGATGGTGTGCCAATACGTAACGCCAACAGAAGCTTGACTGGCTGAAGTTCTACAATTGTGGTTGGTTGGCTGGTGAAGGTTCATCATAGTAAACAGGATGCAAAAACAAGTCAACACACCTCCACTGTTTAATTCCTTTATTTTAACATAACGTTTTCGAGGTCAGCACCTCATCCTCAGTGTCCTTATTTCGTGCGATGGTGTGCCAATACGTAGAACTGTAACTACAACAAGTTGTAGAACTTCAGCCAGTCAAGCCTCTGTTGGCGTTACGTATTGGCAGACCTTCGCACGAAATAAGGACACTGAGGATGAGGTGCTGACCTCGAAAACGTTATTTTAAAATAAAGGAATTAAACAGTGGAGGTGTGTTGACTTGTTTTTGTATCCTGTTTGCTATTAGGATAGTATTTTCCTAATAGTTTCCAGAACCGAAAAAGTGAAATATTAAATAAAATATTATTTATTTGTTTTTGTTTTTTTGTTTCATGAATGAATGAATGAATATTTTATTGCTCTTAAAAATTTACAAATTTACAGCAAGGAGTCTACCACATTTGATTAAGATTATTACTAATGAGAAATAACTGTAGAAGCATTACAAAATTAAACTAAACAAAACTCTAAATATTTACACTATATACAATGAACATCTTTACATGAAGAGAGAAAAAAAAAAAAAGAAAAAATAAATGAATACCCTACTTATACAATCTTACTACTTGTAAAGAAAAAAATAAATAAAGAATTGAACATATATGTGAATAAATAAAATAAGATAAGGAAGCAAAACTTATAATAATAACAAAGATAAATAATATGTATACTTGTACATGTCCCCAATCATACGCACAAACTCACAGCAATTTACATACACACCCACACACACAATTAATTAATGTTTCATGAGCTCAGCAACGAAGGCGATTTGCTCTAATTTAAACAAGCTTATGCAAGTTTCACTGCAAAATATTCAACCACTTTAATAGTTTAACATTTATATATATATGTAAATTGTTGATATTTATGTTTTATTTAAGTTCCTAGTCAATTAAAATATTTTGAGTACAATTTATCATTAAATTTTAGACAAATATTCTAAATTAAAGTTAGTACAACAATTTATTAAGGTATAATATTTTTTTAAATAAGCTTTGTAATTAAGATTATGAAGTTGAAGTGTCTATAAAATATATGCAACAGTAAAGTTTGGATTAAATTATATATTAAAAAGCTTTTATTCATAAAAATACGTAAAATTAGTCCAAAGCCGCCTTCGGTTTTAAATTATTTTGACTTAGAACCCATTTCTATCCCATTACCAAATTTGCTATACAAATTAGTAATAATATGACCTATTATATATAATTTTTTGAAGATGCGTTTTTGAAAATATTTAGATTCAAAATTTTATTTTTGATTTTCAAAAAAATTGTGTTCTGATAACCTATCAAGTGTTGCATGTCGTTTGAAAAGGCATATAAAGAGCTAAACATTGACACCTTCTCCATGTTTGTAACGTAAAGAGTAGAGGAGTTATGACTGTTTAAATGATTTGAAAAAGCGAGATTTTGACAGCTTTTTGAAAACTTTGTGTGGTCGTATTTTGAAAACCGTTTTAGATAAAAATTTGAAATTTGGTATTTTATTTGTCCCAACACCTACTTTGGGTGTACCAATTTTCATTAATATCGGAAAGGATGAGGTCAAAAAGTGTGTTTGACATGGAATGACCCCTTCTCTACATTTGCCATCCTCTTATACACGTTTTCTGCGGGGTTCAATAAATCGCGCAAATCTTGCCACAAAATATTAAATAAAGTAGATAAAATGTTAAATTAAATAAAAATTAAAAACGTCCAACTCGCAGGAACTGCGCCATCTTAGCGTGTTTCCACCCCCTAGTGTCATTTGTAAAGCTTGGAATATCTGGTAAACAGTTAATATTTTGTTTTGATCTTTTGTGAAAAATGTGTAGATCTTTGAAGACTTGAAGACTGTCCTAAGATGTAGGAAGTTGGTAACAGCACAATTCAGTCCTCAAATATATTTTTATTTTCAAGCAACATAGGGTGCGGCATGCAGCACACTAAGTTATTTATTAATTGTCACATAAACGTTTCGGCTATAAGCCATTTTCAATTTGTACAAGCAAGAGTTTAGGCGCCGTAATCCATAGGAAACTGAGAGCGGAAATTACTCCTTCCAGCCTTCTAAAAGTTCGCTCTAAGAAAACACTATTACAAAAGTGTTTCCTATTTAATTACCTTGTTTTAGTAAAATTTTCATTTTACATTTAAATAATAATGAATCATGCCGAAAAATTTGAAAAGAACGAAGCCGACACTTGCGAATTTTAAGCACCGCCATAAGGTTCACGTCATGAGCGGATTTCCTCCTTGTGGAGGGAAGGAGGAAGCGCGCTAAAATTGACCCCAAAATGGTATGTATGTGAATTTGTTTTTCTAATGGAAATACCAAATAAGTACTTATTTTGTATAAGATTTGTCGATGCGCCGTAAAAAAAACAAAACAAAACAAAACAAATAAGTACTTATTTTCACAGACAAATGAAAACTGGAAAAGTAGACATTTCACTTTCAATAGAATGAAAAAGTTACGAAACATATCAGACAGCCAGTATTACAAATGAGTTGACAACTACACTTCCCTGCTATCGGCGTTTTATAATAGTCTTATCAGTACCTCCCACCTAAACAACTACCTTAGACTTTCCCTCGTCTCAACCGTGGCATTACTTAATATTTTTCTCACTGCTTTAGACATTTTCGCCTAATTCAAATAAGATATTTGGAATTATAACCCGTTTGTGTTGTATAGTATGGCAACTTAATTATCCTGAGGCGCCAAAAAACAAAAAGTCTTTATGAAGTAGATAGTAGTAGTAGAGCAATCTGAGTGGTAGCTGACAACATTGGGCGACAGCATTCTCATAAAACCAATAATAGGCTATTTTTTTAAAAAAAATCAGGTTTGGTGGTTTCCTGAGTGCAAACAAAAGGGGAACATCGCCAAGCTGTTCATTTATTGATTTCTTTTAAGTTAATAGTCACTAATTATAAATCACATAATAGCCACAACTTATAAATTTAATCCGTAATGTTCCGTTGTTATCAAATGCAGTAAATTACTTATATTTCTCTACAAAACACTTCCGAATCCTTAGAATAAGATAACGAATTTGTATTCAACACTATTGGACTTTTTTTCTTTTTTTTTTTTTTTTTATCATGTCGAGGTCTTTATTTGTCCAAAAACGCACTTAATGACTTTTACCTAAAAGTCGACAATTTACAAAGTTGTAAACGTAATTTTATTATTTTACGGCAAAATAAATTTTCATTTGATTGAAAGTATAAAAAAAATATTCAAAATATTAACTTTTTCTTCAAAAATTGTACCTTGTTGAAAAAAATTAGAGTGATAGGATTGTCTATCCTATAAAAAAAGTTGTAAGATTGGATACAAAATCACAAAGTTTCATTTATTTTCTGAATAAGTAAAATAAATACTTTTTTTTTTTTTTTTTTTTTTTTTTTTTTTTTTTTTAAATGAAAGTACTGACATTAGGCCATATTGAGGTCTCCCGTGGTCTAGTGGCTGGCGCACTAGATTCATTAGCGGGAGATGGAGGGTTCGGTCCCCACCGGCGCACAGTGTAACGAAGTAGTGAGGATTATGGACAAAAATCATTAACCACTTTCAAATAAACATTTTTATTAATTAAAATCAACCCAAAACAAGGTAACAATAGTATAATAATGCATACTTTACGGCTATAATAATATTAATTATAATATTTGTAATATTAATAAAAATAACATTGCAGGTAATAATATTATTAATAACAATATTATTAAATATATTATAACTCTAACATATAATGTAGTAATAGTATAGTAGTAAATTATACTTATAGTAATATTGCCATAGAAAGATAATATTTTACCATTTTCTATGAAATTATGAAATAATTTCTTAATTTCGAATCTGAATAGTTTTTGGATTCTAGAGAATGTAACAACGCTGTAAACTCTTTTTTATGTCTGCCTCTAAGGAAGCCGGAAGGGCCATCAGGGCGTGAATATCTTTTCTCTTGTTAAAAATTAATAACAATTTCTTCTAAGTTGATATATTGTTTCAACCAGTATTTATATAAGAGTTTTTTCCTCTGCGGTGAACACGTTGCTACATTTTTTACATTTAATAAAGGACTAAATTGGCAGTCTTCCTAATATTGCTTAATATTTCTTTAGAAGCATCCTGCAGACCAAATTGAATCATTTGCCCGAGGATTGATACCGTTTTCTTGGATTTATCAACATTTTTTCAAATTTGGAAGAAGAAATTAAGTGATGGATCTAAAAATAAAAATCTTTGGAATCGGCAAGTTTTGGCAAACTAAATTGCCCTCAGTACATTATACTTGAGGTAAACTTTAAGCTCTAAAAAACTTGAGATGTGTTCAGATGAAGTTTTTTTGCTATGGTCTTTCAAAGTTTTGTACTTAAGAATAATGTCAAAGATCAATGAAAACTAATTCAGGATAAATAATAAGGGAGTAATTACCCGTAATCAATTATATCAGATAAAAAGTCCGTCACGCAGGAGCTGCATAACTAAGCACTTTCCTCAGAATGTTATCTGAAAAGAAATATTTTTTTATACCATCAAAAACAAAGATTAACAACACTTTTCTTCGACTGTTACTAATGAAATTTCTTGGTGCAAAACTGATTATACTCTTATACATATCTGTCAAAGCAAGCTAAATTATCTGAATCTTAATTTAAGAAAAAATAATAAAAACGTATTTTTAAAATTAATAAATAATTAAAAAATAGTTCTTGTATTGGTAAGTAAATACAGATAAAATTTTGTAGCCAATGAAAGTCTACTCAGGAACGATTACACTAAGTGAAATTCCCAGGCTAAGAAAAGTTTTATTCCATAATCTCCAGTGAAATCTAATTGGGGCAACACTGATTAAACAAGAAATCCTGAGAAAGTTAACTGAATCTACCTTTAGTTAAAAATAAAGGACTTCATATATCATTAAATAGTAAATAATTTTAAATAACTTGTGAGAACACAACGAGGAAGATCCAAAAGATAGTACAAACTGCTATGATTTCTGTCATGGGTGGGGGGGGGGAACTTGGCAACACTGTTCAGAGGTAGGGAGAGTGATAGGTTGCCAGGCGGAAGCAGCCAAGGTGAGGGAAAGAAGGTCTGCCACGTGCTCTAGAGAAGGTAGAGAGACACAGTCGGTTTCCAGAACTGCCTAGGATACATTGAGCTCGAAGGAGGAGCTTGGAGAGTAAACTTGTGAGAGGAGCTTGTTGCACAGACTGCTAGCTAAGGGCGGAGGTGGCGCGATCTACCTAGTTCCCGCGCATGCTGGACCCCTTCCACAGCCCGGCAAGGCCCTTTCTCGTTCGAGCCGTCTCTCTGGAAGGAACTCTCCTCTCTCGCTCACCGGTCTCTCTGCCTGCTTCTTAGCATTTTTTATTGTTCTTGTGTTTAGAGTGTAATTCAATATGAGTGATACCGCTGCAGAAACCAAGTGAGTGCTCTTTGGAAATGATTTTGTCTACTACTGTGATATTTAAATTGTAAAAGGAGTGTTTGAACATTTTGGCGGGCACCGGCTCTAGTACAATATGGCCGGTGGCGTCTGTTTTGAGCTAATACTGTTTTAAGTTTTTATTATTGTAACTTGTTTGTTCGCATTAATACCCTTCAGTCAATCGATTGCCTTTCCTCGCGCGGCGAATGATTATATTTGAATTTTTCTGTTCCTTTAGTCGAAGCATGCGTGATGGCATTTTCTATGTCAACGTTATTTATTCTCGAATTTATGTATGGCGCGACTAATTTTTTTCATCACGCTTTTGACGTTTTATTAATAATTGATCCAAAATACCATGTATCTCAGTTTATCCCAGAATATATTTTTATTAACTTTCCATTGAAGTAATCAATCGTTTTCACTATCGATTTAGCGGGGGCTCTTAAGGCATTTCAAATTCCTCATTCAGATGGACCCAGTTTTGTTTGTACTTGGTGAATTTTTCAGCAATCTGTTAGCTTCATATACTCCGGTTCCAATTAAATTTAATTGCTGACCTTCGCATTTACCATGTAATTATTCTTGTATTTGATTTGCTCCTTGCACAATTGCAGGGAGACCCAAGTTGCTGCTTCTCCTGAGAAGAAGGAAGTAGTTTGTGAAAGGAAGCCAAAGGAGGCTGCCAAAGAGGAAGCAAAGCAAGAGAATGGAAAGGAGAAACCAGAACAGAATGGAGATTCCAAAACCAGTGAGGAAGAAGAATCAGAGGAAAAGCCATCAGAGAATGGAGATTCCACAGGTACTTTACATACTACGCCATATGTGTGCATACATTTAATCTTTTCTGTAACTGTCATCTCTAAGCTTTCTCTTACTGATAATAATCTTTTTTCTTTTTTTTTCAATTGAAAAAAGAAATATATTTTTGAATTTCAGGAATTTGTTATTGGTACATTTAGTTCATTAAATTATAAGTCAAGGTAATGTCATTTATATTCATGTTGGATTATTAACTTTGGCATGAGAGAATACATTTTCCTATTTGCTGGGGAGAATTCCACTAATTCTTGGTAAATAAAAGATCTTTCTGTTGATACTGGTCCCTATGATAGATTGCCATCTTCACGTTTGAGAAGTACTAGAATAAATCACCCATTCGGAAAAAGAAATCAATCCTGCTACTCCCTAGTATCTATTAATCACTCAGATCGTTAGCTGAAGAAAGTTCAATCAGAAAAAGAAAGAACCTTTTATTCGGCTAGAACTAAATTTGTCTTTTAGAAATTTGTAAAAATAATATATTCTCGCATGATGTACAACATTCATTGAATTTTAAAAATAACTACCTTATTTTGGTTATATGGCAAATCAACTTCAATTTATTTTGTTCGAAGTATTAAAATTATTTCTCAATATGTAGATTTTATAGAAAACATCTTTTTCTAAAATATGGAAAAGTTGATTTCACAGTTTTTATTTTATTTCCATTGCACCATAACACGTGTTAATATTCCAAACCATGGACATATAACATGTTGGTTTTTATTAATGAATTCGTCCATTGGAGAATTATCAGTATTTGTCAAATTATTTATTTGTGTCCTCTGTAAGCAAAGCAGTTTTTTGTAATAAAATATGATGCATTCCTAAGTAGTTTTGACGAGAGCAAAATGTAGAATCTGGTTTGTTATTTCTATTGAGTTTACGAGACATTTCCATTCTATTTGTACTAAATCAGACGTTATTCATGAAATATACTACCCCATCATTGTTCTAGTATGATGTTAAATAAAATGTTATTATCTAAAACTTCCCTGAATTAGTAAGCTTGTATGTTACATATTTTCAGTTAACTTTTTCCTTTTTTTTTTTTTTTTTTTAATTTAAATTATACCACAATTTAAAAAAAAAAATGACTTGTCAATCCACTTTATTCCTACTTTGCCGGGTTCTCATATCAATTATCTAGATAATACTCACATGTTAACGTAGCAATAATGTGTTTTTTCAATTAAATACAGTCTTCATCTTCTAAAGGGTACATACATAAAAGTAATCCTTATACAATATAGTGGAATTATTTTTTTTTTTAGCTCAAAATAGAATATTGTTTGTGCTGCTTATTTTCTTCTTATAATGTTCTCTATAAATTACTAGAGGATTTTTGCAACACAAGCTCTCTGTAATATTAACTGGCTTACTGTATATTTATCATTGCTAGAAAAAAAATGTATATTTTCTCTCTTCCCCTCAATAGCTTCCTGAGTGTCTCTTCCAGCTACTACATCTATCACTAGATTTTATTTCCTCTCATTATTTTTCATGGTCCTTTTGAAAACAAAAAATTATTTTTAATAATATTAAGATTTGAATATTTAAACCTCCCTTTTATGGTAGTGAACTCTTGATTGCCTTGAAGTCAGATAAGACAAATTTTGTAAACACTGTTACCAGTTATGCACAAATGATGGCCAGCCTGGAGCGGTATTATTGTTTTAAATTCCTTTTTTTTAGTAATATCCTGAGCATATTATATTACTCCTTAACTTACATCTGTAGCAACTTTTCTATTATGATATTGTCCTTTCACGGTAGTCAATATTCATTATTTTAATAGCTATTGTTGTGGACACCCTACTTACTTTTTTTTTTTTATTTCTCACAACTATTCCCTTATTAAGGAGTGTTCCATTTTTTGGACTCGCGGTTCTAATCTTTTTAATCTCAAAAGTATTCTAATAAAAGATATGTTTACAATTTGCTTTATTATTTTATATTTATCTTCATCTTTCTTTTACGTTAGAGAGAATATGATGGTGTTTATGCAAAATTTGTATTTACTTTTCCTAATTTAAAAGAAAAATTATCATTTTCACTAATTAATTATTTATGAGTGGCTGCTGTTTCCTCTCAAAATTTGTTTTTCCTTATTATTAAGCTGAATGTGTGACTGATATGGGGTCAATTACCTTCAGGTTACTCACCTTCATATTGAGAACTATTCTTTTCCTATCTGCAAATGTGAAAGCAACCTCCCTCCCCCTCTCCTTCTGAGAATAGACCCATCTGCCTTACTAAGGAGGGCGTATGTTCTTCCTTTAAAATCTTTTTTGATATTAAATATAAATATATTAAGTAAAATGTTTGAATTTTTTAATCAGAGCTGTTTCTGTTAGTATTTTGTCTTCATCCCGAATGTTTTTGTTAAAAAATACACCTTCGGTGAAACAAACAAATTAAATGGAGCTTAATAACATTTTAAAATTTTAACATGTTAAAAATTTCTCCCATGAAATAATCAAACGCATGAGTGCAAGAATTTTTATTCAACAACTTAAATTTCTTTAGCTTGGTGCTAAAATAAAATTTTTCAATTTATTTCTTAATCCTACTGATTTTTAACTTGTAAATTCAGGACTGTAGGTAAAGTGTATTCACACCTTCTTTAATAATAAGTTAATGGAGGCCCGGTGGTCGTGAGTGTTAAGGCATGAGCACTTGACACTCTGTGCCAAAGGGTCATGGGTTCGATTCCCACTAGGGGTGGTGGCTTTTCTTTAGAAAAAAGAAAAGGCATCAGCCCTATCCTGGCTCGAAAAGGTTGGTAACCTATAGATAATCTGCGCTAAAATCCTCAGTTGATAATACTTGGACATTAAAATTTAAACAAATTATAAGTTATGTTCAAGACCTTAAGCACTGAGAACCACCAGGCCTCCTATATATGTGTACATATATGAGGCCCAGTGGTTGGATGTGCTAAGGGCTGTTTACTCCGTGCTTAAAGGTTGTAGGTTCGATTCCTGCTTGGGGTTGTGGCTTCTCTGAAGAAGAAATGCACCCTCAGACAGGTGACCATGATTATTATTTTATTTTATTTTATAAAGCTTTTGTTTGTGTGAGCTATTCAGGCGAATTAAAACTCGTTGCCGCCTCAGCCCAATCACCCTGTCAAATTACCGTTTGTTTTTATACCTCTGTACATTCCCAAGAGCTTGTTTTAGCAAAATTAGTTCACTTTTAGCTCCTAAAGAGATAACATATTATATTAGTGTTTTGTTTTTTTATTTAGAAAAACATTTGTATAAGCCAACCACTCTCAACTGCTGTACAAGTCAACGGTAGGGAAAAGTTCATTATAAAATAAAATAATAAACGACAAATGTTTTTCTAAATTTATTAAAACACTAATATAATATGTTATCTCTTTAGGAGCTAAAAGTAAACTAATTTTGCTAAAACAAGCTCTTGGGAATGTACAGAGGTATAAAAACTAACGGTAATTTGACAGGGTGAATGGGCTGAGGCGGCAACGAGTTTTAATTCGCCTGAATAGCTCACACAAACAAAAGCTTTGTTCAAATTACATCTAGTAATGGGCAGGAATACTAGAAGTATGCTGTCATAACACTAGATAGCTCTTAAGTTGTGAAATGAGAAGAGAGAGATACACCGAGCGCTTTACTGCTGTTCAAGTAAATGGTATGTGAGTCCTGTCTTCCTTCGAATTTTACACAGGTGCCAACCACTCTCAACTGCTGTACAAGTCAACGGTAGGGAAAAGTTCATCATAAAATAAAATAAAATAATAAAAAAAAAAAATATTAAAATCATGGTCACCTGTCTAAGGGTGCATAATTTCTAAATATAATTAAAATCCTCCCCCTACAAAATCTAGAAATATGGTTAAAGTTGTATGTGTTTTTCTAGGAAGTTTTAGTTCTTGACAAAAACTGTATACTGAAGTTAAAAATGATTCAAAAGAATGACTCTTAAACAGAATTAATTTGCATCCCTAATATTATACGTTCTGCTACCCACTTTTTGTTTGCCGTTTTCTTTGGCGTTATTTTCATTTTTTTTCATTTCTGCTTTTTAGATGTGTGCTCGCTCCCTCAAAAGAGGAAGTCTGAAGCTGGCGGGGACTCTACAGACTCTCCAGCATCTAAGGAAGGTGCAAGTCCTGAAAAGAAGGCCAAGTTAGAGGAGAAAGTGGAAAATGGTGAAGCTGAAGCAAAGGCATAAACTAATTTTCCAGTTTTTTTTACCTAGACTGTTATACAGCGTTACTTTCAACACATCAGCATTTGTAATATATATGTGACTTAAATAATTTTTTTTATATCATTCCTTTGTACTTAGTTTTTAAATCGAAACATATCTAACACTTTTTTTTCGGGGTTGTGAAGTTTTAATTAATGATATATTTAGTTTATTAGTTATATATGATTTGTTGTACCTGTGAGGTTTTTAATTATTATTACTTTTTCTTTTTGTACAAATTAGTTTAAAGTTAAATACTTTCTTATTCAGCTAAATACTTTTCTAATATGTTAATGTTCTTTATTTTTGTTCAGTGAGAGACAAGTATTTGTCAAACAAGGCATTAATTTGTAGTTTTGAGATAATATCTCAATGAATTCAGTATTATACATTATGACTTTATTCAAATCAGAAGTCATCTACATTACAAAGTTCAATTTTCTAAGCATGTACCTTGAAAGACGTATTTACATAAAAACTAAAAAAACTTTGGCACTCTGATTTCAGATGTGTAGTTAATCAGATAAGGACTTTGAATATTACCAAGCATTTACCTTCTACTGCCAGTTTAGTTGAGATAATAAAATTGTTATAGTGTACAAATTAATCCTATTTTATGTGTTTAAAAGAATTTAGCTCTTGTTTGATATCAAGTTTATCTGTTGACCGTTTCCATTTTTGTACAGATTTAATATAATCCAACAAGTCTACCTTTATTCTGAATGACAATCGTTCTTTCACCTTCGTGAACACTTGGTTTGACTTGTAAATGTTTTTGTCGCATCGACAAAGCATTATACCCACATGTTCTAATACCTGTGTGTAAGTTTTGACACAATAAATTTTGTTTCCAACATACTTGTTCTTTATCTTCCCCAGTTCTCTTTCAGGTTGTGAAATAATCAGTTCTGAATCTATGATCCATACACAATTCTTTGTATTATTTAAGTTGTTATTTAATCACAAAAAGAAACCTAATTGCATGTTGATTATTATAACATCAAAGTTTTCTTCTGTGTTATGAAGATATATATATATATATATATATATATATATATATATATATATATATATATATATATATATATATATATATATATATATATATATACATATATAGAAATATATTTAGACTTCCCCTATTTAATTATAGAACCTTTAGGTAAAACTAATGGATTGAACTATATATAACACTAAATTAGTTCAATCCATTAGTTTTACCTAAAGGTTCTATAATTAAATAGGGGAAGTCTAAATATATTTCTTCAAAAGTGTCCAATTGCTCTACTCGGACAGTACTACAGTAAACTTCCTTTAATCCGGCTCGTTTGGGACTTGAAGCATACCGGATTATCGCATGTATGTAAAAAAAAAGGATAGATATATAAATTTAACGAAATGTAGACCATAAGACTAGTACTTATTTAATGCAAAATGACTAAAATAAACTTGACACTGTTAGAATACAAAAAAGTATGTATACATAATTGATTATTTAAATTGTCCCGTTGAGCAAGATGTTCTCAGTCGAGCAAAAGCTATAAACTGAACTGGCAACAAGTACCTATTTGATCACAGAGTGGGTATCCGGGAATTTGTCTACAACCCTTTTGGGCACCATGGAGGTGTTAGGGGAGATTTTGCGGAATAGATGCATAAGAACTGAAGAGGGGCACTTTTCATGTTTGGCCTTGACACCCCTACCGAGGGGGATTAGAGGAAGTTTACTGTAATTTTTTTTTTTTTTTTTTTTTTTTTTTTTTTTTTTTTTTTTTTTTTTACGGCGCATCTACTTCTTGGTCATTTACTGTAATCTAAATGATTCCAAGAGACCTTGAATCATGAAGGTCCTTAAAATTGAAATAAAACTTTTATCAGCATTATTCTCTTTTTTTCAAATTTTCATTGTTTAGAAAAATGCTCATCTGCTTAGAATTCAAATACAGCAAATTGTTCCTTCGGTTAACTTAAGTCTTTAATCTAATGGCTACTCAGCCTCATAAGCAATAACATTAGCTTCATGTAAATCTGATACTATGCTGTAATTTGAGGCTATGGCTCCTTAAGGGAAAAATCCGATCAGATATTCATCGACCATCAGAAGGAAAACAAACTCAAGCATCTTAACGCAGGCCCGATTCACGGCCGTTCAAACATGTTTGTTTCCAGACCGATATCGGTCGCCCGACGCTTCACAAATTGAGTGCAAGAGTTGACAAGGAATTATTAATAGAGCTGGTAAGGAATGATCCTAGCCTGTGCTATGAGATGCTTATGCCTGTAGGATCAGCGGGAAATCTTATCACAACCGAGACATTCAAATTGATTTTTTTTTTATTTAATAATTTTATGTAGTAAACATTTTTTTCCCTCATAGAATTATTTTTCTTTAAACACCTAAACTGTGTTTATAATAGTTTTTTTTTTTTTTTTATTTTGAGTAATTATTCTTCACTTAGATAATGACTTTCTTCACGTTAATAATATTTACTTACTCCTGATTAGGTACTGATTGATAATTATAATTACTTATATAGTACGATTTTTCTTTGGGACTGATACCCTTCCGAAAGTTTGATTGGCTTCTCAACTACTTTTTTTTTTTTTTTTTTTTTTTGTATTAAGGGCAATATCAACCACAATGGGTCATGGTCACCATGTGAAAGTAAGACCCAAGAGGGTACTTAACGTATTAAAGTTGTCATTTAATAGTTATTGATGTTGTTGTTTGTTGCAATATGGAGACATTTACAATTACTATAAATTGATATTAGAATAAAAATTAGATAATAATAAAAAAAAACGAAATATTGAATAATAATTATAAAATAAAATAAAATAAATAAATAAATAAAAAAATTTATATAGTGACAGGTTAAAATAAAAATAGCTGTTGAGAATAACATTAATTTCTAGATGCGGTTATATTAGTAGTATCGAAACACAAGAACGCCTATATTATTTCGTTAACTGTATTATGTTGGAATATTCTGTGTCAGCAAAATACAGTTTTATGTTAAATTTGTAGCCTCTAGGAATTTAAACAGGTTAATGATTTTTTCTGGATAAGCCCCTAGAATTTCGTCTAAGGTGCCATCAATTTTGAACCGATTCCTTTCAGATTGGTATGCTAAGCACTCTGTAAGTATATGCTTCACCGTGAGGAGGACTCCACAGCTTATACAGTTGGGTGGTTCATCTTTAGACATGAGGTAAGAGTGTGTAAGCCTTGTATGCCCTATTCGCAAATTGGCTAACACAACCTCTTTCCTTCTGGTTGGACAAACCGAAGATCTCCAAGTCCTGGGGGGTTCCCTTTATTTCCCTTAGTTTGTTATCAGAAGTTTCCCTCCATGTTCTTTCGCACTGAAGCCAGATTCCGTCTTTTACTTGAGCTAAAACATAGGACCGTGGAATGAATGAATAATGTACTCCTTCCTTTACACTGCTCTTAGCTAATTCGTCGAATCTCTCGTTGCCTGGAATGCCACAGTGGCTCGGAATCCAAGAGAAGCTAGTTAGGCATTTCTTTTGCTGGAGATTATATACGGCGGTGAAAATATCGGCAATAAAATCCCATCCTGGGGGGTTAATTTGTCTAAAGATTTAAGTAACTGAAGGCATATACCATCCTGTGCATTATACAATGGTTTAACTATTACTGCATAGCTCTATGCCAGACTTCTATTGAACAAGAAAAATATTTATTTTCGACAACCTTAAGAAATATAAAAATGATTGTCAAAGAGCTTTGAAATTTAAAGTAACATATCTAACAGTAGTGGATATATATTTAAATTTAGTAATGAAAAATTGTTTTATTGTATATACAGAGAATTACTTAAATTCTACTGACTGGTTTGGCCAACCAAGCCCATTAGTAAGTCGATGGAAATCTGTCAGTGTAGAATTGAAACAATGATAGAAGATTTTGTAAATATCAAATCTGTATCAGTGTATCAATTAAAAAAAAACAATGTACAATTTATTGTTTTCAGCCCTTCTGGCCAACAGTTCAGCACAAAATCTTGGATTTTTTTTTTCTATGGCCATTTGTTCTGGGCTATTTACAGGTTGCCGCCCTTTAATATTGTTAGCTTAAGCTGTTATATTATTTTGGATTATATGAACCATAACTTCAATGTTTTTAAAGTTATGGTTCAATATGGTGGCTGCCATCAGTTGGAAGTCGGGTCAAGTACGCAGGTATGTAAACATTTATTAAATGTATACGTGGTAAATACAGGTTTTCATTAATGAGTGAATACTGCTTGAAAAATGAACCTTTGGGAAATAGCAATGAACAGCCACCAGATGTTATCAACGACAATTTTCATGTGAAAAGAGTTGCCAATTAAATTATTTTGTACCAATTAGATTACTTTATTCAGGAACTCTGACCTATGGTAGGAACCCAGATTGGTTTTCAATGTAAATTGTGGGATAGTATAGAACTTGTTTATTGTCTTTTCTTCTATGTTAAATTTGCAGAAATTAGGTCTGGTGACAGTGATCATGAAAAAAATAAATAAATAAAACAGTTTCAGTGAGGACGACAAATAAAAAAAAAAAAGTACTCAACATGTAAATAATAATACATTATACCTATAGAGAATATTAAAATTAGACACACAATTTGTAAATTATAATAAAAATTCTAAAAAAACTTGTAGTACATAAATGGTAGCTTGGCGGACAACTGTTATCCACAAAAAAAAGTAGCACCTCTCTTCTCAGAAGGTAAACGTACATTCTGTCCCCTGTCTAGGCTTCCCCCTTTCGCGAAGACTCCTGGTTCCACACCCTCGTCACTGCTGAAACATACACAGGAGCTGATAATAAGGGTGTGGATGGCTATTGTCATCCAAGCGACCACTCGAGGGTTAAGGAAGTTCTGTTTTTTTTTTTGTGTTTAACGGCTTATCAACAATTAGGCTATTAACGCCGGGGGCTAAGGAAGTGTGAGCACTTTTCAGTATAGATCGCTAGGAATATTCTAACCAGGGCCTTTAAAGTTCCCTAGTATAAGAGACCAATGTCCACACAGAAACCCTGTACAAGGCTCTGAAATGATAGTTCTACAGGCAATTAAATATAGGAATATCTTGTAATTTACTTCTCAATATTACATTAATTACTTTAAGTTATATTAAAAGTCTGGAGGTTAGACCAATCACTTTATTCTTCAGATATTAATATATTAGTCTGCCCAGCAAAAGCTGCATAACTATGCACATTCCTAAGTAAGATGGTTAGTTTAAGTCGCATTCCTCAAGATGTGATTAACATTTTAATTTTTGTGCCGCAACCCTGTCTACTTTTACTGAAACAATGTATTAAAATATTAGCTGTATAAAAAAAAAAAAAAAATAATTAAAAGATAAAAATATGAACATGAAAAAGCTCACATTGGCATAAAAGTTGCAACATGATGCTTCATAAAGTGACATTAAATAAAAATATATGAGAATCATGTTCAACATTAAAGACAGTCAATGTCGATGTGGTCATCTGGAGTAGTTCTGTCCATATTACCTACCAGTTTTTTTCTTATACATACAAAAAAAAAATATGTCAAATAGAATCAAAACCTCTCTTCTACTTCTTCTTTTAAAATATGTCATTGCATTCCAAGGGAAGACCTGATGTTGATTTATTATTGAACATTTATTCATTATAATTTCATTACTGTTATGGAGAAAAAAAAATCCATCTTCTTAGCACGTTTCCGTTCATATCCCTTGTGCCATTAGTAAAGGAAAGAAGCAGTTATTGGTGGACTTTAATCTTTCGTGAAAAAACAAAATAATATCTAGAGAAGGAAGATTTAAGGCGCCACAACAGGAAACTGACAAGTATCTTAAGCGGAAATGACTCCTCCTGTCTTCTCAATGTTTGCTCTAGGAAAACACTATTAAAAGTATGTTTTACTAAAATACTTATTTTATTGTTAAAAGCAATTAAAAAAAAACAACAACAACCAATTAAAAAGTGAATCAAACAGAGACAAAACTCTGTTCAAAAGAACAAAACTAACACTTTCAAAGTTATAAGCACTTATTTTTACGATTGACATCTCCCCATCTAAGTTTGCTTCAGAACCTTTTTTGCAGAGAATGTAGTATTTAAGAAAATATACGAAGATCCTAAAACTTTTCATGTCTATTAATAACGATTTTTTTTTTTTTTTTTTTTTTTTTTTTTTTTTTTTATAATACTTCCTTAACTCAAAATGTAACCAAACTTTAGATATCTTAGTTTAGATGAATTTTAAACAAGTAGAACATTTTTTCAATTGAATCCAACAATTCTTTCTTTGTTCGCTGGGGTTCACATATTTTGTTTGTGATGCGGATTCTCTCCAACGGAGCAATATTTTGCCAGTTTCCTCTCCGGCTTCCTTCCTTGGCATTTCCTTGCTAACCACCAAGGATGCATGAAGAAAGACTGAGAAAACCTAGAAACGTGAAATATTACAGCATGGAGAAGAGCAACATTGCTGGAGAGAGAAGCCGTATCACAAACCAAATATAAATATATACTTCAACCACCTCTATTTTCATGATCTGAGTTCTGAAAAGTGAAAATTTTTAGTCGGCACTTCTCGATTGCGTCATGAGGTCGCTCCCCACACGCTAAAAAAATATTTCTTCTAAACCAAAGCTTATACAATCATTCTAAGAAAACTAAAATAGTCATGTTTTTAAGTTTAAATTTGTAAAATATGAAAAGAAAACTGTTTATATAGTGTTATAATCATTCCGGAGCCTGAATGTGGTGCATTCTAGCCATTGAAAAGAACAGACACCTGCAGAGTTTTTACCAAATTCATTCAACCTGTAATTGTATTCCTTTATATAAATTTACTACTGTTTTCCCCTTATCATACATGTTATTATTTTTCCTTATGCTTTACTTACTTTACTATGCAGCACTACAGCCCGAGGTGGGCCTTGGCTTCCTGTATAATAGCATGCCAATCATTCCTATGCTTCGCACTATTCTTCCAATTTCTCACAACAAGTACTTTCAGGTCGCTCTCAACATCCTCCAGCCATCTTTCCTTATGCTTTACAATGAATTATTTCTGTTAATTTCCTCTTTTCCATTTACCACTAGAGCAGTAATCTGTATACCTAGAGTAATTTTAGAATGCCAGTAAAAGAAGACCACTTGCTTCTACATCAACTTCTAAATTCTATAACAACTTAACACAGAACTCAGTAAAAAAAAAAAAAAAAAAAAAAAAAAAAAAAAAAAAAAAAAAAAAAAAAAAAAAAAAAAAAAATAGTGAGTAAGATTTTACAAAATAATACAATTGTTGAAAGAAAATAAACAAGTTATTAAATTAGATTATAATTCAATTAACATCTATTTTACCTCCTGGGGGATTCAGAGCAAAAAATCAGTAGAAACAAGTTGTGGCTTAACTGGAGTGTGCTATTGGAATATTAGTGGAGGAAAATCATAGAAATATCTTCCTTTACTTAATCTAATGTGTAATGTACATTCTTTTAGGAATGACAGTGCTATTTCAAAGTGAAATATATCACCTTGTACAAGCAGTAGTATGTTTGCTTGAATACTTCTTTGCAATAAATATTAATTTGAATGAAAAGAACATTATATAGACCAATGACGAAGAGATTAAAGGTTGTTATAGTCAACATATTCATTATTGTTGTTTTCCTTTATAGTAGCATGGGCGTATATAGAAAATAATTTCGGGGGGGGGGGGGGCTGAGACCATTTCCGGCGTATGGAATACTAACCATTTAGATCTTGGAAGAGTTTTAGCCAACTTAAACGCTATTACACCCAAAATAGAATATGTTTTATGAACTAAATGATCTTATTTAATTTATTTTTAAGTGTTTTATGAACCCTTATTTATTTATTATTATATTTATTATTTTTATTATTTATTTATTTATTTTTACGGATCAAATCAAAATTTCGGGGGGGGGGAGGCTGCAGCCCCCCCTTATATACGCCCATGATTAGTAGTTAGCCAATGAAGGCTGGCTAAGAATTAATTGTCAAGTTCAGAATGAAGTAGTGTGCTTTCAAGGGAGACCATCCCAGGATATGACTGCCCATATCAGCCAAATGGAGAGCTTGCCAAGTGGAATTGTTTCATCATAAATTGACGTCCATCGTTGGGGGGGTCCCTTTCTGACCCAGACGTACCAATTTTTTAATTTTCCCGGTAGACCATTGAGAGTAAAAAAATCATTGCAGGAGAACTTCAGAATTCTTTTTTCCTCTTAACGCCCTCAATAATTCTCGATGTTTCTTATTTTACTTTCCTTGGAAGTCCTTCTAAGGTTTGATATAAATAATAACATCTATCAAACAAATTATGTAAAGTATATAGTTTTGGGTGAGGGGCGTTTTGTTCCAACATTTAGTTTTATTTTTAAAAAGCTTATTGATTGCTTTAATCGATAGTATTTTATAATTGACTGGCACATCATAATTTATTTTTTGCGAAATGTAAATTTAAGATATTTTATTGTTTTTTGTTAAAAATTCATTTACTCATAAGGACCATAACTGTTTTTTTTTCGTTTCTAAAAGCATCAGATACATTTGTTTTGAATACGATTGCACGCATGTTTATATGAGGTTGTTGAAATATAAGCGGCTTTGACATTGACTTTTTGTAAGATTGGTTATGTTTTGATATTCGTATTTTTGTACATTGTTAAGATTAGATTTTGACTAGGTTTATTCAAATTGTCTAATATTATTCACTTTGCACGTGATGTAACCAAGGTAATAAAAATCTTTGAAATGAGTCTAATATTTTTTTTCTTGTTCACTCCACTTCACTTACAATATTTTCATCCTACTTTTCGTACCCAGTCATCAAATTTGTATAAACTTGGAAGTAGTTTTAAAGCAATTCCTAACCTTCTAGTATAAACTCAATTGAAACTGTTTAGTTCAATGTAGTCAGGTGTCTGTGCTTATTTGTATTCACTTTCAAATTATAGATCCATGCTGATATAAAACAATGGGAATGAAAAAACATGGGTCAAAGAAAGAAGCTCTTCCCCTAGAGAATAATAAAAAGGAGCCTCAGAGGCTGACATGGAAATGTAAGTTTTAAAATTACCTATTCAGTGTATAGTATTACTGACGAAGAATTATATATTAATGAATTCACTTTTTATGCACAACCACGCCTTAAAACTTCCCCTGATAAAATTGCAATTTATATAATTTCAGGATTATGTGTATTTGTTTGAATATAGACCAGTGGAATATAAGTTTTCTTAATAACAGTTATTTGTACAGCCTGCATGCAAAATGTTTTCTATTTATGTATCCCAATGAATTAATCTGAAATACATTACTGTGGATAAATTAGTAAATCGATCAAATCTAAAAGTTATGTGTACATATTTTTTTTGCATTTATACATATTTTGTCTAGCCTTTTGAATATGAACATTATTTAATTTTTTCAGAAAGTTAATATGGAAATTTGATCATTCTAGCCAATAGCCAGAGAATTTTAAAATGCCGAAGATTTACCCCATTTTTTGTTCTTAGATCGCTACCATTTTTCATTCATTTATACCTTATCTTTAGGAGATAAAATTTCAAGAACTATTCAGCATTTTTCATTGTGTTCATTTCTCTATTAATAAAAATAAAAGAGGTCGTAAAAATTTAAACTATTTTTTTCAAAGTGCTCTCTTATTGGATAGTTAAAGGTTTTATGTTCAACAAGAAAAATATTTGTTTATTCTACAAGTTGAAGTTGTTTGCTGAATTATTGAAGGGCATTTTTTCTATTGTAATATTTTGAAATACAACAATTGAAAGAAGTGTAAATCTCATTCATTTTGCTTTCTTACCTTTTTCTTTTAAATTTAGCCTGAGATTTATATTTTTATTTTTTTCTCTGTTTCTGTTTTCAATTCTAGTGGAAACCTGAAATCGCTACCATGAATGCAGTAGGTTATAAATGAATAACTATTTTCTCCTGAATCAAAATCAGTGTTACAAAAAATATACCTTAAAATGAAAGTAATCTCTTTATGAAATACATTTCTACCTTAAATTTTGTTTCTAAACTAGGGTAGTATTAATGCTTGTACTGTGAGCCGATATTCAAATTCAGAACTTCGTCCCCAGTATATAATTATCTAGGCGTTAATCGGCGCTAATGGCCGGGAAGTCGATGTGCCGTAAAAGAAAATATCTATAAAAAAAATAGGCTTTAATAATTCTATTAAAGAGAGACAATTAAACTATTTGAAGAATTAAAAACGTCATTATTAAGTCTTAATACAAAGTCACAGTTCTATACAAAGTTCATTTTAGCGTGGTTCAAATTTGTGTGTGTATATATATATATATATTTATTTATTTATTTGTCTGTTCTCTCTCACCGACTCAGGACTCATTGTTGACTGTTGACGAGAATAGAAGTAAAGCATTAGAAATTAGATTGACCCTTTTTCGGATAAAAAATAAGGTATTTTCCTTATTAAACTAACATTTGCAGTGATTATATCTGCTCTCTCTACTAATAATTTTCTCTCATTTTGACATTTTCCCCGTTTGTAACCCATTATTTCAAAATTTGATACAAATATTCATTGCATAATATTTTCTTTTGATAGTTGTTTCGTGTGATTAGTTGTAGAATGCAAATAGTTGGCATGACTTTTTAAATAGCATATATTTCGTTTATTTTCCTCCGTAAACACATTTTGTGAAAACGTCCATAAGCATTTTCTTTTTTATATCCATCTTTTTTTTTTGAAGGAGTTGAAAACAGTTGGTGTACTGTGTCATCTACAGTTTTTCCTCCCTTCACGACTGGGTACACTAATCTAACTGATTCCTCAAGAGCTCAGGGAATAGTTGGGATTTGGTTAAGAACTTAGATTTTTGTAAAAATCTATATTTAGAACGTTTTTGCATGCTCTTTCTCAGCCTTCTTCAGCTAACAAAAAACATATATACAGAATTACTGAAGAGAATAATTTAAAACAGTAAAACACTATATTAGATTGACACATAAAAATCGATAACAAAACATTATTTCATAGAACTTAGTTAAGAATAAGGACAAATTATCGAAGCAACAAAGTAAAATGACATAAGCTCAGATAAACAGGGAGATAATAATATTTTTAATAATAACTAAAATACTACATACCAATGAATTCCTAGGGGATGGAGAAAGACCAAAGATAGTAGGTCCCTGATGAAAATATGGAGTCTCTTGGGGTATTTATAACAAGGCACCAAGGAGGGGGGGGGGGGAGAAATTACTGGAAAGGGAGAAAAAAGTGTAATGTAAGGACACCCCTACAGAGAGGGACACGGGAAGAACTATGTGGGGGACCAGGAAAGCTTGTAATATTGTAAATAAATATTTCAGTAGTTTTTTTTTTTTGTTTTTTTTACGGCGCATCAACAAATCTTGGCTATTAGCGCCGACATCCAGGGTGCAGCCAGGAATTTTCTCAGCGAGCCCTGAGATGAGAAAATTTCTGGCGCCGGTGGGGATCGAACCCACTATCTCCCGCTTATGAATCCAGCGCGATAGCCACTAGACCACGGGAGACCCATTACAGTAGTGTAATTTTATATTGAAGTAAATGGGAGAAATGCCTTGTTTGTCACATCTGTAATTTATATTGTTGGTATTTAAATTAATGTGTACACAATCTTCTATAGTAGAATTTGTGTGTAATCAAACTTGTCTTTTTAATTTGTTGATTTGATAATTTGTCCTTATTCTTAACTAAGTCCTATGGAAAAATGTTTTGTTACAGATTTTTATGTGTCGATCTAATATATTGTTTTATTGTTTATTTGCCTTTCTTTAACGTTTTGTTACTTATTAGACACCCAAAAATGTTTTTTTAATCTTTTCACTGTTTTTAATTATTCTCTTGGGTAATTGTGTATATATATTTTTGTTATCTGCCTAAGAGCACGCCGAACCGAAAATTCTAAATATAGATTTTTACGATTCTGATTGTTGTTCTAGCCGAATCCCAACTATTCCCTGACTTCTTATCATCTGAACAGCTTACTATCTGTATCTCACCATAAACGATACCCTGGTCGCTTTGCTTGTTCAATTGGTAGTGGGATAGTTTTAATTGTTTTTGGCTTTAGCTTTGGCTAAGTATTGATAAACATTATACCCGAAACAAGTTCTAATCAGTTGATTCATAGTGAGTTATGTTCATTAAACGGCTTTGAAAATGGCTGAACAAAAATGTTTATCTGAACGGGCTATAATACTACATCCATCCATGGCATTCATGCCGTTACTTATATTGCTGTATAAAAGAAAATCAGTCCAGTAACAGGCCATGAGAGGCAAATACCGTAAAGGTATTTGATTATTGATAATACAGCACACTAGGAAGATAATGCTGTCCAGCAGTGAATCAGCCGTCTGATTTCCCCCTTTCCAACTACTCATTTAAGACTAGGTAGGCCTATGGATGATCTGGGGCCCTGACTCTGATCCCCTAATGACGACATTTGAAGCACAAATCTTTCAGTTCTCGTCTAAGTTTCAAATTTAGATCGTCCAGACAATGCCAATCGGGCTTCACATCTGCATGGCAAGTCAAATCATCTAGTAGAGCCATTGCTTCAGATATACAAAGTGTCGTATTTATCCAAAGCCAGACAATGTTGTTCCCACTTTTAGGTTTTAAATTGATTAAATCGCTGTCTAAAACGGACCTATGTATTTAAAAAAAAAAATAGTGATTTTAAAATTGTTTCACTGACACTTTATACCTTGATATGTTTAATTAAGTTTCTTTGCTATTTGAACAAACATGTTAAAAAAAAAAAAAAATAATAAGATAGTAAAATTAAGAATAGTAATAATTTTAGAATGTTAAAAAAATAATAATATGTAAGCATATTAATTAAAAAAAAAGAAAAAGAAAAAAGAAAGAAAGAGTTTCTTTTTTTTTCAGATATTGTGAATTAGTTAGGCAAAAATTGATCTCTTGGCTTATTAGATTTTCTTTAGATAGTAGTTTTAAAGAGAAATTTTGAAAAGACTATTCAAACCTAGTGAATTCACGACCCACATTATTGGTTTTTACTAAGAGTGTTGGTACAAATGCTGAAGGGAAAGTCTTTAAATTTAGTTATAATGAAGATTATTACAACTTCAAAAACAAAGTTATTTTTCAACATAAACTTCCCTTAGTCTAACACACTTATTCTGTCTCTTGGAAAGGCTACTATTTTCCTTCCAAATAAACCTAGCGTTTTGCTATCAAACCATCTCTCCATGTCAGCTTAATGCAATTCCAGCCAATGTAATTTCATTTTGAGAGTTTTAAGATTCATAGCATTCTTGGGGGGCCAGAGAACACACAGAGTAATGTTTGATCAGCGAGAAAGCATTAACTAATGTCTTTATCAGCAAGAAAGCGCTCAGTAATGTCTTCATAAGCAAGAATGCACAGAATAATGATTCAATGGAATGAAACCAACACTTTTGAATTTTAAGCACTGATTTATCCGACTGAGATCGCTCCATAAAAAATTGCTTAAAAACTATTTTTGTTGGAAATTTAGTAAGCTCTCGATTGGTTACCATGCAGATTTCCCAACCGTTTTCGAGATATTTAAGAAAATATATCAAAACCTCAAAACCGCTCATAAAAAACTACAAATCAAAATTTAATCTGAAAATTATACCTAATTAAAAAACAAAACAAAATGCTCGTAATTGGCAACGCTTCCTAAAAAATAAAGATCCTTATGGTAGTAGTTTACCGTCCTCCCAACACGCCTTTCGAGCACGATTTCGAAGATCTTCTTCTAAAACTTATCCCTTCCTATGATCACACCATCCTAGCCGGGGACCTAAATATCAACTTCCTGTCTAATTCCCCTGATAAGCGTTTCCTTGAATCCCTCACCTCCTCCCTAGGACTATACGTAGTCCCATTCTCACCTACTCACCACACCTCTACTTCTGATACCCTTCTCGACTACTTCCTTGTTGACTCTCCGAGTCACCTTCTATCCTTCTACCAGTATCCGGTTCCATTCCTTTCAGCACATGATCTTATTTCCATATCCTATAACATCCAAATGCCCTCTTTTACCCCTAAAACCATCTCCTATCGAAACCTCAACTCTCTTACCTTTGAATCCCTTGAGCCTGACTTATCTGGAGTAGATTGGTCACTCATTCATTCCTATCCCTCCATTGATGCCAAAGTCGATTTTCTAACCTCGAACCTCCTTGCCATCCTTGATAAACATGCTCCTGTAAAGACAATCCTCGCTCGCCGTCCCCCTGCTCCGTGGCTCACTCCCGAAATTAAAGAAATGATGAGAAGACGTAATGCTGCAAGACGACGATCAATCCGTACTGGACACCCAGAGGACCTGAAGACCTTCAAATCACTCCGTAACCTCACTCAATCCACCCTTCGCCGCACTCGTTCCCAGTATTACCAGACCTCCCTCTCCTCAGCTTCCGACTCCCGCTCCCTCTGGAACACCCTTTGTAGCCTTTCCCTCGCAAAGACTAAACCCACTCCCACCATCCATGTTACACCCGACGAGCTGAATAACCATTTCAGTGCCGTCTCCTCCTCAACTACTCCTTCCACGCCCTTTGTTCCTTCTAATACCTTTAACTCTGATAATTTTTATTTCTTAGATATATCACCTTCAGAACTCCTCAAAGCTGTCATGAAATCACATTCTAAGTCCAAAGGTTCGGACAGTATACCCGTGGAGCTTATTAAACTTTCCCTTCCTGTTATCCTACCCCACCTCCTCCACATATACAATTATTCTTTGCAAAACTCCGTCTTTCCCACATCATGGAAGAAAGCAATTGTTCATCCCTTAAACAAAATTTCCAATCCAATTGTTCCCACCGACTTCCGTCCTATTTCTATCCTTTCCAATCTTTCTAAACCACTTGAACGCCTCGTACAATCCCAAATATCCGCCTTTCTACAACCCCGCTTAAACTCCCACCAATCTGGCTTTCGTCCAGGTTACTCCACCCAATCCGCACTTCTAAAAATTACGCACGACCTCCAATCCGCTATTGATCTCAAAAGAATTTCCATCCTTATACTCCTAGATTTCAGTAAAGCGTTCGATTCCATTGACCATGACATACTCCTTTCAAAACTCCAATCTTTTTCTTTCTCTAACAGTGCTCTGACCTGGTTTCAATCCTTCATTTCTAACCGCTCCCAATCAGTAGCCATTCCAAACAAACCCCAATCCTCCTCCCTTACACTAGACCGAGGTGTCGCACAGGGATCCTCTCTATCCCCAACACTGTTTGCAGCCTACATAAATGATCTCCCATCCTCTATCCTATTTTGCAACTTCCACATGTATGCCGATGATTCCCAAATCTACCTTTCCTTCCCCCCCTCTGAGCTATTAGAAGCAGCAAGAAAAATTCAGGAAGACTTGGACAGGATCACAGCTTGGGCCAAGACCAACAAATTATTGATGAATGCTGAAAAGTCCAAAGCGATAGTGATAGGCTCAGCTCCCCTCTTGAAATCTCTCCCTCCTATCCTCCCTTCCTTCACCATTGACTCCAGTCCTGTTCAATATGTTTCCACTGCCAAGAACCTGGGCCTTGTTTTCGATCAAAACCTATCCTGGAAAAATCACTTATCCCTAATCACTCGTCGCTCCATAGCCACCCTTAAACTATTTAACCGTTCCCGTCACCTCCTCCCTACTCCTACACGTCAGCTTCTTGTATCTTCTCTAGTGTTCCCCCACTTCGACTATGGTTGCCTGGTGTATGGAGGGCTCACTGGGGAGCTTGAGGTTCGACTTAAGCGATTAATGAACAGTTTTCTCAGATTTATCCTCGATACCCCCAGGGATGCCCATATTTCACACCGGTATTCCGAGTTGAAGTGGCTATTTCCATCAATTCGACGACAATATTTCCTAGGTTCCTTCCTTTACCAAACCATTTCTTCCAAATCTCCTTCCTATATTTACAATCTCCTGCAGTTTAAATCTGCTGTCCATTCCCGTGGTACCCGCTCCCGTCCCTCCGATCTCTATCCTCCCACTCATAAAACAGCCTTCTTCGACCGTTCCTTCATCTCCTGAGCCTCCTCCTTCTGGAACTCTATCCCTCTTTCCATTCGACACTCTCCTTCCTTACCTGTCTTTAAATCCCGCCTCTTTGCTTTTCTCCTATCCTCCCAGGAAGACGCTTCTTAAAATTTCACCACCAGGAAGACCTGATTACCTTTGTAAATTATATTGCTGTTTTTTTCTCGTGTTTATGCATTTTCCTAGTTTATATCTTTTTATAGCCCCCATTCCTTTAATATTTATTCAACTTTTTAATATTTATTTGTTTATTTAAACTCTTTAATTTTATTCCCATCCCCCTCTGAACATTGTATCATCATTGCCCCATTCCAATGAATGTACATATTTACTTATATTTCATTTTATTATTTAAGGCTTCACATATAATATTTGTGTTAGTTGCTTTTTTTGTTTTGTTCTTTTATACTTTTGTTTTTCTTTATTCATATTTATATTTTTAGGTTAAATTTCTTTATTGTTTATTTTGTACTTATTTTTATTCTTATGGGACGAAGTCCCAGAATAAAGTTTTTTTTTCATTCATTCATTCATTCATTCAAAAAAGATTTGACAACAAAAATACATTTATGAATGCAAATTAAGTCACTGAGAGATTTTATTATTATTATCAGTCTAGACGAGGCTCTGCTAGTGGAAGGTTCTCTCCTCAAGTTGAGGCTGAATTTATGTTTTAAGTATATTCCCCTGAAGAGGCGCCAAAATGGTGCGAAACATGTAGGGAAGAGAAATAAAAAGTGTTGCTTAGTTTTATTGACCTTCCGCCTTAATTTGCTAATTCTATAAATTTGAGCAAAGGGTCATTTAATGGTTAATTGATTTTATCATTGGATTTTTTTTTTTTTTTTTTTTTTTTTTTTTTTTTAACCTTGCACCTGTTCAGCTATGTTATCAAATAGATCCATATAATTTATGGATGAAGGTTGGCATTATTTGGTATACAGCAGAGTTGGGCAAACGTTAGCGCGCGCTAAAAGCTGATACCTCTCCGCTAATTTAGCGAAACTGTAGGAAGCCAGCGCTAATAATTAGCGGTTAGCGGCGGCAGTGCGCTAACCGCTAATCTATTTATGAAATATCGTAATTGCTATAGTTACAAGTTGTAACTATAGCTTAAGCTATTAGCAATTACGATATTTCATAAATAGATTAGCGGTTAGCGCACTGCCGCCGCTAACCGCTAATTATTAGTGCTGGCTTTCTACAGTTTCGCTAAATTAGCGAGGTATCAGCTTTTAGCGCGCGCTAACGTTTGCCCAACTCTGGTATACAGCATAGCCGTAGAATTACTCATAACTGCTTGAAGCATTGTGCCTGGAGAAGGATAATGAAATCCAAAATGTTTCATGAAATTGAATAATATAAAAACAATTCTATGGAAGGTTCACACATCTTATGAAATTTTACCCAGTCCATATTGTTCAGTGCTTTATAGAATACAAGTAGGTTTTTGATGACTTCAGTTCTTTGGCTAGTTTACCTGTATTTTAAATTAATACCAATGATTTTATTATATATTCAGTTATTTTGGAAACATCTCAGTTCAATTTAATTTAGATCCCCTATAAAATATAAATAAAATGTTATTTATTATAAAATATAATTTATAATTTCATTTATTTTTTCTACCCTACATTAACATCTAGAAAAATGTGTGTTGATATAAATATAAAGAACTGTTATGCTCCTCTTGGCCTCTCATTTTCATTTTTGAAGAATATCTCTTTATTTGTTGATCTAATTTCCTATTGTTTCAATATCTCTCTCATCTTTTGGAAATATTTGCAAGAAAGTATTTTTATTGAAAAAAATGGTAACTCTAGAAAACATTTCTTTCAGCTAAATATGAACAGATTTGTGCCTCTCATGTGACTAATGGGACAGAAGAATCAGAAGCTAAAGATGAAGACGAAACCAAAACTAATGCACTTGATGGACTTTCCGGATACCTTAGTTCTGATAGCTCAAGCGGAGAATCTGAACTAAATGAAGAAGTGCAAAATTTTCTAAAGGTAATCTTATGAACAAGATAACTTACATTAAAACAAAAAGGCAATCTACTTGCTACAAAACCTATTTGGTGATTGTTGAAAAATTATACAACCTCCTAAGACTTGTTTTATGAGGCACTCAAGGGGTGGTGTTTAGTCAAAATATCATCTTCAGATCCTGAAGGGTTCGACTGTAGCCCACGTCTTTTTTTTATATATACGGTGCATCAACATCTAGGCCAGCAGCACTGGGCTATCTAAAGGTTACCAACCTTCCTAAACATCGATGGGTTAGCAATGGAATTCTTTCAACAGGCACTAAAATGAAAAAAACTCAACCTGCTCCAGGAAGGACTCGAACCCCCCATCTCCCGCATGAGAATCCAAGGCATTAGCCACAGGACAGTGAGACCCCTAGCTGAGAGAGGATTCTGTTGAACTTCTACAGTGCACAGATGTGAGATTTTGTTTTGGGAACACTTTCAGAGCAATCAAATAAATCAAGTTGTCTCTAGGGGTTGTCCTATATTTCACCCTTGTCATTATGTTGAACATTCACCCACTTTGCTCTTCTTAATTTCCCTAATAATGTAGATAATGGCACGCCCACTCGAGTTGTATTTACATAATTAAAGTTCCTCTAGAATCTTTAAGAGAGTTTTTAACTTAGAAGTGAAGTTTTTGGTGTTATAAGCACTTTGGTTTGGATTCAAAATTAATTTGAAAATGTGAATATACATGATTGTTCTTTCTTATTTTTATTCAATTGAAGCAGAAGGGCCATTAATGATCCTGGATTACAAGTCGAAGGCACTGATGACAAAATGATAGCACCATACTCACTCTCATAAATCTTTGAATGGAGTCATTAATTCAGATACGCTTGGGTCTAAAAGAAGACTGATTAATAGTATCTTCTGTAGAATTTACCTGTTGACTTATTTTTATCCGCAGCTTTGTTTGAGATGGAAGGCAATTTTTGAAAAAACAGATCGGAAGGATTTGCTAATTATCTTTCAAATTAAATGTACTTTATTTCCCTAACAAGGGACCATTTTCAAATTGATGAGTGTAATTTTGCTCATTCATTTTCATTCAAAACCCAAGTACAACTCTTTATCATATTTCATTACTTTATAAAGAAAAAAAAAAAAATAAAATCAGCCACTTAGTGTATTTGTTGCTTTGAAAACATTTTATGCCGGTGGAAGGAGAGTTATTTATTCATTATATCGAGTCTTAAAAAATGCCTAACATTTTATTATTTAGTACACTTTATTAATTCAGCCAAGTGGTGCTAAAACAAATAGAATCCTTGGTGAAATGAATATAACCTAAAACAAACAAAAAAAAAATCTTTGTAATGCCTCGAGCCAGTAAGACAATAGTACATTTTGACTCAGCTTTCCATCCTTAAACGAAGATGAGACCATGTCCTTAAAAAGTCTTTGCAATTTCTTGAGGCAGTAATGCAACTTTATTGATTTGTAAATAGGGCCAATATTGTGCAGATTGTTAATCTTTTATACTCAGAATACCTTGATCAAATTCATCATGTAAAAGGTATTCTCAGGCTAAAGTGTAGTAGTTGTTTATTCTGCTATTACACTAATATATTTAACCTACTACCGGGTGCTTGGCCGCGCTGTGTGCGGCATGCTTGGATATTTGTTGTTTAATGTGCTGGCATTTAGCCGATTGTCTTTGCGCCTTATGTAATCCTAGTTTGTACTATTACTGTATCTTATGGGCCATCGTCTCTATTAGTTTATAGACTATCAATCAGTACCGAGTTTCATAAGTGGTGAATCTTATCCTGCTGTTAGGATTGATGCGTGCGCCTAGTCGTGTTCATCTGGCAGGGGAAAGAAGAGTTAGACTATGTCGTGAATCGCATAAATGTAATAGCACTAATGTAAAGAGTAAACAAGCTTGCAAAAATCATTCTTTTTGAGAAGTAGTTTTCAAAAATTGCATTGATCAAATGAATATTATTCAAAGTGGATATGAAGAAGAAAAATGATAATAATATTTATTGACTAAATGGTTTACAGAATTTAAATTTGACTCTATTTAATTTGTTATGGTAGAATGTTCTGTTTTTGTTGTTATTAAATACCGAAATTTGTTTAACATTTACGTTTTCTCGTAAAATAAATTTCACTTATCGATAATATGTTGTTAAATTATGTTTAGTCATAAATGATAGTGTGATTATATAAAATGGAAAGTTTGATTATTTTTAACGGTAACATCTTTGTTAATTAGTTGTATAAAATATTTAGTTTCAATGCGATTTGTAATACTAATTTTGTTTTTATAATTGTTTTAAATATTTTTCCTGTTCATAATTAAATTAAAGTAAATTAAGTGGTAAATAGGCAAACGAGTTTAATAATTGGGTGTGGAAATTCATTTAGGGTCTTTCCCAACTACAAATGAAAAAAAATGTTAATGTTTATTGGAGTGTACAGACTTTCCACACTCAGTGTAAGGGATGTAAGAAGTTACTTACCTCCCTTTGTGGGATTGAATTTTTCAGAATTAGTTTACTTTTATGACTTTAATTGACTTTTTTATTCTTGATTTGTAAAATAACGAAAGGTTTACAATAATTTATATTTCAGGAGGTGGATGCCTTGTACGAGGAAGATAGAAAACAAGCTGTAAGCAATTCTGTACCTAGTCAAATTGAAAATCTTGACACTCCTATGGTGACTGTAGCTCCCCCACCTACTGAAATGACAATGCAATATGATCATTCTAAAGCTCCTACTGTCGGTATGTATGAATAATTTCCAGATATTTTACTTTATAAATGATTACATCTGTTCTGATCACGACAAATCCTTGATAATTGCGTGGCCAGCGGGATACCAGTGTTGTAGTTGTGTTCTGTAAAATAGTATCTCCCATTTATTAGTTATTGAAAACAATTCTTAAGGGTTAAAATGTTACTTTTTTTTAATATTAGCATTATTACTCCCCATATAGGGGCGAAAATTCTATAGGCAGAGAGGGGCATATTATAATCAAAAATCTGATTTCACACAATATTATTGTTTATGACTGATAGATGTGAAAAATACATTTTATTCTGCTACAAATATATATATATATATATATATATATATATATATATATATACTAGCTGAATACCCATGCTTCTTCACGGCAGATAAGAAGTTATTTTATAGCGTTAAATAATGTATCACCAAAATTAACATGACTACATAATTTTGTGGTTTATTATAGCACGATTCCCGTCATACTATATGTTACTCATCAATTGATATGTAATCAAAGTATAATATTTCTTAACATTTGGGCGCTCCGGACCAGTGTCAAGAAACATGTAACGTAGAACTAACCCGTTATCTATAGCTTAGCAGTAACAGCAATTTAACCAGTACCAGTAGAAATTCGTTGTCAATAAAGATGGACGTTAAAATTTAAAAAAGTATGTTTCCAAGATGTCATTTGGAAACACCCATTATATTTGTGAGCATTACCAAGAAGTGTTCTGACTGCAAGCGTTCGGGATATTATTACCTTGGATGGACCATCACCAGGTATAGTGTAAACTCTATGAGGGACAAAATCACAGTTTATTTCTAGTAATTCAAGGTCCGTCATCATAGTTGAAATTAACCGCAATTAAAAATAATACTATGAAATAGATACAGTACATTAACAGCTGCTCTGTTATCGTCCTAGCAAAGCATGCTGCCTTGGCTTACCAGCTGTAACCAACTAAAAATTCAAACCCCTCTAAAAATACTTAAAAATTTGAATATAAAAAAAAAAACTTTCTTAGCGAGTGTTTCACCCTAAAGGGAGTATCCATGCCATGAAATTTTCTGTCAAGTGGTTTGGACTGGGCGATGACAGGTCAGTGAGTGAGTGGTATTTGACAAATATATAGAAGATTTGGATCCCCTATATGGATTTTTGTATAAATAATTTTAATTGATTCAGCATTTGTTAAGCTAAAAAGAAATCAATACTTAATACAAAAGTATGTTTAAACGATTTTCAACCAACCATTTTTAAAATCATTGCCTCATTAAAGCCTTTTGGCACAGTTGAAACAAATTTATTCAAAATCAAATTAATACCATAGATTTATACAAAGTAAGGGGTTCAAAGTGGAATTATTTATTTATTGAACATATTATAAATTAAAATGTACTCTGGGGCATCCCTCACAGAGTGCCTTATGTCCACACTCCTACCACAAGTTGAATCGGCTATTCCCTGTTTTTCGTTGACAGTACTACCTCGGCTCAGTTCTTTACCAAGTCATTCAATTCCGAAGACCTTATATCTTTTAACTCCTTGAATTGAAAACCTATGTTCACCCCCGACACACCCGATCTCGTCCTTTCGATCTTTATCTTCCTTCCCACAGTACAGCTTTATTAAAAAAATCATTTGTCACTCGTGCCACCTCGCTATGGAATTCCTTACCTCTGTCTGTCCGCCATGCTACCAACCTAGATACCTTTAAATCCTGACTCTTCTGCCACTTTTTTATGCCTGCAAGTTTCACCCAGCCCCTAGTCATGTTTCTATTGAAGCTGTAGTAATTTAATTTCATATTCCCAATTGTTTTAACCAGATTCTCTCAAATTTAAAATTATTTCTAAGGGTAATGTAACCTGAAATAAGAATAAATATTGTCATCCCATTTTACCAGGCAAGCCTCCCATCTCCCGACTACTTGGTAACAATGGCAATAAAAGCTGATGCATTGTTAAACAAATTTTGTTTAAAAGACTTTCAAGTTTATTAATAATTGTTTTTGTTTTTTAATTTATGAACATTTTAATCTTGGCATTAAATTATTATCTTTTGTTTTTTGTATTATACATTTTCATATCACACTTTATATTTTTAGCTTGGCAAGAATGCTACGACAGTACCACAGGGTACACTTATTACTGGAATATGGAAACAAATGAAGTGACTTGGGACATGCCTGCTGATTATCAGACATACATGGAAGCACTGAAACAGTGGCAGCAATACCAGGCACAAGGAGGTAAAGAAAATGCAGTATTATTCTTTGTTTTTAATTTTTTTTTGCATTCTTTTCCATAAAAATAAAGTTACTTCATGAATTGAAATATAGTTGCAGCTTTACTTCAAGCAAGAGTTCAACAACAATTACAGCAACAGCAGCAATTGCTGGCAAAGCAAGCTCAAGAACAAGCTGTTTCCAAAGCTGAAGCTAAACTGAACTCAGCGTTAAAGATTAAGAAAAAGTCATTAGAAAAACAAAGTGATTCGGACGAAGAGTAAGCACTATTTCCATAGTATTACCTATTTTTTTTAAATATTCCTTTTTGTGATACTTAACCCTTACTATACATAAGGGCCTATCCAGGCCCCTGTTACGGCCCTTATTCTCACCCTCCTCTCATTTTTTTTTTTTTTTTTTTTTATAAAATAGGTACTAATCAATGAAGCTAAATAAATAACTACCGTATTTTTTATTAAAAAAAAAAAAATAATAACCATCCCATAAACAGGTATATTTGTCAAAGTTGTATTCCCTCATCGCAGAGTAAATTCCCCAGGCAACTAGTGGTGAAAGAAATAACTATAGCTTCCCTCATCCTTGCTTTATAGTCCCCTTGTCAAACTCCTGGAAAAGTCGGCCATAGGGAGCCTCGACTCTCACAGCAGGCTACTGTAAGGAATGGTTTAATTTCAATTTGTAATTGTAAAAAATGATTCAAGACTAGCAGGCTCAAGATAAATATTAATACATATATCTTGGGTTTATTTAATAACATTCCCCCTGCAATACAGAACTTGATAGAACATAGAGGAGCTGTGCCATTGGATGTCACAAGTAACCCATTCTTAAGTGACGCATATCTTATTCCAAATTACCTCGACTGCTGCCATCGAAAAATATGTACATACACACACACATATATATCTTTTTTCTTTTCGTTAGTGTATTTATACTTACCCTTATGCAATATTATAGGCTAGGATTTATTATTTAATTTATTTTAGTTTAACAATATTTAAATCTTCATTATATGTTTTGTTTTTGTTTTTTTTTTTCAGGAAAATTGAACTAATTACTTCTTATGGGCCATTCTCAGAAGAGGAATCATCAGATACAGATCAAATTTTATCAAAAACACCAAAGGTTAAGAAAAAGAAAACAGACAGTAAAACTTCCAGCCCAAAGAGAAGTATGGGACCTCAATTACCACCAGGAGGAAATAAAATTAATAAAACTATGGCAAAAGTAATTGAAAAAACAAAAGCCATTGAAAAATGTAGGGCAGCTGAAAAACCGAAGGTATTATTAACAAACAGCTTAGTTCCATATCATCCAGAATTTGATGACTCTGATAATGAAGATCCTTTTGAGAATTCTAAGCTCAATTTAGTCCCAGATAACGGTCCTCCAGGTGCAGAAGTTGAGAAAAGCAGCCCAGCACTTTCTCCTAAAGAGGAAATTAAAAAAAGTGATTTAGAAAAAGTTGATGGGAAGGAAGAAGAAGACGATGAAAATGTTCTTCTTGACAGATTAAAAAGTCAAACCCAGGTCCTAAAAGAACTCGGAGGCGAAATCCCTGAAGAGGTTAAAAGCATCATCATTGAAACAAGTGAGAAAGATGAGGGAAAGGCTGACGAGCAAAAATGTAGAAGCCCACTGCTAGAAGAGAGCAAGAATTTGAAATTAAAACTTTCTGCAAGGGCTAAGAAACTAATAAGCGCAAGCAATACAACTGCGAAAGCAAGGGCAACTGACTTCATACAGGCTGCTGAAGGGCTCAAACCAATTCCAAAGAAGAAAGAAGGTTTGAGATTTTCATGTTTTTTTTTCTGTATATGTTTTCCAGACCAAAACACTTCTGAGATAAAAAAACTTCCTAAAACATTTCTTTTCATCTCAAACTTCAACAAAATTTTCTTTTTTTCTCTTCTTATAGACATCGTTTTGGCTCAAGCTTTCATTACAGAAATTCATGCTGTCTTTTTTACTATTTTATAGTGATGTACATTGTCTTCCCAGGCATTTGGCACCTACTTGTTATTTACAGTCTATTTTCTGTCCTCTATTTTATTTGTTAGATAAGTGATTTATCGCAATGATAAAATCTTTTCATTTATTAAGGCATCTTCCAATTGAAAATATACGAAGTAACTGGAGAGAAGGCCTAGTTTTAACTTAATTCTGTATTGGCCATTCTTTACTTACTCTTAGAACCTTACAGCTAAACAAGATGTACCAACGTATAGACGAGGACAAGAACAATTACCCACTGACCTGAGCTATTACAGAAATTAGATATTTAAACTCTTATATACTAAAAATATATTTCTCAAAATTTAGCTAAAGAGCAGCTTCTCTTTTCTTTTGTTTTCAATTTCTTTTCCTTCTCTTTATCATAATTCGTTTTATTACTAATTTTTCAAAAATTATATTTCTTTTCTTTAGGTAATATTACGATAATTCATCCATTATTTTATCTAAATATCCTGATGTTTCCATATATACCTTAAAACTTGCAAATCCCATTCGTTGCGGCCCAGCTATGAAAATTGATAAATATATTTGAAAAAAATCTCAATGTTAAAATCTTTTCATTGTCTTCCAAGTTTCATTGAAGGAACAGGTAGTTGAGATCACAAAAAAATTAATTTTAATGCTACAAACTCTCATTTAATGTTGTCTCTTTGTTTTTGTACCTATGAGGAGTAATGTAGGTCCTCCAAAAAAAGATTTATTTATATTTTGTTGATAAGTTTCATTTCTTAAAGTTTGAAAAAGTAAAATTTTTTGATATAATAGCAGCAATCAGTTGTTGATATTGAATTGAACAGGAGAATTGAATCACAAATATTTGTCTAGTAATTAAAAATCTGACTCAGTATCCATCCTTACTCTCTTAAAATGTTATTGTATTACAATGATGCTAATGTTGATTTTTTTTTTAGTTGTTAAATATAAGTTACTTATTACTTTCAGTTGATGACGATAACTTAAAGAATGGGAGTGATGGTGGAGAAAAGAGAAAACTCTGGCTTGGAATGCCTACCTCCCTCCTCTCTAATGATAGCAACAAAAGTGGTGATGTCCGAGTCAGGGAAGAAGGGAATAGGGGAGGTTTTGGTTTTGTACCCTCTTGTGATGGAAAGAAAAGACTAAAAACCGACAGAATTGCATTTGTAAAAGCTGATGTTCTCCATCTTTCAGAAGAAGATAACAAAGGTATCAAAAAATTTGTTACTTTTGTGCTACTCATTTAAAAATATAAATTAAGTCTGATAAACATAATATTTATTTATTATTTATTAAGTAGTCGCGGTTAGGCAACAACAAATATTGAATGAACATATATATATATATATATATATATATATATATATATATATATATATATATATATATATATATATATATAACCTTTTCTCTCTTATTTTTTCATTTTGATGTGTTCCCAATTTAGTCATAGAGGTCATTTATTTGTATTTGTCAAGTACGTTGGTCTACTTTAGTAATATTTCTCCTATATATTGGCTCCTAACACCGAGTAGGTCTGTAATTTTGGACTGTAAGTCATAGGTTTGTCTAAGTATACATTCTGTCAGTAGGTGTTTCTGATAAACATAAAAGTTAACTGATAAAATTAAGTTTGGTTAAAATGGTCTAGATGGATATTCAGTTATGAAGTTGAAAAAGACACAATTTTTGAAAAATGTTTGAGTGATGACGTGATTTCAGTATAATAATATACCTGTTAGCATTGTATTTCCTTTGATGAAGCGACACAATGGCTAACAGAAACTCATTTATCAAAAACAAAAGGTATTCTTCTCCAACCCTGAAATATATCCATCTCGATAAATGTTAAAATTATGTTTATCTAAAAATGGCAGTGTGCATAATTCACAAAGCATTTTATGAAAAATAATTTTATATTTATTTTTAGGAAGTACTGAAGAAGCTGATGAAGAGCCTTTAGAAGAACAGATGGATATCAAAGATGTGTCAGGAGTTCTACTTGATAAAATGATGTTCCTTTCAGAGAGCAAGGAGCCAGTCCCGCCGGTCCAGATATGGACCATACAGTTAGAAGTAATTAGGGTTTTTATTTGGATATCCAGGGGGGGTTTTTAATCTCTTAGTTTAAATGAAACTATTTTTTAATGAGTTTGGATTTGGATTAAGTAGAGTTGGTAGGTGCATGCTTATCATTCTAAATAAGCCACCCTTAAATTATCTGTTTATAAAGGCGATTTTTATCAGAGTGGAATTATGTTGCAATTTACATTTGTCTGTACAACTAATACTTTTTTTCATACTTGATGTTCGTTGAAATGAATTTATCCTGTAATATCTCAACTTTGGCCTAGAAAAGCCTTAAAATCACACATCTTCTAGCTGAAAATACTTTTGTAAGTTGTAACAAAAAAATAACATAATATTTGCGAGACGTCATCTCACTAAACTTTATCTGCATGTTCATCCAAAACATTTGGATCCCTAACCAAGGGTATTGACTCCATGACATACGAATAAAATGTGCGTATACGTGCCCAAACGTGGAAATATTATATTAAAAAAGGTTAAGTTGTATTTAAAGGGGTATTGCATAATTTCCATGTTGGTCTGTCCTGTCATTTCTTGATATATAAGCATGCCAGTGTTGAAGGCCTTATAGAATTATTTTAAATTTATGATTGAAATTAAAAAATTAATAAGGATTGTGGTCAATTCTTCATTGGAAATTTGTTTATTTTATTATTTCTTTTTTTTAGACTCTGCTATCTGCTTGGGAGAGCAAAAATCTGAGGAGGAATTTTCTAGAGGACTGGCTCTCGAAAACATCTAAAGAACTTGAAAGCCTGGAATCATCTGTTGCTCCTGATGGCTGGGTGTGCGAGTGGCAGAGGTATGTCCCGATCTTCAAACATTATCAACAAAACGTTCTCGTTTTTTTTTTCAATTAATACCAGAGTTCACAGCTTAAATCATCCTCAACATTCTGAGATATGCTACCTTCGCTGTGGACTGCCTTGAGAAGTAAGAAGACATCGTAAGGTAGGATTAAATTTGACTTAAATATCTTTATTATTAATTATTATTTACTATTCGTAATGCTTGTTTAGTAAGGTGCTCGATATTGGAGTGTTCTCTACACAACACATAGCAACTGTAACATTTGAAGAAAACTGTTTGATTTTATAACTTCAGAGGATTAGAGCCCCATGTCCACCATTTAGAACTCATTAAATTTAACTAGAAGAATATCAGAAATTATGTATTGAATTTTATGAGAGAACAGCTTACTTAAAAATATAACTGTAAAAAATATATTGTTTTATTCATTTTTTATGACAGCGAATGAAATATCTTACTTTCATGAAGCGTCATTCTTATTTTCAAAATTATTATGCTCTGCTAAAGTAAATGTTGACAATGTTTCCCTGAAATTTGTGCTACAAAAAGAAAGAAAGAAAAAACTATTAGCTAGGCTAAAATACATTAGACATTGTTTATACAAATCCTTCTTTAAAGATGTTCCTGGAATCATTTGCTCTGAATGGGGTATAACAGCTTTGAATTTGAAAGCTCTAATACACATTATTGATAGAAATAATAATCCATTTTCACTAATTTTTTTAAGGGATGCTTTCTTATCTACGTCTTTATATACTTGGAGAGCATTCTTCTACATTAAATGATTAATAAATAGAGAAAGTACACTTACATGAACTTTTTTTTTGTTCATTAAAGCTTTTTTTGTCATTGAAACATTGGCTATGTCTGAAACATTGATTTCTGATCTAAATTTTAATCACCAGGTCCCAACAGTACTGTTCAATTTCTATAGAAATACATAATTTGTTTTTTCAAGCTGTAGTGTATACAAAAGTGGTTTTATTTTTTGTTTGTATTTTATCAGCGTTTCGGCTGCTAAGGTCTGATGTCTGTTTCATTATCTTATATTTATTATTGAGAGCGGTAAATTGTAGAGAAATTGCCAGTAAAAGGTGACTGTTTTTATTTAATTTCCTAAAAGTAAAATTGAATTACCATTTTTTGTAAGATGAACTGAGTTATAGATCATTTCATTTGAAGAAATCGTTTTTCATACTTTCCTTGTACTTCTGTGTGTATAATACCAACTTTTTGATTTAAATAACAGGTATTGTCACATTCGGTTACTACTACTGGTTCAAAATATTGCAAAATGTTTATAAAAACTAAATTTATTTTTTATTGTTTATCATTGTTACAGACTTCGGAGTTCTTATTACTACCTTCTTCTTGTTATACTAGTAGAGAGCATGTTTGATTGGAATTTGTGAACCTGTTTGAGTCTGACAAATATTACTTAAATGAAATATTTATTTGTATAATATTATATGAGAAAAGCAGGAGATACATTCACATTTATTTGCTTATATGAATGTGTGAATATAATTTTTTTGAGTCGATCAAGACAAACTTATGCAATGTAAGTCCTCAATACATTTTCATTCTTCTCTTTTACTGTTAACTGAGGTTTGTTGAGATAATTTAATTATAAATTTTCTTCATCTGTAATAATTCCACTATTTCTGTAGAGCTTCAAGGGAATAATTATGGAGTAGGCTTTAGTATTTGTTGTTAGATGGGTGGTGTTCACTAAGGGGAACCTTTCTTGAAATAGATAATTTTTTATTTATGACTGCAATTGCAAACTGTGGCATAAATTTAGACTTTGTAGTACATAGTTGTGGCCTATTATATTCTAATTCAATGTAAACATTCAAAAAGTGTGATTAATAAAAAACCTAAAAGGTTAAGAACAAAAAATGAAGTATGTACAAAGCATTATAGAGTAGGGTCTTCTTGGATGTAAGGTCTCCATTCATTGAGGTTCCTGTGAGGTTCAAGCAATGAACCTAATGTGCAAACGAAGACAAGGTATGGTTGGGATTCGGGTAGGAGAAAAAAACGTCAGACCTTCAGGAAGAAATGAAGGTCTGACGTTTTTTCTCCTAGCCGAATCCCAACCATACCTCGTCTTCGTATCACTGCAACGGCTAACTATCTCCATCTCTACTAACGTGTAAACTATTTTCAATGGGCATCCATGGTTGGGTAATTAATGAATGACGTTATTACTTATATATTTATGTTTCCTTGCCAATTATGAGCTTCAGTCCCACAGCAGGCCACAAGGGGCAGATATAATTGTCAATATTATGCTCCAATAGCCTGATTTTACGCTTTGCAGGGCAAGCATAAAAACGATAAGCATAGGTAGGCATAAAAACTATAAGCATAGGTAGGCATAAAAAGGATAAGCATAGGTAGGCATGAAGACAATAAGCATAGGTAGGCATGAAAACGATAAGCATAAGTAGGCATAAAGACAATAAGCATAGGTAGGCCTAAAAACGATCTGGGATCCTGAACAATGACACTATTATATTAAATCTTTAGTACATACCCATGTTTCAAACTCATGTCCCCTAGAACATGAATCTAGCTTACTTCGGTTTTTCAAAAAGGTTTTAAAATATAACTTCCACTCTTTTATTTAACAAGTTTTAAGTATCTCCTGCTTTTATTTATATGAACCAAGTTATTTTTTTTTCTTTGACTATTATTTGTACATTTAAAGAATTAATTCAAGATTTATACTTTGATCTTGTTGCCAGGATTTAAATGGCTGATATTGGTGAGGCATGATGGTTATTTATTTTATTTATTGAGGTGTCCATTCATCCAGGAACAACACAAAAAGTATTAAAAATAAGTGAGTTTTCATATCACTGTGATTTATGAACTCTACATACTCACTTAACTTATCATTTTCTTCAAGAAAGTATGAGACTGAAAAAAAGTGACTTTTATAAACAGTTATTCATTGCATAAAAAGTAAAAGAGAAATTGTAAACTACGGCTATACTACGCCAGTATAGTTAATCAGGAAGAACTATGCTGGTGTCGAGAGACAGCAAGGAAGCCCTTTATCTTGAAGCTGCATGGAACTTCGACTTCTATCTCTCTTAAATATTAATTTAAGAGTTATGTCCTCAATGATTTATTTTCTTTTGCTTTCCATGTTCGATTTTCAAGTATATTGTATTATTTGAGGTTATGGTAAGAACGTAGGTATTAATTGTTTATTCTTGTACTTTATTTTTGCTTGAAAACAGTTTACTTTCTACAGCCTTTTTGAACTTATGGTGAGAATGCATTTTCGCTCTAGTTACTCTACATTAATTTATCCTTTAAAAAATACAGTAAGTTTTTTTTACATTAAAAAAAGTTATCTCCTACATTGCGAATATTTCTTATTTATTTTACTATCCTATTGTTGCTCATTGTTTCCAACGCACTAAAAATAAAAGGAAAAAAAAAGAGATAAATATGAAGCTGCTTAAGAAAATAAATAAGTTATGGACTTATGGTGCTTTATTTCATTCCTCAAAAACGTTTTTAATTATATATTTTTAAGCATGGAGCTGTTATTTCTTTCATATTGGGTTCTATTGTCAAATTAGCTATTCAGTATCAGTTATGAAATTCTTCTTCTTATTAATTACGAGAATAATTAGATCTTCTCCTCGATTATTTTAATTGCCTCATGCAATATTGAAATAAACTATGTCTCTTAATTGATAAGTTCCGTTCTGCTTGGGAATACTAAATTAAGCTTGTGAAAGGTTGAGGAATCTAAATGAATTTTGATCTCAATTTTCATCCAAAATCTGTTGATCGATGTGTATATGAAGAAAGATGTTGGTTTACTTGACCTGGTAAAAACATTTCATTAACAAATCCAGCTCTATTAGAAAAGTGAAGACTGAAATGTGATTGAGACAAGGCATTTCAAGATATCAGAAAATTTAAAAAACAATTCATCTACAAAAAGTATTTTTTTGTCTTCAAGAAAGGAATAGTTGGAGCATGTTTGCTTTTGAAACACTCTTATAACAAATACAATGGGATTTATTTGTATGAAGAGATAAACCTTTGAAATTTCAATTCTACATTCCATTATTTTTGTAGTACAAAAAGAGCGTATCAGAAAGGAATTATTCTTAATCTTTCTCTTTTGGAAAACAGTTTTTGAAACCTGTAAAACACAATTTATTTTCACATTTGAGGAACTCTATCAAGATAACAAAAAAATAGTTTTTAGTGGATTGTTACAAACTTTTATTTGTAAAGATATATTACTAGAAATTATTCTAAGTACAGGGCTTTTGTTAAAAAAAAAAAAAAAAAAAAAAAAAAAAAAAAAAAAAAAAAATTTCATTAGAGGAACAAACACTTTGAAAATTAATTAATTTATGCAGTAGAGTATAGTTTATCCAAGGACCAATTTATGCACTATGATTTTCCTCAATGGAATTAAGAATTATGTTTTATTTAAATGAAATGGGCAATTCTCTTTCATGATGAAATATTACTTATTATTCTGTTCTGAAAACATCCTTCAGGCTTCTTCTTCTTCTATATATTCACACATACATACACACAATAGCAAAATGATTCCATTGGGACATGGGGTTTAGTTCAACCCCACTCCAGCCTAAACTTGCGATGGGGCCATACTTTTTTTCAACTCACCATATAAAATTTAATCCTAATGGGAAAAATATTTTGAAAACCAGCGAGATCAAACCACTGGATTTTTGGGAGCAAAATAATTGATTTAGCTGGTTATAAACAGTTTAAAAAATTTATTTGTAGTCGTGGTTGCTTCTTATATTGTCATTGTTCTATGAAGACGAGTTTCGTTTTCATTGGAAAAAAAAAAGGTTTCAATTCTTTTAGAACATAACCACAAGTCGGCAATGTTTTTTAGAGGTTATGTACACTTTTGATCATGATCATATAATCCTTAAGGAAGAGTTCATGGAACTCTCGATCAGTTTCTCTTTAAAAAGCTTATCGAAACAAGGCAGCTAGAATTACATGTTGATGATTCTCTGTCAGCGGTGTTATTGTAAATAAACAGGAGGAGATTTAGAGATTTATAAATTGGACTTATGTATTTATTGGAATGCATTACCAATGTAGAGTAGGGTATATTGATGGTGTCTCTTTCTTAAGCTGTTATTTGGAAAGCTGCCATTAAATTTAGAAACTTTTTGTATTGGATTCAACATTTTTGTTTTACCTTTCAAAACTTCTGAATTAAAAAAAAAAAAAAAAAAAAAAAAAAATGGTTCAGAAAAGAGATAACATTTCAAAATTAACTTTGGTAATCTATACTCTAGTGCTCCAGTATAAATTGATAAAGGAAGCTTTAGTCCGTGATATTAAGCTTTAAGTTAGTTTATTACTTTAAAAAGGCTGTAGAAAAGTTGTATCTGAGCTAATATTGTAAAATTGATAAAGGCAATGTAAAAATAAAATTGACATAGTCTTGAATACTTTGTTATGTTAAAGAATTTTTGTACTCGGGTGTAGGGAGGAGAAACGGTATCGATATCGAAAGACGTTGACTGGTGAGACAAGCTGGGAGTTTCCTGCAGCTGCTACTGGCGGGGGCGAGGAAGAGATGGATCTATCTACTACACCACCTCCAGCTCCGAACACACCTCCTCCGCCAAACATATCCATTCCGAGCCCCCCTTCTCCTCCATTGATTACAGATAACCAACCTCAACCAGGTATATATTTATTTTTGGATTAGAACAAACAGTTTTTTATATGCATATACAGTAGACTCGCCCTAATCCGCCATCGTCTGGACCGGGGTACAGACGGATTAGTTTGAAATGGCCACTTATGTATTTTAAGAACCTTATTATTTGAGGATATAATAATATGTACCATTTTTAATATTGCTTATTAAATAAAATTTAGGTACTAAATTAAATAAATTCAAAATATGTAATATATTTATAAGTGCCAGATGGTAAAATTAAAAAAAAAAAACACTCACTTTCTACACTACTCTTTTAATATGCTCTGCATGTTTCGCGTTCCTTTGACACCTTTTCAGGAGCTCTTAAAGTTATATACAATTACAACCTACAACACCGAGAGCCTTCCACAGTTAGGGCCACATTGTCTTGTTTATTAAATTAAAAAATATTTTATCTAGGTATTTGATTTCTGTTTGTTTAATAACTGTCTTTTTCCTGTTTTTAATTTCAGTGTACATTTTCTTTTCTTTTTCGTTTGATGGGTTTTTTCTTTATCTAATATTTTAACTGTGTCAAAATCTGAAACAGTTAAAATATTAAACACAGTTCAGAAATTTCTACTTTATTATTCTAAAGATTTAAATATGAAAACAGAAAATTTGTTTGTTTATATTTTTTTGTGCAAAAATTTTACAAGTTTTCTCAAATTTATAGTTACAAAACATAATATATAGTATATTAAAATGCCAACTGCAATGTTTTATGTTCGCAAAAAAAGTTCACATAACAAGAAAAGTTAAAAAGATAAGGTCTTTTAAATTAATTATTAATTAATTAAAAAGATAAGGTCTTTTAAATTTATTATTAATTAAACAATTTGTGCACTAATAAAATAAGTTGTAATAAGAACAAATTAGTAGCATTAAATTATCACAAGGTGAAGGATAAATTAGGGGATGATTTGGTAAATAGAACGATAGAAAAGCCGACTAAAGGAGAGCATGTATATATTCGGTGGGCGTGGCTTTCAAGGAAAGTCTTTGGGGAGTACATATGTATGACACTCTTGAGAATTGCTTTGGAGTACAATTTTTGTGGGATTAACCTTTTAGGGACTATCTAATACGAGCGTATTGCGGGCCTGGCAGCCTGAGAGTCCAGGGCAGCTGACGTGTCCAGTGGCCTGAATGCTTTTTAGCTGTGTACGTTTCTGTTTCTTTATGCATATAATTTTTTTTTTTTTTTTAATGCTTTCTATCATCCAAAGTTCACACCTGAAGTACCCGGAGTAGTCCACAATACTATCTAATATTTCCTTCATAATCAGAGTCCGATGAAGAATTAACATCGCTATCACATTTACAAGCCAGTAATTCCAATAATTCTTCATCATAGTACACTTTTCTAGACATATTGAAAACTATATATGACAGAGATATAGAATGCCAGTAAACTGTACAAAACCAGAGAACAGACTTAAGGCTAAACCTGCAAGGGATAAGGGCAGGGATAGTCAGTCATAAAGTCGAGTAGACAAAGGTCAAGGGGTTGTAGAGGGTCCGTACAAATGTATAAATTGTATTTGAATGGACTCTAGTGGCAAGGAAAATTACTAGAACATGTCCCAACAACCAGTAGACGGAGCTAGGGTCAGAATTAATAACAAGGTCACAGTCCTCTAACACTGAAAAGAATGAACTGATGTATCAGTCTACAGGCCACGGGGATCAGCACGCTTGAACTGATTTATCAGTCTACAGGCCACGGGGATCAGCACGCTTGAACTGATGTATCAGTCTACAGGCCACGGGGATCAGCACGCTTGAACTGATTTATCAGTCTACAGGCCACGGGGATCAGCACGCTTGAACTGATTTATCAGTCTACAGGCCACGGGGATCAGCACGCTTGAACTAATTTATCAGTCTACAGTCCCGAATGGGCTAAAGATATTATTCTTTCTTCTCTTGATTATTTTGTTTTTTCATGTTATATTTTAATTTGTGAGAGGCTTACTATTTATATGAATTTAAATAATTGTTTTTCAGGCGAGATTCCTCCTCTACCAGCAGAGATCCCGCCACTGCCTCCCTTACCACCTCCAGTTCCACCATCACCTCCACCTCCACCACCCCAATCCCCTCCTCCTGTCCACCCATCACAACCTCTACCTCCTGGAGTCGATCCTCCTGATCTTCCTCCCCTACCTCCTCCTAATCCTGACTATCCACCAACTCCTGCCCCTCTGCATCCTGTTTACCAGCCACAGTTCTACCAGCCTTTTCCTCTGCCCCAGCCGCAGCCGCAACTGCCTCCACCATCTGTTGTAAGTACAACTAAACATTTATATATACATTTCCTAGGATGTAGTTTCTTTATACTTCCTTTTTTTCTAATTTTAATTTAAAAAATAACATACAAACCCCTAGAGTGTTGAAAGTTTAGATGAGAAATATCAATGCTTCATGCCAACAGCCATAGCCAAATTGAATAAATCGGTTCCCGTTGAACACCAAAGTTAAGCAATGTTGTGTATGGACAGTGTCTGAATGGGCGACTATCCACGTGCTGTTGGCATTATAAAAGGGTGGCAACCTGTAGATAGCCCAGTCGTTAAACCCCGTAATAAAAAAAAAAATATATCAATACTTTATAGCTCGCAAAAAACGAAAATAAAAAATTGGTGTATAAATATATTTCCCTTTTCACACTGTAGCATTTATAAAAATGTCCAATTTTGATTCAATTTGGCAAAAAAACAAAACCAACACTTTATATTTAACAAAGAACTTGTTAACAAACAGATGACACCAACTGAAACTCTCTCTGGAAAGCACTGCCAAGTGAGACTGTGTAGATAGATTATCCAAAGAAGTGTCTGTATTTATAAGTAATAACTTTTATTCCACATGTATGTTATTAATCCTTAGTGATCTGTCTTTATTTCTTGCACTGTCCATACAATCCTATGCCAAGCAGGTACCGGCATAAATAGCCCCCACCATTAGTCGGAGTCCTTTTGTTTACCTCAAGCCCGATTGATCTGCATAGTATTCTAGAGAAAAACACATTTTGTTTTAGTTGTCATAAAAATATGTATTTTCATTCAAAAGTTCATTTTTAATAACAAGAAAAAGTAATTTATACAAATATTCGGATAAATATGTCGAAAGTTAGCTATACTTTTCGAGGGAATGACACTTCTCAAAACATTTCTCAATGTAATAAGATGGATTCCTTTTTGTGTAATTCTCGCAAAATCTTTAAAATATTTTCGCACTCAATTCAAAATACAGTAGTTAATATCTGTACAATAAAATGGTAGGAGAATAGGAAAGCTGAGGACAAAACAACAGCCGAAATCATTGTGATGACCAGCACATACAATTAGGTGTCACTTCTGGAATCTGTGATTCACACGGCGCCTATCTATTTTCGAGACGATTCCTTCCTCTTTGGAATTAAAATGAACAGCTGATCGTCTAGTACAGCAGGCCGCATTAAAAATATACCTAGAAGCTTGGAAAAGAACTAGAGAGGGAGGAATTTTATGCCGAGTAGAGGTCAGCATAGGACCTCTAGTGCTAACTGTGCTTGCTGGTTCCTGCTTGGGTTAGGAACAGTAGGACAGGCACTGGATAAATCAACAAGACTATATACACAACTTGTTTATGCCGGCCCCTGCTCAGGATAGGAACACTAAGGGTTGAGGCTCTAAAATTGAGATGGGTATGCAGTCCTTTAGGTAGTTAAAATTTGTTGTATTTTCATAAATATTTAAGTCTTTCTGGAAACATACTAACATGTACTTAGTATCACACATATATGAGTTAATAGAATATTTATTTCTTCTATGCTCTGATAAAATATTCTTAATGTGTTAATCATTTAAATTATAGAGTGACCCAACACCACCACCATCATCAGCAAACGACCTTTCTTCAGAGCTGGATTCGTTTTACAGTGATCTAGCTACTCTTGAACCAGAGCTGCCACCGCCTCCTCCTCCAGCTGATCCGCCTCTACCTGCTCTGTCTGTTGTTGATAAGGAAGTGGAGAAGGATAGGGATGCAGATAAAGACAAGGGAAAGAAAAAGAAAAAGGTAACATTTGTTGATATTTCTTGGAATCTCTAAATATATCTTGATTTTAGAATTTCAATTATTTTCATCTGCACATAGATGTTGAACCGTCAAATATAAGGACTATGTACGCTAAAACAGAAAGGGATTTCTTAAATTGTATAATTTATTAAAATAATTAAGGATAAAATATTTTATTTCTAAAAAGTTCCATTTCTACCAGATGTCTTCAGTGGCTGTACCTCTGTTCATCTTAGGAGGTTCATTTAGATTCATTGTGTTTACCTACTGACCAACTCTATTAAGGATAAAATCAGTAGGCTTTTCTTGGCAGAACTTTTGCTTACTAAATTAACGTACCACATTCAGCATTTTAAATTATAATATAAATTGTTTTTTCTAGCTCCTAATTTCTTTATCTAAGGGTAATTAGATGAGTTCAGACTGAAAATGAACCATAAATAATGCTCTGTTTACTCTTGAAGATTATGTAACACAGACATTAGTTTTAGACCAATGCTGTTTCCTATTGATGCACTTGTTCTCATTAATTCTTCCTCAACACTTTAGATCCTTACACACCCTTTTTCTCGCTCAATGGCCAAGAGACTGAGAGTTCACCATACAGCTATGAGAAGAGCTCTAAAACATTTTAGGGAGACTGGATATCAGACTAGGCAGAAGAGAAGTGCAGGGTCGGCCTGAGTGTAAAGAAGCAGTAGATGATAGATATATCAGGCTACAAGCTCGGACACCGGATATGAGATAAGATATCTCTTTAGACAAGTGCAACATTTTTTTCATTTTGAATAGGATTGTTATAAGAAGGGCAAATGAATGTAGCCTTAGAGTAGTGCTCAATATCCTGTACCTGCTTACCAAAGCTCACAAAATTACCAGACTTCGATACACACAAGACCATGCGAATTGGACATTGGAAGCCAGAAAGTACGACATAATTGAAGAAAATGTAGTGCTATCTGCACCCTACTTTAGTGAGGGATTTGTGATTATGGATGACAAAGCCAGGCAACACCAATTATGAATGGTAAATGAGTACCTGATTCAGGTTGGAGTTGGATGCCTATGTGTGGCGTCCAAAGAATCCAGACTTAAACTTAATCAAATATGTGTGGGACCACTTTAAAAAGTCAGGATCCATGTTTTCGCGCCCTTGAAGAACTGAAACACCTGTTTTTAAAGAATGGGACAAAATTCCTCAGGACTTCATACAAAATCTATTAAAATCAATGGAAAGACATTTAAAGGATGTGATTTGCGCCAGGGGTGGAAATACCTTTTATTGAATATGAGTTTTCCTTTTTATTTTATTTTAAAATTTTTGTTTTCTGTTTTAATTTCCTTTTCAAAACTATGAACTTGATATTATTATAGTAATTAATATAATTTTGTCCATGAGTGCATATGTATTTACGTATACAACGTAACTGAGTTTGTAATAAAGGTATAATCCTGTCATTACTAAAGTCCATACTTTACAACAGATTTTATTGTTAAGATTCTCCATTTCAGTTCTGGATTATGCATTCTGCCAAGCTCTTGCTCACAATCTGGTTCTATTATCTTCAGACTATTGAGCTGAGAATCAGATAACTGCGTGACATTCTCTTATTAAAATATGTATTCCCCATGTATTTAATTAAATGGACTTAATTTTAATGCTTGCAATGTTAATTGTAATGCATTTTTTCTTTTTCTTTAATAATTGAAGAGTTTATTTTATTTATATAAGTAGGTATATTTAGGATCTATCTTGAGAACTTGACCTCATATATTTATTCAAATTAGAATTTACATATTTTTATTTTATCCTTTTTCAAATGATAACCTTCACAATGGGGGCGAGGTTAGCTCAGTGGTAGAGCACAGGACTAGTAAGCTGGAGGCCTGAGTTCAAATCCCGAGCAAGCACTAAAGATTTTTTCTTCTAGTGTCTTCGTTCATGGGTTGAATTCGGCCTCCCTGACCGTCTCTAGGCCGACCCAGCCTTTAATTAATTTAAGTTGCGAAGCCTTATCAATAAATAAATAAATAATTAATTAATTTAATAATGGGTACCTTTGGTGCTAATGACTCTAGCAGTCGAAGCGGCCAAGGGGAAAGCATAGTACTGACCACACTATCTCCCTAGTGTGCCGTATGGTCATGAATCAGATACCTATGGTCATGAATCAGATACCTCTATAGTATCTGCCCCTCAGGGCCCTCGTGGCCTGTTAAGGGACTGATTTTTTTTCTTTTTTCTTTTTTTTTTTTTTTTTTTTTTTTAACCTTCACAATATATATTTTGTAGCTTTTTATGATAACCTGTTCTGTCTAATTATTCTAGAAATATTAATTTGTATTTTTGTTGTTTTAGACAAAATTAGCTCCTGGATTATCTTTAAAAAAGAAAGGCGTTTCTTCCCTTGTCGCAAAGTGGCAGCAAGTTCAAGAAGATGTTAGAAGAGATATGAAGCATGATTAATTAAGCTTCTTGTAATTCCATTTGTAATTAATAATTTATTTCTTATAATTGTATATTTGTATATAATAAATGTACAGGATAAAATAAGTTACACAGTTTTTTTTAAAGCTGACAATAAAATGAATTATCTATTTTGGTGTTACCTTATTTTTATTTTTTTATTAATTTATTTTTTAATTTCAGACATATACTCACTTATAAAAAAAGGATTTTTGAATGAATGACTTTTAGATAGATATTTGTAGGATTTTTTTTATAGTAGGTTTAAAAAAAAGAGAATAAGTCTGAAAAATTTGACTTCTGTAAAGGCCATTTTAGTTAAAAAATGTCTTTTTCAATTGTAATACAACTTATTTTTGAGGACGTCTATGTTCTTTTTATAATCTCCCATATCAATTTACTTGATCAGCTCTTACAAAATATTCAGTTCTTCTTCGTAAGAGCAACTGAAGTGATATCAGCTTAGTACGTTATGAGTTACCAAAGTTTATTTAATGAAATATTTTTTAGCCATAGGTATTGGCTGAAATATTTACGTGCGATCTATTAAGTACAAAGCCCGATCAAACCCCATAGTTGGGGATAAAATGGTTTTCTAGAGGACTGCTAGGCATCCCAGTGAATGTACTGATGTCGTACCTTGTATTGGAGTTCGAAGTTACTGGCATTGATTAAAGTACTGTGCTTTCAAAATAAGCATGTATTTCTGAAGCCACTGTTCAGATAGTATTTAATCTAGATTATGGAATCAGAGCATATTTTACTAGGGATAGATGGAGTTAATACTCCAGGAGTTAATTGACGGTGATGATACCGCTCGCTCTGATAAGCGTTATCCAGGTAATTTATTGGCCTGTAGTGTGTTTGTTTGTTTGTTTTAGTAGTTTGAGTTTTCATAATATCTTGTCAGAACTAATAGTGTAATATTGTGTTAGGTTGTTTCTTGTTAAATTTTTTGTTGAGATGTTATTGTTTTTATATCATGTTAAGTGTTTCTGGGTAGTAGTGCTATGCTACTCTGATTGTTAGTATAGTCTTGTGGCAGAACTCTTCTGTGTAAGTGGTTGGCATATTTTGAGTTGTGTTTGTTCTGCCTAAAAAATTGTCTATAGATCTTGTCTTGTTTTTCCAGAGCATGTCTAAACATTGAGGCTTTTTGTTTATAAACACCATGTTAACATGTTTGGGCCCAGCGTTATGGCATATACGTCCGAGAGATGTGTTCTGCGGGCCCAGCATCGTGGCTTGTGTGCCAGCATGCTAGCTTGGCTCTTTTTCTATCCCCACAACTCCGGGCCGTGTCCTATATCCTTTGTATTTGGTTTGTGACCTCATTACGTTATTCCCGGTTAGATTTGCAGGACTGGTATCGTATGGTACTGAATCCTCCAGAACAATTTCTTCAGCGGGCCCACTGTTGTCGCATATTCGACCCTTAACTAAATTGTTATTAATCCACTCCATTCCAAAAGTTTCTTCATGTATTCATTTTTTTTTTTTTTTTTTTTTTTTTTTTTTTTTTTTTTTTTTTTTTTTTTTTTTTTTTTTTTTTATGTGTTTGCCTAAATAACTATACAAAAAGAAAACTTGGACCCTCATAGAACTTTTTTTCCTTAGCCCTGAAAGAGTTAAGTAGGATTAGTTGTTTGTGTCAATTTTGTAAGGTTCAGTTGTAAGTTGTCTGTTTTTAGTGCTGCCTTGTGTCCTTTATGAAACACGTTTATGAGTTGGTATGTTTGAGATCTGCTTCACATTTACATACACGGGACCAGGAAGTATCCAAGTTGAAATCTTAATTTGTATTAATTTTTCACATTTGGTATATGACTCTTAAAAGAGTGGCACATTATCAATCCTAAGCCTTGGCTCCATATTTAAGCTCAAACCATCAATCAAAAGCTGGCATTCAGCCTTCCTGTCAAGCTTTATTTAAATAACTAAGTCTCTGCTTGTGTTTTATTTGACAGAGGCCTCAGGAATTTTGCACGTTCATGAAGAATGAAACTGTTGAGGTTGCTTATGAGACTATTTTTGGTATATTTCTTCAGATATATTCAAGGCTTAATAATCGTATTATTAATCCTAGAATAATAATACGTATCAGTCATTCACAACTCATGAAAAACAGAACGTACCAAAGTGCCAATACTGCTACACATCATTAACTATTGAACACTTACTAACTGAATGGAGACTTAAAGAAAACTTTGACATACCAGACAGCTTGACTACCTTACTCAATGACAAGAGCCAATATATACAAAAAAGAAGTCCGCCTCGCAGGAACTGCGTAATATAAGCGTGGTCTGTTCATATCTCTAGTGCCATTAGTAAAGGAATAGAATCAGTTATTGGTAGGTTTTGACTTTTGTGAAAAAAATAAAATAAAATCTCAAAGAGAAATAATATAAGATTTTAAGCGCCACAAGAGGCAACTAATTGTATGCTAAGTGGAAATTACTCCATCCTCCTCCTCAAAGTTTGCTCTTGGCAACACTATAACTATTTTTCTCATTTTCTTACCTTGTTTTACTAATATACTCATTTTACTGTTAAATGAAATTAAACATATATAAATAAATGATATATTTCTTCTAATCTTCATCATTATATTCTTACCCACTAGGTAAAAAAGGTTTTGTGCGTCAATATGAGAGGGCTCAATTTTTGTTCTTTTAATGATCTGCTACACAGATCAGTATCAGCAAAATGTACTAATACAAAGCGGCATCTGATGACTTCATGCAATATGTGGTATGTAATAAAATTGATATTATACTTATTTTAGTCTTTTTGGATCAATAGTAAGAGAATAATGAAACCAAGAATAAGGAAATTCAAGCTATGTAGTTTGGATATATAGTTCAGATTTGATTATTGTAGTTGATACCTAATGACAATCAAATATTTTGTTTCTTCTTGCTCTGGTGTCCTTAGTGCAAGGGATTTGGCAGGATTTTAATTTCTATTGAAATCAGGGGAAGGGAATTGGTGGTTTTGTCCATATACCTTTCTTTGGTTCAACCAGCCCAAGTGCAAAATTGGAAGAATACTAGTTGTCCTTAAGAACAAGATGGTTTCCAAGCTACGTATGCCAAATCCCATCATTTAGTGTGGGTTTGCAGAGACAGCAACAAAAGCATTGAGAGCTTTCATATTTATAGAAAGGCTATGCAAGTATATTTCAATCAGGAATGTCAAAAAAGCACTAAAGGAATTTTATGTATAATCAGATGGGTTAGCAGCATAGTTTAACCCGTTCAAGAATGACAGCCCCTTTCATGACAACGGGTCGGCCTGCCCCATGGCCTGTTAACCCACTTGCGTATATAGAAAATAATTTGGGTGGGTCTGGGAGCACCTAGACATTTGGGGTGTAGGGAAAATTTAAAATATTTTAGTGTAAAATGGCGAGTTTTAAGGTCCTATGGACACCTAGTAGACCAGGGTGCATGTAGAAGACATTTTATGTTGTTAAAGGCTTTTTTTACTCGAAATGTTCTTACCAAAACAAAATTTCGCGAATATACGCCCATGTGATAACCGATTTCGTCACAACGGGCCGGCATGCCCCGTGGACTGTTAGCCAGTTTCGTGACTAGGGGTCGGCATGCCCAGTGGACTGATAGCCTCTTTCGTAACAATGGGACGGCATGCCCCGTGGACTCTTAGCAAGTTGTGTGACCAGGGGTCGGCATGCCCCGTGGACTGTTAGCCTCTTTCGTATCAACGGGACGGCATGCCCCGTGGACTGATAGCCTCTTTCGTAACAACCGGACGGCATGCCCCGTGGACTGATAGCCTCTTTCGTAACAACGGGACGGCATGCCCCGTGGACCAATAGCCTCTTTCGTAACAACGGGACGGCATGCCCGGTGGACTGATAGCCTCTGTCGTAACGACGGGCCGGCATGCCCGGTGGACTGATAGCCTCTTTCGTAACAACGGGACGGCATGCCCCGTGGACTGATAGCCTCTGTCGTAACGACGGGCCGGCATGCCCCGTGGAGTGATAGCCTCTTTCGTAACAACGGGACGGCATGCCCCGTGGACTAATAGCCTCTTTCCTAACAACGGGAAGGCATGCCCTTGGACTGTTAGCCTCTTTCGTAACGACGGGCCGGCATGCCCTGTGGACTGATAGCCACTTTCGTAACTACGGGCCGGCATGCCCCGTGGACTGAGAGCCTCTTTCGTAACGACGGGCCGGCATGCCCTGTGGACTGATAGCCTCTTTCGTAACAACGGGACGGCATGCCCCGTGGACTAATAGCCTCTTTCCTAACAACGGGAAGGCATGCCCGTGGACTGATAGCCTCTTTCGTAACAACGGGACGGCATGCCCCGTGGACCAATAGCCTCTTTCGTAACAACGGGACGGCATGCCCGGTGGACTGATAGCCTTTGTCGTAACGACGGGCCGGCATGCCCTGTGGACTGATAGCCACTTTCGTAACTACGGGCCGGCATGCCCCGTGGACTGAGAGCCTCTTTCGTAACTACGGGCCGGCATGCCCAGTGGACTGATAGCCTCTTTCGTAACAATGGGACGGCATGCCCCGTGGACTGATAGCCTCAACAACGTCAGGTATAATCCGTGGATTGATAGCTACTCAAGGCCATTTCTCCTCTTCGGGAGTAAAGCCACCTCTGTGACGGCATTTTGCGATATCAAGCGGCTTTGAAAGCTCTGGTCACTCTTGTATCCGCTAGAGTTCATAAAAATCCAATTTGAGTCTATTGAAGGGGATTTCTCCCTGCTAACCGGTCCTTTTGCATTGTTTGGGTCCCTCTGAAGGGCTTCATTTGTGTTTTTGCAGTTGATGTGTTCTCCGTAGGTATTTAACCAAGTAAGAGATATTTGATTTCATATTACTTTTTAAAAAATTCAAACATTTTTTAAAATATAAAAGAAAATTCAAAATGGGGAAAAAATGATGTTTAGCCAGCCGTTGTCTGGTCCAATGCCCAAGGAAAGAGAATGGCGACAGAAAACGTTTTAATTAAAGAAATAACGGAAGCGCATTAGGAGAAATGAGAAGAGGTGGGTGATGGAGGTCCAGCTATTTTAATGCTGTTTAAAATTGGATATTATATGCCACTTTGAGGAATGGTGTTAAAGTACAATTGAGGTTTTAACAGATTTTTATTTTGAAAGAATTAGGCAGAGTCAACATATTCTAGAAAAAAACCATACCACCAGTTGCAAAGTGTAAGTACTACATTTCGAAGTACAGCTAAGGAGCTCTCCAACAGATTAGGAAACTGGGGAGTATGCCAGGACCTGCTGGTTATCATCCTGTATTTACTAATGCTGAAGTGGTGACTGGTTTTTAACAAGGCAAAGTGTTATCCCCTCAAATACGGAGTTTCGTGATGAACCCATTACTAGTGAAATTGAGTAATTTATGCTTCAGCGCCGCATGATTCAAAGAGAAGATTCTCGAACAGAAAAGTACGATTATTAAAAAAAAAGAAGAGCATATATACACTGCCGGACAAAATTAAGGATCACTTACAAATATTTATGTTGCTATTACATTATAGAAAAAAAAAAGGAATTTCTTTGTCCCAGACTCTACTTGGTGTTGTGCCTTATCAAGTTTAATCCTCTACCTCTTTACAGACCTACCCCTTCATGGGAAAATGATCGGTTAACCCCATTCCTGTCAGTTAATGGCTTGTCAGCAATGATTCATCTTACTGGAGAATTTTTTAATAGACATCAGTGAAGACAAGAACGAGTGATGTAAGAATGTTGTGTTGGTCAACAGAAGAGAATTGATAGAAGAGGAATCTATTCGTGCAGTTGCTTTGAGTGAAGAAGGGTTTTCTCAAAGGCATATTGCACAAAAGTTTCAGCGGTCACAATCCGTAGTGTCTAGGGTGCTTAATAGGCACCGTCAGACTGGAGGGCATACTAGGAAAATCGGACAAGGTCTTCCCCAAGTCAACTTCCCTCTGTGACGACAGATTTTTGGTACTTAATGCTCTTTGGGATCGACGTGGTCTCTCAAAGATTATGGATTGACGTCCCACTCTACAGCAACTGGACCTCTACTCTCCGTGGAACACCGGGGTACAGCACTTGAAGTTAGCTCGGGAACACGTAAACTGGAATCAGGAAGATTTGAGCGTTGTATTATTTTGCGATGAGTCTAGGTTCTGTCTCCAATCTCTATATGGAAGGAAAAAAGTATGAGGAAGGCGGGTAGAGAGGTATGCTCCTTGCTCTCTTTCTCCAAGGGTTGCGTTTAGTGGTGGATCAGTGATGGTCTGGGGAGGCATACATTTGAACTTAGCTCCATAACTGCTAACAGGTACATTAGGGAGGTACTTGAGCCAAACTTTGTACCTTTTACCAGAAATATTGAAGGTGACTTTATTTTTAACCACAATAATTCCCGATTTCATTTCCCTCAATCAGTGCAAAATTTCCTGAGACAAAAAGAAGTTATGGTTTGGCCTCCCAGAAGTCCAGATATAAACCCCATAGAGCATGTACAGGACATGCTTACTTGCTAGACATGACCATACCAGAGACGCATTTATTAAATTTAGCAGATTTAAGGAAAATGTTAGTGGAACAGCATCCCCTGGTCGTAGGAATGAGCACGGCAATGGAAGCTGTTATCAGAGCTAGAGATGGAAGCACCAATTATTGAATTTTCCCTTAAATTCTTCCTTTTAGCACTTTCCTCCGAAGGAAAGTAGCTATTGAGGTTGGACTCATGGCGGAATTTTTGAAAAATTTCTTCAAATGTTTATCGATCCTACCTAGTAGACACCGAAAATGATCCCCGTTAAAATTTATATATATATATATATATATATATATATATATATATATATATATATATATATATATATGTGTGTGTCTGTTAACACGATAGCGGCCAGAGTTTTTGTTTTTTCGTCACGAAACTTGGTATATAGCATTCAATTAGCAAACGATTGAACGAGTTCGTTAACCACCTAAGTCGGTCCACCGGAAGGGGGGGGGGTTTACCCCGAACCCAAAACACTAATTTGACCATGTCAGCCGTAATATTTGTTATATTTAAACGAAACTTGGTATTCATAGTGGTAATATAGAGAGAAAAGTGAGATATAAAAATGAACTAAATCGGTTGATTAGGGGGGGGGGGGGGGTTACTCTGGACCCACAATACCAATTCGCCACTACCAGCCGTGATTTTTGGTATATTTCGACGAAACTCGGTATTCGTAGTGGTAATCCACAGGTAAATATGTGTTGTAAAAATAAACTAAATCGGTTCATTAGGAGGGGGGTTTACTCCGGATCCACAATACCAATTCGGCACAACCAGCCGTGATTTTTGGTATATTTCGACGAAACTCGGTATTCGTAGTGTTAATCTACAGGTAAATATGTGTTGTAAAAATAAACTAAATCGGTTCATTAGAAGGGGGGTTTACTCCGGACCCAAATTCCTAATATACTCATACCGGTAGTAATTTCTGCTGCATTGAAACGAAACGCGGTATACGTCGTGGGTAACTCATGAGAAAGAAGTGTTGTAAAAATGAGCTGAATCGGTCAATCGGAAAGCGGGGGTTTACTTTGTAATGTATTTCAATAGAAAAGCCCGCCAGACGTAGGTTCACAAAGCCGCCGCAAGGAGCGCTTTGTATCTAGACGGACTGTATCCTGTTCCTGCGTTAGATAAAAATACGATAATATGAGGTTTTTTGTATTTATTACGTAGTGTAGTAGGTACCATGTGTAAACATAACTCTGGAAGCAAATTAATAATTGATCAGTTACTCATTACAAATTTAAAAGAGAACTATTCATGTTTTTATTTTATTTATGTAGGATATTTTAAGCAAATTGTTCTGGAAAGCAGTCTACACTACCCAAATTCTGAGGAAAGTGCTTAGTTATGCAGCTTCTGCGTGACGGACTTTTTATGTTATGAAACAGTAGTACATTTTTATTTTTTTTAGTTTCTTTTCCTATAAAAAATTTCTAGAAACAATTTTTTTCTTTTTAATTTCCCTTTTAACTAAGTGTTAACTTCCTAAGAAAAATAATTCGTTCAAAAATACCCTATAAAATTCAATAATTATAAAATATTGAGGTGATCCTTTAATTTTGTCCGGCAGTGTATATAAACATTTTAACGGGTTCATTTTCGATATCTAGGAAGGAGGATCGATGTTATTCTGAGGATAGGAAAGTAGATTCTATTTATTTATGAATGTGCAGCCTAATCCTTTTTTGAAGTTAAGGGGGGGGGGCTGCTTGGGCCGTAACCACTCAGCTATGCTCGGCCGATTAGGATTATCCCTTTATTCTAAGATATGCTTCCCCAGCCTTAGCTCTCTGGACATTGCTCTGCTTCTACCTAAGCTCTCAACCACATTGGGGCATTGTGACTGAATTTATCCTTACTTTTGAGAATTGTGAGCATTTTCTTGTCTAAGTATCGTTTATTCAATTCTTTTGAAAACCGACAAAAAAATTGAAGGCTTTAAGAATTAACTGACTATAATAGTAGGAGAGCTACCTACGTCAGGAAAACCAGAACTTTTGTATGTATAAATGTTATCCCTACTAAACAATTAAAAACAAAAACAAAAAACGTTTAAATTAAAATTAGCGTCTAGTACATTGTAAACAACTATAATAAAGTCTGACAAAAATATATTTAAGTATCGCGCAATGCGCACTAATGAACGCTACCTCTACCGCAAACCAGAGAGCTTTTATAATGTCTGCGGGAGTGTGAGAGACAGTTTAGTAAAAATCTAGCCCTGTTAACATTTTCTCTCAAAAAAGTGGCCACCTCTTAGAGTTTCAGCTGTTGTTAACTTGCCCAACGGTTGTGGTAAGAGAGTAGGACGTCCTACATAAAATACAGTGTAAAATGTCTTGGCCACTTTGGGATTTTCTTTCTGACATTTGAATTTAAAGACGGCATATTTCCCTGTCCATTCGGCTGTGAGCGTTGTTTCGTGGATTTTACACCTCTGCCAAGGAGTATAGAACTATTTCGGCATGTACACCACTGCCAAAGAGATTAGAACTAATTTAGTCTACCATATATACCTATGCCAAAGAGTATAGAGCCAACTGAGTTAACCTAATATATGTACAGACCTGAAGAGACCGAATTTGGGCGGGGAGCGCACACTCCCCGCCCAAATGAAGGGGTATGGATGTAATATAACCTCCAATCTCATTCAGTCTATAGGAAATAATATAATGATATGAAGTCAGTTAGCCGTTGAGGTGGTAACAAGTCCAGGAATGGTTGAGATTCGGCTAAGAGAAAACGTCAGATTTTCAGAAAAATCCATATTTCAAACGTTTCGGCATACTCTTCAGCCTTCTTCAGCAATAAACGCCGAGGTGATGGGGGAAGACCACGATATCTTCTAGGTACTAAGTTTTGAGCTACCTACTGGACACTTATCTGTAATCGCATAGAAGGTACAGTAGTCTTCCTCCGTCACCTTGGCATTTATTGCTGAAGAAGGCTGGCGAAGAGCATGCCCAAATGTTCGAAATATAGATTTTTCTGAAAGTTTGACGTTATTGCTCAATCCTTTCGCTTTTTTTTATTCGATTTTTTTTATTAAAACAAAGTCACTGATGCCAGTGGGAGTGTCTATTTTCAAGAGGACCATAAATAGAGATTATTTGACTTGTACTGTCGTTCTTTATTACATTCCTTTTCTCCTTTGCCGCTTTTGTTTATGGTTACTACTTAAAATTAGTCTGTTTAAATTCTTGAACTTTTCACAACGTACCTCATTTGCATTAAATGTACTCTTATATGTTGGGAGTAAATATTGGTACAAGATATTAACTAATCGAATTATTCCTTTTTTTATACTTTAATAACATAGGTAAAATATAATTATGCATCTTTCTGTCACATGATACGTAATACAAAGAAGGATAAAGTTTAGTATTTCGGAATAATCCTGGAAAGCAAATCTATATCCATTTATATAAATCCTTAATTCCCTTGAGGAGTTGATATCCTTGAACATATTAACACTTTATTATTAAAGATTTTCAAGGATATTTAATCCACAAGGGTTTCAGATTTTTACACTTTTTTAATATTTATTTTGTGTTAATTCAAATAATTTTCCTTTAGCGTTTTGCTTGAATTTTAATTTCCAAGAAGAAATACTGTGTTTTCTCTGTGTCATCTCTAGATCTCAGCAGTTTTATAGGATCAATATGAACATTTTTTTATTTTTTCATACTCTCTATCTAAGAATACACACAAGGTGATTTTTTAAAAAAAGAGAGATTCTTTTCTTGGATAGATGAATTATTCATTCTTTTATGAATGTTTTTTTTTTCTGCATGAATTATCGAAACTAATTTTTTCAAACAGGATATCTTAAGATCTACTAAAACTTTATACTTAACTTTTAGAATACATGTTCTTTATTATTTTATAAATTATCGCTCCTTAAAAAAAAACTCTAACTTTAAAAATAATAATTTATGAAAATGGCACCTAACAAAAAACTCCACACGCAAGAGCTGCATAACTAAGCACTTTCCTCAGCAAGTTAATTATCTTATGCCAAATATTTGAAGAATTTACTTAAATTACCCTAAATAAATACAAAATAAACTTAAGTATTTCTGATCTCTTATATTTTATATTTTTAATGAATAGGTATTTCAATTATTATTTTTTTAAAATAAAATTCAAATTAATACATAAGTTCCAGAGTAAACCCCAATTCCTACTGGACCAATTAAGCTTATTTTTACATCACATCTTTAAATGAACACGATAAGCGACAAATTTCGTTGCAATATAATACAAATTTAGACCATTAGGACATATTAATAACTTTTGCCGGGAGTAAACATCCAAATCGGTAGAGGTGAACTTGAGATACCTTGTACACAAGTTTGAAATATGTAGATTTGGGAATATATGCTTAAAATATTCAATATAGCTATATAGGTAAAACAAAAAAAAATATGTTTTTGAAAATCTTAGGTCGTGTAACCCGTTAAGAAGTTAGAGAACAAATATTCCGTCATTTTCTTTTTATCTTCGCAGAAAAACTTAAATATAGAAATGTGAATATAACTTAAATATAGAAGATGCCACATCATTAAGGTGGGTTTACCCTTTTCCTTTCCTCTCTCTTTAGATTGAGGGAAAACATCATTCATTGTGTTCCACATATTGGACTATCACCTTTAATTCGGTTTTATACTTTATTTTTTTTTATTTTTATTTTTTTTATACGGCGCATCGACAAATCGTGGCCATTAGCGCCCACGTGCAGGGTGCAGCCAGGAATTTTCTCAGCGAGCCCTGGGATGAGAAAATTTCTGGCGCCGGTGGGGATCGAACCCACCATCTATCTCCCGCTTATGAATGTAGACCACGGGAGACCCCACTTTTACTATTATTATTTTTTTTTTATTTTTTTACTATTTTTTTTTTTTTTTTACTACTTTACTATTATTATTTTTTTTTTTTTATGGGTTTTCAATTATGAAAGGCCTTTGCCATCAGATTCAGGTTATTGACACTAGGTAAGTAAAACGGTATTAGGGCAATATTTGTAAAAAAAAAAAAAAAAAAAAAAAAAAAAAAACGTCCGACTCGCAGGAACTGCATCATCTTAGCGCGGTTCCGTTCTTATCCCTAGTCTAATTTGGAAAGATTAAAATATTTATTTATTGATAAGGCTTCGCAACTTTGGCGAATCGCCTGAAGATTAAAATAGAAGCAGTTATTATTTTGGTTCCACCAGTCTTGAATGGTCTTGATTTACGATCTTACCTGGAAAGGGTCCCGCTAGTTACAAGGTCTTGGAATCTAGGAAATCTATATTTCTAACAATAAATTGTTTTGTTATTTTACTAAACCAGTTTTATTGTAAAATACATTATCCAACTATAAGCAATTAAGAAATAACAAGGAATAAAAACAGACAAAAAAAAACCGTTCGAATAAACGAAATCAATTACTTTAATGTTTTAAGCACTTATTTCTCCGATTGACATCGCCTAATTAAAACTTTCGTCAGAACATTCTTTGTTGAGCATTTAGTAAGCTTTCGAATGGTAACCTTTCGCTTCCCAAGATTTTCAACCGTTTTCGAGATCAATCAATGAGAAATCATACGAAGTTCCCAAAACTTTTCATTATTTCTAGCAATAGAAAATTGGTCTCATTTTACCTATCCTGTTTTACACACAAATACATTTTCCTAACATAAGAAATTAGAAAAATAAAAATCAATAAAAAACTAAGGGAAAGAGACAAAAAGTCCGACTCGCAGGAACTGCGTCATCTTAGCGCGGTTCCATTCATATCCCTAGTGTTATTTTGTAGACTTAGAATAGAAACAGTTATTACTTTGTTTGGATCATTTCTAATGTAAACAAATATGAAAAAAAAAAAACATGATTTTCGGCTAGGGATGAAACTATCCTAAGCAGAAATTACTCTTTCTGCCGTCCCAAGTTTCGGTCTACGAAGACTATTCTACGAATATATTTCTAATTTACTTAACTTGCAGTGCAAACATATCCATTTTACTTTTAAATGCAATTAAACAAAATAAAATTGTACATTAAAATGAGAAAGTAGTGTTTTTTTTTATTGAACTACGCCCACATTCACCCACAAAATATAATTATATTTCTAGTATAGAATTTGGCTGCATGACTTCCTACAGGTAAAGGTAACTGTCAGCTGTCCTAGAATGCTTGATGAGAACAATGAATCTTGATTTATGAAGTGCAATAAAAGCCTACCTGAACCGGCCTACTACCTCGACCCGGACTGACTCTACACAGAGAATATTTACGTTTTCAGTTCTGTTACAGGTTCAAAGAATTTGTATTTATTCCCCTGTTTCATTGAGAAATACATCCTCCTCCTAGAAGCAATAACAAAATAACAAGAAATAAAAACAGACAAAAAGAACCGTATAAATAAACGAAATCAATTATCGTTTATCAAACTTCTAAGTTATATGTACTTATTTCTCCGTTTGACATCGCCTAATCAAAACTTTCTTCAGAACCTGTTTTCTAGAGCATTTAGTAAGATTTCGAATGGAAACCATCCGTTTACCAAGATTCTCAACCGTTTTCGAGATATTAAGGAAAGTATACGAAGTTTCCAAAGCTTTTCATCTCTATTAATAAATTATTTTAATTTAACCCTTCCTTAACTCCAAACGTAAGTAAATTTTCAGCATACTAGTTTTGATGAAATTAGAACATGCAGAAAATGTTTCAACTGAATCCCATAATTCGAAGTACCAAAATCAAAGACAAAAAGAACCGTTCGAATAAACGAAATCAATTACTTCAAAGTTTAAGCACTTATCCGATTGACATCGCTTATTCAAAACTTTCTTTAGAACCTTTTTTGTAGACCATTTAGTAAGCTTTCGAATGGTAACCTTTCGCTTCCCAAGATTGTCAACGGTTTTCGAGATACTAACGAAAGTATAAAAGGTTACCAAAACTTTTCTTGTCTGTTAATAAAATATTTTATTCTAACCCTTCCTTTACTCCAAACGTAACTAAAATTTCAACATATTAGTGTTGATACAATTCGAACATGCAGAAAATGTTTCAACTGAATCCCATAATTCTAAGTACCAAAATCAAAGACAAAGAACCCTCCCTAGGAAGGACGCTAGGCAGTTGAAAAGCTATATATCTTGGAAATCCATATCTCTAACATTAAATTGTTTTTCTTATTTTTGTTAACCTGTTTTATTTTCAAATACATTATCCAACAATAAGCAATTAAAAAATAACAAGGTTCTAATGACCTAGGTAGTAGAAGCACCTTAATAATAAAAAAAAAAAAAAAAAAAAAAAAAAAAACAAGGAACAAAAAACAGACAAAAAGAACAGTTCGAATAAGCGAAATCAATTACTTTAAAGTTTTAAGCTCTTCTTTCTCCGATTGACATCGCCTAATCAAAACTTTCATTAGAACCTCTTTTTTAGAGCATTTAATAAGCTTTCTAATGGTATTCTTCCGATTACCAAGATTCTCAACCTTTTCGAGATATTAAGGAAACTAAACAAAGTTACTAAAACTTTTTATGTCTGTTAATAAAATATTTTATTCTAACCCTTCCATAACTCCAAACGTAACCAAAATTTCAACATATTAGTTTTGATGAAAGTAGAACATGCAGAAAATGTTTCAACTGAATCCCATGATTCTAAGTACCCAAACCAAAAACGGTATTCAAAAAATATTTTTCCAATTTTCTCGAAAACGGTTAAAGCTATCGCCTTGAAAATGGTTTCATTCGTTTTCCTAGCCCAGGAATCATATAAAACGAGTACTTAGAAGCTTATGAACTCAAAAACGTAAGCGTTACGATTTTTTTTTGCGCGAATTTCGCCTCAAACGCCATCTTCCGGTAGGCGGATTTCGCTGGTTAACGAACTTGACCTTTCAAATTGGACGACTGATTTTTGTACCAAATTTCATCAAAATCGGACCATCAGGGAAGCCAGAAATGAGCGAACAGACAAATATATATATATATATATATATATATAAATATATAAATATATATATACATATATATATATATATACATATATATATATATATATATATATATATATATATATATATATATATATATATATATATATAAAAATTAAATTTGAACCACCGTTATTTTCGGTCTCTAGGGGTTCTGAAACGCGAAATTTTCTTGTGGCACTTCCGGATTGTTTCATTGTATCAACCTTATAAGCGGGGTTCCTCCCTATGGGGGAGGGAGGAACCGCGCTAAAAAAGTTCGTGGCTGATAAGTAGCCATTTTCCAACAATTATTTCCTGAGTGCACCCTGAATAGGTACATTTTATCGGGAAGTCCCAAAACCTCAAATGCAATCAAGTATGGTACAGTAACTAACCTGTCAGATGAACCCCCAGTGTACCATTAATAAATTAAGTAAAATGGATTACTTCTTAAAAGGAATTGGAGTTTCGGGTGACATCTGGACGTACCTGAGGCCGTGGTCAAGATTTCACTTTAATCATGTGATACCATTGAAATAGATTGTAATATACTTGTAAATCAATTAATGAATATTACAAATAAAATATACCTGATGTGGTGCGTGTTGACTCCCAGGGACGTGAGTTTGTTTCCCCTTTGGCTTGCTCTAGAAAATTAGAAAGGCATTTTTCCAGTTCTGGCTAAAAAAGGAGTTCAACCTGTGTATAGGATTTGAACTCGTCCTCCCAAAAAATCGTCAAAGGCTTTAAATATGAAATAAAATTGTATTTTACTTGAATTAATGAAAACTATGAAGATTAGGATCATTAAAACTATATAATATATAGTTCAGTAGAATAGAACGAAAATATTTATGGAGTGCATTAAAATATAAAATAAATATTCAATTATCTTAGTTCATAAAAATATATGAAGTTCGCTAGAGGGGCGTTTTTTATTATTTTTTTATAAAACGCTGCTCCAGCGAACTTCATATATTTTTATGAACTAAGTTAATTGAATATTTATTTTATATTTTAATGCGCTGCATAACTATTTTCGTTCTATTCTACTGAATTGTCCCCTGAGGTGATTATACAACGGTAGTTCTTTCGTTCTCTGTCTATTATGACCTGAGGGCCAGTCTCTACAGGGTAAACAATTAAAAGGGCTATTTTTGGGAAAATGTCGAATTGCCTGCTGAGAGTGACCCGTTCAACGGAAGGTAGGAAATGAAAAAAGCTCGCCAATTCCAGGACAAGGAAGGGACCATCATCTAACTCCATCACCTCTCCAATCTATTTGCACAAGCAGTATTTTTATTTGTTATCTTTCTTTGTTGTAATCTTTATTTTACTCTCTCCGCAATATTCCCCGATGTTTAATGACAATTTCCTTGTCTATTTAGTGTAGATGGATCTGAGTTATAAAATGTTACAGGTTTTATTGCTAACTCCCTCTCTCCTACCCAGCCCCCCTCTCTCCCCACTTCAGTAGATATTTTTTATTTACATACAAATAATACAATTTTCTCACAATGTTCCTTTTTTTCATGAAAGTGAAACCTTTTAACGAATGTAAATCGAAATTTTGTATTTCATGTATTCTGTCTCTAAAACGTGTAGTTTCAATTTTATACTTTGAGGTGGCCAATGAAATTCATGTGATGCACATCTAAATTTGAATACATTTGATGTCGAAGCTTTCAGTGGTAAATTATAATTGAGCAACCATTACAGACAACACTATTAGATTACACTACTTTAAAAGGCATAGTTTGTATGAACAATAATTTAGGGGGGTCTCCCGTGGTCTAATGGCGAGCGCCTTGGATTCATAAGCGGGAGATGGTGGGTTCGATTCCCAACCTCCGGCAGGAATTTTATCATCCCACGGCTCGCTGGTAAAATTCCTCACTGTACCCTGGATGTCGGCGCTAATGACCTAGATGTAGATGCGCCGTAAAAAAAAAAAAAAAAAAAAAAAAAAAAAAAAAAAATTTAGGAAAGAGACTTCCTATCAGGTACGCTTTGAAATAACTTGTGAATGCATATCATAGAATAGCTTCACTGCCAGAATTTGTATTTTATTTTTGGATCTTTAATTAAATATATACAAATATATAGAAGCTTAGGGTTTCTGAGCTATAATATAAATTATGAGAGAATTACAAAGAGAGTATTACATAGCCGTCATTTATTTTTACATAGCCAACCATTACACAGCCAACCGTTTATTTTTAAAGCTGAGTTATAAAAACCATGTTCGCTGGGGTCTAATTACTAAAGGGAACAAAAAAAAAATCAGTCCTGTAACAGGCCACGAGGGGGATCGATAGGGGGATAGTGTGGTCAGTACTATGCTCTGGCCGCCTGATTTCCCCCTTTCCAGGTACTCATTAATAAATTTATTAAAGGCTGGGTTGACCTCGAGACGGTCAGGGAGGCCGAGTCCAACCCACGAACGATCTCAACGCTACAATGAATATTATTACTGAAAACTGCCAATAGGGAAAAATAGGAACTGCGTCAACTTAGCGCATTCCCGTTCTTATCACAGGTGTCATTTGCAAAGATTAAAATATAAACAGTTAATGTTTTGTCTTAATCTGTCTTAAAAAAAAAAATCAAGATTAAGGAAGAAAAGAAAGCGAAGGAACATGTTAGGCACCACAAAAGGAAACTGACAGTATCCTAAACAGAAATTACTCCATTCAAGCACAGTAAATTTAATAAGCTTTCGAGTAAAAGCTTTACATTTACTATGATTTCCCAACCGGTTTCGAAGTTAATACGAATATACCCTAGAAGCCTAGTAACGCAAAAAGACAAGTTTAGCAATTTCGTTTCGCGTGAATGTCGCCCAAAAAACTATGTTCCAGTGACGGATTCTGCTGGTTAAGGAACTCGACCTTTCAAATCACAAAATTTATTTTGTACCAGCTTTCATTAAAATTGGTGTGGACAGGCATATACATACATATATATATATATATATATATATATATATATATATATATATATATATATATATTTACATAAACTCACCAGGGCCGCCACATCTCAGAGCCGGGCCCGGGACCAGATCACGGGCCCCCACTTCTCACAGCCGGGCCCCCATTTCTCACAGACAGAATGAAAATTCTAGTACTTTGCTAAAGGACTTTGGGAATTTTAAAATTATTTTCATCTTCAGTTTTGAGCAAAATGAGTATAAAAGCCGACAATCGGAGCTGCAAAGGTCACTTTCGGTACTTTTTTTCCAATTAGCGAGGATCGGCCCGGGCCCCCACGGTGCCCGGGCCCGGGACAACTGTACCCGGTTGTCCCCTCCCCTGTGGCGGCCCTGAAACTCACATACACACAGGAAAATTTGAACCAACGTTACTTTCGTGATCTGCGTGTTATGAAACGGGAAATGTTCTAATCGGCCCTTCCGGTAAGGAGGTTAACCATGTAAGCTGGTTTCCTTCCTCTGGAGGGTGGGCGGAAAAGCGCTGTTTTTCACTGTGTTGGCTGTATCATAATAGTTGAAGTTTTTGATATTTTAGAACCCTGGCGTGTTATCAGTTTATGTTTCAGATTTCTCCTTCTCGCCATCGAAGACTTATAAGCATTACCTAGAATATTTTGGTGGGCATAACCTTTCGAGAACCGACAGACATCACAGGCGAACATGGCATAGTGAGTACCTGACATTATACAAGAGTCCTGAGTAAGACACCGACCAAAACTTCCCTTAAGAGATAATTTCTAGGTGCAATCCGTGACGAGAAATCTATCTGATACCGGTAGCCTTCTACTGCAACCGGTGTAGTACTGATCAAAGTCGTTAGAAAGCAACTTCTTCAATTAGCATATCCAGCCATTATCATGTGCTAATGAGGCTTTTGAGGAAGTTACAATACAAAGTGGGGATTCTCTACTTGAACCCCTACCTCTTCCTCAAGTCTTAATCAGCAATTCAAGAAAGTCTCGTTTGATTTACAACTAATAACCATTAAAGATTTGTTATTTTATTAATTTATTCCCCGTGCGTTTATTTAAGATCTTGATCCATTCCCACTAAGAGCTGTGGTTGGTTTTTCGGAATACGAAAAAGCATCAGCCCTATCCTGGCCAGGAAAAGTTGGTAACCTGTAAATAAGGCTGTGGTATGTTTAAGTGGGCGATAAATAAATATGTCAAGACAGGACAGACCGACTTGTACCTACTGGAATACAGAATTATCGATAAGACATATTCTAACACTGTGCACAAGTCTTAAATTACCGTACAATCTGACAGAATTACTTTCTGATGGCAGCCATTAAATAAACCAAACTAATGATAAACTAATGAAATACCTAATAGACACACATTTATACAATAATATTTAAAAAAAAAGCAAAGATAACCTAAGACACTTCGTAATGTTGATTTGTCATCAAGGACCTGATAAACAACAAAGAACAAAGATCGCAAATAACTATATCAAAGAAAATATGAGTACATTATTACCTTATTTACAGACAACTAATCACTAGTATTGAAAAAGTTGAACCACCAAAATAGTGTAAAACTAAAATAAAAAATATATTTATTTATTAAGTTCCTCATCGTGTATGCAATTACATAATCGATCAGTCACAAATAAATGACTAAAATATACTGAGAACTGAAAACAAGTAACATCAAAATACAAAAATGAAATAATGTAAGAAATAAATAACAAAATCGTATACCTTTCTGACAGATTGAAATATGAGTATGTGCTCATGAAATGTTTCAGTAATTAGTAGATGTTTGGGCTACCTTCTGTCAATCGTGTATATCGTTGGGAATATTTAAATCATTCTTGTATCAGTATTAAGTTCAGTTGGTAAGTATGTGTTTAAAGATTTGTTGGATAACACTTGATACCTCTTCAATCATCGATGAGTTACCTTTGAGAGTTTTTAATTTTTTAAAGAAATATTTATGGAGGAAATGAACACGTGCTTCCTGGTTCAATCTGTAATATATTAGAATGAGTTTTTGTGCTAAGCCCCATATTATACAAGTGCTCATGAAAATTTTAGTAGATGAACTGGTGAGGACCCTTCTCAAGTTTCTACTCTCTACTCTCAAGTTGATACTGCAGATCTCTAACACTAGTGTACATATCCACTAAACTTCAGTCCATCTTGTTAGGGTTTATTGAAACAAATCTCTGTTCATACGCTCTTGTTCATAGTTCCCTCTTGTCATACGCTCAAAAATACAATTGCTTCAAGATTACATCGGGTGGGTTGATAGCAAGCCTAGCAGGATGCAGTGGACATTTCGGAACACGGTTAACCATTCGACACTGATAGCCACTTTCGTGGCAAGGCCATTTCTTCGCTTCGGGACTGAAAGAAATAACGAAAGCGTATTAGGAGAAATGAGAAAAGAAGGGTGGTGGAGGCTTGGCTATTTTAATGCCGTCCTGTGGAACCAAGAAGGTGTAACGGGCTCTTTTCCTCGGGCATTTAAGGTCGCGTGTTTTGCCGTCTCGTGAGGGTTAAGATCTATTGATATTTATTTATTTATATGATCTATGAGGAGAATTCTATTGCACAAAATGAAGAAATCAACTAAAATGGATTAGGGATTTGGGCTGAAATCATTGAAAACATGAAAGGACCTCGTAGTTCTACAACATGCCCTCAATAATTTGAAAGGGGTCAATTTATGTTGAGTTAAATAGTCTATAAAAGTTTCCAAAGCATTTATTATTTCCCTGTATCTTAAATATCAAGTAGTTTTATTCATTTGACTCAAATTAGCCTACAATATTACTCTTGTTAAATCTTTACAGTTTCTCTCATTCCTGCTTGGAATGTCAAAATCCCTTGGTCAAATTCATGGTCTACCGACAAATTGGCAGATCAAATCCTTTGTGAAAATCCAATTCATAAATTAAAATATATATTTTTTTATCAATATGGAATGAAGATGTAATTCTACTATAAATGTCTAAAAACATAAGTTTCCCGCAATTTTGCCTCTCTTGTTTAGCATGAATATATTCTCAGAAGAAGAGGGCGTGCGATAAAGAATGTAACAAAAGCTCCAAGATCCTTTGAGGATCCAATGAATCCTTGAAGGAGACTTTTTCCATAAAAAAGCCAGTCTCCAAGGATAAACAAAGACCAATGTGCCTTCTCAAAGCCTAATTATGCATTTACAAACTATTACACAATTATCCTAATTATCTAAATAATATTAGATAGGTTTTAGATTTGAAACACTAATTATTGTAATTAGGAAACCAACCAAATAGATCAAATCAAAATTATCTCCTTAAATAAATACCTCTTCGTGTTTGATTGTTTTTAATACAATTTTTAATTTGTAATTAATTCTATTGTGACAGAAGGACAAATCAAATTTAAAACGCAGTATCAATGCCAGTACTTTTGCAGTTTGTATGCCCTCTCATTATGAGCACATAACGTAGGAAATCACTGCTTTAAAATAAAATAGTATACAAGGAGAAAAATCCTATAAAAATAAAAGAAAATATACATAGCATTAGAAACTTTAAAAAGGCAGTTAATAAAAAACAAAACAAAATTAAATGTACATAAAATATGTGTTTTTAGCGCGGTTCCTCCCTCCCCCATAGGGAGAAACCCCGCTTATAGGGTTGATACAATGAAACAATCCGGAAGTGCCGACTAGAAAATTTCGCGTTTCAGAACCCCTAGAGACCGAAAATAACGGTCGTTCAAATTTGTATATATATATATGTATATATTTATTTATATATATATATATATATATATTTGTCTGTTCGCTCTCTAGCTAGAAGACGAATGGTCCGATTTTGATGAAATTTGGTACAAAAATCCTTCGTCCAATTTGAAAGGTCAAGTTCGTTAACCAGCAAAATCCGCCTACTGGAAGATGGCGTTTGGGGCGAAATTCGCGCAAAAAAAATCGTAACGCTTACGTTTTTGAGTTCATAAGCTTCTAAGTACTCGTTTTATATGATTCCTTGGCTAGGAAAACGAATGAAACCCTTTTCAAGGCGATAGCTTTAACCGTTTTCGAGAAAATTGGAAAAATATTTTTTGAATACCGTTTTTGGTTTGGGTACTTAGAATCATGGGATTCAGTTGAAAAATTTTCTGCATGTTCTACTTTCATCAAAACTAATATGTTGAAATTTTGGTTACGTTTGGAGTTAAGGAAGGGTTAGAATAAAATATTTTATTAACAGACTGGTAACTTTGTATATTTTCCTTAATATCTCGAAAAAGGTTGAGAATCTTGGTAAACGAAAGAATACCATTAGAAAGCTTACTAAATGTTCTACAAAAAAGGTTCTGATGAAAGTTTTGATTAGGCGATGTCAATCGGAGAAATAAGTGCTTAAAACATTAAAGTAATTGATTTTGCTTATTCGAACTGTTCTTTTTGTCTGTTTTTATTCCTTGTTATTTTTTAATTGCTTATAGTTGGATAATGTATTTTACAATAAAACAGATTAGGCAAAATAAGAAAAACAATTCATTGTTAGAAATATAGCTTGCCAAGAGAAAAAGATTCGTTGACGTCTTTTGAATATTTTCAATTGCCTTTATGCTGTTGGTTTTTTTATTTTATTTTTTAATTGATTTTATCTGCAGAATTATTACTATAGTAAAAGAACACAGGAATGTGTGAAAATATTTGATATTTTCCAATTCATTGAAACGTATGAAATGAAGTATCGGTAGAAGAGGATTCTAAAGTCTTGCGGACCTGACCCCAGGTATAGCCATAAAACCCTTAAAATAAAATTAAAAAAAAAAACTGGAACCGCGCTAAGATGACGCAGTTCCTGCGAGTCGGACTTTTTCTATATAAGTTTTATTCAGCAGGGGATTCTGATGAAATGTCGTGTTTTTGCTGTGGATTTTAAATACGATGTATCTAAGATTGGATAACATTAGCGAGTCTACATAATTAAGAACCGACGACGGAGGATTACTTCTTGCTATGATTTAGTCTACATACGTATATTAAGTCCTAAATCCAATCCTCCTAAAGTTCAATGCCCGTAGAAACCAGGGGGCCGCAGGAAATTTACCTGCTAAGAGTTAATCCTCAAGAGCTGTAAATATACCCCAGGTATCTGCCGACACAAATACAAAGCCTAGGCGGAGAGCACCCCAAAAACTCAGATCCAAACATAAGGTTATATACTAAATATTGATAAAGACTACTTAGTTGTAAACCGATTCATCAATTAGCAATCAATAGTTTTCAACAAAGGTTATATACTAAATATTGATAAAAAGTATTTAATTAGAAAAAAAAAAACAATATTCCACAAGACTTGTTTTTGGTCCATTTGTGTCTACTCCATAGACTTAATTAGGTATATTATTCTATTGTAGTTGGGCAACTAAACTTTGTTTTATTTTGTTAAATAACGTTTTTTTTCTTGATTTGTTATTCGTCAAGACTTTTATTTGTCCTTGTGTATTTTCTAGATAGGTTTTATTCAACATATTATTCTATATAGGCTATATTAGGCTGGGTATTCTACTCAATCTTGTGTACTTCTTCTTGATCCTTCTGTTCATGGGCGTATATAAAAACAATTTCGGGGGGGGCTGAGACCATTTTCAGGGTATGGAATACTAAATATTTAGAGCTTGGAATAGTTTTAGGCAACTAAAACGCTATTACACGTAAAATAAAATATGTTTTATGAACTAAGTGATCTTATTTAATTTATTTTTAAGGGTTTTACGAGAAGTTTTTATCATCAATTCAAAATTTCGGGAGGGGCTGCAGTCCCCTCAGCCCCCCCCCTCATATACGCCCATGCTTCTGTATCCTCTAGAAAGGCTTTATTAGGCATATTTTGTATTGATTTATAGAGCTTTGCTTTAGAATGAGAGCCAGATTCTGTAATTTCCGCTTCTGTGTAAAAGTTAGCTACTGTCGGTGTCCCTGACGCCTTAATATCACTTTTATTCGAGATGTTCGAGAGGATTTTGACAATTTTCACAAGATATATAAAAAAAATAAGCTTATTTTTTTTCTAAGCTTATCAAATGGCACTAGGGACATGAACGGAACCGCGCTAAGATGCTGCAGTTCCTGCGAGTCGGACTTTTTTTTTTATATATATGTGACGTAGGTCATAAAAAATAATACTTTTTTTCCTTTTATGTTCTACTTTATTTCTTACTTGCCCTTTATTGCTTTTTGTTAAATTAACAATTACACTTCGTTTTATTATTTTTGGGTAATTATTAAATAAAGTAGTATAAAAAAGTACTATTTTTCATGACCTACACCACATATATATATTTAAAAAAAATGAATATACTTGATTGGACAGAAACACTTGGAGTAGGAAATTTATTTTAATCCAATAGCCAATAGTACTTATGTGTAACTAACTTATGTGACATAGCACTTATTCAATAAAATGACAATGACTTCTTTTGCAAAGCATTTACTCGAGTAGAATCGTTTATAAACAGCTGATCAACAGTAACCATGATTAATCTTATCACTCTAGACGTGTTCTTGCCTACAGAACTTACTCTTAGGCTAAGGCTGTAATTTCCTAGTTATTCATTTGAACGAGAAACATGTAGAACTCATTAAATGTATGGTTAATGAGGAATAGGGTGTTCTAAATGTGTTTTGATCTTCGACCACAATAAAATTACAAAGTGATATCTCGGGTCGCCATTTTCGAATATTATACCAGATTAATTTGTTGGTTAAACTGGTAGGTAACTATTTCTCTTGAAATGTATGCCTTTAGAGTTGAACGTGGAGGATTTAATAAAACCTAGTGAGCATTATCTTGCTTCAAGGTTGTATTGGAGTAATGACGAATTATAGCCGAGGCAGAGCTGGTTCATTAGCCCTAACCATGGTTGATGATTTCTGGAAGGAGCCAAAGTCTCATACGGAGTATGGGATTTTAGTTAGACTGGCTTCTAGAAAAATAGTTTCATTCATTTTAAGTTTGGATATTTTTTTTTTTTTTTGGAAATGAAGAAAAACCCCAAGAAACGAGCTGGCAACGAACAATTATATATTGTTTATATTAATCATCTGTTGCAGAGTGGGAAAACGCACTAAAAAGGTCCTAAAACTCTAAAATGTCTGGATTAATGTGGTATACTAAATTTATCTCATTCATTATATCAAACACTTATAGCCCAGGGACAAAAAAGTAGCTATATGTAGTTGGCTGTTGAGAGGAGGCACGCTAGGTTTTGCTAAAATATCAACGGAATAACTCATGTAACAATAATTGAGGTATTTGTAAATCAAAAACATGTCATTGAAAAACATTTTTGTAATTTTAAATATAAAAAAAAACATCGAAAAAATCACGTTGTTGTATACTTCCTTCGATCATAACTCCGAAAGTATACATTATTTACAAACCAGTTAATATTGATTCAAGGGTTTGCAAAACGCATTAAGTATGAATAAAAAGGTAAAAATTAGACATTTCTTTCGTGCATTTAGGACTACCATATTTTAGGGAAATGTTGATTATATAATGAAACAACCCACCTTATTTCATTGAACTCAAAATGAAAGTTTTTGCATAATAATTAGACAATTAAGGGATCGAAAAATTTACCATTTTTTAAATAGTCGCGACCCCCAAACGAAAAGCCTTGCATATTTGAAATATTAAAAAAAAAAAAAAAATAAAAAAAAATAAGCCACTCAAGCATTCAAATACATTTTACAGGTAGAAATTTGGTCAATTTGGACGGCTTTAGGAAAAGTTTTAATTTTCTTTAATTCTTTAGCAATCTGAGCGATAGAAGAAAACATAACGTGATGTTTTTCGATCTTTTTTATATTTAAAAAACAATTTGCTGGAATTTCCTGAACTGCACAAAGCGCAATTATTGTTGGTTACTAAGATATCCCTGTAAAAATTATCTTGCCCCCTACAACACATCCAACTAAAATAGATGAGTCCTGGCCTATAAGAAGGAAATACAATAAAATGAATTTAGTAACATGTAGTTACACATGAATAGTAGATACATATGTATTTAAGTCATAATGATCATTCCACCCATTTGAAGTGATTGAGTTGTTCAAATAGCACTATTGATTGAGTAGAGAAGTCAATAACTGTGAATAGAGCTATAAAGGGTAAGAGAGGGTGCCGACAAGGGTCTGTGGTGTACCAAGCTATCCAGCTATTTCACTGGTTATGTCTGCAGGCACTAATCACTTCAGCTTTCAGTGACAATTGCTATGTTCAACTAGAATAATGTAAATATTTAGTATGCTAGTTTTCATTCGACTACTTATTCAGCAAATTTATTGTTTATTTATATTTAGTGATTGCTTTCAGTTGAATAATCATAAATATTTTTTGAAATTATTCTTATCAGGGTTTATATGAGGCAAGAATTGAGATCGCATTATGCCTTTATTTCAGACCCATTATTTTCTCCAAAGTGTGAAAATAGGGGTTTAATTAACGGACATTGACACTTATTTGTATATTTTTATATATATGGATTATTATTATTATTTTGAAATTAGTTTAAATCATGATCAAGGATTGGATTCAATTGAATTAATCATTACTTATAATTATTAGCTAAAAATGTTAGCAATTGTGACACGATTTTGTTTTTCTCTACCAAAAAATAATAACCGCGCCGCACATATTTATAATTTTTTTAAAATCCTTTATATATATATATATATATATATATATATATATATATATATATATATATATATTTATTTATTAATTCTTCTGAAATATGACCCAATATATACTTTACACTTCTTCTTTTTAGCGCGGTTCCACCCTCCCCCATAGGGAGGAACCCCGCTTATAAGGTTGATACAATGAAACAATCCGGAAGTGCCAACTAGAAAATTTCGCGTTTCAGAACCCCTAGAGACCGAAAATAACGGTGGTTAAAATTTGTATATATTTATTTGTCTGTTCGCTCTGTAGCTCCCAGACGAATGGTCCGATTTTGATGAAATTTGCTACAAAAATCTTTCGTCTAATTTGAAAGGTCAAGTTCGTTAACCAGCAAAATCCGCCTACTGGAAGATGGCGTTTGGGGCGAAATTCGCGCAAAAAAAAATCGTAACGCTAACGTTTTTGGTTTGGGTACTTAGAATCATGGGATTCAGTTGAAACATTTTCTGCATGTTCTACTTTCATCAAAACTAATATGTTGAAATTTTGGTTACGTTTGGAGTTAAGGAAGGGTTAGAATAAAATAAGAGCTTAAAACTTTAAAGTAATTGATTTCGCTTATTCGAACTGTTCTTTTTGTCTGTTTTTTATTCCTTGTTATTTTTTATTTGCTTATAGTTGGATAATGTATTTGAAAATAAAACAGGTTAAGAAAAATAAGAACAACAATTTAATGTTAGAGATATGGATTTCCAAGATATAGCTTTTCAACTGTCTAGCGTCCTTCCTAGGGAGGGTTGTTTGTCTTTAGAATCATGGGATTCAGTTGAAACATTTTCTACATGTTCTACTTTCATTAAAACTAATATGTTGAAATTTTGGTTACGTTTGGAGTTAAGGAAGGATTAAAATAAAATATTTTAATAACAGACATGAAAAGTTTTGGGAACTTCGTATACTTTCCCTAATATCTCGAAAACAGTTTGAAATATTGGTAAACGGAGGGTTACCATGCGAAAGCTTACTAAATGTTCTACAAAAAGATTCTGAAACAATTTTTGATTAGGTGATGTCAATCGGAGAAATACGTGCTTAAACTTTGAAGTAATTGATTTCGTTTATTTCAACGGTTCTTCTTGTTTGTTTTTATTCCTTGTTATTTTTTCATTGCTTATAGTAGGATAATGTATTTGACAATAAAACAGATTAATTAAAATAAGAAAAACAATTCATTGCTAGAAATATATCAGGTTGTACCTATGAAATGTCGGTTTTGGATATCCCGATTTCTTTCAAATGACTTGAAACTGTCGAGGCTCCTACTCCGAGTTCTTTGGCATGTTCCCTAGTGTTTGTAATTGCTTATAGTAGTCAAATGTATTTGTCAATAAAACAGGACACGTATAATTAGAAACAATATTCAACTTCACACAGTTAGATACTATGAGGGAATAGAGAGTCCGTTCACTGCCTGCAGGTCCACAAAAAATGTACCTGCTAGGAGTTAATCCTCAGGAGTTGTAAATATACCCCAGGTATCTGCCGACACAAATACAAAGCCTAGTTTGGTTTTGGTACTTACAATCATGGGATTCAGTTAAAACATTTTTTGCATGTTTGAATTTCATCAAAACTAACATGTTAAACTTTTGGTTACGTTTGGAGTTAAGGAAGGGTTAGAATAAAATATTTTATGAACAGACATGAAAAGTTTTGGGAACTTCGTTTACTTTCATTAATATCTCGAACGCGGTTGGGAAATTATGATAAGTGGATAGAAACTATTTGAAAGCTTTCTAAATTCTCTACAAAAAAGATTCTGAAACAATTTTTGATTAGGTGATGTCGATCGATGAAATAAGTGCTTAAAACTTCAAATACGTCTGTTTAGCTCTTATGAACGGTTTTTTGTCGTTCTTTTTGTAATTTTTGTCTCTTTTCCTTAGTTTTTTATTGCCTTTTATTTTTGTAATTTTTTATGTTAGGAAAATTTATTTGTGTGTAAAACAGGATAGGTAAAATGAGACCCATTTTCTGTTGCTAGAAATAATGAAAAGTTTTGGGAACTTCGTATACTTTCATTAGGTAATTTTTTTTTTTTTTTTTTTTTTTTTTTTTTTTTTTTTTTTTTTTTTTTTTTTTACGGCGCATCTACATCTAGGTCATTAGCGCCGTTCATTAGGTAATATCTCGAAAACGGTTGAAAATCTTGGGAAGCGAAAGGTTACCATTCGAAAGCTTACTAAATGGTCTAGAAAAAAAAAGGTTCTGAAGAAAGTTTTGAATAAGCGATGTCAATCGGAGAAATAAGTGCTTAAACTTTGAAGTAATTGATTTCGTTTATTCGAACGGTTCTTTTTGTCTGTTTTTATTCCTTGTTATTTTTTAATTGCTTAAAGTTGGATAATGTATTTGAGGATAAAACAGATTAAGTAAAATAAGAAAAACAATTCATTGTTAGAAATATGTCGGTTTTGGATATCCCGATTTCCTTCAAATGACTTGAAACTGTCGAGGCTCCTACTCCGAGTTCTTTGGCATGTTCCCTAGTGTTTGTAATTGCTTATAGTAGTCAAATGTTTTTGTCAATACAGGACACCAAGAGAAAGAGATTCGATGACGTCTTTTGAATATTTTCAATTGACTTTATTCTTTTGGTTTTTTATTTTATTTTTTAATTGATTTTATTTGTAGAATTATTACTATAGCAGACGAACACAAGAAAATGTGAATTTTTTGATATTTTAAATGCATTGAAACGTACTAAGTAGGTATCTCTTGAAGAGGATTCTGGGGTCTGGCGGACCCGACCAGGTAAAGTCATATAGCCCTTTGAACAAAGGCCGAACCAAATATTATCTGTTTCAATTCTAAGCTTTTCAAATGACAAAAGGGATATGAACGGAACCGTGCTAAGATGATGCAGTTCCTGCGAGTCGGACTTTTTACTTTCGATGGCAGGGGGTCCATTAAGTAGTACACCATTCGTTCTCGTCAACTACATTATTTGAAATCTTTGCCCGAAATATTTCGTGTTTTGTTTGCACCTCATCAGGGGCTTTCCTATACACACATAATTATTTTTATAAATCTCGAAATATACATGTTTACAGTAATATATCCCTTCCCTGAATCAATTTAATTTTTAACAAATGGTTTTAAGTTTTTAGTCTTACCTTGTAAGGAAGTCCTCTCGTCATATTCCCTCTTGCGAGTCAGGCATAATACTGACGTGTCATCTGTTCTAATAAACATGGTCGTACATTATCGATTATTTTATCTGTTGTCATTTTATCGATTATTACTGAGTTTTCAAAAGTTGACAATTTTTACATTTTTTTATTTTTTATTTATGGCTGTTTTTGAATTTTTAATTATATAAATATTTTTTTGAATCTTTCTTTACTGTATCACTAAAAAAGACGTCAGAAATACGAAAAAGTTGAGGGTTGAATTCATAATTATCTAGCTTATTCGGAATTTCATTTGGTATTTTTGTGTATATTATTCATTTTTCTGCTCTTTTTATTTGCTGTTCTATCAATAAATTAGGATAGTTGTTTTCTTTGAAAAGTTTTATGAATCTATTTTTTATTTCATCAAAATACTTAGGGGAAGCTCTATATAAAGCTGATAATGTCGTATTATATAAAATATTCTTTTTAAAATTGGTGATTGGAATAAGAATTAATCATTCTTCTTGAATAATACGTCTTTGGCTTCCATTTGTATTCAATAAAATTATCTTCATTTCTGATTAGTACCATGTCTAAAAAGTTAGATTTTTTATCAGCTTCTAACTCTTTGGTAAATTGCAGATTGTTACATTTATTATTAAATATTTCTAAGAGCCTATCCACTTCCTCTACCTGTACACATAAAATAAGGTCGTCTACGTATACAAAAATTGAATCTTAATTGGCACTTCAGAAATTATGTACTTGAGAATCCAATTCATCACTATTCCACTAAGAGCAATCGAAAGCGGGTTTCCCACCCGAATTCCGTACTGTTGCTTATATATATTTTTATTATATTGAAATTACCCGAATTTGCATCATAAACTTGTTACTTCTATAAATAACTCTTTACTTTTTAGTTTAGTGTGTTTTTCTATCAGCATCCAATCATTACTTATGATTTTGATTGCCCAATCTACCGAAATGTTTGGAGACATGTTAACCACGTCAAATGAAACTAATTTAAAACCTGGTAAAATCTTAGTATTTTTTAAATTGTCAATGGACTTCCTAACAAGGTAAGGCTAAAAACTTAAAACAATAAGTTAAAAAATTAAATTGATTCAGTGAAGGGATATATTACAGTAGACATGTATATTTCGAGAATTATAAAAAAAATATAAAATAACGTGTGTATAGGAGAGCCACTGATGAGGTTCGAACAAAGCACGAAACATGTCGGGCAAAGATTTCAAATAAAGTAGTTGAACAGAACGAATTGTGTACTACTTTATGGACCCCCTGTCATAAAAAAATAAAAAATAAGACGAAGTGAAGAGAGTATATATATAATATATACATATAGACAGCATGACAACATTACAAAAACTCAAAAACACTGACGTACATGAAGCACTAATAGAAAAAATACGACAACTGTTAAGAATATGCCAAAACATGCATACAATATATTTTAAATGGATAAAGGGACATTCTGGTGACGAAGGTAACGAAATCGCCGATCGTTTCGCCAAAGCAGCGTCAAAAGATATGTCACTACCCATAGAATATAATAAACTTTCAAAAACTCATTTAAAATATATATTAAAACTAGAATCAATTGCAGAATGGCTGCAAAAATGGGATACCTCTAACAAAGGTCGCCATTTATTCAAATTTATCCCAATCATACAAAACTTTTATAATACAAACATACAAACAAATTTTTACACAACACAAGTACTCACTGGACACGGGGCGTTTCTGTCTTATTTAAATAGATTTAAAATAAAAAGAGAAAATTCATGCCCCTGTGACAGACATACAGAACAGACTGCACACCACATCTTATACAATTGTACACTGTTCAACGAATACAGAAACCGAATTAAAAAGAAAATAACCAATTGGCCTATTAAAGAAAATATATTGTTTTTTAATAATTAAAAATTATTCTCAACATTATGTAAGGAAATTATTCAACGCTTGAGCGAAAAATGAAAAATTGCATTTTTATTGAAGTAAAGCGGACCTTACTGAATATATAAGTTTATTTTTATACTCCTTGTTGTATAATAATTGTTTTAAGTTAACGTGAATTATTTATATGTAAACCTAACTAAAATACTAAATTGAACAAAATTAACTAAGATAAGAAAAAAAACAAACATACATGTGATATACTGTACCTTGTATGATACATGTAGTGCAATAAACGGCCTTCTAAAAGGGGTACCTTTAGAAGGAATATACATATATATGCCATTTCATAAAAAAAGTTCGAATACAACTAAAAAATATCTGATTTTTTTTTGGGCTCAACTGACCACCTTCTCCCCTAAAATAAAAATTCTTTCATGAGTGCAACCTCAATAGCTACATTCCGCAGACCAGGGCTGTGAGTATACAACCTTTCCTTCGGACAGGGGAGAAGGGAGAAGCGTAGGCTGACACACCAAGGTCACATTAAAATTGAAGCTTCAATTGAAATTGAAACATCCAGTAAGTGCTAAAGGCGGCCTATTGTTACAAATGGAGGGCTGAGCAGCAGACAACTCAGCACTGCTTAGTCCTGTCTCTGAAAGATTCCAATTCTTGGATTCTGACAACTCGACGCTTATGCTCAAATCCTTTACCCTCCCCTGCAATTCTTGTAGCTCTATCAAGTATAGCATAGAAGCCCAGTGGCCGTGAGAGTTAACACGTTCGGGCCCAGCGTCGTGGCATATGCGTCAAATAGATGTGTTCTGCGGGCCCTGCGTCGTGGCATATGCGTCAGCAGATAGCTTGGTTTTCTTTCGATCCCGCTATCCGCGCCTTGTCCTATACGCTTCGTATTTGATTTTCGACCTCCTTACGTAATCCCGGTTAGGTCTGCGGGTCAGGTAGCGTAGGATACTGAATCCACTCGAAAACCTCCGTCAGCGGGCCCGCTATCATGGCGTATTTGTCATTTTACTAAATTGTAATTAATCCACGAAAAGTACATCATTTTAAAAGTTTCTTCGCTTTTTTTTTTAAATTTTTTTTTGATCGGTCCTGAAAGTTTAAGGCGTGAGCACATAACACTCCATGGGTCGTGGGTTCGATTCCTTTAGAGAAAGTAAAGGCATCAGCCCCATCGTGGCTAGCAAAGGATGGTAACCTATAGATAACCCGTCCTAAAATTCTTAGTTAATATAATGAACGTTAAAATTTAAATAAATAAACAATTATAGCATCATATCAAATATTGTCATTGTCAAGCACTTCGTTCTTCATCACATTTTACCAGAAGAACTAAAAAAAGTAACATAAAAAAAAAAAAAAAAATTAGTCCCGTAATAGGTCACGAGGGCCAATCTGATTTTGGACCATTCGGCACACTGGGCAGATAGTTTGGTCAATACTATATTCCGGCCGCCTGATTTTCCTTTTTGCAGGTACCCATTAATTTTTATTTAAATTTTAACGTCCATTATTATTAACTACGAATTTTGGGACGGGTTATCTATAGGTTACCTCCCTGTTATAGGTAGGATATGGCTGATTTATTTTATTTTTTCTAAAGAAAAGCCACTAGCCCATGGTGGGAATCGAACAAAACAGACCCTTGGTACGGAGTGTTAAGTGCACACGCCTTAACACGCAAGGCCCGGCTCCGGTGCCCATTAATTAATTAATTAAAGGCTGGCTAGGCCTAGGGACAGTCTGGGATCCTTAATCCATCTCACGAACGAAAACACCACAAGATAAAATAATCAAAATAAAAAGCATTGAACTCGGTCCCTCCAGCATATTAGTCGAATGAGCTATCACTGATCTAACCTTGCCCCATAAAATAACATAAATTCCCCAAATAAAAGTACATTTGTTACATATTTTCTCAAAAGCTGATTTCAATGATGAGAGTTTTAAATTCTTTTCTTGTATTCTTGCATTAATAATTTAGTATTGATTAGTCTGGGAACGAATGTTTGAAGGATGTTAATGCTAGTACAAAAACAAATTAAAAAAATAAAATAAATAAGGAAAAATACAATTTATTAGAACTTTTTAAAATGAGCAGTGATTTTGTATAGAAATAGTTACTCTATTTTTAGACTATCCTTACTTGGAGTTCGAAATAAATCATAAAATGCTAATCTACTGTAGTTTGATTATATTTTTTTTGAGTTGGATGAAAATACAACCTGCAAAACTTCAGGGGAATAAAATCTCACTTCTGTGGAGAAATATTTTATCTTCATATATTGTAGTAAAACTCACTTAATTTTAAGAGCGTACAAACTTTGCTTCGTAAATATTATAAAACATTTTAACAAATGGCTTAAATCATTTTTTTTTCAACAAATCCGAATGTGTTGTACTTGTCCAAAGGTTTATTTATTTTGTTATAATCAATTACACAGACACACGCACAAAAAAAAAGTGGTATTTTCCAAAGACGCCATACAGATATTCTTATGTATTTCGAAACGCAGAATCCGAATCCGGAGTCCGTTTCACCCCATCACGTCAGGTTTAAGAGCAGTTGAAGTTCAAATTTCGTATGAAATCGTTGAAGAAGAAATAACTAGAGCTTCCATGGTTTTGAGGGTCGCTGAATTCGAATCCGATGTCGGTTTCACCCCTTTGGTGCAAAATCAAGGTCATTTCAAGGACAAATATGGTTATTGTGTACAAAATGAATTGTTGACTGCAAATTCTAAAAGACCGGAATATTTTACGTCCAGATAAGTGTTTTATTTTTTTTTTTTTCTATTATAGTCCTTTAGGTCATTTCATGGTCAATTTATGTTTCTATGCAAAATGCAAAAATACGATTATGTGGCTTCATAGAACTAGAATACTACGTTAATAAGTTCTGGTGGTCACTGACTTTGAATAATATTTGAGATAAATTATTCTTTCAAGCTCGCTTACACAATTTAATGCATATTGATAGGCTGGGGAATTTTCCCTTCACTTTTGGGTACAATATGCTTTTTTTCTGAACAATTTAATTTACTTTCATGTTAGTAAGATACAAGAACTGACTTTATTGTTTCATATGACGCCAAGAGATATTTTAGATGTTAAAATATTGCCTCGTAGATATTTCTTTAGTAATAATTTACCAGATCGCACATTTCGATACAACATATCTTTCAAGGCTCTTGGTGAATGGTGTGTCTAAGCCTTCCATCTTCGAGTTTCGGGCATTCCGCCAGAATGTGCATTACATCAATGAAATTCATATGAGGGGCATAGTACCGACCTTACTGGCCCAACAGCCTCTTTTTAATTTTTTTCTCGTTTCTATTATTCTCGTAACCTAACATTCCGATTATTCGGAGATTCTGGTGACCCACTCGTTGAGTATGAACGGGTCCAACTTTTGAATTGTGTTGTATAGAAAGCTCCTCAGAAATATGGTGTGCATTGAAATCACCACAAATTAAAAGTGGAGGAAGTAATTGTTAAACTTCTTCCTATCCTCTATCACGTTATATTCTCTATCGTCTGGGAGGAATAGAGAACTAACAGTAAACGGTTAGTCTAAGTTAAGTTGCTGCCCAAGATTAAACGATTGTAGGTGGGAACGTTGTAACTTAATTTGTCGCTATGTTCTGAAACCCCGTGTATTTTCCACTGTAAACATTTATTTGACTGGGAAATATGAATTCAAGTAGGTAATGAATTTTCATTTTGAAGACAGGTGTTTTTCGCGGGCAATATTTTTCCCATTTTGCTCTGGTTCGAAAGAAACACCGCGGTCATGGAGAACAAACTAGTGATAAGTATCCCATAATCCTGTTACCCCTTCTTGGAATGGTTTGGTTTTAATTTTTAAGAGGCAAGGATTAGTCGAGTTCAATGAGATTATCTTACAGAGTGACTTGTTCTTTCCCTGGGTGGTCTGTTATAAGAGGCCCATTATTTGCTGTAGCCGTAAGGAACAGGATTGTATTGGCAATGAAATTGATTGATTCCGTCAATAGTTCCCGACAGAAGGACTTCGCAGATTTTCTCAATAGTATATATTCATTAAATGTTTTTTTAAACATTTAGTGTACTAGTCAGTACTTTTTTGCTCGCTATAGGTGGAAACACAGAAAGTGCTGAAGTTGACAGATGTAAGACACATTCTTCTTGAGTACCAGCACAGAAGTTGTACCATACAAATTTTACAAGCACTTCGGAAGGAATTTTTATAGGCAACAGTAAAATAAATCGGCTTCAGCTTAACACTAGCCATCATCATATTAGAAGTATACAATTCTCACTGAAAAAAAAACAAAAAAAGTCCCTCTCGCAGGACTGCATCATCTTAGCGTGGTTCCGTTCATATCCCTAGTCTAATTTGGAAAGATTAAAATAGAAGCAGTTATTATTTTGGTTCCACCAGTCTTTTTTTTTTAAATTAATTATTATGATGGCGTGTCAACCCTTAAGGTCACTAACGCCATTCCTGTGAGTAGTAAAGTCTTGAAAGGTCATGATTTACAATCTTACCTGGAAGGGTCCGCTACACTAGAAACAGACCCGGTAGTGACAAGGTCATGGAAACTTGGAAATCTATATTTCTTACAATAAATTGTTTTTGTTATTTTACTTAACCAGTTTTATTGTCAAATACATTATCCAACTATAAGCAATTAAAAAATAACAATAAATAAAACAGACAAAAAGAACCATTGGAATAAACGAAATCAATTAATTTAAAGCTTAATGCACTTTTTTCTCCGATTGACATCGCCTAATTAAAACTTTCTTCAGAACCTTTTTTGTAGAGCATTTAGTAAGCTTCCGAATGGTAATCTTCCGCTTCACAAGATTGTCAACGGTTTTCGAGATACTAACGAAATTATACAAAGTTACCAAAACTTTTTTTGTCTGTTAATAAAATATTTTATTCTAACCCTTCCTTTACTCTAAACGTAACAAAAATTTCAACATATTAGTGTTGATGAAACTCCAACATGCAGAAAATGTTTCAACTGTATCCCATAATTCTAAGTCCCAAAATCAAAGACAAAGAACCCTCCCTAGGAAGAACGCTAGGCAGTTGAAAAGCTATATATCTTGGAAATCCATATCTCTAACATTATTCTTAACCTGTTTTATTTTCAAATACATTATCCAACAATAAGCAATTAAAAAATAACAAGGAATAAAAAACAGACAAAAAGAACAGTTCGAATAAGCGAAATCAATTACTTTAAAGTTTTAAGCTCTTATTTCTCCGATTGACATCGCCTAATCAAAACTTTCATTAGAACCTTTTTTTTAGAGCATTTAATAAGCTTTCTAATGGTATTCTTCCGTTTACCAAGATTCTCAACCTTTTTCGAGATATTAAGGAAAGTAAACAAAGTTACTAAAACTTTTTATGTCTGTTAATAAAATATTTTATTATAACCCTTCCTTAACTCCAAACGTAACCAAAATTTCAACATATTAGTTTTGATGAAAGTAGAACATGCAGAAAATGTTTCAACTGAATCCCATGGTTCTAAGTACCCAAACCAAAAACGGTATTCAAAAAATATTTTTCCAATTTTCTGGAAAACGGTTAAAGCTATCGCCTTGAAAATGGTTTCATTCGTTTTCCTAGCCCAGGAATCATATAAAACGAGTACTTAGAAGCTTATGAACTCAAAAACGTAAGCGTTACGATTTTTTTTGCGCGAATTTCGTCCCAAACGCCATCTTCCAGTAGGCGGATTTTGCTGGTTAACGAACTTGACCTTTCAAATTGGACGACGGATTTTTGTACCAAATTTCATCAAAATCGGACCATTCGTCTTCTATCTAGAGAGCGAACAGACAAATATATATATATATATATATATATATATATATATATATATATATATATATATATATACAAATTTGAACCACCGTTATTTTCGGTCTCTAGGGGTTCTGAAACGCGAAATTTTCTAGTCGGCACTTCCGGATTGTTTCATTGTATCAACCCTATAAGCGGGGTTCCTCCCTATGGGGGAGGGAGAAACCGCGCTAATATAATGAAAATAAAAACGTCATCAGTTTATATTAAATATTTTTTTAAATAGTTATTTCTATTTTAAGACATTTACAAGAATCCTGATAGGCACAAATATTTTTGTAGAATGGTCCTGTATCAAAAGATACTTGAATAAATTAGCTGAAGGCTAATTTTATTTTAGTCTAATTTATCGTAATCATCGATTGAGGAATGGGGCCACCATTTACAATAAGAAAAACTAACCTCAAGTTTCCACATTACCACGTTTGGGAATCAGACTTTAGGGCTATGCGACTACTCTGAGGATGTGACACGAGTCTAGAAATAATTTGAAATGCCATACCAGTTTTGTAAACTTAAACTCTATTAGTGTATTACTACTCTCCCCAAATTAAATTTAGAATTCTCTCAAACTTAGAAGGAGTGTTTGCAGAGTTTTGTCTTCGAGAAAATATTAGTTTATTTCCCTGACACTAAAGCAGTTCCGTCGCCTATCTGAACTTTTGCCCACAAGAGACAAACATATTGTCGCTTTTTTTTTCTTAGGTTAGATAACCCACCAATTCCCAAGCACGTCTTCTTAACCCCCTGATTCAACATTTACTCCTTTTGTTGGTTTAAAAAAAAAACAACATAAAAGCTTACAGTTTTTTAGGTACATTGAATTTTCCTTTAAGCATAAGTGTTGTAAGGAGTGTTTAATACTTAATATGGTGTAGCATATTTAACAAAATGGTTTTTGTTCTCTTGTCAATAATTACAAGTCGGTTCTCCCCGTCCGATCCCTAAGCTTTTCAATCGTCAATTTTTCGTAGTTTGTTGCCTCGTGAATCGTACCGTATGCTTCGTGTTTCAATAAATGAATCTCCAAGTGAGTATTGTCGAATTGATTTCTTACTGTGGGTTATTTTACTCGTCTGACTACGTTATTACTTAGTGCTACATGTTTATGTAGGGGGAGCAAATACTTAGTGCTACATGTTTATGTAGGGGGAGCAAATACTTAGTGCTACATGTTTATGTAGGGGGAGCAAATACTTAGTGCTACATGTTTATGTAGGGGGAGCAAATACTTAGTGCTACATGTTTATGTAGGGGGAGCAAATAAATAGTTCTCAGTTTTCAATGAAAGTATTTGTTTTTTTTTTTAAGAATTTATGTTAGTCCGAGCAAAAATGACGATGTCAGCTTTATTTAAGGTAGTAAAGAACCGAATAATATCCATAAGAAAGATTTTAGAATATCCATTACCTACCTTTTTAAATATTTCGAATTAAATTATTTTATAATACGCTATTTGATAAGTTTTATTAAGGAACTAGCTGTTACCCGGCGTGCCATGCTACACCTACTTTCTGCATATAGAAAAGCCTAAATAAATTAGAAACCAAATAAGTATTATTAAAATCAAATAACACGAATCTGTAACTGTTTCGAACCCGTGACCTCCCAACTGTGAGTCCTAGAAGACTTTGACCTAACCTATAAAACCCCCCGTATCAAGACATACACGTATGCCAAGTTTGGTAAAAATCGGTCTAACGGTGTGGATTTTTATTAAAAAAAAACAAACAAAAAAAAAACATACAGACAGCAGCTGGTAGACGTTTTTGACCTGGCCTATGACAATCCCCTGATCAAGACCAACCTGTGTGCCCAGTTTGATAAAAATCTGTCAAACGGTGTGGATTTGTATAAGGGACAAACATACAGACAGACAGCTGGTAGATTTTTTTTACCTAGCCAAGGAGATTTCTTGTATCAAGACCTACCATTATTCCAAGTTTGGTCAAAATCGGTCAAACGGTGTGGATTTGTATAAGGAACAAACAAACAGACAGAAAAACAGACAAACATACAGGCACGTAATTTTTAGATATATAGATAGATAAGAAGAAAAGAGATTCGAGTCGAACATGCAGCACGAAGAGAACTTTCATCTACTTGAGTATCTTATGATTAATTCATTTCCACAATAGGACTTTCATTTCAAAGAAAACCCGGAGGATTCTTAATTATGCGAAGCCTTTTATTAAACTAATCCTGGCTAAGTCAAAAAAAACTACTAATTGTCCCGAGTAAATTATTCTTTTTTTCATTTCCTTTGAAGAAAACCGGTGTTACCGGCAAACAATGTGGTTGATGCGCATAATCTCTTAGCTATTTCCTTTTCGTCTTCATCCCTTATTGTCCATTTCAATGCCGCCCATGAATAATAAAAGAGGGTGTCACTGTGACGTACTCACGCCTTAGTCAGTCAGTAGATTTATGACGTGAGTAAAAAGATTAAATTTACTGGGATTAAAATTAGTTTTTAATACTTTAAAAATCCGTTCCGTAGAAGCTGCATAACTAAGCACATTCCTCAGAATGTACCAAGCATTTATCATTAGTTTGCTTAGATAGGAAATAAAAATGAATATAATGTTGTAATTGCTTCTTCTCTGGCAGTTCGTCAGTAAATGTTTAATCGTAAGTTCTTTGTTGCATATTGGTTGGTCTGTGGCGTCTTGTCCCGTGGGTTAGTCAAGTATGTCCAATCCGTAAACGAGCGAGGACAACTTCTTCTCGTTTATTGTCGCGAAGTCTGGATGGCCATTCCTCAACTGTATTTTTTTATAGTCCGAAGTTTATTGTCAGTTAGTTGTGTCCATAAGTATTGCCAATGACGTTTTATGGTAGATTTTGTAGCTGTTGTTAAGTCTCTGGCAGTTATTTCTTGAACGTTATAAGTCGCATGTCTTACAGCATTTTTTGCCTGATGATCGGTAATTGAACTTCGTGTCCAGGTAGCCAGTATATGGTTGTTTTTCTGTTTAGGGTTTGTGTCTTATTCAAAATTTCTGTCAGTAGTGGATGAGTTGTATATCTGCCTGTAAGTGCTTGAAGTGTGCTTAAAGAGTCAGTAAATAGTATTATGTCTCTGTAGTCAGTTTCGGGTATGTTGTTCAGACCGATGAGGATGCCATGGAGTTCAGCTGTAAAGATACTAGAGTTATCGTTAATTTTCTTGCTTATGATTTGATCTCCTATTACAGCTGCAGCTCCCACACCTTCATCTGATTTAGAGCCATCAGTATAGATAAAGAGTTTTCCGACATTTTCAATAATGAAGGCTTCATAATTCTTTTTATAAACTAATTTTGACATTAGATGACATCATCTCATATTTTTTTAAAAGCCAAGGAGGTTTTTGCAAGCTAGTATTTCGGTATTTAAATCATTTGACATATGTTGTATTTCTCTTTATCTAATACTGAATGGTCCTTGTGCCTGTGGAGTATATTTCTGAAAGTGGGTTGTCAATAAAACATATATCTAGGCCAATCTGACCTTCTGCGCTGGAACGTCGCATCCCACCAATATTAATATGGGGCTCTAATATTAATATAAATGTAATGAAAGTCTCTAGTTGCGGTTCTTTGCCTTCAATTGCTTTTTCCATGTGTAAGTGACAAACTTGGAGCACTTAGTTTCATGAGGGGAATCTCTGGGGGTTCATTAATGCGGATGGTTTGGATACAAGTTCAACTTGGAGTAAATATCTCGTGAAATTGCTTCTGGAGAAGCTCCTTCTCGCTTCTATTCATTCTATGAAGTCACAGTTCTATGGTTGTTCTTATATTTATAGTGCTGCAGTAATTATTATATGCGAAGGAATATTTATTTAATATAAAAAAATAAATCAGTCCCGTAACAGGCCACAAGGCCCCAGAGGGGCAGATATTGTAGAGGCATCTGATTCTTGACCATACGGCAAACTAGGGAGATAGTGTGGACAATACTATGCTCCGGCCGCCTGATTTTTCCCTTTACAGGTACCCATTAATTAATTAAAGGCTGAGCTAACCTCGCCCCCATTTATTTATTATACTTCTAATATTTTATCCTTCCATTACGATTGTGGAGATATACCTACACTCAGCAGCAAAAAAATAAAATAAATAAAAATCGGACACTCTGATTATTGTCTGTTCTGTCCGGAAACTGCGTGTGTTTTTAAATTCCTATCAAGAATTAGAAGTGCTCGGTTATTTAAGCAAAGTACTACTATTAAACATAAAGTATTATTATTAAAACCTGTACAAATGATGAATAATTGTTAAAAATACATAACACTGGCTTCTTAAAATGGACTATTATACCCTGATGAACGGCGAAGGGTCCTAACCCTATCAGGCATTGAAGACCCAGCCTCGAGACCAGTGGCTATCCCGAGCCTTTTCTTCTCTGCTATATGAATACAGAAGGAATTATTTCAATGAACTAAGTCCTTACCTACTCTGCAAAAGGCACTTAAAAAACGAAAACATCTCTCACAATCGGCAAGCGAACTAAAAAATATTAAAAACTAGCTGAATACCCATGCTTCGTCACGGCAGATAAGTAGTTATTTTATTGCGTTAAATAATGTTTCATTAAAATTACGTTACTATACAATTCTGTCCAGTTTATTATAGCACGGTTCCCGTCATACTATATATTATTCAATGGGCGTTAAAATTTAAACGTTTATGTTTCCAAGAAGTCATATGGTAACACCCAATATATTTACGAGTATTACCAAGGTTATTGGCGAGAAGGCATTGCAAGGGTTCCGGATATTATTACCTCACCTGGAAAACCTAAGGATATGCCATACATCACGGTTTGACCGGGACTGTCCCGGTATTTTGCAATTGTTTCGGTGACCCGCCCGATTTTATCATTGTCCCGGAAAAGGCTGTAAGATGTAAAAAGTAATGAATACATGTTTATAAGAATCTTTTTTAAATCGGTTACTTTTCTACAATCAACATTTTTACTACTGCTCACAGTGTCAAAGAAATCAGAAGTAATCTAACTGTAAAACGCTGGAACTACCTGTACAGCGCTGCCCGCTGCCAAACACTACTATTTGGCTGAGAGATTGTTTTAAGAAAATCAAGTAGCAAAAAAAGTTCCGTTCTTATTTTTAAGGTTTGGGTAGACTAACAGTTTAGGATTCCCCCTTCCCGTTAGTTGCTAGGCTTAAAACTCACCAACCATTTTGCTTATAATTTGTACTCTTTTTATCCCCCCCCTGGTATGCCCATCCCATATTAATGTGTCTCGGTTTAACTCTCCAAAAATATGGCAAGCCTATCTGACGGGGACAGGCAGAAAAGAAACGCAATTAAAACTCTATGAGGGATAGTTAATTTCTAGTAATTCAAGGTCTGCCATCATAGTTGAAATTAACCTAAATTAGAAAGAAAACTATGAGATAGATAATATAAGGTAACAGCTGTTCTTTATAGTCCTAGCAACGCAGGCTGCCTAGGCTTGCCTTCTCTAACCAACTCAAACTTTAAACCCCCCCTAAAAATGCTTAAAAATTCGAATTTCAAAAAATCCTTTCTTAGCGAGTGCCTACGTTATATAGGGAGTGTCCATGCAAAATTTCAAAATTTTCTGTCGAGCGGTTTGGGCTGGGCGTTGATAGATGAGTGAGTGAGTGAGGAGTGAGTGGTATTTGACAAATATATAGTAGACTAGCTGAATACCCGTGCTTCGTCACGGCAGATAAGTAGTTATTTTATTGCGTTAAATAATGTTTCATTAAAATTACGTCACTATACAATTCTGTGCAGTTTATTACAGCACGGTTCCCGTCATACTATATTTTATTCAATGGGCGTTAAAATTTAAAAGTTTATGTTTCCAAGAAGTCATAAGGTAACACCCAATATATTTACGAGTATTACCAAGGTTATAGGCGAGGAGGCTGTGCAAGGGTTCCGGATATTATTACCTCGTCTGGAAAAACCTAAGGATATGCCATACATCACGGTTTGACCGGGACTGTCCCGGTATTTTACTTCCCCCCCCCCCTGGTTCCCTATGGATAGGGGAACCGTAGGAGAGAACGTTCTCCGGGTCTGTGACCATTCAAGACCAGATGGACTAAGTCCTAAAATGGTACTACGGGTTGGGTTGGTGGCCGGGGGCCCCTCAGGCTTCGCCGGTTACAGACGTAGTGGCGTGTGTTAGATACACTGGGCCAGTCTGCCCAGGTTTCTGGTGACTGACTGTCTCGGAGTTGAAGTTAGAGAAGTAGGTACTCCTTTCCCGGGGATGTGTCCGCAAGCTTGCGACATACGAGAGGAGGCGTATGTGCGGGGGCTTGCGGGGACATCCGCACCTTTGTGTCGGCGGGAGGGTGGATAGGTGAGAGATTGTTGGAGGCCCTAAAGGCTGGGTACGTCTCTCATCGTTTCCTACCTCCTTCGACGTACACAATGTCCCGGTATTTTACAATTGTTTCGGTGTCCCGCCCAGTTTTATCAATGTCCCGGAAAAGGCTGTAAGATGTAAAAAGTAATGAATTCATGTTTATAAGAATCTTTTTTAAATGGGTTACTTTTCTACAATCAACATTTTTACTACTGCTCACAGTGTCAAAGAAATGAGAAGTAATCTAACTGTAAACCGCTGGAACTACCTGCACAGCGCTGCCAACTGCCAGACACTACTATTTGGCTGAGAGATTGTTTTAAGAAAATCAAGTAGCAAAAAAACCTTATTTTTAAGGTTTGGGTAGACTAACAGTTTAGGATTCCCCCTTCCCGTTAGTTGCTAGGCATAAAACTCACCAACCATTTTGCTTATAATTTGTACTCTTTTTATCCCCCCCCTGGTATGCCCATCCCATATTAATGTGTCTCGGTCTAACTCTCCAAAAATATGGCAAGCCTATCTGACGGGGACAGGCAGAAAAGAAACGCAATTAAAACTCTATGAGGGACAGTTAATTTCTAGTAATTCAAGGTCTGCCATCATAGTTGAAATTAACCTCAATTAGAAATAAAACTATGAGATAGATAATGTAAGGTAACTGCTGTTCTTTATCGTCCTAGCAACGCAGGCTGCCTAGGCTTGCCTTGTCTAACCAACTCAAACTTTAAACCCCCCTAAAAATGCTTAAAAATACGAATATCAAAAAATCCTTTCTTAGCGAGCGCCTACGTTATATAGGGAGTGTCCATGCAAAATTTCAAAATTTTCTGTCGAGCGGTTTGGGCTGGGCGTTGATAGATGAGTGAGTGAGTGAGTGAGTGAGTGAGTGGTATTTGACAAATATATAGTAGATATCCGGGTTTTTTTCCTCCTGCCGAGTGGTTATATTATTCATATTAGATATTACATTATATCTGTTAGCTCTCATAGATGACATAAATTCATAATTAAAGTGTAAAAATAAAATAAAAGGCTTACCTGTTATTTATTATCCACATATAAACCCTGTTAGGAAATTAATGAAGTGTTTTGTATTTGGAGAAATGAGGCATTGAAATAAAAAATAACATAAAAAGCCGGGAAAATTATTAAACTTTTTTAATAATATAGGATGATTTACACTTACACATAAGTATAATACTGCCATAGTTACACTCCATCTTGACTGTTGCGTCTCTTAGACCTTATTCAATAATCAAAAAAATAAATATGAGAACATGAAGAAACTTTTTGGTTTATATTTGAATACAATAACTTACACATCTACTTCTAGACCCTGGGAGGGAATAACAAATGTACATCACGAGTGAGGAATTGTTAAAATAAATATAAAAAGAAAAATAAATACAGTCTTCAATAAAAATGTGGGTTCTGGTTAAATTAACGCCTGCGGCCGAATCTAAGGAAAACATGGTCCAAGTCTTGCCTCTTCACGCTGTTTTCGTACAGAGGGCTGGCTTCTCGGGCAGCCAGAGATTCTCGGGCAAGCACTTCTCGGGCTGAAACAGAACAAGGGCACAATTTAGAGATTTATTCATTTATGTGTCTTTTAGAGCCTGCTTATCTACCATTCACTCTTCTCAATATATATATATATATATATATACACACATACATACATATCGCACTAGCATTTCTAAAGTGACACAACTGAAAAATCGGTTTTACTCACACCGTCGTAGTTATGACTAAGAAATACATGGTAAATATCTCTCTATCAACCATCAAAACAGTATGTACCTACAGTCAGGGCTTGTACACCAGAGGGCAATTGTTTCACCCTTCCTGTTTAGCTAAGAGTGACAAATTTTCAGTTGAGTTTTATTTTGAGTTGTGCCACTTTAGAAATACTAGCGATATATATATATATATATATATATATATATATATATATATATATATATATAGTTATAAGTCCATTTTTGTTTATAGCCCTGATGAAAGCGTGAAATTCAAGCCGAGATATTGGCATTAAAAATTCATATCTATATATATATATATTACAAAATAATGTATGATAATTTGTCATCATGTAGAACATGTAAAATTTGTATTCCAGAAATACACGACTTCAAGTCCCGTTTATTATAAAAGAAGAAAACCATGTGTGCTCCTTCGGCTTTTATAGTCCTCGAAAACTCTATTTCAAATCCTTGATCGAGTGGAGAAGATAGAACAGAATATTGGATAGTCAATCTTTCAAAATAGAATTGGAATTCTGTGGCTTCAATAGAAAAGGACGTATTCAACAAGAGATATATTTATCGAAGAAAATAAATATAGAAGCCGAAATAATAATAATAATAATAATAATAAAACACAATACAACTTGCTAGTTTATTTGTTTAATTTAGAAGTGCTTGTGCAGTAGAAATTGAGGAACAACTTTTATTCGTTTATTTATTTTTTTCATTGAAGTCAAGAAGAATTGTTTTTTGGATTCTTACAAATTACCTAATAATAATACAGAAAATAGAACGTGGTGGATTGGTTGTGATTATACGTAACCACAACCAATTATACAGAATATTTCGTAATAGCCTTTTTTAAATTGATTGTAAATGGTTACACACTATGAGGTGGCTTTCATAATTTGTAGCATATTATTCACTGTTTTGTAGTTAGGTTAGGTTTGCGAAACTCCCAGTAAATAAATGTAGTTTTGTTATGAGTTTCACTTCGGAACGAAATAAGCGCTGTTCGTTGGAGAAGTCAGTAATATTACTAGGCCACATTGAGAATAACCTTAAGTTTAAATTATTATTAATAAAATTCTCAGACGGTGCTTTCAGGAACTGAAAACTTAGGACAAAGTACAACCGCTGACCGATATGCTAAACTTGTGACGGAAACAAAAACTTACCAGCCACTCAAGTCGTACTAAAAAGGGGTAGGAAGTTATACTGTCGAAATGATCTTTTAATTTTATTATTTTTTTTTTTTTTTACGTCGCCCGACATCTGGACCATTAGCGACGATTCCCATGGTACAGCTGGAACCTTTCTCAACGGGCCCTCAAATTATAAAAATATCTGCTCTAGTTGGGACTCGAACCCCCATCTCCCGCATGAGAATCCAAGATGTTAGTCACTAGGCCATGGGGAGACTATAAAAATTTGAAATAACTGAAAACTAGAGTGGACAAACATTACAACTATGAAGAACAAATTAAGCACAGTGAATTTAACGTCCTGCAGGAGATCACGGCGTGAAGACGTAGTAGTAGCCAGACTCCGTATTGGCCACAGCCGTGTGACTCACGAGTAATGACCAATTAGGACAGCCCACCTGTCAATCATGCATCACAGATCTCGCAATCAAACATGTACAGAGTACTGACTAAAAGCCCAATACCTGACCAAATTCTCCCATTCGACTTGACAGAACTCTTCCAACATCTAATGGATCAAATTTGTTTTGCTTTTAACAACGCATGGTTTTCATTACTTCGGCAATACATTCACTGCTAGGATCTAAAAATAACCACCAATCTGGGAAAATTAATAATAATGTGGTTCTTGAGTAAACCTCAATTCCTAATAGACCGATTTAGTTTATTTTTCAACACATTTTTTCCCGTAGATGTGCATGATTTATGCTGAATTTCTTTCTAATAAAAGAAAATTTAGACTCTTAGAGGCATGTTAATTTTAATAGTCAACGAAATAATTTGTTATTGGAATGCCATATACCGTATATCGAATGAATCAAAAATTACAGAATATACACACACACACACCCATATATATATATATATATATATATATATATATATATATATATATATATATATTTACATCTGAATCTGTTCCTAGAAGTAAGATTAATCAGACTAATTGAACCGAACTATTGAGTTAAGAAGTGTTTCCATTCTGCTATCTAGATATTGACCCAGATCCCTAGAATTAAGATTTCATGTAATGTAGTGTCCACGAAGAGAGACTATAGTCAAAGTTCTGAGTAAACAGTGGAGTACTGAGCTGAGTATACTCAGCAGGCACACTGGATATTATAATATTTGGCTTATCAAACATTTGCATGGCATTATTGGACAGGCACTCAGCTTCTACCTCAATTTCGGGCAGTGACGGCTATTGTATAATTATGTTAACAACTTACAGGCATTTTCATAAATAAGGAAAAAATATATCTACTATTTAAAAATAGCCAGTCGTGAAAAAGATACAAAATAACAATTTACTTGTTTTTTTTTTTTTTATTATCCAATCCGTATTTATTTCACATCCTCTTCCTGTTTCTTCCAAGAAATATATCAGAAGTAAAAGTCCGACTCGCAGGAATTGCGACATCTTAGCGCGTTTCCATAACTTAATATCCCAGGCGTCATTTGGAATGATTCAAATAAATGTACTAAATATTTTGTAAAAACTTTAAACATCGACTCTCGTGAAATCTTGAAGATTAGTGAGATTTACTTACAGTAGCTGATTTAATAACTCGGCACCTTCGGGTTCTGCGTGGTGCGGAGCCCAGTGCACCCTCCTGGTTCCACAGGACGATATCAAAATTATTCTTTCATAAAAATAATTCCCTAGCCATTTCCTTATTCTGGGATCGGTACCCGTCAACGGAACTTGAACGGAGGATCTCGAGATGCAGGACGGAAAATGTTACCTGTTAAATCACGTTTTCTACTTTTTATTGATTCCCTGCCACGAAATAGAAGAATATTTTGAAATATTGGTTTCAGAAGAAATATTTAATTGAATTATTTCTTATATTTGTAAAAACGGATTGAAAATGATTAAACTTTATGCCAATGGCATGGACTCGCACAATCACTGAACTGTCAACCAAGTCTTGATTCGATGGCCAACCGGTCATGATGAAACCAGACTCAGAAACTATAGCCAATTCAGAGGTAGATAACCTAATCAAAGTTTGGTATTAGAACATATCTATCCTTAGCTCATATAAAAGACAGACCGATTGAACTATACCAACTTCAACAAGAAACGTAGCCTGGCAGTGGAAACCAAGGAAAACTTCCATACCATTCATAACTTACATTATTGGCAGTTGCAATATCATTCATAGACAAAACTTTTCAGACACGAATGATCCTTATCACACTGATTCCTCGGACTGAGATCTTTCTATCGAAAGATGCAAGAACATGTATTCAAAGAATCGCCTTTCTATTTAAACGATTTACAAAGGAAAAAAATACATTGTGATTAAAAAACTGTTCATTTGTCTACTCAAATATTTTTCATGAAATATTTCAAGATTTTCAAGTATAGAATAAATAAAATGAACCCCTAAAAGAAAAAATATAATGAATTTTGGACTGTCCCAAGTATTTGAGTAACCTTATACAAAAATTCTATTTTTTCTGATTTTATCGGCATATATGAAAAAGGTTTAATTCTTAAAAATTCCTATAAATTCCGGACTCGCATATATATATATATATATATATATATATATATATATATATATATATAAAATTCCTACACCTATTTCGTGATTTCTAGATAAAGTCATCTCGTACACTTTGAGATTTCTTAAATGCACCTCCGGAAAGATGTTTTATTTTTTTTTTTTTGTGTGTATGTTTGTTTAAAGGTGTATCAACAATTTGGCTATTAACGCCGGACCGGAAAGATGTTCAGATCCACTTGATAAGTGGGGACATACGCCCTGCGGAGCGGGAGGCAATGAGCTAAATGAAAATGTAAATTTAAGTATTTGGAAAATTAGAGGGGGGGGGGAGGTATTTGGTACAGGTGATTCTGCAAATGATAGCTCACTCGGAGTAATGAAGAATTTCGCTGTTCTTCGTAAGGTATCACTGAAGTGTTATTAGAAATTATTTCAGGAAATGATTTCTCAAACAAAATGTTGTTCTAAATAAAAAAAAACACTCACATATTTCAAGATATTTTAAAATAACAACAAATTTAGAAGAGCGAGGGGAAATAATGTAATATAAAAGTTGGAAGGCAAGTGCATATATAAGGTACAGGTTGCAGAGAACTGCACTCAAGGAAATGACTGCAGGCTACGACAATGCAGCAATGAAATAACACAACTGACGTCTCGAGCCTACTCTATCTGGCTGAGAGGTTAAACTTTACACTTTATGTCACAGTAAAATTTGTCCTTCAAATGAAGATTGTTGTACTGAGAAATTCTTCCATTATTCTTTCAGTTCAAGGCTTCTTTCGATGGTTTTATCATCAACCAGAGCAACAGCATCGAAAAGGTTATTTCATAACGAAATGTTATTTGAGCTTAAGCTAATTTCCTCCCTACGCTGGGAGAAAGGAACCACGCTAAAAGATGGGCGAAAATCTTCTTCGTATGTAAATGGGAAAAAATACTCCAATTATCATCAAGCTTTAAAATTATTGCTTAAAGTTTTTATTTAACACTAGCTGATTACCCGTGCTTCGTCAAGGCAGATAAGGCGTTATTTTATTGCGTTAAATAATGTATCATTAAAATTAACGCTAATACTATCTAATTTTGCGCAGTTTATTATAGCACGGTTCCCGTCATAATATAAGTTATTCATCAATTGATAAGTAATCAAAGTACATATAATGTTTCTTCACACTGGTGCGCTCCGTTCCAGTGTCAAGAACAAATAACGAAGAGATAGCCCGTTATCTATAAGTTATCAGTAACGGCAGTTTAACCAGTACAGGTTAAAATTCGTTGTCAATAATAAATATACGTTAAACTTTATGTTTCCAATATGTCATTTGGAAATACCTATTATATTTGCGGTCATTACCAAGAAGTGTTCTGACTGGGGATGCTGATGGGTGAGGAGGCTGTGCAAGGGTTCGGGATATTATTACCTCGGATGGACCATCACCAGTTATAGGGTAAACTCTATGAAGGACAAAATCACAGTTTATTTCTACTAATTCAAGGCCTGCCATCATAGTTGAAATGAACAGCAAATAAAAATATTATGAAATAGATACAGTACGGTAACAGCTGACCTCTTATCGTCCTGGCAACGTATGCTGCCTAGGCGTTTCAAACCAACTAAAAGTTTAAACCCCTCTAAAAATTTAAATATGAAAAAAAACTTTTTATGCGAGTGTTTACTTTCTAAAGGGAGTGTCATGCAGAATTTCAAATTTTTCTATCAAGTGGTTTGAGCTGAACGATGATAGGTCAGCGAGAGTGTGGTATTTGACAAATATACATGCAGTTGATAAAATATTCTGTGCAATTTGAAAGATCATGCGCATTTACATTAATTCTTGAAGAAGTTATTGAATATATGATTCTAGAACTGTTGTATATTCATTTGACTTACCAATCAATTAGCTTAGTATGTCCAAATAGTGCATGTACTTAATTAACTCTTTCCAATATTTTTCTTCAATTAAAACCCAAATTTCATGTCACATTTCCAGTGCGAATTGTAATTTAAGGTTTAATCAAATTTCATGTAACCAATTAAAAATACTCTTCCTTTGGATTTGATTCTAAACACATAGATAACATAGTTGAAAATAACATAATAATAATTGTTTTCAGCAAAGAGAAATATACTCAGAATTGAGAGTCCCAACATTTTGCTCGTATGAAGAGGTCATTACATTTTAAATCGATACATGATCTTGGACTGAATGTATTCCTGAAATTGATTCATTTGCGAAACGTACCATTTCATTCATTCATTTATTGTTTAAATTGTAGTATTTTCCGAAGAAATATAACTAACCTACTAAATACACACACACACACACACACATATATATATATATATATATATATATATATATATATATATATAAATATGTACTAGCTGTTACCGGCGTGCCATGCTACACCTACTTTCTGCCTTTGTCTCTCCCCGTATCAAAATCTACCTGAATACCCAGTTACGTCAAAATCGGTCAAACGGTGTGAATTTGTCTAGATGTAGTTCGTGAGACAGCCAACAGAGGCCAGCACCACAGCAGTTCTGAAAAAACCAACAGAGGCCAGCACCAGAGCCTACGAAGAGATAGCTCTTATCAACGAAAGGCCAGCACTCCTTAGTTAGACAGTGACTGTTGAAATAAACTGCATTACATGATTATATTATGATGTTAAGTCATTGTAGCGGATGGGTGTCGCTACTAAAGGTAGGCTAGGAAGGGTAGGAAGGATGTGTCGGGAGAAGGTAACCAGGTAAGTACTGTGTCCCGGTTAAGGGCGCTTCCTTGAACCTGGGGGATACCGACTAGGTACTAGGCCTTAGCTGTTCCACTGAGTCGGGGAGAAGAGGTGTTCGGTACTGAGCCGTAGCCGTTCCTCGAAGTAGGAGTGAGAGGGGTGAGGAAGTAAATAAATAAGCCAGGTATTGACTAGAGTTGGGGCAAGTAGGAGTCGGGAGTGTAATGACTGGAGGCTGGCTTGACCACTGGGGACATCGAGACGGCGGCTTCGTACTTTGTCAAGAGAGAGAGCTCGAGCAGGTAGCTAGGTCCTTGATCCTGAGTGCATGGCTGGATGGTTGCTGGAACGCCGGTTGCTTGGCCCTGAATGCATGGCTGGCTGGAGTCTGGTCTTGAGAGAGCTGCTAGTGTGTCCTTGAGAGAGCGCCGGAGTAGAATGTCCCCTGGCCAGCAGGAAAGCCCCTAGTCATAGGCCAAGGTCGGGGCGCCTCGGTCGAAGTCGGGGAAGCTCGGCTGAGCGCTCGTTCCTATTGGCTGTTCCTGGATGCTTCTCATTGGTCGCCAGTGGTCACCTGACCAGTCATTACATCTCCACATCATCAATGAGTTCGAGTTATTCTAATTATCAGGAACATCAACAAATAAATTTGAGATATTATTCAAAATGGCCGTCACAATCTGAATGGTTCAGTGTAGCCAATTTTTCTTGAACAAAACTTTTGACCTTTTGACCAAATTTTGAAATTTGACTATTTTGACCTTTTCAGGAGGGGGAGGGATCCCTCCGTACATAAATTATTAATATGCTTCAAACAGTCACAATTATCTTTCATTGCGAGACATACATCATGCTCATCTAAAGAAAAAGATAACTAAATCGGTCTATTAGGTGGGGAGTTTATTCCAGAAACAAACAATTAATTTGCCCATGCGGGTCGTTATTTACAGATGAAACTGTAAACGAACTTGCAATGAAACTAGAACGATATCGTGCCAAAGTAATAAATACCGTGGGTCGTAAAAAAAAATCAAAATTGATTTGTGGTTCACTCGAAAACAAAATTATCAAAAAAATAATAATAATTTAGTTAAAATATTTATTTTTGTTTTGTATCTTAAGCAAATTGTTCAGGAAGGCGGCGATTATCACTCAACTAACTAAGGAACGTCCTCAGTTATGCAACTCCGGCGTGACATTTGAGTTGTCATTTCTTGGCTTAGTTTCATTAATTATCGTACTATATAGTCAAAATGATTCGCTGAAATTATATTCGTGCCATTCCTGCGAACCAATGAGATAATGAACAACTCAGAGGAAGTCAGCAATAATGATAGGTTAGATTTTAGAAAATAGGAGTCTTCCGACGAAATAATACTAAGCACCTTTTTTATGTACATAGGAGAAAATGCTAAGTGAAAGGATAGAGGTGTTATAAGATGAAATAAATTGTTTCACGTTGGAACTACTTTATTAACGTTGGTAGAAAGTCCAAACTGGTTTGGAGAAGTTGGAGAAATGTATTCTCCAGTAGCCAATAAGTGTTTACTCAATTTAAAGGAAGTAAATGGGCTTTCAGAAAAAAGAAATAGAAATCCTCAACGCATGAAGAAGAGAAAATAGCTTCGTTTGGCCCTAAATATTAGCCCCTTTTACGAGCAGGCTCGTTTTTGCACAAAACACCTTTAGAAGATAGATTGACAACATCTTACTTTCATATCTGAGTAACAAAATACTATGTGATAAACAAATGGCCGAAAAACACACTAAATGAATGACTAAAATACACGATTAAACCATGGAAAAAATAATTTGAAATTTATTTTTCACTAAAAACTAAATGTTAGTGATATGGAGATAGATTTTTAATAACATGGAAGTATGGAAGCAAGACTACAGCACAGTCAAACTCTAAAAGCTGGAAGAACAGAGACCATTGTCAAAAATGATACACAGTACAGAAAAATGATCATTTATTTATTTAGATTTTAACGTCCATTTCTAATTGACGCTGTAGGTTATCGCCCTTTCTTCTGATTTCGATGATGTCCTCTTTCTTTTGTCCATTGATTACCTATAAGTGTGTGTGTGTTGATGAAACAACAATAATAATAAAAATACATTATAATTATAATGTAAATTAAATATAAGAGAAAAAAGAAAAAGTAACTTCAAAGGTTCACCTGAAGGGAAATCATTTTGATTAAAAGAATATTGGACCCCCACGCATATGAAATTCTCATCTCTAATATAAAAACAGGGCAAAAGAGTAAGATAATCATTATTGATATTATACTCTCTATATTTTCGAATACATTTTTATTGTTTTTATGAGTTTACATTTTACATAGGCTATTTTCAGTTATAATGTCATGTAAATCATGTTGGTATGGTATTTTCTCGGAGTCTGCTCGCTGTAGGCAAGTGTATACCGTAAAATGGGGTCAAATTAGTACAGTCTGGTGAAATTGGTACGCCCCTATACTGCTAGGATATTTTAATTTAACTGATACCAAAGGGTCGAACTTTGCCTAAAGAGAACACACAAATCGGTTCTTGGGTCCTTCAGCACGTCTATTGCACTTAAAATTCTATTTTTTACCTATTTGCGAATTATTAGATAAGGATAAGCTCAACAGGTGTTTTTATTGGCATTTGCATCGGCTGATAAACTGTGTTATTTACCGTTCTCCAGAAAGGACTACTTTTAAAAGGTGAGTTGCTTTCAGTCACTAATGTATCTAGTTAAACATTCATAATTTAGTTTATTCCTCAATCTTTGTCTTATTGGCTCTTATTTTGAAAATTATTAAAATTGAGGAATTATAGGGAGAGGAATTATGGGGATAGTACAAACGTTTTAGAAACATTTGATGGGGTCAATTTAGTAAACCTCATTTTTATTTAAAACTTAACTGGGGCAAGATGTTATAAAAACTATTTGGCCCTTCTCCAGGATAAAAAATAACCTACCGGGCGTCCTCAGAAAGATTTCTTATCGTTGAAGTTCTAATTGTTGAAATAAGCGCCTATTTTCAAATTCAATCATAATTTTGTGTATGTCAACAGGTGCAACATACCACTAAGCACACTTGTCTTTAAAATGAAGAAGCTGTACAAATCTGAAGATGTGATACGTTGTGACAAGACAGCTTACAGCGAACGGAAAAATTCTACATTGATATAAAAAAATAGGACAAAAACTTTATATTTTCCTATGTATCTTCATCTTTCTTCATTTTAAAGTATAAATATGAATAATTTTGTAAATAAAATAAAGCTTTGTTTAAGAAATTATTTTTTGTAAAACCCTAATGTCATTTTCAAATAATAAAACTGCCCGATTTTGCTCGTATGAGGTAATGTTCAGTGTAATCATGGGGTGAATCTCATAACAGAGGATTCCCCATTGAAACTCATAACAGAGGATTCCCCATTGAAACTCATAACAGAGGATTCCCCATTGAAACTCATCACAGAGGATTCCCCATTGAAACTCATAACAGAGGATTCCCCATTGAAACTCATAACAGAGGATTCCCCATTGAAACTCATCACAGAGGATTCCCCATTGAAACTCATAACAGAGGATTCCCCATTGAAACTCATAACAGAGGATTCCCCATTGAAACTCATAACAGAGGATTCCCCATTGAAACGCATAACAGAGGATTCCCCATTGAAAATGGCCATATGCCAATGTTCACACCAATCCATGGGGTATTGTTAGTACAACATATTTTTTATTATTATTAATATTTAGTTTCAGGCACAATTCAGAGCATACAGTTAAGATATTCGGAAGGGATAAAGCTTTAAAGAAAAATACTGTTATTGACGTAATAATTGGCTAGGTGACATTTAAAGTCAAATCTGTACTAATGTGACCCCATTTTACGGTATATATATATATATATATATATATATATATATATATATATATATATATTCAATAGTGTGATTTCCATTCAGTGATCAAGTTTAAGATAAGCTATGCAAAACAGATATTTCAAATAGAAAAAAAAAGGATAATAAAATATCTTCTCCTCACGTTGATTCTCGTCTATGTACTGCTGGAGAGCGGATGAGAATTGGTATAGTGCAGCACACATGTTCCTTAGCCTTATAGGCAAATCTTGGATGACAGCGGAAGAGCAGTCGGGTCCTGGAGCTGCCTCGCTCTGGCTGATGATCAGAGCTGCCGAGCAAACGCACAACACCAGGCTCAACTTCATCCTGCAACAATAAATACCATCACTCAACTTCCATAATAGCCGATAAAAGTAGCAAATATTTATCTAAAATAGAAGGCCCGGTGGCCGTGAGTGCAAAGGTGTGTGCACCCCGTCCTAAAAGTCGTTGACAATAATAAATGGACGTTAACATTTAAATAATATTTAAAATATTGAAATGAAAATGTCGGTCCAAGATGTCATGTCTACAAAGAGTGCTTTAGAGCATCTTCATAATGCGCTTTTTCCCTCTCTGCTGAGAGAAAACGCCATCATGGTGAAGGCTCCATCACGCAATCTGGAGATTTCGTCGATACAAAAGCAAAGTATCGAATGAGAAAAATCATATTTTTCATTTTACATCCACACTGGTTGCTGTTGTACTGATGTACGTTTTAGGAACTCTCGAAAATTAAAGAAAAATACTTATCAATTACAGAAAATCAGCTGTTTAACCTAGTGCAAGCTAACAGTGTTAAAAAATTGTTCGTTAATTGTTTATATTATTTTGAAGAATTTACAGTGCATTTTTAGACAAAAACATAAGAAAAGTTAATTAGAACACCTAATCCAATGGAAGATCAGAGAGAAGCTTTAAGAATCCCTTCAGAACCTCATTTGAACTCAGAACCAGGAATGTTATTCAGTCAAAAATCAGCTATGTACGAAAATGCTCCTAGAAGTTATGCCAAACCCGCAGCTAGCAGAGGCCCATTATCAAGACGTGAGTATGCTGTAGTTCTAGAATCAGTTAAAGGTATTAAACAAGGGGAATTTTTATCGAAAATAGCAGACTTAACAGATCCAACAACTATTCGTTTTGCTTCAAGAATTTCCAATAATAGATTCTGTGTTCATTTTAATTCAAAAGAAGCAGCTGACAAGTTTACAAGTTCTTATAGCTCCATTACTATAAAAGGCCACACTATTCAAGTGAGGCCCTTGGTTAGTCCAGCTAAGAGAATAATTATATCCAATGCCTGTCCAACTATTCCCAATGAAGATATTGAGGATTATCTCGTCAATCTAGGCATTAGACTAAAATCTCGTGTCTCATTCCTTAAAGTTGGAGGTGATGATCCAAGGCTTAGTCATGTTTTGAGCTATCGAAGGCAGGTGTATATAGACCAGGAAGATTTAGACAAAGTTCCTAAATGGCTTGTTCTAACCTCTGAAGGTCAAAAAAGAAAAATATTCCTAAACGAAGATGTTATCATCTGCTATTTATGTAGAATTGGTGGGCACATAGCAGCTGACTGAGCTCAGGCTGATGTAGCAGGTGAAGTAGCAGATGATCTAGTCGTTGAGACGAAGCAGCAGCCCCTTGAAAAGCCCAAAGAAGAAGAGTTTCCCCTCCTCAATCCGGAAAACGAGTATAGATCCAAAAATAAACAACAAGAGATAGAAAATGGAGCCCCTATGGTTAACCCGAGTGTACATCATAGTAGTTTCGTTGCCAATGGAAACAAATCATATGACCTAAAGATTTCGAAAATTGCTAAGCCAGTTCAAACTAACCTGAAAACAAACATCTCTCCTTTAGAAATCAAAACAAAAATTCCTCCCCCTCCTTCTCCCTCTAATCCCACATCATTGGAAGAGGTTATAGATCCAATTAAAGAACAGCTGTTTACCAGGTTTCCTAACAGCTCTATAACCTATACTACTTAATGAGATGCTCAAACTATCACATAGTTAATCTATTAAGATAAAATGTATAAAACTGGTAAACAAATTAGCTCTTGTGACTAGAAAAAGTCCGTCTCGCAGGACTGCATCATCTTAGCGCGGTTCCGTTCATATCCCTAGTCTAATTTGGAAAGATTAAAATAGAAGCAGTTATTATTTTGGTTCCACCAGTCTTTTTTTTTTAATTAATTATTATAATGGCATGTCAACCCTTAAGGTCACTAACACCATTCCTGTGAGTAGTAAAGTCTTGAAAGGTCATGATTTACAATCTTACCTGGAAGGGTCTGCTGCACTAGTGACAAGATGGAAGGGTCGGAAACGGACCCGCTAGTGACAAGGTCTTGGAATCTTGGAAATCTATATTTCTAACAATAAATTGTTTTTGTTATTTTACTTAACCAGTTTTATTGTCAAAGACATTATCCAACTATAAGCAATTAAAAAATAACAAGAAATAAAACAGACAAAAAGAACCAATGGAATAAACGAAATCAATTAATTTAAAGCTTTAAGCACTTTTTTCTCCGATTGACATCGCCTAATTAAAACTTTCTTCAGAACCTTTTTTGTAGAGCATTTAGTAAGCTTCCGAATGGTAATCTTCCGCTTCACAAGATTGTCAACGGTTTTCAAAATACTAACGAAATTATACAAAGTTACCAAAACTTTTTTTGTCTGTTAATAAAATATTTTATTCTAACCCTTCCTTTACTCTAAACGTAACAAAAATTTCAACATATTAGTGTTGATAAACTCGAACATGCAGAAAATGTTTCAACTGTATCCCATAATTCTAAGTACCAAAATCAAAGACAAAGAACCCTCCCTAGGAAGGACGCTAGGCAGTTGAAAAGCTATATATCTTGGAAATTCATATCTCTAACATTAAATTGTTTTTCTTATTTATCTTAACCTGTTTTATTTTCAAATACATTATCCAACAATAAGCAATTAAAAAATAACAAGGAATAAAAAACAGACAAAAAGAACAGTTCGAATAAGCGAAATCAATTACTTTAAAGTTTTAAGCTCTTATTTCTCCGATTGACATCGCCTAATCAAAACTTTCATTAGAACCTTTTTTTTAGAGCATTTAATAAGCTTTCTAATGGTATTCTTCCGTTTGCCAAGATTCTCAACCTTTTTCGAGATATTAAGGAAAGTAAACAAAGTTACTAAAACTTTTTATGTCTGTTAATAAAATATTTTATTCTAACCCTTCCTTAACTCCAAACGTAACCAAAATTTCAACATATTAGTTTTGATGAAAGTAGAACATGCAGATAATGTTTCAACTGAATCCCGTGATTCTAAGTACCCAAACCAAAAACGGTATTCAAAAACGATTTTTCCAATTTTCTCGAAAACGGTTAAAGCTATCGCCTTAAAAATGGTTTCATTCGTTTTCCTAGCCCAGGAATCATATAAAACGAGTACTTAGAAGCTTATGAACTAAAAAACGTAAGCGTTACGATTTTTTTTGCACAAATTTCGCCCCAAACGCCATCTTCCAGTAGGCGGATTTTGCTGGTTAACGAACTTGACCTTTCAAATTGGAAGACGGATTTTTGTACCAAATTTCATCACAATCGGACCATTAGGGAAGCCAGAAATGAGCGAACAGACAAATATATATACATATATATATATATATATATATATATATATATATATATATATATATATATATATATATATAAATAAATATATACATATATATATATATATATATATACAAATTTGAACCACCGTTATTTTCGGTCTCTAGGGGTTCTGAAACGCGAAATTTTCTAGTCGGCACTTTCGGATTGTTTCATTGTATCAACCTTATAAGCGGGGTTCCTCCCTATGGGGGAGGGAGGAACCGCGCTAAAACACTTGGTCATTGCCTACTGAAAAGGCAAAGGCTTCCGATATTTCTCAAGATCATTAAAACTCTAGCGAGTCAAACAACTTATAAAATGATAGTTCAAATCAAAATCAGAATATTACAATATAAATTTCCTGAACGTTCTTAATAATGTCAAAACTTATTTCTCATACGAAATCTTCTCTTTGTTTCTTTTTTCTTTTAAATTTTCATGAGCAAAAATAACTTTTATAAGATTCTCCAATGGAACTGCGCTGGTCTATTTAGACATTATGAAAACTTCTCTTTGATATTAAGTAAAGAAGAGCCGCAATGTTTCTGCATTCAAGAGTCCCACCTAGCAACAAGTAGCTCTCTAACTGTTAAAGGTTACAAAATATATCGTAAGGATCGAATATGTTCTAGAAAATGGGGTGGAGTCGCAGTTCTAGTCAGAGATGATGTTTACATTGAACAAGTTCCCTTATCAACACATCTAGAAGCAATAGCTGTTAAATTATACATGCCAAATCCAATCACAGTCTGCAATATCTATATTCCTCAAAGTCAAACCATTTCTTATTCTCAATTACAGAATCTAATTGACCAATTAACTAGACCATGTGCTCTTCTTGGCGATTTCAACGCTAATTCACCCGCTTGGGGATCGGACAAATCAGATGGTAGGGGACAGATCGTAGTGAAACTTGTAGAACAAAATAGTCACCTAGCGATACTGAATGATGGATCTTCTACTCACTTTGTTGCGAGAGATGGTTCTTTCTCGGCCATCGATCTCAGCATTGTTGACTGTCGGCTTCTTCCAGACTGCAATTGGATAGTGTTACAGGATCTGCACGGTAGTGACCACTTCCCCATTCGACTTACTATTACAAATTCTATAGACTCATATCAAGTAAGCGTTTCAGAAATATCTTATCGCTGGAAATTCAACCTAGCTAATTGGGAAAATTATCAGAGAAATATTTCGCAAGCAATAGGCACTTTATCAGGAAACAATATTAATGAAAAACTCAGCAATTTTAATAAATCCATTATAGAATCAGCAGAGATGAGCATTCCTAAAAGCAGACCAACCAAAAGAAAAAGACTTGTGCCTTGGTGGAATAACGAGTGCTATGAACCAGTGAAGCAGAAAAAGAAAGCTTTGAACAAATACAGACGAACCAAAAGCATTGGAGGCTGTATTGAGTTCAAAAAGCTCAGTGCTATAGCCAACAAAACCATAAAGGATAGTAAGATAAAGTCATGGTTGGCCTTTACTGAATCAATCAATTCTGAAACTCCTATAGCACAGATTTGGGCAAAAATTAGATCTATTCAAGGTAAAAAAAGTTCATCAATTATTACAGGTATAAAAATAGAAGACACAGTAATAACTGAACCACAACAAATAGTAAATAACCTTGGCCGACATTTTGAAGAGAAGTCCAGCTCCAGCAATTACGAGAAGACTTTTCTAGAGAGAAGGAAAGAATTTTCCGATCCTCTACTGTCCATCGACTCGTGCAACGATGAATATTATAATGCATTCTTTTCACTACAGGAACTTGATGAAACACTACTTACTTGCAAGAGCCAATCAGCTCCCGGTCCCGACCACATACCATACGAACTCCTTAAAAAATTGCCAGAAAAAGCAAAGATTACCTTACTAGACATGTACAATGAAATCTGGAGACAGGGGACCATCCCCAAATTATGGAACATACATCCCATTAAGAAACAAACTAATGCTTTACTTCTGAATGACTTCCGACCAATCTCCCTTCTTTGTTGTAGTTCGAAAATCATGGAGAAGATGGTGAACAGGCGGCTGATTGAAACACTAGAGAAGATGGAGAAGATAGACCCTCGGCAATGCGGCTTCCGAAAATCCCATTCTACAGTGAATCAATTAGTACTCCTCGAATCCTACATTCAAAATGCATTCTCTAATAATCAGCATGTTATATCCATCTTTGTTGATATAGAGAAGGCCTATGACATGATGTGGCGAGGCAGGGTCTTAGCCATACTAAAATCTTGGGGTTTTAATGGAAGAATAATGAAGTATTTGGAAGCCTTTCTTACAGAGCGATTATTTCATGTTAGAATAAACCACTCAATTTCTGCAATATTTCAACAGGAGAATGGGACTCCGCAGGGTTCTCCACTGAGTGTAACTCTATTCCTAGTGGCCATCAATGATATTTTAAGTTGTCTACCCGCTTCAGTTCAAGGTGGCCTTTTTGCCGATGACTTCGTATTCTACTTTGCACATGAGTCAATGGAATTTATACAATGGAAGCTTCAAAATGCAATCAATAATCTTTTATTATGGTGTGAAATAACTGGATTCTAAATTTCCTTTGCAAAAACTCGTGGTGTCCATTTCAGTCGTAAGAGGAAATGTAGATTAAATCCAAATTTAATGGCAGCTGGGAAACCTATTTTATTTTCAGATATAATTAAGTTTTTAGGCCTAATAATTGATCGACGTCTAACCTGGTCAGAACACTTCAAAGATCTCAGATTCCAGTGTCTAAAAAGGATGAATATTCTGAAGGTAGCTTCCAACAGGAACTGGGGAAGTGATCGGTCAACCCTCCTCTACCTGTACAGAACATTGATCCGATCGAAATTAGACTATGATTATGTAGTATATAGCTCTGCTTCGACCAGGACATTGAACATCCTTAACGTCGTCCACAATGCTGGAATTAGAATTTCCACCGGAGCCTTCAGAACAACTCCAGTCGAAAGCATGTATGTTGAGAGTGGCGAACCTTCTCTGGAAATCCGACGTTCCATCTTGACTCTCTCCTACGCCAGCAAGATATATAGCAATCCGAGCCACATAGTATTCTCGTTGCTGAACAAGCCAGGACGAGTAGGTTTTAGAGGACGTTTAGAGAATTTAATTGAACATCTAGGAGCCGAGAGACTAACTCCAGTAGAAGAAAGCATCCATCTTTATCCATCCTGGTATCCAGTGAACATTATAGTGGATCTTAGCCTCCATCAAACTAACAAACAGGACATCAACCCCATGATACTCCACGCAATGCTAAGGGAACGTCAAGAAATATACGAGAAGAGAACTTGGATATACACAGACGCCTCAAAAACAGTGGACTCTATTTGTGGTTGTGCATGGACTATAAACGGAGTTGTAAAGAAGTGCACACTTCGCCTTGAAAATTATATTTATACAGCTGAAATGTACTCAATATTCCGGGCGATAAATGATACTCTCGCTTCGTCTGAAGACAGTTTTATAATAGCCACAGACTCCTTTAGTTGCCTACAAAGCCTGAGCAAACCCGGAGTCAAGAAATTTTGGCTTGCAAATAAAGTAATTGCCACACTGAGGAACACGAGCAAGAGCATCATTTTCATTTGGGTGCCATCACATATGGGCATAAGAGGAAACGAGCAAGCTGACGAAGAAGCCAAGAATGCATTACAGGACTCAGTCAGGCTAGAACCATTCCTCTCTCAAAGAGATTGGAACCATTACAATCGGAAGAAATTAATGAAGCAATGGGAAATTACCTGGTCAACCAGCAGTAGCAAACTATCTAAGATTAAAAAGACGGTTGGACTCTGGTATTCGGCTAACAGAAAAAACCGAAGAGAAGAAATAGTTCTAGCCAGACTGAGACTAGGCCACAGCAAATTGACCCATTCTTATTTATTAACAGAGCTTTACCCCCCCTACATGTTCTCCATGCGACAATGCTCCCCTCACTGTGGAACACATTCTCACTGAATGCCACAAATTTACAGAGAAGAGGAAAAAGTGGAAACTGGACAGACATCTATCAGAATTATTGGGAGAAGACTCAAGAAGTTTAAACAACATTTTAGAATTTTTAAAAGAAATCAACATGTACAGTTTCATTTAATTATATAGTCACCGCTAATGACTTTTGTAGAAGCGGTGTAAAACCATAAAATAAATAAATAAATTACAGAAAATCAAAATAACGAATGTGCATTAAGTCTAATGTACGTTTTAGGAACTCTCGAAAATTAAAGAAAAATACTTATCAATTACAGAAAACAAAAATAACGAATGTGCATTAAGTGTAATTAAAATATATCATACGATAAAATTTATATTAAGTCATCTATATACAAAACTATTTTTCACATTCGATACTTTGCATTTGTATCGACGATATTGTTAAAACATCTCGAAGTTTAAGGCTTAATACATCGCGAAACATCTCATAGTTATCTGATGGTTATTTGTGAGTGTGCCCAATCGCCGGTTAATAGCTTCAAAAACTGGTCTGAATTGGAAAAACTTTGGACTAAAATACATTTTTGGATTTAAACGTTCAACGCACTTTTTATCGTGGGACAAGTTCTATCCGCAAAATTCCTTCTGAAAATTGTTCCTATGGATTTGGCCTTGGAAGCTTCCAGTTACACTTTTTGTAGGTTATTAAAGAATGCTTGCTTCGGCAATCGAAAACATTCTGTGTGACTTGTTTCAAAATTTATCCCATTATATTTTTCGATTGCTTTTGAAACAGAGGAAGTATTATATATATATATATATATATATATATATATATATATATTTATATATTATATATATATACTTGTATACCCGGTTGAATGACAGGGGTCATTGTTGGTACCTGGTATTTAAACAGGATCGACGAAGAAATGTTTCAAGTGCAAACTCAGTAGTTAGGCTTTTTCGAATGTGCTAAAAATATGAATTTGACAAAATAACAATTACTGGATAATATTTTATATCCAAGCCACTATTAACATTGGAGAAGATCTTATTTGTAAAGTTTAGCATTCACTTCCGTTAACTCAATACTACTTCTGTATAACATAGTTTTACAACCTTTGTCTTCCTCCATCCTACGATTTCTTCCTCAAGTTCTAGAATCCTTTGATCGTATAATATACGTCTCTAAGTACCAGTGAAGAATTCTTGTCATGGAATTCCTATTGTATGTTGCTTGCTATAGGATGTATGTACTCAGGAATTCCACAGTAATTCCTTTTGTCCAGTTTCTATTGTCCTTCCCATCGAGAACAAGTTGAATATTAAGTGGACGTGACTCTAACTGCACTCTCTCTGTCAGAACTTCAATGCTTAATTGTTAGAAAGTTAGGTTTTAGTTTCCCCTATTGCTTCGGATTGGTCTGTAGTTTTCGTGTTCGAATGCGAACTCGTCATGTATGTGGTTCGTTAAAATTTTAAGACGTTTGTGCAAGTGGATACCTACTTGTCTTACAATTCGCAGCGTAGTTCTTGTTCGTCAAAAATATTAAAAAAAAAAAAAATGTCTAAAATCTGTTTAATGCATTTCCTTCTTACAACTTAGGAGGGTAATCAGGTAGCAAAATAATAAATAAGCAAAAGCTAGAGGATTGGGAGTCCTTACAAGCAATCCTGACAATGGTTGTTTTGGACTGATATGTATATACTAGGCTGGGAAACATTGCTCAGGCTGTAAAAACAGTAGTATCAATACATATACTGTAGACAGCCATTGTCGACAATACTAGGAACAAATGTTTCACTAGATATGAATGAGGAATGGGTGCTCCTTTCAGTAACTCAATAATCTACATGCATAATCTGAAGACCTCGCAATCCGGCGCGCTTTGTAGTAGGGCGCCTGGTCACTTGGGTTTGTAACCAGGAGTTCTACTCCGTAAGATGTACTGGGAAATAAAACCTTATGAATGAATTCGCAGTTCTGAGCGAATCGCCTCAGTTTTATGTGCTTATAAATAAGTTTAAAATAAAATGACAACAAATAAATGTAGCATAGAATAGGTTAATTAAATGCCATTGAGATACTTGCAGGGGCGATCAAGTAGCGAAATGTGCAGCTCAAAATCGGATACTCATCGAGCAAGAGTTTATTTTAGTAAGGTTCACTTCTTGTTAATTCAGAGTGTTTCAATAGGTAATGTAACGTCATGAGGATACTGAATGACTTGGTAGAAACCTGATATCATTTGCATTGAGGCTCAAACTGCTGCAATTAGTGGGATTAAATGTTCTACTTTTCGCGATCTGCTATTTCCTGCAGTCGTTTAGGCTCCAGTTTATTTTAGCCTAGCTAATGCTGATTATTTCTCCATCGGATTGAACGATCTTAAGCTTATCGTTCTAAGGTCAAACCACTGACTTAAACACAAATAGAGTAGGTTTTATATTTGTGAATAAAGCAGTATGTTCTTAGCTTATCGTCCATTGTTCTGTGGAAGGTAGCTTCCAAATAGCTGACTTCATGCCTGATAATAATATGAACTATTAATAACTAATATGTCTGTAATTTGGTTACTGCGCATACTAAAGAAACGACCAGAAGGAGAAAAGAGATGATAAAATGTGTTGATTTAGAGAGCACTATAAAAACACGTAAGATCGACCATTATTCTGTGTATTTGGGTGTAATACATATTCTTGTTATGTTATGCCCGTTTTAGATATCATTATATTTTGAGTAAAATTGTTCATAATAAACGAAATTAATCTTAATGGGGTTCTACGAAAATGCGACCCGAGATTAGCGCGCTCACTTAAGCGGTCTACTAACGGTCTGCTTCCGAGTCGCTTCCTACACTCGCGTGACGCTTTCTGATCACTTCTCGCTTAAATTCTGTGCAGTAAGTTTACAGGAAGTGAGAAATAATGAAAAAACAGAACCATGTTAAAAATGAGCAGCTCATCCATGTTTTGTGAATTTCGGAAGTAGACTCAAAGCAGAGAGAATCAGGGGGATTCCAGGGGGGTGAATGGCCTAGTTGAAGTTTTTAAATATTTTACCTTAAATTATTTATTTACAATATTCTTTCTTAGTACTACTTTCTATAAATACATAAATATATATCGTAATGTAATAGATTATATGAAGGGATCAGTCCAAAGGTGACTAACCCACAATTAGAAATAACTTAGAATATTGGAGTCTGGCAACTTCTAAAGGCAAGAAGAGTCTGAAAAAAATTTTTGTTAGTGACAAAAATGATTTTAATTGGACCAGTTGAAATCATTTCTGTCACCAAGAATAATTTTTTCAGAATCTTCTTACCTTTAACTCCAATTTTCTAAGTTATTCCTAATTGTAGGTTAGTCACCTTTGGCACTGTGCCCTTCATATGGAGTCTGAAGAAAGAAAAGGAACCGAATTTTTTGTTTTTAGTTTGTTTTTAATTTATTTCACTTGTTTAACCATTCTAACTTTTACTGTTTTATGCTAGTGACTACAATTTCTCAAAATGTACATCAATTTTTTATTTTAGTTTGTAGATTTGTTGTATATTTGTTATGTTGAAAGAGCTCTGGAAATCAACTTTTCTAACTACTGAAGGTTGGCCTATTCATTTCCCTACATGTTAATATACATCTACTAATGTGTACCAAAAGTCCATTCAATAGTAAATACTATCACTGTTAATGTCCGATCTTAACAATAAACCCGATAATTTACATAGCGTAAACAATTTACAGTGCTGCTTTTCCTGAAATTTTGTTTCTTTTTCAAAAATTAGTTTTATTTTCTTGAGCTAAAATTTTGTCTTTAACAATTAGTTTTAGAGAAATGTACATTAAAGTGTTCTAGAGACTTGGAATTACCAAGAACTTTAATAAGTTTCTCGAAACCTGAAGAACTTCAACAGTAACCCGTGTTCCTCAAGGGCTCGTTTAACTTAGGAACAACATATTTTTATAAAACTAAATTATGGTAGAAATCAAATTCTCATCATAGATAATGATTTAAGTTGTTCCTCACAGACTTGTAAAAGTTAATTAAATGTACTTCTTATATTAATATCTTAAAATATTTTATCAGCAATGGTAAGCAGTTTTGTGCATTTCGAATATTTTCATAAACATTTGGAAAAGAGAAATTATAAGTCAGGCCACAGAATTTTTTATTGGTTTATAAATCAATGGTGGATAGCCGTAAATTTCGATAAAACCGCTTTATGCACATCATAGATTTTTAGAACGGATTATCTATCTACCGCCTTTTTATACAAGATCAAATAATACATTCAGCATAGGATGGGGATCAAGTATTCAGCATTGTGGCTGGGCTACAAATTTTTGTGTTATCCAAAGGAATTAAAATAAAATAAAAAAAAATAAATACTTTATGCTTATATTATTAAGGGACGTTACAAGAAAATGAAGCGTAGGAAAGAAACTAATTTAAGAAAAAAAAATTAATTGTTGTTAATTGTTAATTGTCAGGGGATATTATTGTATAATAACCAAAATACAGAATAAAAATTAACATGCAACACAGGAACTCTTTCTCATCCGCCATCACTCCACAATATTATATGTTTATGCAACAAACTTTGTTTTAAATATAAAAATAAATCAGATTTGTGGTATTCTGTAATGCGCAACTTTTGAATAACCTTGCTATCTGAATAATTTATTTCTAGGTCCCCCCTGGGACGAATCTCCAATAAGTATTTTGTCCAAGAGAGTTTTTGTAACTTCACGTGTGACTAGTCTGCTCGGGTAAAAACATAAATATGCAAGAAGCAATCTACAATTCACATTCGTGAATGATGTTTTGTCTGCACAATCAGCTATATTTCCATCAAAGTTTCATCCATACTTCCTCTTTAGTCATACCTTTACAAAAACGGATTTAGTTTTACTTTTTAAAATGTATTATATCCATGAGTCTTTTCAAAGGCATGTCTTTAATCAACAAAGAAAGGAAAAAAAATATACATTCCATTTTTTTACCTTTGATACTTGCAACATTATCTTGGCTCTTCAAAATTAATGTTCTATTTAAACGTCCCTTTAAAAGATCAGACCGAGTTTGATTAAATGTGGTACGAAAATGCATTGTCTCAAATGAAAGGTCCACATTGTGAGCATTATTTATTTAATAAATATTATTTTTTAATGATAATAAAAGGATATAAAGACAGCAATAATTTTCATTACAATTATTGTCTATTCTCTATTCAGTCAGGGATTGAAAAGAGGATCGCTGAAATCAAGAAAGACCCACTAAAGCTTCATGTTCCATCGGAAATTGGAATATTCGGAGGTGGAGTACCAGTTATAATGTTTGTTAATATGTTTAAACAGGGTTTATATTATTTTGAAATTAGTTATAGAATTATTTTTGGCCTTTTTAGCGTGTTACCAACCTCCCTACTAGCAGGAAAACGCGCTTCTGACATTGAACCCATGACGTAATCCAGAAATACTGATGAGAACATACGCTTCCGTCTTATCTAATCCGGTTGGCCGTAAAACAGGATTATCCTCTTTACGGGGAGAATAGAGGAAAAGTTCTATAGTTACCACTTAAGATTATTCTTGTATATTTATATTATAATTATATTTATGTAATTATTTATTTATTGTATTTGGTTATCTAGAGTTTCGATATAACCTTTAACAAGCAGAAATGCGTAGCACTTATATTGATGGCATAACTGCTACGCGTTTCCACTCGCTTCGCTCGCTCAAAGGTGTGTTGAAACTCTAGTCAATCCAACTCGTTGATTATATAGATCACTGGTTTTTCGGTGGAAAATGGGGCGATATGCAATTTAACATGGCTTCAAAGCAGTCTCTTTTTTCCTTGCTATTATGTTGTCGCCTAATGAGCTCAACCAAAGATGCTAGTCTTGCATCTTTTTCAGTTTTAGACAAATCCCAAATAAGCATTGAACACAAACAACAGAAACAAGAACAACACAAAGAACACAAACTACAAAGAAGGAAAAGAAATCGCGTTAAAAACAGAAAGTAAACAAGACGGTTACTACAAGCATAACGGCCAATAGAATTTCCCAAAATGCTGAGAAGAAAATGTGCCTGCGCTGAAGATGCAGATCTCTGAACGAGACCCAGATCTTTAATCTGTGGTGTAAGTACTAGCTATATATATATACTATATTGAAGTAAAATTTCGACCGGTCGTAGTATTTAGACCGTAAGATGTTGTGATATCGCTGTGCTAAACTGATATGAACCATGAATCTTGTTACAAACCTCTCATGTGGCTCAAGTGCCATAAACTCAGTCTGCCTAGGTAGGTTGGAGACAAGCCTGTAGCTAATGTGTGGATTCTGTTATTCAAACTAAATATTCTCGTATATCAAATTAACTATGGTGCTGCTTAAATCAGACCTTGAATTCTTGTTAACGGCTTAAATAATTTTTTTGTTGAATTTTTATGTACATTATGAATAAATGAATAAAAAAATATTTTATTTCAAAGAAACCAAGATTTCTTGCTTAAACATGAACTGTATAAAATATACTTCTACATGAATTTTACTTAGAGTTGTTCCAGTTGATGTTTGGAATAATTTATAAGGAGAAAGAATGCCAAAGTCGAACCATAAAAATGTATCTTTAATGCAGTTATACCTAAAGAAAATTAATTAAAAGTATTTAAGCTGAAAGTATTAATAGTAACGTCGGAAAAGTATTTACAACTTCCTCAGGATCGCAGGAAATTATTATAACGAAGGATCGTAATTACAAGTTTGATGCAAAGTTTACTTCCATACTCTGATAAAAATCGATACATTGCTGGACCAGATTTCCTCCTTATGGGACTACTGTTCGTTTTATTTAATATTTTATATACATCATTAATCTATTTGAAAATGAAATCTATGAAACATGGCATTTGGCAATAAGTCACGAAATATTTTCTCCGTAGGAAGAACGTACGACATAAATCTCTTGAATAACCCTAATGATCTTATCATTGACAATATAATTGAAAATTAATTTGCGAAAAACCATTAACAGTAAAATAAGTACTAATATAATACTTTATATTCTAAGAAGGTCGTCCTTTTTTTAGGTATAATTCTTAAATTGTGGACGGAATAAATTCTTGCTTCAAATAAGTCCATGCTAAGATTAATCGATTTTGAATGAATATTTTATGACGGGTAGGTGACGGATCACAAGGCTGTTTGTTTGGATAATATGGGGCGAAAAACCTCACGGTCGTCAGCGCCTTACCATGTTATTGTAACGCACAACCACACATCCCATGCTCCTGGTGAAGGGCGTGCTTTCCTTAGGATCACAAGGTGATACTTTAGTATACTGCTTTTAAATTGCTGACATATAGTTTACCGACCAGCTGATTTATCTCCGACAACGTCAATAACGAACTACGGTCTCTTCCTTGAGATAAGTCTAATAACATTCAAATATGTTTTAAATTCTTCATCTCAAGAGGCAAGTGAAATCCACTAATGGACATAGTCCACCTGACATTTAGGACATAATCCACCTGATCGCAAGGATTCGAGAATCATTTGTCGAAATGAGAGCTAACCATGATGAGATTGCAAGGAATACATCGGCGTGACCAGATGTCGTCAGTGTTCGGAAACCATTTTTAAGAACGTTTATAATATTCGATGTATTTTTTCTTTTTTCGTTTATTCAAATTTTATCTAAGGCATAATCATTAAATATCAATTTCATCAAGAATAATTTTCATTTGTATCTGATAATATCACGAAAATACACATAATATTACGTTTATTTATTTAATGTTTTTTTCACTCTAGAATTTTAATTACATTATGAAATCCAGAGATAATCTCAGTTCTGAGTAGACCATTGGAAAGTTGATTAAATATTACAACTTTTGTGAGATTCGGCAGTCTAAATGATTTTATTTTTCGAAGAGAAGTGATTTTTGAAAAGTTGTTGCTAAACAGAAGCTATTATTAATTTCTATTTTTGGAATTTATATTACGGTTTGAATGAGATAATTGTGAACATTGAATGCGCATTATCCTTCCTCTTCTTCTTCTTTTTTTTTCTTGTTTTCCACGTTGGAGTATCCCTCCAGCGTGGGAGTGTGCATTACCCTTAAAGCAAATTAAATGCTGATTTTAAAAATGTAATGAATTGCTGACAATGTTGTGTGACAGTATTGGCACTTCATTATATTTTGTGATAACGCGTGAATGGCCTGTCCTTAAACGGCAAATGACCGCTTCTCCTATTTTGTCTCTCTTCCTTAAAGCCCAACGTGTACTGTATTTTTAAACCCTACAGTCTGTCATTACAGTAAATATTTATTGCCAAGTCAGTATTTAATTACTTACTCTCTGGCTCTACAAGTCCTTGTGACCCTTGGCTTTTAGGCTGGCTTTCCTTCTCTTACGGTACTTTGTACTTTGTAGGACAATATCTTGCACTCAGTTTAGCAGTATCTCTTGTAATCATGTTCTTCCAACGGCTTCTCGGTCTATCTCTTTCTCTCTTTTTTCCAATGTTCAAGTACTTCTTCTGCGAGCTCTCTTCATTCGTTCTAACAATATGACCTGACCATCATCTACCTGCTTTCATAATATGAAGTAGAGTTTGATTTTTCAGTATGACTTCCGTTTCTCTTCTTCTTCGATCTTTACTGCATCATATGACCTCCTAACAATCCTCCTTTGAATAACTCCAAGTTTTAGCACTTTCCTCCGAAGGAAAGTAGCTATTGAGGTTGGACTCATGACGGAATTTTTGAAAAATTTCTTCAAATCTTTATCGATCCTACCTAGTAGACACCGAAAATGACCCCCGTTAAAATTTATATATATCTATATATATATATATATATATATATATATATATATATATATATATGCATATATATCTATATATATTTATATATATATATATATATATATATATATATATATATATATATATATATGTCTGTTAACACGATAGCGGCTAGAGTTTTTGTTTTTTCGTCACGAAACTTGGTATATAGCATTCAATTAGCAAACGATTGAACGAGTTCGTTCACCACCAAAGTCGGTCCACCGGAAGGGGGGGTTTACCCCGAACCCAAAACACTAATTTGACCATGTCAGCCGTAATATTTGTTATATTTCAACGAAACTTGGTATCCGTAGTGGTAATATACAGAGAAAAGTGAGATATAAAAATGAACTAAATCGGTTCATTAGGAGGGGGGTTTACTCCGGACCCACAATACCAATTCGCCACTACCAGCCGTGATTTTTGGTATATTTCGATGAAACTCAGTATTCGTAGTGGTAATCCACAGGTAAATATGTGTTGTACAAATAAATTAAATCGGTTTATTAGGAGGGGGGGTTTACTCCGGACCCACAATACCCATTCGCCACTACCAGCCGTGATTTTTGGAATATTTCGACAAAACTCGGTATTCGAAGTGGTAATCTACAGGTAAATATGTGATGTAAAAATAAACTAAATCGGTTCATTAGAAGGGGGGGGGGGGTTACTCCGGACCCAAATTCCTAATATACTCATACCGGTCGTAATTTATGCTGTATTAAACGAAACGTACGTATACGTCGTGGGTAACTCATGAGAAAGAAGTGTCGTAAAAATGAGCTGAATCGGTCAATCGGAAAGCGGGGGTTTACTTTGTAATATATTTCAATAGAAAAGCCCACCAGAGGTAGGTTCACAAAGCCGCCGCAAGGAGCGCTTTGTATCTAGACGGACTGTATCCTGTTCCTGCGTTAGATCAAAATACGATAATATGAGGTTTTTTGTATTTATTAAGTAGTGTAGTAGGTACCATGTGTAAACATAACTCTGGAAGCAAATTAATAATTGATCAGTTACTCATTACAAAATTAAAAGAGAACTATTCATGTTTTTATTTTATTTATGTAGGATATTTTAAGCAAATTGTTCTGGAAAGCAGTCTACACTACCCAAATTCTGAGGAAAGTGCTTAGTTATGCAGCTCCTGCGTGACGGACTTTTTTACAATCTTTTGATAATAGATTTCCAACTCGTAGTTTTGATAAGAATATTGTAGAGTTGCAGTTTGGTCTTCATTGGGAGAATGTTGAATTCGAAGAGTTTGAGGTTCACACAATATTCATATTGTCCATATGGGACCGGTGGGCCCTATTCGTCCACCGCTCATTATTGTTTTTTGTATTTCATGTTTAATATTGATCGAGGAGGTTTGTTATGTGAAACTGGGTACACTTTGAAAGTTTTACTTTAACAGGGAGATGTTTTTTATTTACTCACGATCATTTTTTTTGTGTTGCTTTGATGTATCCTGAACCCAACCGTGACGCATCTTTTTGCGATAATATCCAAAAGCTTCTTTAGTGCTTCACTTTCAGAAATAATACCAAATCATCTGCAGTACTTACAAAAGAGAGATTATTGTCGCTTTGAATACTTGACATAAATATATAATATATCTGTGCCAATGAGGACATAAGTAGAAAGTTTGCCTGTCACTTGAGAAGTATACTGTCCCTTATCGGTAAGAGAATAATAAAACCCGAGTCGGTGTTCTCATATAATCTTTATTGTCGCCCACCTACTTCTTATCTTTTACTACAATTCTCAGTCACTTCTCAAATTCCTTTGGCCTCATTTCGTTCAGTAATTTATTATCATTTACCCATTTCCAAGGAAATCCAGACGATTTAATATCTTATCGAGCCGTGCAAATCAATTTCTGCATAATATTATTATCAGTTTTATATTTAGTATATTATTATTAACTTGGTCAGTTTTCTTCGTACTGGACAGAAGAATTTGGGGCAAACATAAATGAATGACAATTAATCAGAATGGGCGCCCACAAGCCTTAAGTAATTCAATTACATTCCAGACGGGTTTAATATTATTACGATTCTACAAAGAGTGACCTAATTTTTAATAATTTGTTTAAATTAGTTATATTTCTCATTATTATGGCTTGTGTAATTAGATTTTTCATCGGAATGAAAAACATCTCTACTAGTGGCCATAACTGTACAGACACATTGATTCAATGATTTTGGCATCTGGGAAAAATGCAAATGCACGTTACCTAATTCAATCCCGTAACAAGGGCCCAGAGGGGCAGATACTATAGAGGTATCTGATACCTAACCATACCGCACACTAGGGAGATAGTGTGGTCAGTACTATCCTCCGGCCGCCAGATTTCTCCCTTTGCAGGTACCCAATATTAAATTAATTAAAGGCTGGGGGAGCCTGGAAGGTAAAAATCTTTAGTGCACCCCTGGTTTTTGAACTCAGGACTTCCAGTTCATTGGTCTAGCGCTCTAAGCACTGAGCTAACCTCGCCCCCATGTTACGTAAATACTTTTTATGCTAACATAGTTTATTCCATTAAAATGTATTTAACCCTCCTAATACGACAGGAATACTGTTTTTTATGCGATAAAATCGATTTTAACTTAATAATTGACTTAAGCATTCCGATACGATGTTTGTCAAGCCACTGAACATTATGGTACTGCTGTTCTGATTAATTCCATCGTGTTGACAAGAGATAAATATCGAAAGGTCAAGAACAAAGTAAAATTAAAATTATTGGAGGAAGCGTACGTTGCCGCTTCACGGCCAGCTTTCTCCGATAATCCACAATTCAAGGTCTTTCCAATGATAAAATTTGCATATTTTTTTAAATTTTCTACTATCGAAAATTAGTTATGAGTGTTTTTCATGGATCATAAAATATTAAACGAAATGCCTTCCTAAACTCTACATATAAGCAATGTCAACAATAAAGATGAAAAGTTTTGTTGTGTATATTTTTTTTACAGCTATCTGACCAAAGCTATTTGAACTTCCTTTTAGATATTTTCAAATGCCATATCAGGATCTTAGAAGAGGAAGGGCGAATCACGAATTCCGGATTTTGGGAAATCGAACTTAAAGTTCTAGAAGTGCGTCAGGATAGCAAGGGCGAATGTTTACTCTATGGAATGCTCATTCATAAATCTGATTGAAAAAGTGTGCAATTGAAATTTAATGTTTTTATTTTAATTTTTAAGAGTGATTTATGGGTAACAAAATGCTAGGAGGGATGTTTCAGACCCGGGATGCGCCCTTGAAAAAGGACATTCAATTTTTCATGATAATGCTGCTATTCATTCTAACTTGAAGCTGTGAGAGAACTAAAGGCGAACCACAAAAACTAGGCGAAGCGTCGTGTTACCTACATTTTTCTGAAACAGAAAATAAAATTTAAAAAAAGTCAATTTTTCTGTCAAAAAGTCAAGAAGCTAGTTCTCTGTTAAAGTTTGGAAAACGGACCCATTTTGTTGTATTGTATCTAGAATAATTTTCTTATCTTAAATTTTGGTGATATATAACAAATTTGGTGGAAAGAGACTAGAATTACGAAGTCAAGAAATGGTTGGTATTCAGCTAAGAGAAATCAAAGTCTCGAATCTGAAAAACGTTTTTTTGCATATTCGATAGTTCGACATGGTAGGGACGATATGTTCCAAGTACTACTTCATGATGGATTTATCTATAATATAACCAGCATCATTAAAATCACTCTTAACGTGTTTCTGATTAAATTTTAATTTGTTCCACGGCGAAAGAAATACTACACGTTTGAAGAATCTAAACAGACATTCCATTTGAATATATTTTTATCCTTTGAATTTATTTACATGAAATGAATGTAGGATACAGAACACAATTAAGGGAAGGTAGGTTAAGGGAAGATTAGCATTAGGCTTACGATGATCTGTCTTTTATGAGGCAGATACCTTTAAAAGAATAAAAAAATAAATAAAACAGAACGACTCCTTCTGAGCCATTTGAGCCTGGGTTATTACAGTAATCCACTAACTACCTTTATTCTATGAGCAGCCTTTGTAAAACCAACTACTTAATATGAACTGTTTAGCAAAATAGGACTCTTCCGTCATAAGGGGGAAAGAAGTTTTGTTTTACATCACAAAAGAAATGGAGAAAAGTAAAATGTTGTACAATTAAGCAGATTTTTAATTTATTTCAGATGAAATAGTGTGTAGATTCAAACGAGAATTTGAAGTATTGGTAGATGAAGAATTAAAGCTAAAATTAAACAATTGTTCTACTAATTAAACCACTGTGGTGTACTCCGTTTCATTTAATATTCAAAGTTACTTTATATTTTAGTTTTTACAACTCACCAGGCTGGAATCTCAATTCAGAATCTGCAGTTTTACTATCGGATGTGTTGTAAATTACTTTCCCGCACTTCATAGCACGAATCAAAGTATTATTATCAGTGTAGTGTAATTATGCATTATAATATGAATTTTCAAGTTTTAAGTTCAATGCGTAAAGTTGAAACAATATATCCAAAAAGGAAATTAACCTCTTTTAAACAACATTTTAAATGACTGCAGATAATCAGGAAAATACTCTGCATCTGGATTTAATTTTTATCATTTTATTTTATTTTAAAACCTTTATTTTTTAGGGATATTAGCTCGCCAGAGCAATAAATATAAAACCTCCCGTTTTACACTCACAAACACACATTTTATCGATATTTTGTCTTATTAAAAAAAAAAAAAAAAAAAAAAAAAAAAAAAAAAAAAAAATGAAACATAATTTTACTTCTCTCAAGATATCTGTGATTTCCCCAAAAACCATAATTTAGTTTACGAATTCCGTGAAAAGACCTTTTTCCAAAAACTCTGAGGGCTATTAAATTCTTTAAATTACTCTTTAAGCTTTAGAAATAAGTAAATATTTCTGCGATTCTTGTTTTTGAGAAATTATGCATGAACTTAAGTTATTTAAAGTACTTGTACTTTTGATAGGAGTAAATGTTTGAATTTTAATGAACTTCTCAAAAACTCTACTCGATAAAAAAAAAAGTCATTCACCATAATTTTGGTAGAGGTGGGTACTTTGATTCAATAAGAACGTGAAAGGGTTAGTGCTTAGCCATCTCTCATCGTATAACTTTCGAAGTGTAGGCTGAAGAAATTGACGGCCCTTAATTTTGAAGTTGGTTGAAAGCAAAAATCCCCCCCCTTCCTGATTCGCCACAATAGCCCCGGGGGTAATGACTTGCGCCGTCTTGTGGTAATTATACTTAACTCTTAAAGCTTTTATATATATATATATATATATATATATATATATATATATATATATATATATACTACAGCTATCGTTATTATGTCTTATTCCTATTGCTATTGATTGAATAATCAAAACGGTGCGATGAAAGATACGATAAACCATTACATTGAAAACTGAAAAGCTTGAATGTTAAAAATTGCCGAACATTAGACATTGAAAATAGAAATATTCCTTAAGATAATGTTCACTTGGAAAACCTCCGAATAGGAAAATCTACTGGTACTGGTATAAATGTCAATAGCAAAAATATATCTGGTACTAATATAAATAAAGTAGCATTCTCTAATTATAGCTAAAAAAATCACATCATCGTTTAGGAAAGCAAATTTTATAAGTAGCAGGAATTTTGAATTGAAATTGCACGAGCAGTCAAAATGACTGGTCTGGTAAATCTAGTGTTAAAAACAGAAGTAATACCCGCATGCTTTTTGTTTCCAACCTATCTCATTTGTAAAATGTATTTGAATTTTAATAAATACAACTAGAAATGCAACAATCGATTAGCAAACAAAAACCAAAGTCTGACTCGCCGAAACTGCGTCAACTTATTGCTACTATCATTTGGACAACTTAGGGTAAGTTTACACTAGGATAGTTATTGCAGGATATTTATTTCAGAGAGAAATTCTGACTATGGAAACCATGTAGAATTTATGTCTGACATAAATTCTACATGGTTTACATAGTATAAACGCACCCTTAGAATAGAAACAGTAATATTTCGTGAAATATGTAAACATTGGAAACGAGAAGCTGCGAAATGAATTCGCCAGAATTTGTACGAAAACGCACGTACAATCCAAACACAAGGCTCCATCATGGACCGCGTCCACTGGGCCCGTATCTTTCGTCCGTTTTCGTCCGAACCGTCTTTGAAGTGCGAACCGATCCCATTCTGCTGGGATTTAGATGCGAACGAGTGCGAAAAGTCATGGTTAAAAATGAACTGTGAGAATGGTCGATTGTTAATCGTCTCTCAAAAATTAATGATTTTTTTGATTTTAGAATAAATGTTGTCAAGATTTCATCGAAATGAATCCTTTCTCATTCGAAAGTAGGAAAAGTGGTGGTCATCGTCGATTTGAAGATCGTTCGACAAATGAGAAAAGTCTCCGAAGTCGTTTCTTTTGGCATTAATGTGATTCACCAACATTTCCCGTCTTGGTCGATATCCTCTGAGCCGTCGATGAATGAAAGCTGATAATTCCAAAGCGAAACATTCTTTATCAAAATCATGAGAAAAACCTTTCCTCCTAGACTCATCACGTTTACTGCGAATTCGGACGAATGCTAAAGCAATGGACGAGAGGCTTTCGGACGATTGGCGTTCGCCCGAATTCGTAGCTTCGCAGTTCGCAGCTTTTTGCTTCCAGTGGACGAGAGGCCTAAGGATGTAAAATTAAATGTCAAAGTGAAGATAGATCTTAGGCGCCCCAACAGGAAACTGACAGTATTCTAAGCGGAAATTACTTCATTTCAGGACCGATTTATTCGGTCTATAAAAGAGATCGTTCTATAAAATATCGCCTAAGAATAGTATTCATAGGATATTTAATAAGTTCTCGAATAGAATGTTTACATTTACTACGATTTTATTTTCCATTTTCTCAAAAATTATTACCTATTTATAAAGCCTTGGGAATGGATTCATAAGATACCTAGCGCACAATTACGTAACCAACGTTTTTACGGAGGCCTAGCAACGACAAAACTTAGGATTCTGCTGGTTAACGAACGAGACCTTTCAAATCTCTCAATGCATTTTCTTGTATTAAACAGACAAATATATATATATATATATATATATATATATATATATATATATATACATACATTTATATTTATATTCCCTTTTTCTTATTTCTATGGCAGGGGGTCAATAAAGCAGTAGAGCATTCGTTCACATTTACCACTTTATTTGATATCTTTTGCCCTACATGTGTTTTGGTCGCACCTTTTCAGGGGCTTTCCTATGCAACAGTATTTTTTGAAAATCTCTAATTCATATCTTCACACAAATATACACTTATCCTCTCCCTAAATAAATTTAGATTTGACTTATAAGATTTTATTTTAATCCTACCTTATTAGGAAGTCCTCTCGTCATGTTCTCTATCTAGAGTCAGGCGTAATACTTACAACTCATCTGTGGTAATAAATATGGCCGTATTTTATCGATTCTTTAGCTATTTTAATGGTATCGATTATTGGTAATCTTTAATTTATAATTCAATGGAAAATTTGATGTTCATTTATGGCCGTGTTTGAATTTTTAATCATATAGATATTTTCTTTGATCTTTCTTTTTACTGTGTTCCTCTCTTTATTTAAAATATGAACGCCCTTAAAATTAAAATTATGTTTGTCAGTTATTGCGTGGTCCGTCAATTTTGTCCTGTTCTCGCTGGACTGGTTGGAATGGTTTTTTATGTTGTAATCAAGAAAGGAGAACTGCTTAATATACTTTCTGCAGAAGAAAAATTGATTTCTGTATTACTACTTTAATGGTCCTCGGCGTAATAAAGCCGAAATGATATTCTTGAAGGATATCATGCTCTTACTTGGAGCAATATCTATAAAAGATGTTCCCTTAATTCAAGAAGATATCTTCTCGGAGAAATAAGAAAGGCTCAAGCTTTAAGAAATGGTTGAAGGAGTGTGTCTGTACAGGATCTCCAGAAGTGCCTTTTTATAACACATCCGCCGGTTTGTGAAAGACCAACTTAACGTCAGATGCTTCATCTAGCCGTGGGGAACATTTTGTCGGCAGAGTCATTTTCTAAATATCTACTTACATTATGGCTCCATTCTATCCAAGTGGTGTACGTCAGATGGCTTATGCTTCTCGAAGAAAAACGAATAACCTAATGGACAATATATCTCTAGGCTCTTGTAGTAAAATGGCTGCTTTATTATGAGTGTTGAGTTATTTAAGACGTTTTTCTAATATCTTTCTGGAATGTATTTAGAAAATTTCATGTGGGCGATGAAGAATTTGACAAACATGCATATTGTGAGCTCATATGCAGAATATGTTCGTCCCTTGTTGTGATAGTCAGCATTATCTTCAAAGTTTCAATTATTTTAGTCTTCTTAGGCCGGTTCTTAGAAATAAGTATTATGCTTTTAAATTGTTTTATTGAGGTATGGATATTACAACTACTGTTTGGCATAGATCATATTTAAATTTAAAATATGATCTCTGACGGAAAGAAAATATTAAGTTATGGGCTACTTGTTGATTGTCTGATGAGCGATTTGTAGAAAAATATTGCAATCATTAAAATAATTGTTTCAGAGGAAGAAAATGCAGGCGTCACTCCATTCCCTTCGAGAACATGAAAGTTGGAAGATTCCAAAGAAGAAACCTTTCGGGAGCTGTTGCCAGGATCGAGATAGTAAACTACTTATATTTTATAATGAAAAATGAGTTGAGAAAATAAAAAATACATTTTTTTTAAAAGAAATCTAGTTTTATTTAACTATTATGATCCAGGCCCGACCATCGCCGTTTTGGTAATCTCTAAAGTCAACGATCTCTTCTTAGATTTATGTTATTTGTAACTAAAAGGTAACAAATATCAAGCACTTTGAACTTACTGACCTAATAACAGATTTTACTCGCAGGATATAAAACATTAAAATAATAAATAAATGGTTTACATTCTATGGCGTCTCTTGGTAAGCATGAACATATTTTTGAATTCTTTGAATTATTTTTTCTAAATTTAAACTTTAATACTCTCAATAATACAAGGGCATTTCTCAAAACCGTGAAGCTTATTCGAAACAGAAACTGGTGAATGGTGAATAATCTTTTAAAAGTTCATTACCTACCGCAATGCACCTAAACATTGTTTGAAAGAACTTAAATACACCTTTCATTAACCAAACATGCAAGGTTCAGAACTCCAACAAAGAATAAATATGGCGCACACGAACTAAGAATAAAATTATTGATTAACATTTTCAATAATAATATAATTTTTCATCACATATACAATTTCGCCTGTTGCGATTAACTATTAATAAATTTTAAGTTTTCTAATTACAGTATCCCAATTACAAAGATATCTGTGTCATTCAAATAACAATGATAATTTGTTATCAAATGATTTAATTGAATTACTATCAAATAATAGAATTAATTAAATGTTGTATATTAGCTATTTAACAGTCATATTGTACAACAGGCTTCGAATAATGGAAACTAATATATCAAAGACTAGCTCCCATAAGAGTTTATTCGAAAGGGTTTAAGTCGAAAGATCCTAGAATTTTAGAAGAAGTTTAGCCATTCGAATTTAGGAGCTAGAGTTCAATAACGTTTTTATAATTATAATAGTCGCCAACTAAACGAGGCCTCTTAGTTTAGTAGTTAGTAAAAGAGGTCTCTTAGTCCCAGTGTCTTATTGATAAAAGATAAAAGTGAAGGAGCAATTTTCATTTAGAAGATAACCTCAAGAATTCAAAGCAGAACCCTAAAACAGAAATTCTAGGCGGGCACAATCTCAAGAAATTATCATGAAGGGTATTTATGGTACAGTGATTCTTTTCAAACTGTTAGGATTGACAAACATAAAACTCCATTTCTTTGATCGGAATGGTTTGGCTCCGCTCAGTATGTTGACACAATTTTGACCTTAAAGCTATTTCTAGAGAGCTGGAAAAAAGGAACATATCCATATAAAGAGCTACCCGCGTTAAAACGTGGAAAAGGCTTTCAAGTCAAATTGATTCAATCACAATTGCAAATATGTTCGGCCGAATGCGAGAGGCGCCCAATGTTGTTGGGAAGTTTTATCAGACGCATCAATGTTAAAAACTCAATATGATTGCTTAAAAGGTATTTAAAATTGGCTTTTAATTGTTTAGCAAACTCCGAAAGAAATTGTAGATGTTGTGATTATTTGCATCAAAGAATGTTTCGAACATTTCTTTTAATTATCATAAAGTTTACCTTCTGAAATTTTACAGGTTGGACAAAAGTTCATTCAAGTCATATCTTAACGGACATTGGCAAACAAAAAATTAGGGCATTATTACTATAAGCTACATGGGTGCCTTAAGATTATGTAGATGAACCCTCTCATTCAAGTGGAAATTACTATAACTTTGATGGAAGATTGAATATTTTGAGCCAATAAACCAGACCTGCTCTGAAAATAGTAAAATTAGTTTCAAAATCAACAAACTCTTGACACCACTTGCAATTTGTTAGTCAATTAGTTGTTGTCTAGTTTCTTACTTCGTCGTAGGATTCATAGGGTAATCTTTCTGCTTTTTGCTTTTCCTCCCTCCCTCCATAGGAAGGAATCCAGATAATCTCGTCGATCCGGCTATAACGTCAACGATCGGTTTCAAAACCCATAGATCAAGGAAATAAGGATGGTTCTAATTTATATTTATACTGAAATTAGTGTTCCTGTGGGCAGATTCTGCTGGTTAACGAATTTGACCTTTCAAATAAGACAAAGTATATATATACACATACTTTGTGTATATATAAAAGGTCATGTTCGTTAACCAGTAGGAACCGCCCACAGGAAAAGTACAGTTTTCGGCGAAATGCGCGTGAAAAAAATCGTACAACCTTCGGCTTTGTGATAGTAGGCATCGAGGTACACTTTTTATATGTTTTCTAACGAATGGATTAATTAAGCCGATGTTTGTAATCGGTTTCTAGGAAAGTGAAAAAAAAAAAAAAATCTAGCTTTCCTAACTACTTTTCGGTTCGGGTAAGAAATGATGGATTTAGTTGGAACGTTTTCTATAAGTTAGAAATTCATCCAAACTAAACTATTTAAATTTTGGTTTAGAGTTAAAGTAATAGCTATTAGAAAAAATATTTATGAACAGACATGATCAGTTTTAGGATTTTTAAATATTTTGAAAACGGCGGAGAAATCGTGTTAACCATCCGAAAGCTTACTGAATTTAACTACAGAAATGGTTCTGAAGTAATTTTCCATGGGAATATCTTATTTGGAGAAATCTATGCTTAAACGAAGACAGGTATGGTTGGGATTCGGCTAGGAGAAAAACGTCAGACTTTCAAAAAGAAATCTGTATTTTGGACGTTTCGACTGCAACAATGGCAGCCTTCTTCAGCTAAAAAATATATACAACTTATAAGTAACGAAATTGTACAACTAGTAAGTAAAAGACAGGCAGAAATGAGCGGAGTATATATATCAATACAATAAATTTTAACCAATCTTATTTTTAAAACCAATGAAAATACAGTAGTTGGAAAGTAAACAGCATGTAGAAAGCGTTAGTAAAAACAGTACAAAAAAATTAAACAGTAAAAACAACGAACATTTTTTATGTAGTGAAAAACAAAATCTATTTTATAAGTGAAAACAATTTATAACAATTAATATATAGATACATACCACTAGAGAATGCCTAGGGGGGAGGGAGGAAGACCTTGATGACAACTTAGGTAACCATGGTTGAATGTATGAGGGACAGCACCTACACAGGGGGTTTTATAGTTTTGACTGGGGGAGGGGTGAGGAAGCGGTAAGTCGGTAAAGATGAAAGAAGAGCAATTGCTGGGTTGTAAAAGCGGGTTGTAAAGGTGTTAAGAGTTTTGGGACACACAGGTAGAAAAATTGTCTGGAGCCAGGGAACAAAGATAAAAAGGAGGTCAGGACAATTTATGGAAGACGGCGGAGTAGGCAGGGGAGATGTTTAATAATGGACAGAACTGACTACGACAACAAAATGAATAACTTACTTAACGACACTAATACGTACACCCCTATCCCCAAAGACATCACCCTCAGACTGGAAAGACAATTTAATGAACATACCAAACAACTCCTACAGTTGAAAGAAATAGACAGAAAGACCCACCGCCAATTAATTTCTCACAACTCTCTGCCTCCCCGAGCTTATGGCCTCCCTAAAATTCATAAACCCGGAAACCCCCTCCGACCCATCATTTCGAATATTAATTCTCCCGCTTCCAAATTGAGTAAATTTTTGCTCCCCGCGTTACAAGCCTTAAGCCATAATAACCCGTACGATATAAAAAATTCTTACGATCTTATATCAAGATTATCTAATTTCACTGTACCCCCCGGACATATCCTGATCTCATTTGATGCCACATCCCTTTTTACCAACGTCCCTCTAACAAAAACGTTAGAAATTATCCAAAATAATTGGTCCTCTATAGAACCTCACAGCCCCCTATCTTTTCAATATTTTGTTGACAGCCTCAAATTATGCGTCAACAGTGGTTTTTTCAAATACAACGGACAATTTTACCAACAAATCGAAGGGTTAGCTATGGGAAACTGCCTTGCTCCAGACTTATCCTCGATCTTTCTTACTGACTTACTCAACACTTTCGTCCCACTGTTCCCCCAGGACATATCTTTCATTTGCAAGTATGTAGATGACCTCCTGCTAATTATCAACCCCGATAGACTAACTGACATACTAGACTGCTTCAACTCCTATCATCCCAGACTACAATTTACGGTGGAGACTGGACAAGACCAACAACTCCCCTACTTGGACGTTCTACTTATCAGACAGACTGACGGCACTATCATCACAAACTGGTATACTAAACCTACATATTCTGGACGTTTACTCAATTTCCACTCTTCCCATCCTTACCACATGAAAACCAATGTAGCTCGGAACCTTCTTCGCCGCGCCCTCTCCTTATCCCATGAGTCCTTCCACAATGAAAACTTGAATAAAGCTACCGAAATATTAACACTGAATCAATTCCCCCCCAACCTCATAAACCGGCTTATAAAACAAATAAAATCCCAATCCTTCAATGCCACCTCCCCCAATACCTCCCTCGAATCCTCCCTCCAGATATTTCGTTCCCTGACATACACACCAGGACTGACTGAAAAACTCACAAAGACTTTAAAAAAAGCCCTCCCGTCACTAAACTTTGGGTTAAAAACCACAAACAAACTAACTACATTGTACACCAAACTCAAAGATCCCATTCCCTATGACTGCACTACCCACTGCGTTTACCAAATACCCTGCCAAACCCCCTCCTGTAATGCAGTATACATAGGTGAAACCAAAAATTATATTCACTCCCGCATAACACAACACAAACGAACAGTAAAAAACAAAGAAATCCACAAATCCGCCCTCGCAAAACACGCCATAACAAAAAAACACACTTTCAACTTTGACGACACAAAAATACTTTCCACAGAACGAAACACCAAAAAACGACAGATTTCCGAATGCGTCCACATTAACTTAAACCCCAACAACATTAATTACAAAACCGACAAACAAAACATCTCCCCTGCCTACTCCGCCGTCTTCCATAAATTGTCCTGACCTCCTTTTTATCTTTGTTCCCAGGCTCCAGACAATTTTTCTACCTGTGTGTCCCAAAACTCTTAACACCTTTACAACCCGCTTTTACAACCCAGCAATTGCTCTTCTTTCATCTTTACCGACTTACCGCTTCCTCACCCCTCCCCCAGTCAAAACTATAAAACCCCCTGTGTAGGTGCTGTCCCTCATACATTCAACCATGGTTACCTAAGTTGTCATCAAGGTCTTCCTCCCTCCCCCCTAGGCATTCTCTAGTGGTATGTATCTATATATTAATTGTTATAATTGTTTTCACTTATAAAATAGATTTTGTTTTTCACTACATAAAAAATGTTCGTTGTTTTTACTGTTTAATTTTTTTGTACTGTTTTTACTAACGCTTTCTACATGCTGTTTACTTTCCAACTACTGTATTTTCATTGGTTTTAAAAATAAGATTGGTTAAAATTTATTGTATTGATATATATACTCCGCTCATTTCTGCCTGTCTTTTACTTACTAGTTGTACAATTTCGTTACTTATAAGTTGTATATATTTTTTAGCTGAAGAAGGCTGCCATTGTTGCAGTCGAAACGTCCAAAATACAGATTTCTTTTTGAAAGTCTGACGTTTTTCTCCTAGCCGAATCCCAACCATACCTGTCTTCGTATCTCTACAGCGGCTAACTATCTCCATCTACTCTATGCTTAAAGTTCGAAAGTGGCGGTTTCATTCTTGTGAACGGTGTTTCGACAGTTTTTATTTGGTTGTTTTCTTGAATTAAATTTAAGAGTAAATTGAGTATTTCAGTAAAACAAGTTAAGCAACCGAGAAACAAATTTGTTACTTTCGTATAGCGAAAGTAGAGAAGGAGTAACACCTACTTGGGAACTATCAGTTTTCTGTTGTGGCGCCTAAAATCTTGTTTTTGAGATTTAATTTTACATTTTTTAATGTGTCTACATTTGCCACGAAACATTAAAAGAAAACATGAACTTTTTTGTTCAAAACTTTCGAAATCACACTAGAAATGTTGTAAACTCATTATCATAGAATGTGCATTAAATAAGTTAAAAAAAAAATACTCAATTTAGAGAAGAATTATTTTTATAACATTTTCCTGTTGACCTTCCATTTATAACCGTCAGGGCGATGTTTGGCTATGTTGGGAAGGGGTGGGGTTAATTTCCGGAAAGTTCTTCCACAACAAGGGCTTGTCAAAACCAGACCATGTGGTCTTGAATAGTCAACAAATCCGCTTTTATGTCGGTATAAAGTAGATGTTTGGCAGGTAAATCGACTCTGTAAGTATTGTTAAGGCTAATCCTTTAGAACTATTCTAATGAATGTAGGTATTCAGGTTGCACTTATAAAGGAAAATTGTGCTCAAACATTTTTAATAGAAGAATACGTCAGATAGGACGATGTAGACTTGGGCCACATTGTTCCAACAGTCAGGCTGAGCTAGTTGATATCTGGAAGGCGTTGGAAACCATTAATGGAGTTCATGATTTTTATAGGACGTGTTGTATTTATAAGAACAGCAGAGTTACATTGGGCAGACATATACGACACATTAACTGAAATAATTAGGCGGGAACTTATAAAAAACATAAATATAAAATGTAAATGGGTTCGAGCCTACCAAGATAATTTTGAAAATAATAAAGCAGACGGGAGTCTACCCGTGGTCCTGTGGCTAATGTCTTGGATTATCATGCGGGAGAGGCAGGTTCGAGACCCGTCTGGAGCAAGTTAAGTTTCTTTATATCAGGGTCCGTTGAGCGAATTCCCTGCTGTACCATGGATGTTTGGGAAGGGTGGCAACCTATAGATAGCCCGGTACTGATGACTTAGATGCAGGAGCACCGTAAAACAAATAAATACTTCAGACGAAGAAGCAAAATCAGCAGCTAACAAAGAGAGCAAGCCTGTTCTGTATAATCAAACTCATTATTAATTAAAATAAATTTGGTATTTATAAATAGCAATATGTAGAGAAATAATTCTCACATTGCAGGGTTATTGATTGTGGAAAAAAACAAAACACAAAAACTTGTGATTATCAATCGTTCGTAGTTCATTTAACGACATCCACGTCAAAAATACTAAAATAATTAATTTTCGGACAAAGGAATGTTGTGTGTGCCTTAAGACAATAGATTAGATTTGAGTAGAAAAAGCTTGCAATAAATCTTTTTTATATATATTTTTTATGTGAAAAGATCTAACACGGGTAATTAAATTTTCAATCTATAATTTCGTCTAAGTCTAACCCAGCTGACTTTGTTTATACACAAAACAGAAACAACGATACACTGTATATTGTGGTTATTTGAAGAAGAAGGCTGGACGAAAATTTGAAATATCCATTCAAGGCTACGACCTAATTTGGCCGCACACAGTGGGGCGAGTGACAGGGTAGGCCGGACATTCCGGTCCAAATCTCCGGTTCTACTGGTCCTAGAGTATTGCATTTTAAAGCAAATCAGCTACATGATGAATCTATTCAACTACATGATCAGCAATTTCACCAGTTGCGATATAACGGTTCACCTTCAAATTTGTACATTCATATTGTGTATCTCGTTATTTTTTTCACAAGTTCACAAACTAAAACTATTAAAAAAAATATATCTAGTCAAAAAAATTCAAATAAATCGACTTATTTAGTAAAATAATGAGAATTTTAAGCTGGAATAATATATAATATTTCTAAAATTTCAAATATTTTTTATTTTTATTATTTGTAACGAGCATATTCAGATTTGAATGTTATTTTTTTTTTAAACGAAATGTTCTTGTCTTTCTGACAACTGTTCAAATAATGATGATCTAGTAGGAATACCTGGAGTGGTTCTAGAGAATATACATCTCGAATAATTAAGTCCCTGTTAAACCATTCAGGATTTTTCCTCAGAAAATTTTCCATAGATCTATCTGCAGCGTTCCTTTTAAGTTGAAAATGCAGAACCGTTTTCTTAATTTATCCAGAAAACTGTTTTTCACACTATATGTAATCGCAAAACAAGCAAGTCTGTCCATTTTCCCATAGCCGCGTCAAAATCCTTAAAATTAATATTGTTGGCTCTAAAAAAGTTTAGGCAAGATCTGACGACGTAGTAAATAAGACATTATACCCCTATAATAGTGCTAAATGGCATTTTCCCCGGAAAATACCGGCGATATGATCATTTAATTAAATAGCAATATTTTCTGCTAGGTGTAAAAAAAGTCCGTCACGCAGGAGCTGCATAACTAAGCACTTTCCTCAGAATTTGGGTAGTGTAGACTGCTTTCCAGAACAATTTGCTTAAAATATCCTACATAAATAAAATAAAAACATGAATACTTCTCTTTTAAATTTGTAATGAGTAACTGATCAATTATTAATTTCCTTCCAGAGTTATGTTTACACATGGTACCTACTACACTACGTAATAAATACAAAAAAACTCATGTTATCGTATTTTGATCTAACGCAGGAACAGGATACAGTCACTCTAGTGACACACATATATATATATATATATATGTATGTATATATATTTGTTATTAATGTATATAAAGTAACATTAAGTTCATTAAATGTTTTCTCTACTTATAGCTACAAAAGTCATAATATCATTTAGGAAAGCAAATGTTATATGTAGAAGGAATTTTGATTTGAAATTGCACGAGCAGTCAAAATGACTGGTCTGGTAAATCTAGTGTTAAAAATCTCTGCAATAATATGGCAACTCAATGTGCTCAATAGAGAAAGGTTTATTTGGTACTACCAATACAATGAAAATCCCAAATTAAAAGGTTTATTTTCCCCCCCATGTCCAACATTACCGTGGGGATCGCCCCACTGTGCGCCGCTGTTCTCTATATAGGGTGAAACATTGAGTGACACGTTCATATAACTCGATTTCATTTTCTTTTTCTGTCGATTTAGGAGAAAAATTAATTCAGTTAATACTTTTCGAGGAACATAGTGTAGTCATTTCTGTTTGAAGTAATTGAGGCTTTGATCGTGAAATACGAAATAAAAGCGTTAATTGGAATTCGCATTATAGAAATCCAATTATTGGAGAGTCCTGTTATTATCAATTAGGAAAATAGCGTTCTTAATTCAGAAAATGGCAGTTTCGTATTACGTCAATTTGTAACCTTTGGTATTGAGGTTTAATGTCGCATAGAAATATTTTCAATAATTTTGAAGAACAAGCTTTTGTGGTGATTTAGATTGATTTTGATTGATTTTTTTTTTTTAATGGCGCATCAACTATTTGGCTATTAGCGCCGGTGGTGATTTAGAATAATTAATGTAAAACCGACAATGCTAGGACAAGTGATTCTATTGTATGTAAATTGATAAGACCGAAACGCGGTGTCTAGCGTTACTACAAAAACTGGTTTCTTCCAGTATGTATTTTATTAGTACATTATCGAACTTTTTCCGGAATTCATGAAAATTTTTAATGAAAAATTTAATTAAACTTTTATGCTCGCCTTTAAATGAAAGAGAGAGAAACGCAAGTTCTTGTACCAATCGCAGGGGATAAAGTAAGTTTATTGATTCAAGATGAGTGGACAATGGCATATTATTATATAAGAAGAAGAAATAAGAAAGCGTCATAAGCACTAATTTTTTTTGCAAATTAAAATTTAAAGAAATAGTAAGAAACGTTGAATTATGTTTTTATATAACATATTTATAATTGTCTGAAAAAAATATATTAACGATCTATTCATTGCACAGCCACACAAAAAAATAAAAGTTCTTGCCCAGACAGCAGACTATGTTTACTATAGGTTTTTGGGGCCGCTATATCCGAATATGGGATTACTCAAGCCTCAGCATCTCTTGGTTTAAGCCTAACCATAAAAATTAGGCTTTTCTACTCTATAATTTTCTTATTCAAATCGTTAACCAAAAGAAACGAATTTTCCAAAAGATAGATCTTTTTTAAGTCATCAACGAACTCGATTGGTCAATTTGGAGCCACTTACTGCCGTTTGAATATATGACCTGTTGTTTGAGTATTTAATATGCTTTCTGGTGCAAAATATTTCTGAGCTCTTATACGAAATTGAACCAAAGTCATCGGAGGTGATTCTGGCACTGATGCAGTCCTTAATGCAACCATTAAAAAAGCTCACTATTTAATTTGAACAATTTATTAATCAAAGTAAAAAAATCTATGTGGGACAAAATAGAGCCCACCGCTTAGGGTAGTTCCTACCCTGCAGTGCTTCTCAATTTGGGGCTTTACAAGGAAACATTTTTTCAGACAGTTTTTGGTGATATCACGAAAGAAAACTATCTTACTCATATCAATGTACAACAAATTCCGAAAAATAGGCCAAAATGTATGAGGCAGGTAGAAGTGAAATATACCAGTATCAAATACAGATATACTTATAACACGGGATTGAGACTTCGAGAGTTCATATCATATACGACTATTAATACGTACCATATATTAGTTTTTTGTGTTGTTTTTTTTTTTAAGTGTTAACAAAATAGCTTTGCTATCGCATAAACCGTCTGTTATGGATAGGCCCTGCCTGTCTCCCATGTTGAAAAGTGAATCGGCGCAAGGTTTGATACTCCTTGTTTCATACTTGATTGTAGAACGAATTCAAACCAGCATTTTCTTGTTTGCAGTCTGATAAGCCACATCGTAATTGTATGTATTCTTATTCTAATATTCCTGATATAAAGTTTTTTAAATCGTATTTTACCCAATGTGAAATGATGATTCAGTGATTAAATGTGCATTGAATAGTTGGTAATTACCTGACTCAATATGTTCATAAAAAGATTGATTACCTCTACATTTGATGTGATGAGAGTATTTCTTTTAATGCTGCCTTTGGAGGTTTCTACATTTAATGCAGTATTTATTATTCTATATTAGAGTTCTAAATAGTTTAAACCCTAAAAATGGTTCTGAGATGTTCACTTTTTGGTTGATAGAACCAATGAGAAAGTGATTGTACGATTTCATCGATCTTTATTCCGCCTGGATGATTCCATGAGGAATTCTATCTGCTTCTTGTTTTCATAAAGGTCCTTATAATGTTAGAGATGTTCACTTGAGTGCTTCTGCTCTTTCTTGTTATTTTTATTTCCTCCGTATTCCATCGAGAGATTTCGTAAACGAATAACTCACGCTTTAAGTTTGATATATTTTCTGTTCTCAAAAAGAAAACGTTATTTAATTTGATCTAATAAACGTCCGACAAGTCATCTAAGCGAGTTGAATTTTATATATATGTTAAAAAGAAATCCACCGGTTATAATTTCAAATAAATATAGTTAATCTGTCCGATGGACACTACTATATTTTAAATTAAAAGAATTGCGACATTGGGTGAACCATCAAACACTTAAAAAAAAGAAAAAAAAGACTATAAACCATACTTTGTTTTCATTAAACAGGTATATGCCATACAGGTCGAAATACACAATTGTTCTGTGTAATTTATTAGAACTTTGATAATTACACTATAGTACTCAACTTATTTTAGTTATACAACCAGAAATCGGGGGGTTACATGATATTTAGTAGTAGAATGGCGTACTGTCTGAATGATTTGCAAATGATATAACGTATTTGTCTGTTCGTGCTCTACTGTTTACAAAAACGGTCCGATTTTAATGGAATTCAATTGGTAAAATTCGATAGCATACAAAATCTGCCTTCTTGAATCCTGTCAAGGTGATATATTTTACTTACAAACATGAGCAGATTTGGATTTTTCATAGTTTATTTAACATGTTGAAAAATATTCCGAAATATTTAAAAAAACGGTACTTGAATTTGTTTGAAAGTGTTGATTTTCTTCCATCGTAATATAAAGAGTGGTCTATCCCAAACTTTGCAAGTCCACCAGGCATAAGTATTATACAGAATCTATCTAAGATAAAGGAGTTCCTTTCTATTAAATAATTCACAATAACAAATGTAAATACGAGTAAATGTTTTAATATTTATTTTCATGTGTAGGCAGAAGATGAATGAATAAAATTCCAAATTAAAATAAACGTCAATAATTGACGACAAATTAATAATAAATTATTTATTAAATTTCCCCTGCATCTTTAGGAGCCCAAACACTAAATGCAGGCCAATGGGACGTGGGCGAACCTTACGCTAAAATGGCCACGTCTTAACTCAGATCATTTAAAAAGTAACAATCTGCAGTGCTTGTAGTTGTTGAAATATAAAATTCTAGTGAGTTAATAAGTGACTTCCACTAAGTTATTTAGGCTTCATAAAATTGAAAAAAGGAAAATCAGGTGTCCTAGTCCGAAACATTTATATTTTATTAATTGAAAACAATATTGCCATCATCAGGAAATTGTTATTAATATCACAGTCTACAAATTACCACATTTTGAATGATTTATCCCATTTTTTTGTTCGTCATTCAATTCTATAAAAACATATTTGAAACCTGTAAATAGTACAACTTCCAGGGGACTAGTATGACTTTTGCAATATTTACAGGTTTCAAATATTGTTTTACAAAATTGAATGACGAACAAAAAAAAAACAAAAAAAAAACTAAATGAATAATTTAAAATGTTATAATTTTTAGACTGTGATGTTAATACAGATTTCCTGATGACAGCACTAAGCCGAAATATTGTAGAAGATAAAATTCTAGTATCCAGAGGAAGGTTAGTCACGGAATTAAAAAGAGTCCTACTTTTATGAATTGTAGATAAAAAAATGTCCAAGAAATTAAAAAAATATATTATTTAAATATTTTATTTCGGTTTTCTCATTCACGTTTTTTATATTTGTTATAATATTTGTCTTGCCGAGGAACGTGCTCAGCTTACAGCGGGACGGACTTTTTTTATAATTGGATGATTCCTTTGAGAAATTCGATAGGTCCTCTCACGGATATTTATGTAAGAAAGAAAAACAAACCGGTTCAACCTTTTTATTCCTCCATTTCTACTGTAGTATATTATTTCCTAAAACACTAAAGGTTATACATTGACTATACACTACACAAATAATGTTATAAAGAGTCAATTCATACCCCAGGTACAGAAAATTGAATGCATAACAAAATTGTGTATTGTCGGGTTTCTCAAATGACTGATTGTATAGTGCTCTAAAATTGTAATAAATTGTTCACAATGAGTACCTAATATCGAAAAATGTATAAAAATGGATTGGACATTTTTTCAGCTAATTCGAAGAAGGTATCTTAACTATAAATAAACATAACGATATATTCGTTAAGGAGTTTTTTTTTTTTTTTAGAATAATCTTGTGAGTTAATAATATCAGAAAGCAGCAATTTTCTTTATGCCATTGTATTATTCGACAGTAATGCATTTGAGAATTCGTTGTGAAAAAAAATAAATGAACATTAACCAGGACAATATTTTTATTTAATTTGTTTTTTTATTCTTCGAGCAATTGTGAATGTACCAAGGAGTCCAACAGTAGTACTGTAACTTCTAGAGATTTAAATTCTCTACATAATAAGCCAAAACAATCATGCTGTATGCCAAATAAGGCCCATTTCATCTATAAAGTGTACTGGCCTTTGCTTAAGCATCTCTACAGGTGAAAAAAAAAATTGGAAGATCATACCCATCATGGGCGTATATAAGGGGGGGGGGCGAAGGGGCTGCAGCCCCTCCCGAAATTTTGATTTGATGGTAAAAACTTGTCGTAAAACCCTTAAAAATAAATTAAATAAAATCACTTAGTTCATAAAAAATATGTTATTCTACGTGTAATAGAGTTTTAGTTGCCTAAAACTATTCCAAGCTCTAAATTTTTAGTATTCCATACTCCGGAAATGGTCTCAGCCTCCCCCGAAATTTTCCCAGCCCCTCCCGAAATTATTTTCTATATACGCCCATGATACCCATCTTTTAAATTCTGGCCATTCTATCTGAATGTACCCTTTCACCATCTTTATATTTTTTATTTATAAATATAAATTTTTAATATGAAGATAAAATAAAAATTCAGTGTATGAGGAGTGGGCACCTGAAAATGCTTACTTAGCCCATCGTCCGTTACTCGGTGGGAATTTCAAACAACCATTGGTGGTTTAACCTTAAAGCTGATGTGCATTGTTCTGTAGTGTGGAAACAAATACACGGTCATAAGAAAAACCAGTTCTGACATGGTCTTTGTCAGTAGCATTTTATGGTGATCCCACATTTAAGGTATAACTATTTCACATACAAATATTTGCTATAGGACTGATCAGCATTTTATGTATTAGCTATATATTAGCAATCACATAATTCAATCATGTTTTCCCTCTCTATCTTTAACATAAATTTTTTGCAAGAGTAATTTTCTCTCAACCAAGAACTCATCTGCTAATTGAAGGAAAAACTCATTTCACTAACAATAAAAAAAGAAAGAAAATGATTAATAAAAAACTGGAAGTGCATTTTTATTAAATAGTCTTTTACTATGGTTGAACTTTTAATTAATTCTGCTTCATAGCCTTACAAAATTAAAGAATATTAAAAATCTTATAAAAAAAATATACACGAATGAAAAAAGATTTATTAGTAGAAGCCTTTAAAAATGTATTTATGAAGGTGAAGATTGTCGGGTTGTCGGTGATAGGTCTTGAGAGTTAATAAAATTAATTTTTTTAATATAAAAATTAGTTATATTTTAAACGTTCTAGCTTGAATTTCAAGACTTCAAGGGGGTTTTAAACAAAGATGGATAGAGCAAAATCTAATAAAAATTATATTTAATAAAGAAAAAAAAGGTAATAAATTCTGTTATTACTTTTAGGAATCCACCTCCAATTTGCAGCTCGTGCAATGTGCAACTCAATTTAAAACATATTCTTACTAATTGAAGGACTTATGAAAAATTAAAAGAGCAATATCAACCAATAACTCGACATTTTGGAAAGAGGGAAACTGATTGATAAGATTTGACCGCTCGAAGAATTGTATTACATTATAATATTAATTTGAATGTTTATGTGGATATTTCAGCGATCCTTGGTAGTTGTAACCATCGAAGAGTTTCACTTCACAAAGGAGTGGCGTTAATGTCCTGAAGGGTTGACACACTATAAAAACAATGACAGCGAACAGTTTTCTGGTTACCATGAATAAAAAGATTGTTTTTATTGCGACCGGAATTTTCTCCGGAGATAAGTGGAATGTATAGGACAATGTGGGTAGAGTCTAGCACGCTGTGATATATTGTCTAAGACTGACATGACAGAGATAGATGCTTTTCTTGAGGTTTTCAATGAATGGCTGATAACCAAACCCTCTTTATCTGCCAAGGTTCAAGCGAGAGAACGTTTATTGAAATACCCGCCGAATGTAAGTTTCACCCTAAAAGATTCTCTGACTTGCATTAAAACAATCAAAAATGCGGCTGACATTCCTCAATTTCTTCCTACAAATCTCAAGCTGTTTTTCACAATCAAAGGCCATTACAGCTCTATAACAAACATATTTTTATTGATAAAAAATTCTGTCACGCATTCCTGGGTAATTTGCTTAAATGTCCTAAATATGGAGGGTTCAGAGCACTAGACCAAGTCCATGTTATACAGTTTTCAGAAATGGAGTATTATGCTTTTTAATTGCAGAGACGTTGTATAAATCCTATTGACCAGTATAAGTCTTAAAAAGATTTGAACTTAAACAATGACATTATTTATGTATAGCCTTGTTAATAAAATAGTTATAACTTGGACTTGGCTTATTTGTGCTCTGAAAATTAATAAGAATGTCTTAAAAAAGTGTAGCAAGAACTGCTACAAGTGTCAAAATAATGAAGTTAGCACTTAGTCTCCTATAGCACTGAAAAGAGCCATTTTCACATAAAAGAATATATATATATATATATATATATATATACATATATATAGCTTTTCTAGATATAACGAATTAAATAATGAAATAATAAATGAATGAATATGTAAGCTCTGAAAAGTAAAAAACAAAAAAAATAAAAACTGATATCTATATTTAAAAATTGATTTAAAAAAAAAACAAAAAAAAAACACGAAATGAATAGCCGTGTAGCTGACAGGTGGGTGTTCATTCATTGCTGGGTTCGGCAAAAAGGTCAAGACCTTCCCTCAAAAAAATAGGCGAATGTAAAACGGAGGCATTGATCTTCTTCAAGCCGGATAAAAATCGTATCGGCTGTTTTAAAAATAAATGTGAAAATAAAATCATATTCCAAGAAATTCCACGAATGCTTGTTGAAAGAACCGTTTTTATTTTGAAGTCATCGAAAGAAAGGACAAAATGTATCATTGTTTCATTGAAAAAAAAATTTCCTTCTCATTATTTTGTTCTCAAATAGCTCTTTAAGTGAACATTCCATTAAGTAGAATAAAACGAACTCCAATAATGAACATTATTTACTTTTTAAGCAGCATATTATAATGATAGTTTTTGGGTTGTATAATAGATTAATCATACGAATGTCCTGAGCATACCCAAAAATATGGTTATCTAGCCAAAAAAAAAAAACTAAGTAACCATGAGCTTCAATTTATTATGTAAATTGAAATTTTCACTCTGTATGGCAGCCCTTTTTGAAAATAAGGGTCAAAGTGGCATTTGCGAATAATTTCTCCCGTCCAGTAGTTAAAGGATGAATCTCATGGAGGCACCCTTTCAACTAACCAACGAGGAAGCTCTGAACCATTCAGGCATTCACCTCCATAAACCACACATATGTTTTCCTTCGTTTCACCACATCCTGTAGAAACGTAGATCAATTTTACAAAAACCGCTTCTACATATTTGCTAAAATTATATTGGATATATAACACGAATATAACACTAGTTAGATGAGGTAAGATTTATGAAAGATGAATGTGTGACTTCTGGTTAAAAATGTTCCCTAGATGGAAAATAAATAAAAACTCAAATAAGGTACTAATTCTTTCATGTCTTTAATTGGCGTAATAATAATAATTGGGCTGTTAAAGCCGGTCTATCTAAAGGTTGCCACCATTTTTTTTAAAATGCTAACAGCACAAGGTCGGTCACCCATTCAGGTACTGTCCACGCCCGACGTTCCTTAACTTCGGTAATCATTTATTTAAGCTTTCGTACCCTCCTCCTCAATTGAAACTTTTAGCTCTTTCGTAGAAATACAAGTTGTCTTTTAATTTATTTAATTTATTTATTTAAATTTTAACGTAGTGAATATTTTGGAAGGGAAATAATAATCCCTTACCTTTTACGGGACATTGTTGTTTAATATTTATGTAATATTCATCTTGTCCCTTCCAGAACATTAGCGGACATTGAATAGCGTCGTATGAATGATGTGTACCAGCACTGGTTTCAAGATTATTATTTCTTCTTGGAATCACGATTTCTTGCATAGCTGTACGGTCGCCAACCACGATTCCAGCAACGTTGTCAACAGCAGGTCCATTGAATGTACTTTCCAGATGGTATTTTTTTCAGAATTTATGACAATCTCGCACTTTGTAATTTGTGTTGTGTGTGATTTAAATAATTTCAACAATTCATTCTGCTCATTGAATAGATCCTCCAGCTTACTGACGATGCGCCTGGCAAACCGTGAATTGAGGTTAATCTAGCCCCAACTTGTATCCACGTGATTGGCCAGTGCGTTTTCGGAGTCCTTACCTCCCATAAAGCATAAGTTCGTGTGTGCCACCTTTATCACTTAGTGGTATGAAAAGTAGTTTACATCCTATTCTCAGACCTATTGAATATACACAAAAAATGCTTTCTTTACATGAGCATTTATTCTTTCAACAGACCAAGTTGTTCCATTCCTTTTATCCAATCACTCTCCGACCGACATTCAAATCCAACATTTTTTGTGTGAATCTGTCTCCGTCCTAACCTTTTTAATAATTTCTACTTTTACTTTCCTTCGATTTTCATAAACTTCTACAATTTGTTTTGTTAACTCGATGGATCAATTCTTTTCTTGTGTCAGAAGAATTTTAATCTTAATTTTTAGTAGGTATTAGTGAATGTTTGTTCTTCTATTTCTTTATTACTTCGAGTAGTAAGTTAGTATTTCAGTCTTAATTGGTGATAATATTTGTCTAACAATTTCACTATCTCTTTTTTAAATTTGATCAAATGTAGTTCTAAAATTGAGAACTAACGTTTCAGAAGCACAAAGACATTCTGGTTTGATTACCGTGTTGTTTCGCATGCTAAGAGAATTATTTCTAATTAAAAAATGCTTTGTGTTAAGGTGAAGCCATGTAATCTTCTTGTGACAACATGATTCATTTTTCTAATAAAGATTATTTGATAGTTTCACCAAGTTATATCAACCAATCATTTTAATTTTTTCGTATTTTGTGATAAAAGATTTTAGAGCAGTTTTAATATTGGGTATCAGAAACTACTAAAATTATTAGACCTACTTTCTCAGTAATTCCTTGATTGGTAGCAATGTCTAAAAATAAAATCGCAAAATCTACTAACAATATACTTTAATATTTGTTCTGTCTAAGTTTTGATAAGTTGATCTCCATTTGATGACACTTTTACATCATTAAAGTAACTTGATAAATTCACTTGGAAGAAAGTGGTTTATGCACAACAATAATAGTAATACTGATGTTCTCCCGATGATGAGAAAACAAAAATTATTTCTAAAAATTCTGTTTTTACTGAACTTAAAATTCTTTGATTCCAGTATCACTCTTGATTTCGAAATTATATGAAGAAATGGAAGAAAAAAAGAGTTTTGAAGAGGCATTTATGTCGAGTTCACATCCGGCAAAGGTGACCCACCTATTGTTCGATGGCTTGAAGATTGTTTGCTCTATTTAAAACAATGATTTAATAAACATTAGGGTTATGACCTCATTATTTAGGCATTCCGGTCCGCATTTCTGCAAGACGTCACCTCATTTGTGTCTTAGCGATAGGGAGCTGAAATTCTACAATTACTATGCTTTCTGACAGTTATTTTCATTTGAACGAATTCGATATTCAGAACGAGTATAGTGTTATGATACTAATTCCTTAAAATATTTCCTTGTTGTTGTTCTTCTTCGTAGCATCAGAATATGTTTGTGTTTTAGGGCTAATTTAAAAGTTGTGCTCCATTCTTCAACGTATAAATAATTGCGCCTTCTAATGTTATTTTGTAGGATGTGTTTCTTGTTTTAGAGTGAATACTCTTTGCTGGTTTAGATGCTTTGGTGTGTAAGCCAAAGGCTGGAGGTGGCTAGACCTCGAGAAGATCTCGTTAGGACTAACTTAATGAATCTGCTAAAAGCTCACAACACCTTTTCTTTGATGAGCCGACATACTTACTCAACCTCTGAGGCTGTTTGTCCTCTTCTAATATAGAGAATTGTAAACTCTGAAGGCTCAGCTGCCTTTTACCAAAACAATATCCAAGTAGCTTTACTGAAGCTTCTCTGTTTCGAAAAACAGAGAATTTCGTGAACAGGCAGGACTCAGTTGCCTTTACGTTGAGAAATAATACCACATTCAAAAAATTCCAACTCGCAGGAACTGCGCCATCTTAGCACAGTTCTGTTCGTATCCCTACTGCCATTACTAAATGAATAGAAGCAGTTATTTATGGTTTTGATCTTTTGCGAAAAATATAAAATAAAATATCAAAGAGAAAGAACATTGAAGGCGCCGCAACAGGAAACTGACAGTATCCTAAACGGAAATTACGCCATCCTCTGTCTTAACGTTTGCTCTTGGAAACAATACAACACTGTTTTTCATTTTCTTTACTAAATTACTCATTTTACTGTTAAATACAATTTAAAAAAACGCAACAGCCAATTAAAAACTTAAGGAACCGAGACAAAAACCCCTTCAAAAGAACAATTTCGATATTTTAAGCACTTGTTTCACCGAATGACATCGTCCCATCGAACATCAGAACATCAGAATTTTATAATTTTTCGAATGGTGACTTTTTACATATCACAATTTCCCAACCGTTTTCGAGATATTTTAGAAAATACACCAAGATCCGAAAACTGTTCATGTCTATTAATAATATTTTTTTCCTAATACTTCCCTACTTCCAAACGCAACCAAAATTCATCTTAGATTAGATGGATGTTAAACGTCTGGAACAAGTTTCAACTGAATCAACGGTTTCTGAATATCCAAACTGAATTTTCACCTCGAATTTCGCTTCAAAAACCATGTTCAAATAAACGGATTCTGCTGGGCACCGAACTTGACCTTTCAAATTAGAGGAATGCTATTTTTACAAAATTTCATAAAAGTCGAGAGCGAACCGATAAATATATATATAAATATAAATATCTCTATGGAGGGAAGGAGGAACCGCGCTTAACTCGGAGGAGGGTAGTTCTGTTCTATGCTTGGGAAGTGAAAATAATATTAATATATTAATGCATCTTTCAGGAAGAGTGTAATTTTTACACATTGCAGATGTTTGCTCATTCCATTACTATTATGATAAAATAATATTTCAAAATATTCGTGCGTTGCTCTCATTTTGTTTTTTTTGTCCTTATTAAATATTCTAAATCCGTTAAAAACCTTGGAATCATATTTGATTAAAACCACTCCCGGAAAAATCATATTTCCCGACAATCCATATTTATTCTCAGACAGCTCAGCCTCTAATCCCTTGCCAACAAAGAGCCGTCAACTCCTGGTGAACTCAATATTCCCTTACGGTCGTTTTGTGTACGGTGGACGTTCTTTTGATCTCAAGGCAAAACTCAGACGCCTCTCGAACTGTTTCATTCGTTTTATCCCCTGGGTGCCCTGAGACTCCCATATAACGCACTTCTACTAAGAGTTGAATTGGCTCAGTCCTTGACCAAGTAATTCAATCCCGAAGACCTTCTTACATCATTCAACTCCTTAAATTTGAATCTTCTGTTCACTCTAGTGAGCTCTGCTGTCGTTCGTTCGATCGAAAGAATATAATCCTGCCGTACAGCTTTATTCACAAAATCATTTATCACTCGAGCCAGATCGCTATGGGATTCCTTACTTCTGTCTGTCTGCCATGTGTCCAATCTAGAAACCTTTAAATCTCAATTCTTCCACCACTTTTTATCCCTGCAAGTTTCAGCCAACACCTAGTCATGTTTCCATTCAAACTTTAGTGATTTAATTTATTATTTTAAGTTGTTTAACCTGTCAAATTCAAAATTATTTCTAAGGAACATTTGCCTTAAATAAAAATAAGCTGTTATCGTTTTTGTTTCATTTCATTCAAAAACCTCAAGAGCTTAGGAGCCAGAAAAAAAAATTATTCATTTATAAAATTCTTTTCCTTAAATGTGGCGACTAACAGGTAAATTAGTATAACTATCTGCATTTCCTGAAAAAAAAGGCCTAACTCCTAGAATTTTTGCATTTAAAGCTAATTCCTGCTGTTATTTAGAATGCTTTGAATATAAACACATCAATATTCGCCTTCAACGGATTGAATCCAACTTCCGGCACCGTTTTCTCCCTGTTGAAATGATCCTATCGAAATTTGATGATTTCAGCGAATCATGATCCTATCGAAATGGTTACCTTCCAGTTAATGCCTAAAAAAGGGTCTCTAATGTAATTTCGCTGGTCAATTTAGTCTATATTTTGTTTTAGATAGAGTATTTTTTACGACCAATTTCATGAATGCCGGACCATTTTGTTTTTTTGTTGTTTTTTTTTTGCTAAAAAGAGCGTCAGAAGAATAAACCGTAATTTTTATTAATAAAATAAATATTTCAACTCACAGATAATATATCAACAACTGAAGCGTGCACTTTTGCATTTCAAAATTAGTTATACTTCAAAGGCATACAAGAAATAAAATGTATCCACATTCTTAAGAGCGTACTTTTTGGTTTTGGGTCTCTTAGAATCCAATGAATTTCCCCAGTTGAAGTACTTCTCTTTATGCAAATGAACTTACATCATTGAGCTCCCATATAAGTGCAGAAACTTCATAAATTTATACATTTTTATTAGTACCGTATTAGAAACTTGTGCCATCTATTGATCATTGTATGAGAATTACATTAAAATTGCAATCGACTTTTTTCACTCTTGTTTCTTTTAAATTACTTCAAAACAGGCTCAATTAAAAATAAGCACTTCAGTGAAGAACTTTTTTTTTCTTTTTTTTTTTTTTTTTTCTTAAACATATCCGATTTTTTTATCCGAATTTAAAATTTCAGGAGGTTAAGCCTTAGTTTAATTTAATCAGTTAATGAAAGAGAAACACTAACTTTTTAAGAAAATGAAAGGTCAACAAGGCCACTAGAATTTAATAATTTCTCGTTGAAATCATTTTCTTAGCGTTTATCATCCAACATCTTAGATCAGCAGGATCAAAGAACATGTATAATGTAACAAAGCTAACAGTTCCTAAAAAATAGGATGTTCCGCTAACCGAGAAACACTTTAAGCAAAGCAAACGCGTATTGTAAGCTAAATATTTTCTAGACAAGTATTCGCTGAAACCGAAAGAAAAGCAGCTCCAGACTATCATTTCAATATGCAGAGTGCAAGTTACAGAAATGCACAATAAACATATCCATATTTCAAACACTCACTGTTGGGCGGTACAGTCCTTGTAGGACCTGGACCTCTGCCACCATCCTGCTCCATTCCACGCGGTTTGCTGCTAGGTTCCTCCAATTTTGGATCCTTAGCGTCCGCAAGTCCTCCTCCAGGTCATCAAGCCACCTCTGTCTTGGTCTGCCTCTCCTTTTTTTGCACCCTGGTGCACCATTCAGCACCAATTTAGGTAGCCTACAGGGTTCCATTCTATCGATATTTCAATAATATATGAAAAACATTCCATAGAAAACTTAAAACTTATTCTGACAATATTTCTTGAGATAGCAGAGCAGACGGACAGTAAACTGACATAGGAAATAATAAAAACTATTTGTGGCACGAAATAAAATATAAAAATGTCAACAAAAATCGCAAAACAAGCTACCACTCACTCAACTACTTACAGGGCATGGAAAGAATAGAAACATTCATTAGCACATGTAATGGTAGACAACTATACCGAAGAAACGTCCATACACTTAGTTTAGGAATGCTTACAAACTGAAGACTACAAGAATGAAAATAAAAAACGCATAAAAGATGTATATGTATGTATGTGTGCATATATGGGGGAGAGGTTAGTTCAGTGGTAGAGCACTCGACTGATATGCTGGAGGACCTGAGTTCAAATCCGGATTAAGCACTAAAGATTTTTATCTTTAATTTATAATTTATTAATGGATACCTTGGTGCTAATGATTCTAGCAGTCGAAGCAGCCAAGGGGAAAATCCTGTTACGGCACTGATTTATATATATATATTTTTTTTTTTTTTTTTTTTTTTTTTTTTTTTTTTTTTTTTTTTTTTTTTTTACGGCGCAACGACATAATTCTTGGCCATTAGCGCCGACATCCAGGGTGCAGCCAGGAATTTTCTCAGCGAGCCATGAGATGAGAAAATTTCTGGCGCCGGTGGGGATCGAACCCACCATCTCTCGCTTATGAATCTAGCGCGCTAGCCACTAGACCACGGGAGACCCCTATATATATATATATATATATATATATATATATATACATATATATATATATATATATATATATATATATATATATATATATATATACATATATATATATATATATATATATATATATATATATATATACATATATAATGAAAGTAAGAAGTATAGTGGCTTGTTTTATTATAGTTTTAGCCTCTTAAAACTCTTAAAAGTGTTACCTTTTTTTTTTTTTTTTTTTTTTTTTTTTTTTTTTTTTTTTTTTTTTTTTTTTTTTTTTTTTTTTTTTTTTTTTCTATCTGAATTTTGTTTTCTGCTTGAAAGGCATCTCAAAAAATATATAAAAGTGAACAAAATTCAAAATTATTTATTAATTAGGAAATTGAAACGTGATATTATTTATTGGTTTGGCGATGTGAATAAATAAGAATTTTCATGTGAATAGAAATGCATTTGAGCTACCAACTTCCGGCCCCAGAAAAACAGCACCTACTTGTCAGATTGATGCATATAGATTTGTTTATGAATAGAAGATAAGGCGAAAAGGCTGATTATCTTGTCAGGAAATGATGGAGCATCGCTGAATGGACTAGTGATGTGTTCATAACATATGCCCCCATGTCATGTGGCTGTTACACTCAAACAACAATTACTCCTTTTAGCGCGGTTCCTTCCTCCCTTTTTTTTTAAATTGTGAAATTAAATAATTTTGACTAATTTGAATCAGTTAATATCCTCTAGAGGATACTAAAAATATCTAGGAGGTAGAAGAGGGGCTGTTATGAAGGAATCGATTTTATATACACTTAGAAGACGAATATATATATATATATATAAAACATTGGTCTACAGTGTTTATTGGAGTACCAACTCCCCTGAAACTGAAATATTTCGGCGATTAACAGATTTGTATATTTTATATTTATTTGTATTTTAGAGCCCGCTAAACTGCGGTTTGCTCTTTTCATTGTTGATTCGCTAGGAGAACTGGTCAAAAGGCGTATATTCAATAATCAGTTAAGTGTATTTTATTTTAATTATTGGTTCAGTATATTTTGATTATAATTATTATTTGATTATAATACACTCAAGACAAAAACAAAAAACAGGACTTGAGGATCTCGTATTACTAAAACTGTCAAGGAATATTGACTGAAATATGCATTATTCGGTGGAACATAAATTAATAAAGAAAAACTTAATTGTAATAAAATCGTTATAAAAATATCTGTAATTTTCAAAATGTTCTTTGTTCACAAAGGTCTTATTTTACGAAGTGGAACATAGAGCACACAAAATTGAAAGATAATCACTAAATCCCACTAGGGATTTTCTCCAATCCTCTGTAAAATGGTGGACATGCCCCTTCTATGGCCCTTAGCTTTTTGTATTTGTCCAGAAGCCTCAAAAAATCATAAAAAATATTGTCTGTACGTCCTACGTAAGCTGACCGAATTCCTCAGGAAAACAGAGGCTATTATAAATACAAAAAAAAAAAAAATGTTTACTCGTTTACTTTTAGCACTTTCCTCCGAAGGAAAGTAGCTATTGAGGTTGGACTCATGACGGAATTTTTGAAAAATTTCTATATATATATATATATGCATATATATATATATATATGCATATATATATATATATATATATATATATATATATATATATATGTGTGTGTCTGTTAACACGATAGCGGCCAGAGTTTTTGTTTTTTCGTCACGAAACTTGGTATATAGCATTCAATTAGCAAACGATTGAACGAGTTCGTTAACCACCAAAGTCGGTCCACCGGAAGGGGGGGTTTACCCCGAACCCAAAACACTAATTTGACTATGTCAGCCGTAATATTTGTTATATTTCAACGAAACTTGGTATTCGTAGTGGTAATATAGAGAGAAAAGTGAGATATAAAAATGAACTAAATCGGTTCATTAGAAAGGGGGGGGGGGGGGGTTTACTCCGGACCCACAATACCAATTCGCCACTACCAGCCGTGATTTTTGGTATATTTCGATGAAACTCGGTATTCGTAGTGGTAATCCACAGGTAAATAACTGTTGTAAAAATAAACTAAATCGGTTCATTAGGAGGGGGGGTTTACTCCGGACCCACAATACCAATTCGCCACTACCAGCCGTGATTTTTGGTATATTTCGACGAAACTCGGTATTCTTAGTGGTAATCTACAGGTAAATATGTGTTGTAAAAATAAACTAAATCGGTTCATTAGTAGGGGGGGTTTACTCTTGACCCAAATTCTTAATATACTCATACCGGTCGTAATTTCTGCTGTATTGTAACGAAACGCGGTATACGTCGTGGGTAACTCATGAGAAAGAAGTGTTGTAAAAATGAGCTGAATCGGTCAATCGGAAAGCGGGGGTTTAATTTGTAGTATATTTCAATAGAAAAGCCCGTCAGACGTAGGTTCACAAAGCCGCCGCAAGGAGCGCTTTCTACCACTGGAGTGACTGTCTCCTGTTCCTGCGTTAGATCAAAATACGATAATATGAGGTTTTATGTATTTATTACGTAGTGTAATAGGTACCATGTGTAAACATAACTCTGGAAGCAAATTATTAGTTGATCAGTTACTCATTACAAATTTAAAAGAGAACTATTCATGTTTTTATTTTATTTATGTAGGATATTTTAAGCAAATTGTTCTGGAAAGCAATCTACACTACCCAAATTCTGAGGAAAGTGCTTAGTTATGCAGCTCCTGCGTGACGGACTTTTTTTTAGAACTAGTCATCGAAAACTAGATCGACAGATAATCGAGAGATATTCATTGATCTTATTTATTTGTTATATATAACTAATACATAAGACAAAAACTTTTAAATTTGGTGTACTTGTTACCTTGGAGAGGTATGATTCATACAATATTTATATCTAAAACGTATTATAGATAGGTTGAAAATATATAATAATATTACTTACATAAGATGACAGTATTTCATATTTCCTCCAATCAAAATAAGAATATACATAAAATAATATTAATAAAAAAAAATCATTATTCATTACATAAGAAGGAATTCCTATGGAGGAAAAGTATCTTTGGGTATCATATTCTATCTTACATAAGCCCGTTAAATTTTCCCCAATTATAAAATTCTTTTGACTGGAAAAATATCTTATTTCAGTCTCAATAATATGTATAAAAATTTCTATCAGTTGTACAGCGTAATATATATTATATAATAATGAAGGTTCTTATGGACGGTTATTCATGGTTTCAATTTAGATAGAAACATGATCATGTTTGTCTTTTCATCTTCTTTACAAAAAACAAAGAAAATTCAATTTTCTTTTTATTTAGATTTGGGTAAATTAATTTAAACAATCATTACTACGCAGAGCGACGTAAAGCGAATATTTAGTAGCAGAGATCTATGGTATTAAATGTCCAATGTTTAAGATCCAATATTTGAAAGTCCGTCACGCAGGAGCTGCATAACTAAGCACTTTCCTCAGAATTTGGGTAGTGTAGACTGCTTTCCAGAACAATTTGCTTAAAATATCCTACATAAATAAAATAAAAACATGAATAGTTCTCTTTTAATTTTGTAATGAGTAACTGATAAATTATTAATTTGCTTCCAGAGTTATGTTTACACATGGTACCTACTACACTACGTAATAAATACAAAAAACCTCGTATTATCGTATTTTGATCTAACGCAGGAACCGGATACAGTCCCTCTAGCGCTCCTTACGGCGCCTTTGTGAACCTATATCTGGCTGGCTTTTCTATTGAAATATATTACAAAGTAAACCCCCCTTTCCGATTGACCGATTCAGCTCATTTTTACAGCACTTCTTTCTCATGAGTTACCCAGGACGTATACCGCGTTTCGTTACAATACAGCAGAAATTACGACCAGTATGAGTATATTAGTAATTTGGGTCCGGAGTAAACCCCCCCCCCTCCTAATGAACCGATTTAGTTTATTTTTACAACACATATTTACCTGTAGATTACCACTACGAATACCTAGTTTCGTCGAAATATACCAAAAATCACGGTTGGTAATGGCGATTTGGTATTGTGGGTCTGGAGTAACCCCCCCCCCTTCTAATGTACCGATTTAGTTTATTTTTACAACACATATTTACCTGTAGATTACCACTATGAATACCGAGTTTTGTCGAAATATATCTAAAATCACGGCTGGTAGTGGCGAATTGGTATTGTCGGTCCGGAGTAAACCCCCCCCCCCCTCCTCATGAACCGAATTAGTTAATTTTTACATCTCACTTTTCTCTCTATATTACCACTACGAATACCAAGTTTTGTTGAAATATAACAAATATTACGGCTGAAATGGTCAAATTAGTGTTTTGGGTTCGGGGTAAACCCCCCCCTTCCGGTGGACCGATTTTGGTGGTTAACGAACTCGTTCAATCGTTTGCTAATTGAACGCTATATACCAAGTTTCGTGACGAAAAAACAAAAACTCTGGCCGCTATCGTGTTAACAGACATATATATATATATATATATATATATATATATATATATATATATATATATATGCATATATATGCATATGCATATATATATATATATATATATATATATATATATATATATAAATTTTAACGGGGGTCATTTTCGGTGTCTACTAGGTAGGATCGATAAAGATTCGAAGAAATTTTTCAAAAATTCCGTCATGAGTCCAACCTCAATAGCTACTTTCCTTCGGAGGAAAGTGCTAAAAAGTTAAACTCGCAGAAACTGCGTCATATCGCTTCAAGATAGACATTTATATATTTTAGTTTTAGAACTCGCTGGATGAATAATTTCCGCTATTGAACGCAAATGAAAAGGCAATTAAAAAAAAATCACTAAAAATGTGTGCTGAAAGTATAAAATGTATAGTTCAAAATGTAAAAACCATAAAATCGTAGGTTCGATTCCCACTAGGGGTAGTGGATTTTTTTTGGTAAAAGAACGGCATTAGTTCTATCCTGGGTAGAAAAGGGTGGTGAGCAATAGATGACTCGCCCAAAAATTCTGAGTTAATTATAATGGTCGTTAAAGATAGAAGAGAAAGCGAAAAACTTTATCTGCGGAAAAATAAAGAATGCTGCCGAAATAAATTGGGTTGCTACATACACAGCCTGCTAATCATTCTTTCGAAAATTCATTTTATTAATTTCGGGGATTTAGTTAATTTATTTTAGAATATGGAGGGAAAGAAAAATAAATTTAGTAATTTAGTAGTACTATCTTTAGACTATATTAAAAATGAGGAAAAAAATTATAAGACCAAACCAACTCGAAGCGGAACTGCGTCATTGTTTCTCCATAACGAGTCCAAATAATTCATTATTATTATTAGTTAACTAACTGGGGCACCTGGTAGGAAGAAATAAAAAGTCCGTCACATTGGAGCTGCATAACTAAGCACTTTCCTCAGAATTGGATAGTGTCGAGTGCATTCCTGAATAATTTGCTTAAAATAACCTATATAGATAAATAAAATAAAAACGTAAATTGTTCTACTCTTTTGAATTTTTGCAGTATAAGGAAATTAGTAATTTCTGTCCGGAGTAAACCTCCCTTCTAGTCAACCGATTTAGTTTATTTTCATAACAAATTTTTCTCTTCAGTTAACCACAACGAATACCGAGTTTCGTATAAATATAACAGAAATTATGGCTAGTATTGGCAAATAACTACTTTGGCTCCGGAGTAAACCCCCCTCTAGATGGACCGATTTTGTTGGTTAACGAACTCGTTCAATCGTTTGATGGGAGAATACTACATACCAAGTTTCGTGGCAAAAAAAAACAAAAAAAAAAAAAAAAAAAACTCTGGCCTGTATCGTGTTAACGGACACATATATAATATATAGATAAATAAAATAAAAACATAAATTGTTCTGCTCTTTTGCATTTGTTATGAGCAGCAGTTACAATTATTAATTTTGTAATTAATTTCTTTCGAGAGTTTTGTGTATGCGGGGTACTACACTTCGTACTAAATACACAAAGCTTGTGTTGAGTAAGCCACAATAATTTGGAATTTTTATTAATCTAAGCTGTGATCTGTTGTAATTTGTGCCGGATTGAAGTGTAGTTATGGAACCACAAAGAATTATATTCTAGTTCGGTTGTTTATATAGATGAGTAAAGAGGAAATTTATATTTTTTTATAGTTGCTGGTCTGACTGTTTTCTAGGTTAGTATTGAAATGGTTACCACTGTACCAATGGAGCTGAAGGCCAAGAGGTAGTCCACGTAATTAACTTAGGCAGAAGTTAGGTTGTCAGTGGAACCTTTGGTGACGTCATCGATCCGTCGCCTAACAAGCCATTTTCTCACCTATCCTTATGTGTCAGACATTTATTTTGAACATTCCAGGTAAACATTTTTGCCACATGCCTGGTAATTAATTTAAATTTTTATTTTTTAAGGCGCATCAACAAATCGTGGCTATTAGCGCCGTTTATTTTTATTTGTTAAAAACTTAAATACAGCTTATAAATATGCAAGCTGGTTCTGACATGATTCTCTCTGTGGGGAGTAAATCTGACGATAACGACCTGGCGACACGATACGGAAAGTGCTGACGAGAAATGTCAACTGTTAACAATGATAGGTCACAAAAAGAACGGTCAGACTGAAATAAAAGACGGTCCTTTTAAAAGACAACTTTCCACTTAAACATAAAATAAATATGGGTAAATATGAAACGCTATCATCACATATTTATAGCTTGACAATACTTTTTTATAATAACGTTAAAATAAATAGTGAGCCAAATCTTGATTGTTGTTATATAGATGATATTCAGCAATGACGTGGTCATAGTAGCGTATGGTCGGCCTAAGTTTCATTAGACTGTATTTAGGTTTAAGGTTCTGAAGAGGCATCCGAAAATGCGAAACATTTAGAGCTAATTTAATCAATTGAAGATTCTGTTAATTTGGAATATTCTTAATTGATGTTCTGCCTAAACTAGAAAAATAATTATATTATTATCTAAATATTTTGTTAAATTACATCAAAAAATATAATGATCAACAAAAAGAAAGAATTTCATTCGTAACAAAACAAAATCGGTCACTTATCTCTGACCTTGTGTTTAGGATCCTAAATCAAACCAAAAAGTTTGGTAGCCATGTTTTTTTTTTTACTCCCTACATTAACTATTTATTTAACATTTATAGTCTAATAGGACGCTTATAGTGTGAAAATCAGCAGACTTAGAACAATATAGGAAGGCTAAGCAAATTAAAAGTTTTATTCCTCAAGCCAAGTTTAAATAAAAAATGCACAAAATGTAAAGATGTCTGTAAACCCTCATAAGGACTCCCATAAAATAGTTGTGAGATGCGTAGAGTCATTGTGACAATAATCCATCTGAGTAAAATAGCTCAATGTGGTTTAGTAATAATGTATCTTAAAAGACCAATAAAACATTAAAGCTTGTTTTTTTTTAATGTTATAGACAAGTATTAAAAAGCGGTCTCCATTTTCTAGGATAAAAGATGGATTGCGCTGAGTTCAAATGTAATTTCGCAAAACCAAAATAATTAAATGTACATTGTTTAAAGTTTTTAGACATTTACGATTGGTGGAAGCACCCTCTTTATGAGTAATTTTGTTTTATTGTTGAGCGTCAATAGCGAAGGCTGTGTGAGAGGGTGCTTAAGTTTATGCCTGCTATTATTATATTCTAATCAAGAAGTCATTAGAAGGAAGAAATGCTGTCAGCTCCAAATTATAATAATGTAAATGAATTCCGCTCTATATTTGAATAAGGCAATGCTAATATATTGATAATATATTAGTTCATTTTGGCCATATAAAAAAAAGTCTTTTAAAACGTACATACATACCAAAAACATCAAATCGTCAATTAACATAAAATCGATCTAGAAATTTACAATGATCTTCTCAAAAAATACACTTGCGCCACAAGTTCCGTGAATTATTTGAGTTTGGAATAAACCCCCTCTGACACCAAACAAGATTAGTAATTTTCACAAGACATTTTTATCATTAGTTTCTGTATATTTTATAGCGTTTTTCGCGAAAGAACAGAAACTGCGGCCGTTATCGTGTTAACACACACACACACACACACACACACACACACACACACACACACACACACACACACACACACACACATATATATATATATATATATATATATATACCATACATGGGCAACAGAAAAAAAGTTAGCAAGCCCTCATCATTTTAATAAAAATCAGTCGGACACAAATACAAAAAAAAAAAACCAGGCAGATTGAATGTTTACTTTTACTGTGTCATTTAATTTAAATTACTATTTTAAACGGGTTGATTGCTGTAAACGTCTTGATATATATGAAGAAAAATCAAAATCTAGAATAACGTTGTTGTATAACACAAATAGTTTAAATAATAAAAAGCGTAGCAGTAAATGAATATGAATGGATATTGTGCATAATTAAGGCTGCCTCAACAAACAGTAACTAATTTTCGGTTACAATAAACGGAATGTTATTCAAGGGTTTGCAGCAACAAGGAGTTAACTCAAATAATTTTGCACGTATTCAGGACTACACTCACATATTCAGACGAAAGAAAAACTCTTTCAGTTAACTCATTCTAGCGGATATCTTGAGCATTAACAACATGAGATAACTCCTTGTTATACCAAACGAAAGAATTATTTTCCTCCCAAGGAACGGTTGTTAACTCTGTTTGGCCGAAAAATGGAGTTACCTCACTCTTTGTTGCTGCAAACCCTTCAATTATTTACAATTCATCTCATAAAAATACTTATATAAAGTATAATGGCTTGTATATAAAGGACCCGTGTTAATTATAATATAATCATAAGAAAAATGACCAAGGATAATGACCAAAAAACCGAAAGATGTATAATGTCCGTCGGGTGAATGACCCCGGAATTCCCCATGAATGGATGATAAGTCCTTCCAGAGAAAGGGCCAACCATGAATTCAGGACCCATCCACTCCAGGCAGTCTGTTTTTAATGTTTAGTCTTCTCTCATTCCAGAAATAATAACTCCAATTATACCTAATCTATTATTTTTTCTTAATTGCGATGCATTTTCTTTTCACATTTTTTATTTCTTTATTTTTTTTTGGCTATAAAACTAAAAAAAAAAAAAAATCTTGTATTTTCTCCGAGGAGCATGAGATTTAAATATTTATAATCCTTAATGGAAGTAAAGAACTTCAGCTGAATTAGTTCTTCGGGGTTATAGAAGGAGTTGAGGGTTGGAATTTAGGACTTTTAAAAAATATTTTTAACTAGCTGTTAACCAGCGTGCCATGCTACACCTACTTTCTGCATATAGAAAAGCCTAAAGAAATTAAACACCAAATAAGTATTATTAAAATCTAATAACACGAATCCGTAACTGTTATGAACCCGTGGCCTCCCAACTGTGAGTCCTAGACGACATTGACCTAACCCATAACACCCTCCGTATCAAGACATTCATGTATGCCAAGTTTGGTAAAATCGGTCTAACGGTGTGGATTTAAAAATAAATAAATATACAGACAGCAGCTGGTAGACGTTTTTGACTTGGCCTATGGCAATCCCCTGATCAAGACCAACCTGTGTGCTCAGTTGATCAAAATCTGTGAAACGGTGTGGGTTTGTATAAAGAACAAACATACAGACAGACAGATGGTAGCCGTTTTGACCTAGCCTATGCCCCTCTCCAGATTAGGATCTACCTGTGTACCGAGTTTAGTCCAAATCGGACGAACGGTGTGGATTTGTATAAGGGACAAACATACCGACAGACAGCTGGTAGACGTTTTTGGCTTAGCCTATGACACTCCCCAGATTAAGATCTACATGTGTACCGAGTTTAATGAAAATCGGACGAACGGTGTGGATTTGTATAAGGGACAAACATACAGATAGACAGCTATAAGACGTTTTTGACTTAGCCTTCGACACGCCTCAGATTAAGATCTACATGTGTACCGAGTTTAGTCAAAATCGGACGAACGGTGTGGATTTGTATAAGGGACAAACATACAGGCAGACAGCTGGTAGACGTTTTTGACTTAGCCTACGACACTCCCCAGATTATGATCTACATGTGTACCGAGTTAGTCGAAATCGGACGAACTGTGTGGATTTGTATAAGGGATACAGACAGACAGCTGGTAGATTTTTTTGACCTAGGCTAGGAGATTTCTCGTATCAAGACCTACCATTATTCCAAGTTTGGTCAAAATCGATCAAACGGTGTGGATTTGTATAAGGAACAAACAAACAAAGAAACAGACAGACAGACACGCGAATTTTATATATAAAGATTAAAATAAAATAAATAAATAAAACCCTATACCTGAATAACTAAAGTAAGTCACATTGAACAGTGACTAAAACCTAATTATTTTAATACATTTAGCAAAGTCTATCAAGATACATAAAAACTGTTGATATATATATGAATTAACATTCATATATTTAAATAAATGTTCAAACAGTTTCTAATAGTATCAAATAATTATATGTTTTTACAATATCTACTACTGCTTTTACTTAAAAAAAAAAAAAAAAAACCTTTCGACCCTTAGAGGCATACTACTAATTTTGGTAGTATCCTCATAATTGTTGCCGCATTCATGTACACTGACATTTTTATTACAACGTTCTGAACATATATATTTGACTTATAAATAAATCTATTTTGAAGTAAAATTAATACATACCAGTTCTGTTTCGTATTGTAGTAATTTATGAACTTTTATAATTAGTAATACTGGTGGTGGCAATAACACAATATTTGTATCTAAGTTTTTGGATATGGGCCTGGTCTAATTGGAGCTCCATAGTGCTTTTATAGTTTCAGCTACTCTTACAATAAAAAAAAAATAAATAATAATAAAAAATGAATATCTTAGATCGAGGGAGATGTCGATCATTTCCCTTCGACTCTCTCCAAATTTTAAAATAGTTCTGGATTCTTAATTGAGGGTTATTCGAGGATTATTTGCGAATTAAGACATTTTTTTTTGTCCCTGATTTGAATGGCTTAAAGTAATTTAAAAGAGTTCACTTATATAAATATTCACGTTCATAGGATTGTTGAGGTGTAATAAAATTTTCATCTAAAAAAAATCTTGGTGTTCTTTCATCATTCTAGTTTTTCCTTTTAAAAAAATATTTCGATTGTGTAAAGCTTTCGAATGTTGTTTTTTTTTTTGCTGATACTTCATTTGCAAAATTATTATGCAAAAACTATATAACCGATTTAAACAAATTATGGTGGGTTGTATTATTAATAATCAACATTAAATGCATGTTAAGCTCCCAAAAACAATGGTATAAAACATTTCTGTTTATAACAACTTTCTCTATTACTTTTGCCATTGCATATGAGTGAATAAATTTTAACATTTCTAATTAATAGAGCATTATAGGAAAATTCATTAAAAATCATTTGACATGTTGGGAAATAAATTACGGCATAATGAGCGAAAGAAGTATAGAAAAACAGAAAATTTTCGATTTACGCATAGCTCAATTATTGTTATTTGAGATGGAACGAAGATATTCCCGGAAAAATAAGCCTCGTCCATTCAACATCCAAATATAGGTATGTTTCTACAGATGCGCTCTGGGCTAATAATGATTTGGTGAACATAAAATAAACATACACGCATAGTGGTTTCTGCGTAGAATCCTAAGTTACTTTCTTTTTTTGAATCGCTCAGTTTAAACACTTACTTAAAGTGTTGCTTTAAATGTGTATATAGTTTGAAAATTAAGATGAAGATGAAAATCTGACGAAGCAAACGTAGATTATGTATTTTATTTAAAAATAGATGAAATAATAAATCGTTTTAGCGCGGGTATGACATGAACCCAAAATTATCTGCTTTCAGAACTGGAGAATTGGTTACTATTTCTAGTTGCAAAAGGTAACTTGTGCTATCATCAAACCTAGTCTAATTATGATGGCTTAATTGAAACCTTACCCAGGCATAAATTCTCTCCTGCAATGTAATTAGTCCAGTATTTCATGAATTAATGCAGAGGACACTTTTCATCATCAAAGGATATTCATTATTTTCCAATATTAGCGGATTTTCCCACCCTCTGTACAGATTAAAAAAACGCATCGATCTAATGAGATATGTGGACATTTCACCACCCGAAGGAAGAAAATTTTGTGTTCGCAAACGCACACACACACACACACACACACACACACACACACACACACACACACACACACACACACACACACACACACACACACACACACACACACACACACACACACACACACACACACACACACACACACACACACACACACACACACACACACACACACATATATATATATATATATATATGTATATATATGTGTGTGTGTGTGTGTGTGTGTGTGTTACAGCCCCACTTTATTATTGGTAGGGAGAAAAATCAAAGAACCCATCTGGTAAGATCAAAGTGTGTGATTCTTAAATGTCATCCACTAACTAACCTGATTGTAAAGAGAAGAGGTTTCTCTCCTCTTAATTATCAAACTCAAAGCCTATTTATAAAAGCAATTATTACGGTATATCTAGGGCCTTGACGGTATTCAAAGCAGGAGATTTCATATCAGCAGGCCCTGCTAGAACATCAGGGCGACGAATCAAAGACAAAATGTTTAGAATGAGAAACTCGTTTAAAATGAGCTACGGCAAAATTCTACAAAATGGCTTTCATGGGTGGGGCTTCCAACCATAGCACAATTTATGTGAATACAAAAAAAAAAATGAAATTTTTAAAGTATATTTCTAAACAAGGAATTGTATTTAGATAACAGAACGACTGATTTTGCTTGTTAACGAACTCGTCCAGTCATTTGTTATAGGAATGCCATATGGCAAGTTTCGTGGAAAGACTCAGACACACACATCTCTCTCTCAATATAAATGTATGTGTGTGCGTATATATATATATATATATATATATATATATATATATATATATATATATATATATATATTATATATATATATAATATATATTATATAATTATATATACATAATATATATTATATAAGTATATATAATATATAATTTTAATGCATTCATCAGTATAATTAGTTTGTCTATATATACAGGCACAAATGTAAGAAAGCGAATGGGTTTTTTGCTGTAAGTGTAAGGTAGTTCTTTACGTTACGCTAATACAATATACAACAAACATAGGATGTAGGTAATTATTATCTGTTTTTTTGTTATTTCTTTTTTGTAGCTATTTAGCTCCTAAGTAATCCTTTTATTGGAGGATTTTTTTGTGTAGATAGTTAATTTTTGATATTCAACTTCAAAAAGAACACACATTGATAAACAGAGATTACAAATTTTGTTACTTTCAGAAAAAATAGCAAAAAGCCAAAAAACAAAATATCTTGCTTTCAAAATGACACTCATCAGACATATTTCTAGCTCCGGTCAATACGAGGTTAATCTTATTGACCTCCAATAAAGAAGAGCTCTAATAAAATAAATGCCCGTCTAGGATAGACAATTCAACAGGAAAGTATTTATGGCCGGGCACAATGAAACATCATTCACTGCTCATTACAATAAAAGAATATCAACATGGAATATTAATTTATCAGATAAATATATTGTACAGATTTTATATTTGTTAATAATATATTATTTTCGTTAATTGATCCAACAAAAAGGGGGTCTACTACTCTCCTTTTGTTGGGTCAATGGAACAGAACACAGTACATACTTGTTGACAGTTTTACATGGAAAAATAAGAAGATTTTATACCGGATAGTGAGAAGATTTTGCGGAAAAAGATTTCGTTTTATCATCAAATGATGAAAAAACTAAAATAAATAAATAAATAATATTTTTTTTTCTGTGGAGTGATTTTTCGTATGCTTTAGCATCACCTCATAAAAGCATTCAAAAATAATGTTCACTATTTTAATTATTTGCATGAATAGTTGCCTCAGAGTAGTGTGTTAACAAACTCTGATTTTTTTCTGTGTTTAGAGTTCATAGTCGTTTATATTGAATTGCTTTTGATTTTTATTATACTTATATGTGTGTTTATACACATTTAAATAATATACATACAAGTAGATGACAATTCTCAAGATTGTGAAAATAGTCGAAAAATGTAGCCAATCTCACGTTTATGCATATGTCTTTATGTTCTAGATATATGCCGCTCTTAATGTTATTTACAAAAAAGAACATGCTTTTTGTAGATAAACCCTAATTTTCTACAAATGTGGTTGGTTGGCTGGTGAAGGTTCATCATAGTAAACAGGAAGCAAAAACAAGTCAACACACCTCCACTGTTTAATTCCTTTAATTTAACAAAACGTTTTCGAGGTCAGCACCTCATCCTCAGTGTCCTCCTATAGCTGGGCGAGGTTCACTCGGACCTTCCTCCGACTATACTCAGTATAGTCGGTATAGTCGGAGGAAGGTCCGAGTGAACCTCGCCCAGCTATAGGAGGACACTGAGGATGAGGTGCTGACCTCGAAAACGTTTTGTTAAATTAAAGGAATTAAACAGTGGAGGTGTGTTGACTTGTTTTTGCTTCCTGTTTACCTAATTTTCTCTTCTTGTAGAACTTAATTTTCAACGATCCATTAATGTTTTTACATCAGCATTAAATTTGCATGATGGCTGATGCACTTACAATGTTCACAAGTGCATTTTTCAAACCTCAATAACTGCCCAAAAGCTGTTTATTAATAAAAACAAAATTTCCAAAATTAGTCGTTGACTAGGTTTTTTTATTCATATAAACATTTATTCATATAAACAAATATTACGGTTTGATAAATAATATTTTTATAAGCGCATTAGCCTTAAAGCTAATACAGGTATAATGCTGATTTATAAAAAACGTAATGGAACGTAGAAAAATATATAAGGAAATTATTTCTTAACATTATTTATTCATGGTTCGCCTGTTGTGTTCATAACAGCCCATTGCTATACATTCTGTACTGCAGTGATATGCCAGAACCTGACATCTCAGCCCTTGCTACCTTTGTAGACGATACACTCATCATCACAAAGAGCACCGACCTCAAGGAAGCGATTCTTCACTTGCAAGAAGCTGCAGATGAGGTGTCATCCTGGTTCCGAAGATGGAAACTACCAATAAATCCGGTGAAATCTTCATGTAAAGTGTTTTCTCTCAGAAAATTCCAAAATGAAGATATACCAGAGCTGAAAATTGGTCATCACTCAATTCTCTGGACTCCGAAAGACCAGAGTATACGCTATCTCGGAGTACATCTAGACACAAGACTAACTTGGCGACATCACATTCACAAAAGACTACAAGAAGCTCACACACGACTGATACAAATTTATCCCTTAAAAATAGAAAAACTCCCCTAAAACACACCTGTGGTACACTACTATACAAATCGACAATACTACCCATACTAACTTGCGCATGCCCTGTCTGGTTTGGTGCCAGTAACACACACTTAAAACGTCTCCAAACTTTTCAACACAAGGTACTCCGAATAGTTTCCAATGCTCCCTGGTTCGTAAGGAACAGCCAGATCCATAGAGAATTGGAGGTTGATGCATTTTTCACTCACATAGAAAAACTAGTGCGAAAATATCATCAAACTCTACCAGCCTCCAGCAGTGCTGTCTTTTATCAGCTTGGACAAAGAAAAACCTCGCGAATCAAACACAGACTTTATCAAGACATTTTAACCCTTTACATTTTTATCTTACAAATGTTGTTTTGTGTATAATACGTTTTGTATTGGTCCAATAAAATTGTTTTGTTTGTTTGTGTTCATAAGAGCCGGGCTATGACCAGGTTGTCACCTTTTCTTAACACCCATGTTGACGTAGCGGTTTTCCTCAGAGCCCATAAGCCTTAAGATGGATCGAACCAGCAACTCTTCTGCGTCAGTCTGGCTTTCCTACCACCGGGTTATCGTAAAGAGCTTTCATTTATTTATTACCATTTTCATGGGTTTCATTTTTCTCAGCAGAGACAATTTAGGGTCTGTGGGAGGTCATATTAGTTCCCAATGCATATGGCACTGACCTTCCATGTTTTTTTAAGAGCAACATAGAATTTAATGGTTAAATACTGAGCCACAAAGGCGTAAAATTATAAAAGTGTCATTTATTATACATTTAATTTTGTTAAAGAAATAGAAGTTAAAATTTAAAAAATGTCTCCCATTGCTTACTGCCTTAATGGTATATATTTGTCAAATCAGAAATTTCTATCTTATCTATGAATGAGTAAAGATTTACTTCATCGTGACGTAGGAATATTTAATAATGTTTATTTATAAACTAAATGGAGTGCTGATGGACGTAAGGATGGAATCCTGGAGTCTAAGGATTCGTTCACACAGGATGCGATTTCGAGAGATTCATCGTACCGACCTGTAGACGACAGCTACGAAAAACAAAAACATATATTGGATACAATGGCACATACTAGTACTGACATTCGCCGGCTTGCACGGACGAAGGACGGAGGAAAACAACAACCCTGTTATTAATTTATCAAACAATTATGCAATTAGTTTCTCTGGTATTCGAATGGAAAACTCTCAAGAAAATAACATTACGTTCACATCACAATAGGGATTATAAAATATAGGGTTTAATACCATATAGCAGATAGAAAAATATGGTTATATATACATTATGATAAACTAATTAGAAAAGAAATGCAGATAGTGGGTGCTATTGTGGCCAACCAACCTTTGTGTTTCAACGAAATGGTTAGTGCAATAAATCGATGTATGCTCCGTGCAATATATGTTAACCGTCCAGCGTCCCTAGAACGAACACCCTTTAATACGATAACGACACAATTTTAGTCCTGAAGTGAGAAGGAGGTTTCGGAGCCACATTGTTAATATTCCCCTAACGGTCAAAAGTTTTATTTTATTGTGAGGAAACTCGGTATACTTAATGCTCATCAAAAGTGAAAGATGTACTGTAAAAATATGCAAACTCGATGCTATAGACTTGCTCTTCCCGACCATTATTAGCACTTTCCTCCGAAGGAAAGTAGCTATTGAGGTTGCACTCATGACGGAATTTTTGAAAAATTTCTTCAAATCTTTATCGATCCTACCTAGTAGACACCGAAAATGACGCCCGTTAAAATTTATGTATATATATATATATATATATATATATATATATATATATATATTGAATATATGCATATATATATATATATATATATATATATATATATATATATATATATATATATTTGTGTGTGTGTCTGTTAACACGATAGCGGCCAGAGTTTTTGTTTTTTCGTCACGAAACTTGGTATATAGCATTCAATTAGCAAACGATTGAACGAGTTCGTTAATCACCAAAATCGGTCCACCGGAAGGGGGGTTTACCCCGAAACCAAAACACTAATTTGACCATGCCAGCCGTAATATTTGTTATATTTCAACGAAACTTGGTATTCGTAGTGGTAATCTAGAGATCTAGAGATGTAAAAATAAACTAAATCGGTTCATTAGGAGGGGGGAGGGGGTTACTTCGGACCCACAATAGCAATTCGCCACTACCAGCCGTGATTTTTGTTATATTTCGACGAAACTCGATATTCGTAGTGGCAATCTACAGGTAAAAATGTGTTGTAAAAATAAACTAAATCGGTTCATTAGGAGGGGGGGGGGGGTTTACTCCGGACCCAAATTACTGATGTACTCATACCGGTCGTAATTTCTGCTGTATTGTAACGAAACGCGGTATACATCGTGGGTAACTCATGGGAAAGAAGTGTTGTAAAAATGAGCTAAATCGGTCAATCGGAAAGAGGGGTTTACTTTGTAATATATTTCAATAGAATTAGGTTCGCAAGGCCGCCGCAAGGAGCGCTCTCTACAACTAGAGGGACTGTATCCTGTTCCTGCGTAAGATCAAAAGACGAAAATATGATTTTTTTTGTATTTATTAAGTAGTGTAGTAGTTACCATATGTAAACATAACTCTGGAAGCAAATTAATTACAAAATTAATAATTGAACAGTTACTCATTACAACATGAAAAGAGAACTATTCATGTTTTTATTTTATTTATGCTGGATATTTTAAGCAAATTGTTCTGGAAAGCAGTCTACACTACCCAAATTCTGAGGAAAGTGCTTAGTTATGCAGCTCCTGCGTGACGGACTTTTATACTTGTTTTTGTAACGAAACTCTGAAGGTATTGTGCCCAACTGAAACCAAACGTGCTACAAAAACAATTAAAATAGATTTATTGGAAGATAGAGTATGCTATGGAACAAAATCAAATAACGAAATGTTTCCAAGGTAAACCAATCTTTTATTTATATAGTTTAATTCAAAAACGTTTTTACGCAGAATGGACCACTTTGTCAAGTGCTTAATTACGCAGCTCCTGCGTGACAGATTCTTTTTATTTACGGCTTAGTTGTGAATGGAGATTGAATTTCGTCACACGATGTTCTTTTAATTTATTCGGTGTGGGTCAAGTTTTACAATACATTCATTGCACGAATTAATTCATATTAATGGGGACGAAGCGCATTTGTAGAGAGTTACCTTAGACCTTTGTACTAAATTCACAACCATAATGATACTTTTCATTATTTAAGATCGGTTTCGTGGATTCATTCAAAGTTTTGAAATCACGGTTGGAATCCTTCAAACCTTTATGATTCCTTACAATATATCAGAAAAAATCAGTCCCGTAACAGACCACGAAGGCCCTGAGGGGCAGACATTGCAGAGGTATCTGATTCATGACCATACGGCACACTAGGGAGATAGTGTGGCCAGTACTATGCTCCGGCCGCCTGATTTTCCCCTTGGCTGCTTTGACTGCTAGGCTCATTAGCACCAAGGTACCCATTAATAAATTAATTAAAGCCTGGGTTGGCCTAAGGACGGTCAGGGAGGCCGAATCCAATCCATGAACGAAGACACTAGAAGATAAAAATATTTAGTGCTTGCTCGGAATTTGAACTCAGGTCCTCCAGCTAACCTCGTCCCCCCTTATAATATATATATATATATATATATATATATATATATATATATATATATATATATATGTATGTATACATATAAATAAAACCATACGTGTGTGTATATATTTTAAAGCTTGGCTTAAAGCTTGGCGTAATATTATATAATAAATATAGTCATACTATAATACAAAAGGTTTCTACTTTACCGACCTCAAACTTCCAAAAAACTGAAAATTATTTTATATATATATATATATATATATATATATATATATATATATATATATATAAAATTTGAAGTTGATGGTCTAAGTAAAAGAAATGTGATGGTACCATTAAACATTTAATAATTTAGGTTTGCTCACCAAGGATATAATTAAAATTATGAAATTATTACGTATCTTTATTATTGTTATTGATCTTTATTTAAAGACTTGTAAATATTTTTATTTTTGCGAATAGGTAAGCCATCAATAACAGGCGAAGTTACTTACTTGATATTATTATTGTTTCCTGTCAGAGGCTTATCATGCCAACACTTACTCGAGGGCTTATCACGTAGGAAACGGGGTGTGTATGATCGATTCTGCCCCGTCCCCCCGTATCTTGTCAAGTACTGTTGGGATGATGTAATAAATGGTTCTTACTTCTTATCTCCGATACTTGTCGACGGGTTCAGTACTTTTCCAACATTGATGGAAACATCGTTTTAACTAAAGGTTAAATCATTTTAATCTTTAGTTAAACGATTTTGTCTCCCGCTAGTGAAAGGGGGCTTAAAAAAGAAAACGCTAGAACGACTAGAAAATAAATGAAACCTGCAAATAAATCGTCCCAACATTTTTATTTGTGCACAACGGTGCACAAATATTACTTATTCTATCCCTTAGCAAGTAAAGATTATTTTCCCATAACTATCGACATGTTTGTTATATTGCTATGAATTTCGACATACTTTGTGTACACCTAATGCGCATGAACTCTTGTAAAAGTAAACTAAATAGTTCCTTTTAGAAATGGGGGTTTACTGAAAAACCATACAAATTATTAATTTCCCCATTCCGACAGTTATTTTTACTTCTTTGCAACGAAATATAGTAGATATTGTATTATATATTTATTATTAATAATTGATAGCTCCTACGGCGATTTACTCCTTCAAAATGGTACCAGCATTGTGGTTAGAAATTTGATTCGCTCATTCCTATAAACAGTGGAATGGAAATGTCTGTAATATGCCTGAAGCAGATGCCTTCAAAAGAGATTGTATAGTTTATTGTTTTGCAAGTAGGAGAATATTCTGTTCATGTACGGGCTGCTCAACAATTCCTTCATGTCATGTGAAATATTTAGTGTGTGAAATATTTAGTGTGTGAAATATTTAGTGTAAAGTCTCTATTGCATATATTATAAGTTGATAGTGTAGATGGAGATAGTTAGCCGCTGCAGAGATACGAAGACAGGTATAGTTGGAATTCGGCTAGGAGAAAAACGTCAGACTTTCAAAAAGAAATCTGTATTTGGACGTTTCGACTGCACAATGGCAGAAGAAGGCTGCCATTATGCAGTCGAAACGTCCAAATACAGATTTCTTTTTGAAAGTCTCACGTTTTTCTCCTAGCCGAATCCCAACTATACCTGTCTTCGTATTATAAGTTGGTTTGTTAAGTCATGAGATATTTGTGTGGCCAATTCGGAGTCGAGCAAGTACAACTTCTTCTCGATTGTTGTCTCGGTAGCTGCATGTCCACTCCTGGGTAGTAGTTATGATTGTACGTAATTTATTGTCGGTTAGTCGTGTCCAGCTGTCTTGCCAACAATTGGATATCATCCCCTGCTAAAAAAAAAAGTAGGTTCATCCCCTACTAAACAAAAGTAGATATAATAATAATAATTGAGTCAGCTGCTCATTAAAAATAAAAAAGAGCAAAAGTATATTTGTTTATTTTGTACTTAGATAAATAATAGGTTATTCCTTAGGAATGCGGGTACATTACCCATGTGCTAACCATTGAGCTCCTACATGACGGACTTTTTAATTAATTTTTATTTTATTTTTCTGTATGATCTTTATTTAAATATAATGATAAGCAATATTTTTAGTTACAATACTCTTCTTTTTTTTTTAATGAAATGAAAATGTTTAAATAGAGGCTCTATGTTTTCGCCTATTCTTGTTCCTTTTTTTATACAGAATTATTCTCTTCTTTTTTTTTTTGTTATAATTATTTTTTATAAAAAGTATTTTTTGCTATTAAGCTGATATGTTTCTAGTTTAATATTAATTTTGAGACATAGTTGTTGAACTATTTTATTTTTGTAAGTATATTAAGTTAAATCCACTTTTTAGGGAGGTGGCATTCAAAAATGAAATCGCTCATTTGACAGGGTGTTTAAAGGAGTTTTGGAAGTAATTCGATTTCATTACCGAATTGACTAGTTGAACTGGACTGTGAAGTGAAAAATGAACTAAACTTATATAATATAGGAAAAACAAAACAGAAGCTTTTACTTAATAAAGGAGGAAAGATTTTTCATTTTATTATCGCGATGAAAAAAAAGTTTAGACGTCTTAAAAAAAATCTAGATAGAGTTTGGATCGACTTGGTACCTTTGTATTACAAAAGTAATCATTTACTTTATAAGAAACTTTGCTCTGTACGTTTACACAGTTTTTATAAAAAACTGTTTTTTTTTCTCTCGAACTTATACATTCCTGGATGAGGAGAACTTTAAATTAGATTCAACGTTATTGCCTTCCTAATACAGAAGCTTCATTCAGAACTATATGTTCGATTTTATTATGGAATTATTTCTTTAAAAAAATGGCAACGAAGTGCCTGTTAGGGAATGTCAAAGTAAAGGACGGATTTCTTCATAAAAATCCATATTCGAATAAAACGTTTGTGCTGAAAAATATTAAATCTTAGCTCAAGACATTGTAATGCCAGGCTCAAAGAAAATTTGTTTCGATATGAGGAACCTGTAAAACAATATTTTTTTATTTATTTATTTATTGGTGATATTTCGCATTTAAGGCGAATAGCATAAAAATTATTTTTTAAATCATAATTAGCGCCTTACTTGTTATTCACCAAAACCTAAAATTTTAGAAGGCGAAAAATAAGTGAATTGAAAAGAGAAGTATGTATTTTTTGTTGTAACTGGAAATGGGGAAGTCAGCGTCTAGAGCAGGTGATTTTGAGCTAAAGATTTATGCCGCCAATGATTCTTCCACAAAAATTGATGAGTAATATCCAAACATTTTTGTTAAGATAATATATTTTTAGAAAATTCATAAATGTAATGAATAAAGTCATATTTTCATTTATGTAAACTATTGAACCATTTTATGAATTTAAAGTTATTTTAAAAGTCAGGTTGTCAGAACTTCATATATGCCAGAGATTGCGCATGTTGTAGTGAAATACTAACAGTTAAACATATCGAACCGGTATTTCTAAAGGTACACAAGTATAAAAAAAAAAAAAAAAAAAAAAAAAAAAAAAAAAAAAAAAAAAAAAAAAAAATGAAAATGTGTCTCTCTCACCTATGTAGGGGGAATAGCATTAAGACAGAAAGAGTGACACAAGTGCCCTCTGGCGTACAAGCTCTGAATCTAGGTACATAAAGTTTTGATGGTTGATAAAGCAAGAGAAATTTACCATTTCTTTCATAGCCATAACTGATATATAGTTGTAAGTTTAGAAATACTAGTACGATATACCCACTGACTGTAAATTAAGTACTAGTTCGACGTGACTTACACGACTTGCTGGCCGAAAACAGGTCATTCATTAACATAGTACATAATATTAACAGTTTTGAAATCAAGTATCTTTTATTCAAAAATATAGCTTATCAAGATCTCATCCTTACTTAATGCCTGTTTGTTATCCGTATAATTATTTTAGAAGCTCATATTATTATATTACATCAGGACTTCTAACAAGTATTGATATATTACTAAACTGTTAATAGCCTAAAGTTCCGCAACTCTTAACAAATAAATTAAATTAATCTTATTTATTATTGTAGGAGAGCACACGGCAAGCAATGTCAATTGAATTTATTCAAGCAAAAGTTCTGCTAATGTGTGTATAATTCCACTATATTTCAGTGCTTTGACAAAATCAGTGTACCAAATAATTTCTGAGCGTATTAATATAAACCGAATAAGGTCGGTGGGTGATTTCAGTGAATCGAAATACTCGTCGCCCACTTTTTTAGACTATAAAATAAAATAACTTTCGTAAATATACAGGGCGTATTGATTTATTCAAATTCAGCCCAAAATAATCCGCTAGAGTAAAAGAAGCTTGAAAACTTAAAACTAAACTGTGTAATACAGTTATTTCGTAGGTAGTAGACCCGATAAGGATGTAGTGAAGCTTCTGCGGTCCTATTTGTGCTGTCCATAAGATCTCATGCTGTTCTCTCTGTCATCTAAAAATTGTGCCAGGCCATCTCTTGCTGCAGTACCCTTTTGGCTATTTTGATTCTGTATACGTGGTGATAAATAATATACTGACTCGTGATTGTGTCTTGGTCAGATTTCTTTGTACTTGTATCACAATCGTCATGCCTTTATTGTTTTCTGTTGAAGAAAGGATACGGATTCCTCTTTCTTCCTGGGTTACTGGAGTGCCCTCTCCTCGGGGATAGGGAAACCGTAGGGGAAAAATACCCTGGTCCTATCTTAAAGGGACGTCAGTGTAGATTTGGCACTACGGGTTGTGTGGTGGTCGGGTCCATGTCATACTGGCGTGTGTAAGAAGTTCCAGGGCAAAAAGCCTAGGACTCTGATGAACCTCTGCTCTGGGGGTGGAAGCCAGCTATGAAGTATAATCTCTCCTAGGATATGTCCACAAGCTTGTGACATTCGAAGGGAAGCGTATGTGCATGGACTGTACCTCTCTCGACAGTTCCTACCTCCAACACAATGAAAGGGTCTGGTGTGTAAGTATATGTTCAGGGAGTATATATACTGTAGGGGAAGGTGTTGTACCTCTGACCGTCTTGTACCTTTGACCACCGAGGCTGTCGCGGCACGTAGCAACATTATATAAATTTTGGTGTAATTAGTGTTTAGCTCCTTCACTAGAGGGCTTTTGTAACCTACTTTGGACTATTCAAGTCAAAGAGGATTCTTGCAAAAAATACTTATCCATTTCTATCATAAAAATGTAAGTTATTTATCGATGACGTTTTGCCTCATAATATTTTTTGTATTAAGTCTTTTTAGATGGAAATCATTTGACAAAGTAGCTATTACAATAAGAACATGGCGTAGCTTCAGAAATTGAATTATCTTAACCCTAAAATTTTTAGCATGCATTTTAATTTACACTACCAGGGTGTTGTACCTCTGACCACGACTAGTTGTTGTACCTTTGACCAGGTCAAAGGTACAACACACCTGAGGAATTTTTACATAATTCAACTTTTATGTTCTTCTGCTAAATTTTTTTTTTTTAAATTAATATTGGTTTCTTCAATTGTTCAAAGAATTTAAAAAATAATAAATTAAATAAGTTCAAACTGACTTTATTAATTCTCAGAGTAGCAGTTCGAACCTATCGCCCCTTATCGTTCCACTTGAAGTTGTAAGACCTCTTCGAAAAGCGGAGGCAAGGAAAATGTCAAATAGGGGCAGGCCTAAAGGGAAACCTCGTATCCTGACAGATATTCCTGAAAAGCTAATTATTGAAGGTGAAAAAAAAACAAAAAACGATAGTACCACCCTAAACGTAAGACACCACATATAAGTGGTAAATAAAAAGACAATTATTCTAATGACAATTCAGATTCTGATACTCACACGGAAATTTCTTCAGGAGAAAGTGACGTTGATCTGTCTGATAAATGTCGTGAGTTAAGTCGATAATCAGCAACAATTTGAAAAATATGATTTGGAAAAAGGAAATTTTATACATGTTAAAAATAAAAGTAAAAAGACTATTACATATTTAGTAGCAGAGATCTATGGTATTAAATGTCCAATGTTTATGATCCAATATTTGAAAAAACAAACTTTAAGTAACAAGTTTACGAGAGAAGATGAACATTTATATGATATTAATGTTGAATACATTGTGGCTTAACTTCCATACCCTACTATTGCTAGTGGATCTGCTTGACAGTTAAAACATTTATCAACTTGACTGGATTTTTCAGCATATTAAGCATAACATAATATCAATAATAGCTTTTTATCATGCTTACATCCATGGCCTGTATTTATTAAACTTACAATTAATTATAATATTACTCAATACAATTTTTTTTCTGCACTGCTGTGTTGTTTTTACGTGGGCAGAGGTGCAGCAACCCATGGTCAAAGGTACAACTACATGTTGTACCTTTGACCACTGTACGATTATTTTTTTTAAAAATTAATAAAAAATATTAAATGTTAAGTTAGAACCTTGAAAAAATTAAATATGATAAACAATAGAATACTAATTACAATGAAACAAAAAAAATGAATTTAGCCTCAATATTCAAGCTAAAAAAAAAAATCAATTGTGCAAAGTGGTCAAAGGTACAACACCTTCCCCTATATGCCAATAAAAGTCAAATCGCCTTTTTGTTATATCTTGTTAAATGTTTGAGAATGGTTTTCTTTGTCTCGTCAGGTTGAAGACGGTGTCATTCCTTTTTCAAGCTCCAAGAATCATTCGCATGAATATACGTTCTCCTTTTTCTATGTTCTGCAGGAGAGTCTTGTGAACTGGCAATGTTTCCGCTTTATATAGGTTCCAGGTTTGATTACTGCGGTGTTGTATAAGGCTATGTATGTTGTTACATAAAATGGTAATTCGTAATATTCAAGTGAAGTCGGATATAACATTTTTTGGAATGCTTGAAATTCGGACACTAAGTATGTAAGATTAAATATTATATACACTGAAAGCAAATTGTTGTCAATAAATTTAATTATACAATGATTTAATGGAAAATCTGTAATGTTGCGGACACTTTAGACAAGGGACCTGACATTTATTTTCGAACATTGCTCTGTCCTTTAGCATCTATTTCAACATTTCACGTGCTTTATCAAAAAGGTAATATTTTATGCAGCTTACAGAAAGGGTGAGATATATGCACGTTTCTCGAGCCCGTTTCATTTTTGTTCATGCAAAGGAACTCCCGTTGCAAGAACAAATAAAGAAGAATTCGCTGTTTAGAGAAACAAATCATGGATATGAGGAAATAAAGAATAGGAATCGATAGAATAGTAGTGGGGATTTACTCCGAAAAACGTTTCATTTTTATTTATTTATTTTTATAATGAAGCCAGTTTTGCGGTAAATCTATAAGCGATATTTCAAATTCTATATCTGCCTTGCAAATTACATTTGCAGTTCCAGGGTCTACTCTATTTTTATTAATAAGAAACGATGGTTGGTGGTTTATGTTGTCTCATTAGTATTGAAACTAAATTTTCTAAATAATAGATTATTTAACATATGAAGTAAATTATTATATTCTGCATCATATAACCCCTTTACTTATCTTCTTCTCAATTTATTACCGCCTACAAGAATGACTTTGGTTTTCTATAAATATATTACTTTAAAAGAGACGGGTTTATTTTCGTCGATACAGTACATTTCTGAACCAGGAAGAGCTATTTTTTAAAATGTTCTTCCACTTAAATAACTAAGGAATGGAACCCAATCAACCTTGCTACTCCTCCACATCTCTTTTTTCACTCACCGCTAGGAAAGTAATGTAATAAGTTATTCGTATATTATAAAAATAAAGAAATATATTACAATTAATAATAAAATTTTCAAAATAGATTTTGTCTCTCTACTAATAGTTAAATAGTGGAAATAATAACTAGAAAATCCATAAAATAAAATACATATTAATATACTCTCAACCGTTACATTACAAGAAATTGGTGGAATTGGAATTAACCTATACTGCTTATACATTTGTCTGTTCGCACTCTTTGGTCAAAGTTCGATCCTTTCGCATCAGTTAAATGAAAATATCCGAGCAGAATAGGAGTGTACCAATTTCAACATACTATACGACCCCATATTACGATATATACATATAACTATATGTGTATATAATTATACATATATATATATATATATATATATATATATATATATATATATTCATTTATTCTAGTGCACGTATGTCTGACCAATTAATTATATTCACTTTTTTGGATACATCTGGCGTAGGTCAAAAAATAGTACGTCTTTTTCTTTTGTACCACTTTATTTTCTGATTGCCCTACATGTTTCGAGGCCCACATGCCACCTTCTCAGGGGCCATTATATCCCCATGTGTGGTTCGCACGCCACCCTTGTTAAGACAGAGGTGGAGTAAGCCCCTAGCAATCCGACATTTTCAAAAAAATCAGCTGAACCTTCTGAACCCCCAATGGAGGCCAATCAGATTTTCTTAATAATCCGACAATAAATGAAATGCACGAAGATTCATTCAGATAATTTGTTTTTGTTGTACTTGAAATAGCAACTATTCCTAGGCAAATGTTGCCGAACTGAGTGAACAATTCGGAAGCATGGAATGCATTATTTAGACAGTTATTGTTATTGAAATGAAATGAGCCCCTTGAGTAAAAGTCGGGTTTTTATTATCGAATTAAATATCAATGAAGGCTTTTATAGAATAAAATCGCTGTATTCTGAAGTAAATTTGCGCTTCAATCAGCTTCAAGCAGCTGAATGTGATTTTATATGGAATATTTGTTCAATTTCTGAATAAAGCTGAATGTAGAACTGCTCTTTGAGTATTCGGTTTCTTACGTTTTCGAAGTATACATAAATATGATTTCCTTGTTTCCAGGTAAATAATAAACGTTTAACACGGCTAAATAAGTTTGGGAAAAGAGGTTAAGAGCCGAAGATCTAAGTAGGCGTTTCAAAGGAACATCACGTGTGTCGGAAGTCCATTTGTCTTCCAACACTATTTTCCTTTGTGTCCGATCAAGGTCTAGAAGTTTGAAATAAAATATATTGTACTAAATTGTTTTAGTACTGTTGTCTTTGCAAGAAGCCTGGGTTTTGTCCAGGACGAGACAATTGAAGGGGTCGCGGCAAAATAGTGCCAAGCAACATTTTTAACAAAACTTGACTGCAGCTGCTAATATGTTTAATTTTATGTGATACTATCAGTTGAAATGGTTAGGAGCAACAAGATTAAGTAGCATAAAGAGCTTGTAGTCATATTTTAGTAGCATTTGTATCATAGACTGATAGTCCCGCATAATATCCAACATTCAGCAGCTAAAGTTAAGTTTTGTTGGAAATGTTGCTTGCCACTATTTTGCCCCGACACCTTCAATTGTTCGAGATTCCATTTTTAAATATATTTATTTCAGTTTTCGCTATTAGTCGATATAACGTTGAACAATTATTAACTTCATTAGTTCAAAATAGTGAAACGTTCAAAATGAAGGTATAATTTTAACTTTAATTTTCAATGTGTCATATTTTAGTCAATAATTTAGTAAAGTGTGAGTACATAGTTTCAATATTTATTTAAGAGTAAACTTAAAACAATCTCTGTGGGTATTAAGGAACACATTTCTTTTTTTCATAATGTATTATTGAAAGATTAATAACTGCTAACATTTTCAATAATTTCAAAATTCTTACTATGACTTTTTTTTTGTTTTTTATTCTTGTATTTATTTTTTTTGAAATCTGTAAAAATTATTGAATGCGTAATTTTTAAGTTTTTTGATACAGATATTGTTTAAGTACAAATTGACCAATATGTTAAAAGTAAAAAAAAAAAAAAAAAAATACAAAATTTGTAAGAAGCCAACCATTGTTGGCACTTCCAGAGCTGTCAATTAAGTTCACCTTTTTAAGGTTTTGAATATTTGTGCTATATATTTGCTCCCATCACTGAGTAATTCCGTCATATTGTTAGGTAGTAGTTTTGTCTGAATATGCATTCTGTCAGTATTTACCCTGTCGATCACTTCTGTGCGGTCCTGGGAAGTAACGGTGAGCCGTGAATGGCCTAATCTTAGGCGAAATAATATAACTTCTTAGTATTTTGATTTTTCAATAAAATTTTAAATTAAATTAAAAATATTAATTAACCATAGCTATCGTCAAATCATGTGAGTAATGGATTTGCTATTATCTTAAAGGGCATATGTTATTTTTGAAAAATCATTATACTGAACAATTAATGTTCTTAAGAAGGCAATGAAAATTGAAAAACTTGAATAATAAGAATGCTAGATAATGAACAGTTTAATCAGCAATATTTGAAAAATCAGTATTTTTTTTTTTTTACAATATCTATAGTTAGTAATTAAAAATTCAGACGTTAAATCACAGCTAAATTAAAAATAAAAATCTCAAATAAAAAAAATAAAAGCAATTCACACGCTTTAGATTCATTTATATTATTTTTTTTCATGTAAAAATATATTATAAATAGTAATTAACCTCCGAGGATGAAAGTTTTCCCTATTCAGCGATATAAACCTACCTTTCTTCTGGAGGTGGTTAGATCGCGGGTTGTGAGATCGGAGGCGGCAACAGTCCTGTCCTGTGGTGATAGGGGTTGTAGACGTATCTTGGGGAGAGCCACCCTTATATAGTGTACCGCCTCCGACCCCCACCACCTCCGCCCAACACCACCCCCAGTTCGAATCGAGGAACATTATTTTTTTGTTTTAAATAAGAAAAATCAGCACTTTTAGTGCCATAAATATATTTTACTTCCTCTTAATTTTGCCCCAGGTTAATTAAGAGTCTGAGGAGTATAATTAAAGGAATGTTTCTCAAGACGTTCAGATCCTTTGAGCTTGAGAGATAAATGGATACCTCATTAATATTTTGACTTCTTAGTGAATTTATTTGCGTAGTCTACTATATATTTATCAAATACTAATAGCTCACTCACTCCCTGACTTATCAACGCCTAGCCCAAACCACTTGACAGAAAAATTTGAAAATTTGCACGGACACTCCCTTTAGAATGTAAACATGAAAGGTTTTTTATATATACAAATTTTTAAGTATTTTTAGAGGGGTTTGACTTTCTTTTTTTTTTTTTTTTTTTACCTTCATTGATAATTGTAACGATGTGTTATACATATTTCTAGTAATTTTGCTGGTTTTGGAACAATAACATTGTGAGGCTTGATGTGGGAATATGTACAATTACATCACCTACTAGAACAATAAATTTTGAGCATATGGCTAAATTTTAGATGGCATGTTAAAACAAATTGTCTCTAGGCCACCGCCGCTCAGTGGGACGAAACGCCCAAAACCCACAACATTGGCCGAATTTGAAACTTGTTTTTCTTTTTGTTCGACAACTACAAGGACTTGTCCCACACAGTCCAGGGTATCTGAAAAATCAGCAGACTGCGCAAAAATACTCATAATACCCCATACTTTTAACTTTTCTTCGCGAATTTCTTACGATACGGCTTATTTCTGTGTCAACTCATTATTGATGTGGCACAGAAGCATACTTTTTTTTCACCTGCAAATATTTCTGAGCTTGTTTTAGTCAAACAGCACGTTTTTGGGTGTTTTTTTTTTTTACAACTTTTGTGATAAAAATAGGTGTAGTTAAAAAGAAAAGGAAAATAGAAGAGTGTGTGGCGAGTTGTTGGGAATCTGATAAGAGATATACCTAAGTAAGAGATATACGTAAAGATTTTATCCGCCAAGATCCGCCGGGGCTCAGGGGCCCTATTAATGTAAGAATTAGTGGAATTTCGCGGCAACAGCATAGAGCTTACAAGGGGAGTATACAGTGGTGGGGTCACCGATTTGGCCCATTTTTTTTTTCTGGTGATTCTGCATCAAAAAATAGTCGACACGTGTCCGAGCGTTTCGTTCAATGCGCCTTAGGAGCCGAGAAATAATATAAAATAGGTTAAAAATGCTTTATTTTATATCGTCGTTACAAATGCAAAGTATCGAATGTGAAAATCACCACTTTTCAGAGTGAAAAAGCATTTATTCATAACTTTTTTTTGAACAGTCAAATATTCGGCAGATTTGACCTTTTGATAGTGGAATACTTTCCCTTTAATAGAGTGAAGTAAGATTCAAGAATTTGCCGTACATAAGTCCAGCAGAAATTAGTAAAGATTGAAAATGAATGATGCATTATTTCACATTCGATAGTTTGCATTTGTATCGACGATATAACGAGTTTAGGAAATGATATCGACATGATGTTTTCACCAATTCGTTTGTTTTAGAGAGCAGATTACAGAAAAAATACAATCGTTAAACAATAATTTATATTTCGTCAAATAAATTCAAAAATATGCTTAAGATTTGATATATCCATTATACATTTTTCACATCCAAAATAATAGTAGATTTAAAATCAGCACCCCAAGGCTTACAAATTTGTAAGCGAAAACTTTAAGTGACGTTTTGAAATTCAATATCCCTCCTTGAAATAATGCAATATTTACGTCATTTCTAAAGAACAAAGACTCCTTTTTATAACCATATAAATGACTATATTATTATCTTAGATGATACTTGTAAGAAATGGCTCTCTAAATAAACATAATATTATAACTTTCTTGCATATAATGTCAAGCCTAGTACACGTTAAAATACCTCGATTGAAAGAAAATGTGTAACTTTGGAGCCTTTATCGACCGTTCAAATTTGGTTTGATTTGGCTCTACATGCCAGCTACTGTTCATAAAGTTCCAATCTACGGGGAAAAAATCATGGAGAGTTTTATAATGCCTAAATAGTCCCTATCTAGAGACATTTTCAGAAGAATCGCAAGAGGCCTAGAATAAAGTATTCAGGAACTCCCAGAAGTAAGTTCAGAGGACATGCTGATTGAAGTAGAGTAAAAATTAAATAGAATTCAATGAATCAAACGATACTGTTTTTGCAAAAATGTTTCCCATTATATATTTTTATTATTAGATTGAGACAAAAAATTTACTTTCGTTCAGGAATGTTTTGCTTCCCTGACCTTTTTTTTCTATTTTGATTTAATGGTGTAAATTTTTGTTAAGTAGGTATGTCTATTATGTAAAATAAAAAAATTAGACAATTGTCACTCAAAAGGCTCCGAAATTATCAACCAGAGTGACGTGAGATTTCATGGGATTCAGTGCAAGAAAAACAAAAGGAAATTATACCTCCCACCCGCAAAATATAAAACCTGAAATTTTAGGCTTTTAGCTCAATGACCAAAAATCCCGGCAAGATAAAAATAAAATAACCTCAGATTTAAGATCTACACCCTCGAAAACATTTGGTTTTGAGTTTTCAGGCCGAAACGAGGATGTTAAGAGGTAAAACATTGAATTCGTCCGACTTGTGAGAGTTTTGGGGATTGGAATTGAACTTTGATAGACTGATTTGGCCAGGGATTGGATAAAGGGGATATTGAAGTCATTATGCAGAGTAAGGTTCGAAACAGTAAGGAGCATTGGGTATTTTTCGAAGGATTTTGGATTGCTTTGTTTGTATTCTGTAGGAATTGGAAGGTTTAGTGGAACCCCACTAGTTCTAGTCCATAAGTCCATATTGGCCGGAGTACGGTATTGTATATAAGTCGTTTGTTAGTCAATGAAAGTTTCGAGCGTTTGGCCAATAAGCGTGATAAACGTCTGTTTGGTTCCTGTCTTTTCTGTGTTATGTGTGGCTTCCAAGTGAAACGTTTGTCTAGTATCCTAAGTATCTTACTTGCGATTTCTGTGGAATATGAATGTTTTGAAGGGTTATTGGTGGGCAGCTTGATTTACGAAGTGTGAATGTTGCATGGCTAGATTTTTCTGCATTTACTTTGATTTCCCATTTAGTTAGCCATGGTTGAAGTAGACACAGATGTTCTTGCAGAGAATTGGAAGCAAGAATTGGGTTTTGGTTAGCAGCGAGAATAGCGGTGTCGTCAGCAAACAAGTGGATGGATGTTTGGGGATGGGAAGGGATGTCAGCCGTATAAGTCAGGAACAATACGGGACTGAGGATTCCAGCTTGTGGGACACCGGCACATTTGGGGAAGATTGGAAATAATAAGGTACCATAGAATGTCTGGAGGTACCATAGGATGTCTGTCTGGTTTGAATTTTTAAAAGATTTTAAAGAGAGCAGGCAAGCCTAGGCAGCATGCGGTGCTAGGACGATAACAGGTTAGCTGTTACTGTACTGTATCTATTTCATAATATTTTTATTTGCGGTTCATTTCAACTATGATGGCAGACCTTGAATTAGGTTGGTCAGTTTAACTAAGCCGGCCAGAGTATACGTACAAACTTTCTGTTTGCTCACATGACCATCTACCCTGTTAAAAGGAAAACAAAAATGAATCCGTGTAAATTCAGCAGAGGGTTGAACATTCACGACAGGTAGGTTATGTCAGACTAGAAAGGAATGTAATGGGGCTGTTTTTTGATAACAAAATCTCTCCCAGTCACAAACATAGCTACATCCAAAAAGTAAAACACGAATACTCATCAAAACCTCGGCGGAACCTTTTTCATTCACTATTATACAATTCCTTTTTCAACCACAAAACTCATTATCAAAATTTATACACCTTTTCTTTTTTTTTTTCATGGCGAAGTAAGGACGTTTTTAAAATATCCCTGGAGTGGCTCCGGGGATAGTTTAAGAACGTCCAATCTTCCAACCATTTAACCGCCACTGGACCTTACCAGCATAGTTTATTTCTGGGTCCAATCGATAGGGCGAAAAAAATATTATATCTCTTCTATCATATTTTTTAATACTTTAACATACATATCCTTTACCGATGACTAAACTGAAAAAAAAGTTACAAATAAGTGTTACAAAAAAGTGTCCGCTGGCGGGTAGGACATGTACGAAAAAGAAGACTGTATGTTATACAGTACATTACCACAGATGACTTTTCAGTATTACGCCTGACTCAAGCTAGACAACATGACGAGAGGACTTCCTGATAAGGTAGGATTAATATTTAAGATAAAATATTATATGTTCAAATGTAAATTTATTTAAGGAAAGGATAGGTGTATATTGGTGTAAAAAATATAAGTATAAGATTTACAAAAAAAATATTGTTGCATAGGAAATTCTCTGAAGAGGTGCGACAAAGGAACGAAACATGTCGGGCGAAACATACAAAATAAAGTAGTAAATGTGAACCAAGAGTGTACTGCTTTATCGGCCCCCTGCCATCGAAAGAAACAAGAAAAAGTGGAAAAAATAAATATTAATTTTTTTTTATTTGTGAATTAAGTATTGACATGGAAATGCAACTATTAGCTGCCAGAATCTGCCGTTTTAAGAATGATAACTGATAACACGCCCATATCGAAAAGGGAACGCTTTGAAGTTTGGATCTTATAAGGTCCAAACAGAAAAAAAACAGGAAGTAATAATAAATATGGAGACCAACAATTTGGTTTGCCAGAGGAGAAGAAAACATTTAAAAAAAAATAAAGTGGAGACATTCTTAAGCAATTTAGGTAGTAAGTGGCAAACACCGAACAAGAAGTATTATTGAGAAACGTTTTGGTGAATGGCCTGATACAAGTTTTGATTGCGATACACAATCAGATATTGAAGAAGATTTAAGTGCATATGCCAGTAGTGGGGGGCTATATAATATTGAAGGCTTATTTCATTGTTTACTATACTCGAGCGATCCGTATATTTCAAGTATGAGTGTAGACATTCGACGACATAAAGAAGGATTTAATTCCTTCACCACGTGAAATATTTAATTTGTTGAATAAACCGTTACTTGGCCAAGAATGATTCATTGGTTTTGATAATTTAATTTTGATTATATTTTTTGTTCTATTCTTGTGTCTTAGATTATTATTATTATTTTTGGTAACAACTTTTTCTAAAAAAAGTATAATTATATTTAAAAAAATAATTAATTAGATTAGATGCTTTTGGTTAACACTCAACGTAATAAAAATCGGCTTTTCCTGCTGAAATAGACCGAAAACAACGGTAAGATTTTATTTCCGACCCCTACTAGGGGGTATATTCGTGACCAACAAGTCATTTCCTATATGAATCCGTGATAAAAATAATTTTATCCAGCTAGATCAGTTAAAAATACAGTAAACTTCCTCTAATCCGGCATCCTATGGTCCGCCACGCTTGATAATCCGGCACGGCAAGGGTGTCAAGGTCGAACATGAAAAGTGCGCCTCTTCAATTGTTATGCACCCATTCCGCGAGATCCCCATCCAAACAACCCCATGGTGCCAGTCGGGGTCATAGTAAAAATTCCCGGAAACCCTCCCTGTGATTAAATGCGTACTTGTTGCCGATTCAGTTTATAGCTTTCGACTGAGGCATTATAATTCTAACAGTGTGAAATTTTATTTTACCCATTTTACATACATACATTACATATGTACAAGCCTTATAGTCTACATTTCGTTTGATTTTCACCTCCATCCATTTTTTTCGACACGCATCCGATAATCCGGTATGTTTCAAGACCCGAACATATTAAAGGAAGTTTATCCTCTGTGCGGTGCTTGAAGACTAACTATCTATTATATAAAAATGAATCGTTAAATGTGTTGGTAAGCGCAAATTTCGAGAACAACTGAACCGATTTCGCTAATTCTTTTTTTATAATATTCCTTGAACTACGAGGATGGTTCTTACGGAGAGAAAAATTAAAAAAATTGACTGAAAAAGTCTAAAAACAACACTTTTCGGGTCTGTATTACTTCCTTAACGCAAATTCATTTTTAATAAAAACATATGTTCTCAATTATAATATTTTTAACAGTTAACGTATTAGGTTATTTGTGTATAAGCAAAAAAAAAAAAAAGAAATAAATAAATAAGAACAAGTAATCACTAGGTGACAATAGAATCACATGTTAATAATGCAATTTAAATTAATTTATATTTGCGTTATAATTAATTAAATAATTAATTAAAAAGACCCCAGTTTTCTATATTCCCATACAAAAGATTCGTAATAATACTTAAAGGTCAATTAGAACTTTAATACCATACCATAAAGTTTAAGTGTTAGTGGAGGGGTTCTGGGAAGGCAAAACAATTGAGTGACATTAGTATCGCATAAATATTAATATCAATATTTGTCAAAATTTATACGATGGTAACATTACTCAAAAACAAATTGTCTTTGGTAAAATGTAAATTGTCTGTGGTAAAATGTCACTTGTAATTTAAACAACTCTTTGCTGTGCATCTATTATATTACTAAATCTAAAAGCCACAAATTTCTATAAAATTACTAAAGGGTTGTGTTTTTGTGACTTACTAAATATGCCTCCTATAAGGCGGAGGACAAATTTAGGCAGAACAACCCGAAATTCAAAGAATAAAAAAAAAATAAAAATTAATTATCAATCTAATTGTACTGCCGAGGAACGTGAAAATCGCAATGAACGTGAAATAATTTGGTTAAGACAGACCCGCGAAGCGCGACATTCGACTAATAATGGTGAAAGTTTGAATTGAGCTGCTGTGAATTCATTACAGTACCTGCATGTGTGTTGCTATTGGACCTATGAACACAGTTTGATTATAAACAAATCCCAGGGGCAGTCATTAAGTGTTTGTGGTATTAATCTAGAAAACCCATGTTCCTTGCATGGTCAATTGTATGTTGCCTGTTTCCGTGTTGGAAAACCATCTCCTCTGTTTTTTTACGCGTCAGTTAATGAAACAAAAAATATCGTGTACCATTAAGTACTACGATAAAAATGAAACTTAATTTAGAATAAGTAAAAATAAAATGAAATATAATAAGTAGGTATCATAATAAGAAATATGATGTTGTAATTTTGATGGTGATTTTTAGTGACTATTAAAAGAATTTTAAGTGTTTTATAATTTTTATTTTTTGACATAATGTAATTGTTGACTTATTAACTTTTTTTATGTTACTAGCTGACCCGGTAGCCCGAATAGCAGAATAAGTATTAATAAAAAATAAGAAGTTAAAGAATCGACTGTTAGGCGGTACGAAGTTCGCCGGGTCAGCTGGTTAATAGATAAATACTAATAGATCTTAGAAGTTCACAATCTAAGTATTATGTATAAAAACGCTAAGATGTGCGCTTATTTGAGCCTAAAATGTATAAAATAATATTGACATTTCATGAAGATTTTTTTCGTTTTCAATATTTAAATATATATATGAATCGAATCATTGGAAGTGTGTATTTATGTGAAAGTGAAGAGTCATGTGGTTATAACATATGTAAAAGAGCAATATTTTTATTTATATTTCAGTGTTTGCTCAGATTTCACAGGTAAGTATATTTTTGTTTTGTTGAATGCCATATGCCACTGATATATGGGATTTATCAAGAATCAACGGACCGGTAGATTCTAGTTGAATCCTTGAATACGTGGTGGTAGGTATATTCAGGATGGGGTGTGTGATCCTGCAAGTTATGACTATATTACCAAACCACCAACCTAACAGCTTCCTTCCCAGGGAGGTCCTCATGTGCCTCGTACAATTTATCACTCAGTAGTACGGAACTGTATTCTCAAGTAGTGCGTGAAGTTTAAATTTTAGGGATATTCACGAATATTTCACATAAAAAAACCTTGTTAACGTTAAGTAGCTAGATTCTCGTAAGGAAACTAGACTCCCCGAAGATATGTATTCTTAAAATAGCAGTAATAAGATTGATGATTAACCAGGAATTGCCATTTCAGGCAAAATATAAATATTAATGACCTACGGGGCTGTAATTTTTAATTATATTTTATAATGAAACGTCCTCTCTCTCTCTCTCCTTGGCATCATATTTACTCTGGGCGAAAGTCGTATTTACATGAAATAATGATTTTTATTGAAAAGGGATGGCATAATTTGGAGCATTAATGAATTTGACAATGAGAAACAAAATTCTAGCTGCTTTTTTATTTACAACTGACATTTACGAAGACGTTTCTATGCTGTGGAAAAACGTGTCAAAAGTTATTCCAAAATACCTGTAACCGAGAAAAGTGCCATTCTTTATTATTCCCAACTTCATTAATAGTAAACCAATATTTTTTTAATTTTTCATTTACTGTTAACTACAATAAAGTCATATGGGGACAATTGAAACATGAATCCTAGGGGCGGCTGAGCCATGGTGGCAAAAATGCCATATATAATATGCCGTATATATACTGATACGCCAGGAAAAATCATAAATAGAAGCAAAAAAACACGGCAAAAATATTACTACTGGACGTAGAAACGAATATGAATAATAATAAGAAACCAAAACATTAAATTTTAACTGATAAACAAAAAAAAAAGGAGAGTAGTAAAGAAAAAATAAATTATGTCTAATGTTTCTTTTATAACTATGGTTGTGAAATTAGTACAATAATACATTAAATAATATTTTTCCATTAAAAATATGCAACATTGTTATTGTGATGTAATAAATAATATTTTATTTATGAAAAGCTTTTGTTTTTAATATTATTGGTTTAATTGTCCCCTAGCTCGGGTCAATTGACCCATTCGGCGCGGTTACACATATTTATAATGTTTGAAAATTCTTATTACTTATTGTATAAATTACATATAGGGAATTCTAATGTATTCATATATCTACCATTTCAAAAAACAAAAAAATATTGTTTTGTTCTAATTAAACTAAAAAATAATAGCTGAACTATTTTGGCTCAAAACTACCAAAAATGATTCTGTCATTTCGTATGGAAATGTTTTTGTTCTGAGTGTGAATTCTGTGAGAATAAGCGTTTATTTATTTTTTTTTTTATTTATTTGTTTTAAACTTCGCATCTTAGGCGATAATTTCGAGAGTGTACGAATTCATTCTGTCTATTACTTGCAAAATCAAGAGGAAACCTAATAATAATGTGTAAAAACCGTGACAAATCAAACAAAAATAAAATTTGGGTAAATTATAACTAGCAAGAATAAATAGGGTTTTAAAATTGAATAGAGAATAAATAACTATCTCGATGTCGGAAACAAATAAATTATTAAAGCATGTTCTATGAATACTTAATGAGGGATTGAGGACTGTAAAGGTCAGCCTTATCCTTAATTGATCTCAGTTTTATGATTCGTTTATTTCCTGATACAGTAGAATCAATATTTTCCGACCAAAAATCAAACCATAGCATGCTTTAGCAAAGTATCTATCACCATCCACATTGATTATTCATGAGGACCTGCATTATTGGCGAGATTAAAGATAACTACTAATGAAATAGACCTACAAAATGATTTACGAGTAATGATTAAATCGCAGAATCGAAACGTCTTCCGCTCGAATTTAAAAAGTTCATGTCAAAAGTTAATATAAAACATTCTGCGTTGTTTGAAGGCAAGAAGCGAAGATATTCTATATAAAAGTCGTTAGGGGTTCTGAAACGCAAAATTTTTTAGTCGGCACTTCTGGATTGCGTCATGAGATCAACCTTATAAGCGGGGTTCCTCCCAATGGGGGAGGGAGGAACCGCGCTAAAAATCACAGTTCGGTCTTATTGTTCATTTGTGCCATGTAATGAGGGGAGCGCAATAGATTTGTCACATTAATGCTGATAATTCCCAATGAATGATAATGTGATAAGGAAAAAGTTCGTCACGCAGGAGCTGCATAACTAAGCACTTTCCTCAGAATTTGGGTAGTGTAGACTGCTTTCCAGAACAATTTGCTTAAAATATCCTACATAAATTAAATAAAAACATGAATAGTTCTCTTTTAAATGTGTAATGAGAAACTGATCAATTATTAATTTGCTTCCAGAGTTATGTTTACACATGGTACCTATTACACTACGTATTAAATACAAAAAACCTCATATTATCGTATTTTGATCTAACGCAGGAACAGGATACAGTCACTCTAGTGGTCGAAAGCGCTCCTTGCGGCGGCTTTGTGAACCTACGTCTGGCGGGCCTTTCTATTAAAATATATTACAAATTAAACCCCCGCTTTCCGATTGACCGATTCAGCTCATTTTTACAACACTTCTTTCTCATGAGTTACCCACGACGTATACCGCGTTTCGTTACAATACAGCAGAAATTACGACCGGCATGAGTATATTAGGAATTTGAGTCCGGAGTAAACCCCCCCTTCTAATGAGTTTATTTTTACAACACATATTTACCTGTAGATTACCACTACGAATACCGAGTTTCGTCGAAATATACCAAAAATCACGTTGGTAGTGGCGAATTGGTATTGTGGGTCCGGAGTAAACCCCCCCCCCCCTTCTAATGAACAGATTTAGTTAATTTTTATATCTTACTTTTCTCTCTATATTACCACTACGAATACCAAGTTTCGTCGAAATATAACAAATATTACGGCTGACATAGTCAAATTAGGGTTTTGGGTTCGGGGTAAACCCCCCCATCCGGTGGACCGACTTTGGTGGTTAAAGAACTCGTTCAATCGTTTGCTAATTGAATGCTATATACCAAGTTTCGTGACTAAAAAACAAAAACTCTGGCCGCTATCGTGTTAACAGACAGAGCTACTTTCCTTCGGAGGAAAGTGCTAAAAGAAGCAAGGGACTCGATTAGAGCAGCCCTTCATGGTATTTTGGGCAATAAGACATGAAAATTATGTGAGCAATCTCCTTCAAAATTATCAACATTTGGGTTGCCATGTGTCCCTAAAAATTCATCTTCTTCATTCTCATCTTGATTTTTTTTTCCTTCTATCAGCTGTGATATAAGTGATTATCATGGTGAAGGATTCCACCAAGACATCTCGACAATGGAAAAGAGATACCAGGGTCGATGGAATGCGTCAATGACAGCGGACAACTTCTAGAATTTCAGGAGAGAGACCCCTGAAGGCAATTACAATAGACAAACGAAAAAGAAGAGAAATTCTTAATTAAACTGGTTTAAATATTTTTTTAATATTTTAAGATTCCAAATTTTCTAAAGAAAGTAAAAAATAATAATAAATAAATGTAGTATTTTTTTTTTAATCAATTGTTTTGTACTTTAACATGTTACTAAAGTCAAATTTTGTATATTAGGTATATTTTCAAAATAAGAGCTAATTAAAAAAATATATTCGTGTTTTTGAATTCAGGAACCTCAAAGCAATATAAAAACATAGTATTCAATTAAAATGCACACAAAAAGTTACATTTTATAGACCAGTATTATTATTCTTTATGGAGATGGTCAACACAATCGAATTATCAAATTAAATTTATTTATTATTTTATTTGCTTGAAGAGCTCCACAACAAGGGTGACCTGCTCAAAGAAAATTAATAAAAAAAATAATAAGGAAATAATTTTAAATTAAATTTATAATAACATTAATTGTTCATGTTCATAAAACTATATAGAAAACGAAATAAATCTTTTTATATATAAAAATCACGTCTGTCTGTTTTTTGTTTGTTTGTTCCTTATACAAATTTACACCGTTTGTCCGATTTTGACCAAACTTGGCACACAGGTATTGATACGAGAAATCTCCTAGGCTAGGTCAAAATAGTAGAATTTCAAAATTTGGTCAAAAGGTCAAAAGTTTTGTTCAAGAAAAATTGGCTACACTGAACCATTCAGATTGTGACGGCCATTTTGAATCGACAGCAGGTGTATCATGGCACACTGGGTAACAGCTAGTAAGTAATAAAATAATGGTAAAATTGAAATAATAATTAAAATATATGAAATAATAAGTAAGATCCAACTTAAATAAAAATATACGTATAAACAATAAATAGAGAAACTGCTCTAAAAATATTTTGAGATCAGAAATTTTGGCTTTGATTGTAATTTTGCGTTACTTGTAATACAGCTATATTTTTTGTATGTATTCGTGGTCTTCAAGTTTGTCAGTATGGTATCAATATATGGTCTCTTATCTGATAACAGCTCGCTAAGGTCATGATGGTGCCTGGAGGTTGTCTCTTTTCATGCAGTCTGCATTTATTAATTGTGCTCTAATATGAATTTGGGTGAAAACATAGTGGAGCGGCGAGGGTAGAGGGTAGCCGAGAGGGTTAGAAATAATGCATGTATTTACACTTGCCAAAACACAGTGGAGCGGCGAGGTTAGCCGAGAGGGTCAAACCCCTCTCGGCGCCCATTGGAAATAATGCTAGCCCGCCGCAGTATGCAGTACTGTTATTAATACGGCCAGTAGGCTTAATATAATCATAATAACTGCTATAAATTAATGTAAATATTAAAATTAAATTTGTTTTTTATTAACAACTGAAAAACAATTGTGTGAATTAAACAATTGCTTGTGACAACTCCCCTAAAACTTCAGGAAATGACAAAACAAAATAATAAAATATAAGTAATGAATCTTGTCTTTAATAGAGGTTTTAAAAATATTTAAAACAAAAAAACAAATTCGGTAAAACTGAAGGAGAGCGTCCTCGGCACCGATTTTTTTTTTTTTCTTTTTTTCAAATTTTGCACTGTTACGTATTTTGATGCACTAAACACGAATCCGTTAAAAAAAAAAAAAAAAAAAAAAAAAAAAAAAAAAGTAGCTCTCAACTAGGAAAGAATTTATTAAGCACTAAAGTTCACTGTTATTGAGGCTATAAAATATGGCATAAGCAACGTATTTGTAAACATGCATATTAAGAAGAATTTCTAGGACGACTTTTGGGCAGACGTGCTAAGCGTTTCCGCTCGCTCAAGAAGATATCAAAACTCTAGTCAATCAAACTCGCTGTTATGGATAGAATTCCGATATTCTGGAGGTTATAAGTGGCTTATCAACATTTCATATGAGAGTTCTTTGTTTCCCAATGTCAGATGTCTGCGCCTGCGCATGTTTACAAATACGCTGTTTTTGCCTTAATAACAGTGAACTTTAGTGCTTAACGACTTCTTTCCTAGTTGAGAGAAACTTTTTTTTTTTTTTTTTTTTTTTTAACTGATTCGTGTTTAGTGCATCAAAATAGGTTATAGTGCAAAATTTGAAAAAAAAAAAGGACGCTCGCTTTCACTTTAACCTATAGCGCGGTTCCTCCCTCCCTCATAGGGGTCCGATTTTTATGAAATTTGGTACAAAAATCCGTCGTCCAATTTGAAAGGTCAAGTTCGTTAACCAGCAAAATCCGCCCACTGGAAGATGGCATTTGGGGCGAAATTCGCGCAAAAAAAATCGTAACGCTTACGTTTTTGAGTTCATAAGCTTGTAAGTACTCTTTTTATAGGCTTCTTGGGCTGAGAAAACGAATGGAACCATTTTCAAGGCGATAGCTTTAAATGTTTTCGAGAAAATTGGAAAAATAGTTTTTGAATACCGTTTTTGGTTTGGGTACTTAGAATTACGGGATTCAGTTGAAACATTATCTGCATGTTCTACTTTCATTAAAACTAGTATGTTGAAAGTTTTGTTACGTTTGGAGTTAAGGAAGGGTTAGAATAAAATATTTTATGAACAGACATGAAAAGTTTTGAGAACTTCGTATACTTTCATTAATATCTTGAACACGGTTGGGAAATCGTGGTAAGTGGATAGAAACTATTTGAAAGCTTACTAAAGTCTCTACAAAAATGATTCTAAAACTATTTTTGATTAGGTTATGTCAATCGGAGAAATAAGTGCTTAAAACTTCAAATACGTCTGTTTTGTTCTTTTGAACGGGTTTTTGTCGTTCATTTTGTAATTTTTGTCTCTTTCCCTTCGTTTTTTATTGCTTTTTATTTTTGTAATTTCTTACGTTGGGAAAATTTTGTGTGTAAAAGAGGATATGAAAAATGAGACCAATTTTCTGTTGCTAGAAATAATGTAAATTTTGGGAACTTTCATTAATATCTCGAAAACGGTTGAAAATCTTGATAAACGGAAGAATACCATTAGAAAGCTTATTAAATGCTCTACATAAAAGGTTCTAATGAAAGTTTTGATTAGGCGATGACAATCGGAGAAATAAGAGCTTAAATCTTTAAAGTAATTGATTTCGCTTATTCGAAATGTTCTTTTTGTCTGTTTTTTATTCCTTGTTATTCTTTAATTGCTTATAGTTGGATAATGTATTCGAAAATAAAACAAGTTAAGTCTAATAACAAAAACAATTTATTGTTAGAAATATAGAGTTCCAAGATTCCAAGACCTTGTAACTAGCGGGACGGTTTCTAGTGTTGCCGACCCTTCCAGGTAAGATTGTAAATCCTACCTTTCAAGACTGGTGGAACCAAAATAATAACTGTCGGGGTTCGGTCACTGCTACTTAATAAAACTACATTTTATCGTAAAAATGGTTTTATTGTGCCGACGTTTCGGCTTGAACTTCAAGCCTTCATCAGGGCTGTAAATACAAGTAGGACATATTTAACACTAATATATGCACATATCTATGTAAATATACCTAACATATATATATATATATATATATATATATATATATATATATATATATATACATATATAATATATATATATATATTTATATATATGCATATACACATACACATATACACGCACACATATGTACATATATATGCCCACATACATACACATATGGGGTATGTGTTATTAAGTAGCAGTGACCGAACCCGGACAATCCCTACCTTGCATCATCAACGGTCAACGATCTCCTCTCAACAAAATAATAACTGCTTCTATTTTAATCTTTCGAAATTAGACTAGGGATAAGAACGGAACCGCGCTAAGATGAGGCAGTTCCTGCGAGTCGGACTTTTTTCTTTACTACTCTACTTTTTTTGTTTCATCAGTTGACTTTAATGTTTTTGGTTTGTTATTATTATTATTCGTATAGGTCAATTTGTAATGTTTTGGGATTTTTCCATTGTTTTTTGGTTCTATTTCTCATTTTACAGGCGTATTTTTACGAAGGTGATTTTAGGTTCCTTGTAGGAAAGATTGCTGAAGATTTCAACGTGAAATGTGTTGTAACTTACAATTTATCATATAGACGATAAATTCATCAGTATTCCCCCTTCTAAATATCATGGTTTTATTGTATAAAGAATAAACCAGAAGATGGTATTACAATTATTTTACACCATGACTACGTTTTTCTCTACAAGGTTGGCAGTGAGAACAAAGGCTCTCTTAAAAGATAAAAATGCCTTCATTAATATTTCAGTAAAGAAAGAAGAGAAGTGTACTGTCCAATTAACAGACATTCTTCTCACCGCTCCTAACAATTTACCTCTTCTTAACGCGCTTTTCCTTTTACTATACTTCTTATCTAATTGCTTAATGAGGCGTTTTTTTACAATTAAATAACAATGAAGTCTTATCTATATTTATAAAAAGTCCGATGCGCAGGAACTTATCTTATCCGAAACTAAGCGCGGGACCGTTCAAATACCTAGCGTCATTAGTAAAGGAATAGAAACAGTTATTGGTAGGGTTTCATAAATCGTTAAAAATATAAAATAAAATCTCAAAGAGAAGGACACAGAACAAGAAACGGACAGAATCCTTAGCGGAAATGACGCCGCCTTCTCAACGTTCGCTCTACGAAAACACTATTACCTATAAGTTTCTCATTTTCTTGCATTATTTTACTAAAATACGCATTTTGCTAATAAACGGAATTTAAAACGAAAAAAAACAAACAATTAAATCGTGTTTGACAAACAAAACTAACACTACCTATATTTTAAGCACTTATTTCTCCGATTGACATCGCTCCATCGAAAATAGCTTTAGAACCTCTTTTTTAGAGAATTTAGTAAACTTTCGAATGGTCGCCTTCCACTTACCACGATTTTTCAGATATTCACGAAAATATATGAAGATCATAAAACTTTGCATGTCTTTTGACGAAATATTTTTCGAATACTTCCGTAACTCCAATTGTAGCCAAAATTTAAACATCATAGTTTCTATGCATTTTGAACATGTAGAAAATCTGTCATCTTAGTGCATTTCAATAACTCTATGTAAGTGGTTTCTCGCAAAAAAGGAAGTTCTTTAGTCTAAAAAACCCTTAATTCATTCATCTAAGTTTTATTTTAGGCGCTAAGCCAGAACTTAGCAACTATCCTCAGAACAAATGCAGAAAACGTTGTTGCAAATCGATAATAACTTGAACCTTAACATTAAAACCTTGTCAATTTCTTAAAAACAAAACAAACTATGATTTAAAAACAATACAATTTTCCCTTCCGTCAGTCCTCAGCCCTGAAGATGAACACAATATAGGTGAGTCTCCTTCACTTTTTTAAATTACTATGACCATGTTTCTTTTTTTTTTTTTTTTTTTTTTTTTTTTTTTTTTTTTTTTTTTTTTTTTTTTTTTTTTTTTTGCCATCTAAAATATTTTTATATCGTTGAAGATTTATTGATTATTGTTCTTTTTAAGAAATTCTATAGGTTTTAATGTTAAGGTTGAAGTTGTTATCGATTTACAACAAAGTTTTTATGTATTTGTTTTTCACAGTTCTGATGATGGTAACAGAAGCTCATATATATACGTATACGTTTGTGTAGATTTATACATACATATATATATATATATATATATATATATATATATATATATATGTATATATATATATACCGTCGGAGCTATTTAAAATAATAAATTGTTTGGCGGCACCCATGTTGAATTCCGTGTCTAATCCTATAGGGGATTCTTGTGTGTGTGGAACCTTAATTACAATCTACCCAAAAAAAAACAAAAAAAAAAAAACCTCAAGACATTGCAATAGCCATTAGGAATTTTACATACATATTTCATCGGTATTATACATCACCCCATATTGCCTCAAAGGCGACGGCATAAACGAATGAGAAATAATAAGCTTACCCTTTAAATCTTTTAAAATAAAAGACCGAAAAAGATTTTTATTAAATGACTCCTGAAAAATTACTTCCGAAAATAAGGTTTCTAAAATGTTTTTGTCCCCGCCATTTTCTTGTTATTTATGGAATAATTCAAATATATTCGTTTTCCTTCTGAGTTAATTTCGTTGATATATTTTCAGTAAATGTTCTATGCGATTATAAAAGATCTTAAATAATTTATTAAAAAAACATTATAAGGCGTTTTGACTGCGGCTCTGATCCTTTGCTAACCTATAAAGAGTGGTTACTTTCGAAAAACAGCCGATATATATATATATATGTATATATATATATATATATATATATATATATATAAATCAGTCCCGTAACAGGCCACGAGGGCCCAGAGGGGCAGATGCTATAGAGGTATCTGATTCATGACCATACGACACACTAGGGAGATAGTGTGGTCAGTACTATGCTCCGGCCGCCTGATTTTCCCCTTGGCCGCTTCGACTGCTAGAGTCATTAGCACCCAAGGTACCCATTGATAAATTTATTAAAGGCTGGGTTGGCCTAGGGACTGTCAGGGAGGCCGAATTCAACCCATGAACGAAGACACCAGAAGAAAAAATCTTTAGTGCTTGCTCGGGATTTGAACTCAGGTCCTCCAACTTATTAGTCCAGTGCTCTACCACTGAGCTAACCTCGCCCCCATATATATATATATATATATATATATATATATATATATATATATATATATGTATATATATATATATATATATATACATATATATCTTTTTTTTACGGCGCATCGACATCTATGCCATTCAGTGGGAGTGAGATTCATCTCCCGTATATGAATCTAAGACGTTAGCCACTGGACTACGGGGAGATCCCCTTACGAAGTTATTTTAATAATTATATCATACATGTCATTGTATTTGTCAAGGCTTGGTGTGTGGACTGATCGGTCGAGCTCATGTTGTCTCGTAGGGAACGTATTCCAAATGGTTCACTGTATTGCTGAGCAGCCAGTACAGTGTAATGAATGATCTGCTTAAGTTGGTGAAATGTTGTGTAATTGTTGTTTATAAGTGGCTGTAAAGTGTATCCCCCTGCTAGTGCCTGTAGTGTGCTCATCGCGTCAGTGTAGAGGAATCATCTCTGTCAGTCCTAGGATGAATGCTATATTATGTAAGTGTTGTTTATAAGTGGCTGTAAAGTGTATCCCCCTGCTAGTGCCTGTAGTGTGCTCTTCGCGTCAGTGTAGAGGAATCATCTCTGTCAGTCCTAGGATGAATGCTATATTATGTAAGTGTTGTTTATAAGTGGCTGTAAAGTGTATCCCCCTGCTAGTGCCTGTAGTGTGCTCATCACGTCAGTGTAGAGGAATCATCTCTGTCAGTCCTAGGATGAATGCTATATTATGTAAGTGTTGTTTATAAGTGGCTGTAAAGTGTATCCCCCTGCTAGTGCCTGTAGTGTGCTCATCGCGTCAGTGTAGAGGAATCATCTCTGTCAGTCCTAGGATGAATGCTATATTATGTAAGTGTTGTTTATAAGTGGCTGTAAAGTGTATCCCCCTGCTAGTGCCTGTAGTGTGCTCTTCGCGTCAGTGTAGAGGAATCATCTCTGTCAGTCCTAGGATGAATGCTATATTATGTAAGTGTTGTTTATAAGTGGCTGTAAAGTGTATCCCCCTGCTAGTGCCTGTAGTGTGCTCATCACGTCAGTGTAGAGGAATCATCTCTGTCAGTCCTAGGATGAATGCTATATTATGTAAGTGTTGTTTATAAGTGGCTGTAAAGTGTATCCTCCTGCTAGTGCCTGTAGTGTGCTCATCGCGTCAGTGTAGAGGAATCATCTCTGTCAGTCCTAGGATGAATGCTATATTTTTTCTTATGATAATTCTTACCAGCACTTTCCGGAAGTCTGGAACTTGACATGTAACATATAGAACTGGCCCTCTTCGATTCAACACATCAAATAAAAAATCGTTTTAAAAGATTAAGTATGTTTAAACTAGCATAAAGTATAAGTCTTTAGGACATCGTACCTCTAAAATGAAACTCATTTTAGGCTATTATTTTTTTGTTGAATGTAAATATTATATACAATATTCGTTCTCAATTTAATCTGGTATAACTTTAATTATAATCCCTAAATTCATATAATACAACTATGCAGGGTAAAAACCTAGGTTTTTTTTTTCCATGTCAGAATTTATCTTTGCTTGAAACATTATCTCTGTTAAATTTTAAGAGTAAAAATAGCTTTACGTACATGAACTCATTAGAGATTCAATGTGCGATAAATGTACAGCCAATTCATTTAATTTGAACTATATATAACCAAGGAAATTAAAAAATAGTTGGAATCTTTGGAACTGTCCTATCATAGGGTGTTTCGATATCTTTACCCGAATTGTGATGGTTCACACACGCATGTATATATATATATATATATATATATATATATATATATATATATATATATATATATCGAATTTTAAAAGGATTAAATGGGCTCATCCTTAAATCTAGTGATATAGTAACCCAATAGTTATGATTTCAGTAAATCCCATTGTTTTGAATTCTGAGTTTATCCAGGTTGATAGGGCGATAACATTTGCATATAAATTCCCTCCAGCGATATAGATAACATTGAATACCACAGATCAAGCGCTTAGCTGACAATTTTCTCGTATTTCATCTGGAATAGAACTGTAGGTAAAGACTTATGCATTTTATTTTATGTGTTAAAGGTTAGTCTATCGATAGTTCAATTACTTCGAAAGAACGATGGATATTGTCTAGTAATAGACTCTATAGCAGAGGAAAAGAGAGGGGGGGGGGAGAGAAGTGGGAGGGGGGGGGGGGGGGGTTTCATTGGGAAAAATGTCAGCCCTATTCAAGAAGAGTATGGTAATTTGTAAATAACCCGTCCTAAAAGTCTGAGTTATTTTTAAATATAACAAATTTTTCTTGTTTTTGGTTTCAGGAATGCAGAGTAAAATCTTTCCCGAGGAATTTGCATAGTTATACAGCTCATGCGTGACGGATTTAAAAAGATTATTTACTTTTGGAACATTCCGCCATTAAGAATAACAGTAATGGATAAAAACCTAAATCAAAAGACAAATCTTAACTTAAATAAGAGCCTATATTAATTTCGCTTAGTTTGTTGTCTGTCATGTCAAGATCGCTGGCGCAATTCGTGACTGGCCTAAGAATGGCAAAAGAAAGGAAGAAATTGTTCTTTGTCAAATAAGAATAGGTCATTCTCGAATTTCTCATTTACACCTTATGACGAAACAAGAAATACCCGTACGCCAATATTAGTAAACAAACTTGACTACAAAAACACTTACTAACTGAATGCAGACTTAGACAAAACTTTGATATGCCCGATTACTTGATTGACTTACGACGAGAGCCAATATAAAGGGTTTATCTCATATAGATTGGCAATAATCAAAGGGATTAACCTAGACAAAAAAATTTGTTAAATGCTGCCACACGCACATTTTTATCTTTTCTGTTTGTTTCAGATGTATGATGTTCTAAACCTGATTTAAAAAAAAAAGTGTTTTTATTTATTTTATTTTTTATTTATTTTTTTATATAGAAAACCTCAACAACTCCAAAAAGTTAATATTAATGAAAAAGTCTAATTAGTAAAAATTATCGAGAATCACTAATCTTAAAAAAAAAAAAACATTCTGCATGCTGTCGAATCTTACAAAAGTTGTAAAATGTAATTCGTTTTCCAACGGTCTACTCCGAACTGATTTTTTTTTTTTTTTTTTTTTTTTTTTTTTTTTTTTTTTTTTTTTTTTTTTTTTTTTTTTTTTTTTTTTTTTTTTTTTAACGGCGCATCAAATATTTGGGCTATTAGCGCCGACCGAACTGATGTTATCTCCCTTTTTCATAAGCTCTGATTTGACGTCACTTGATTTTTATGTGTAGGGTAGGATTAACTTGGAACATAAACCACCTCATCGAAAGGATTCGCAAATCGTTTGAAGCGTTGACTAGATTTCGTCAGGGGGTTCTGCTGGGAGGAACGTTTGTAATTTCCAAAGAAATTATTTTTCCTTTTTATTCAAATTTAATGTATGACATACCGTAATCAATAAACATAAATTTCATCAAGAGTACTTTTAATTTAATTCTGATATGATCAACAAAATACACATATATTATAGATATTTATTTATCAATTGTTTTTGCCACTATATTCCCAAATTACATTAAGAAGTTGAAAGATAATATCACTTCTGGGTGTACTGTTGAAAAGATAATTAAATCTTACAGCTTTTGTAAACCATTTTTTTTTTTTTGTTGAGTAGTAATTCTCAAAAATATGTCACTAACTAGAGTATTTTATCAATATAAATTTTTTGAATAGTTATTATAATGATACTTGTGAGCATTTGGCTTAAAGAATATTTAACCCCCAAGCCAAGTATTGGGCCAAGTTTTAGGCTCTTAATACCTGGTTGAGAACCTAATGATGCCCTCTCACTTATTTGTGCAATTCCAACTTGGCCAGTTTTCGTCAAATGATGGCGTCTATAACGATAGTATTTATTATAAAATGTCTCGCATTTAAAAATACAGAGTAACTATTCAGGAGTAATATAAACTCTTTGATGACATAAAAGTTTGGAATGGCATATGTCTGGAAAAGAAGAAAGAAACAAGCGGATGGCAGCATGTATTTAAATTTTTGTTTAGTTTTATCTTCTTGAGTATTGGCATCTAGTAGCGATACTCCCTGTAGAGAAAGAGTTTTCGTTAAAATAAACTAAATAGCTCCTTAAGAGATGGGGGCTCAGATAAGGTTTACAGAACTACCTTAGGAGTGTGCTTAGTGATGCAGTTCCTGCGTGACAGACATTTATATTAAGAAGGTTTGTTTATCAAGTAGGTTAGAATAACAATCAAGAAATGAAATGGTTGATTTAAGTAAAAGATTAATGTCGGTAATGGAGAGTACTGTTGTGTTTAGTATCCTTAAGGTGGGCAGTAAAACTGTTGAAGAAAGTAGAAATGTTGTACCCCACTTAAAGAAACAGGCTATTACAAAATTATGAGGAGGGTGTGTCACTTTAATAGCGCTAAAAATAATTAAAAATAATATTAATAACTATATTTATCCTGTCCTCGTTGGAATGAGAGTGATAAACAGATAATCTGTTTTCGGGAATCTAATCAGTAGACCACATGAGAGCTAATTACTGATAAACAAGGAAAGAACCTTTATCGCAGACAAGAAGTGCTCTGGGATGCGATAAGATGATTTTCTAGGGTTAGGCATTGACTGTCGACTCGAGTTTCTTGATCGTCTGTTCATGTCTGCTCAAAATACAAAGTACACAATATGGAATCTTCAACTTATGCAACGATTAACAGTGAATAAACATTATCAGGAAAACAAAAATAAAAGAAATGTAAACTGTATTTTAAAAAGAACCAACAGTAAAATGGGGGTCTGAGAGCAAACAGAGAAGATGTAGGTATATATTTGTCTGTTTGCACTCTTTGGCCAAAGTTCGGCCCTTCGATATGAGTTAAAAGAAAATATCCTTGCAGTTTAACGGTATGTACCATTATCACCAAACTATAATAATGCAACCCCATTTAATTAATAATTCAAGTTCTCTTATAAATCAGCAGTATTAAAGTTTGAAGAACAATTTTTGTAATCTTTAAATTTCTATATATTTTCATTAAATACTTGTTTATATTGATATTGTTTTGTTTGTGTTGAATATTTTTATTTCCATAATGAGATGAAGATAGTTAGCCGTTGTGGTGTTTCGAAGTAAAGGGATGGTTGGGACTCGGCTTAGAGAAAAAAGTCTGATCTTCAAGCAAAAATCTATATTGGACGTTTTTCTCCAAGCCAATTCCCAACCATCCCTTGAATTCGCATATTTATTTTCATGCATTACATATCTAGGATGATTTATTTACTAAGATAAGTCTTCTAAGAAACCAGGATTTTTTTTTTAAATGGATTGTACTGAGGATTTTCAACAAAACTATTTATAAGGTTTTAACGTTAGACCGAAATGACTTAGCCCTTATTCATAGAATGATTTTTGTTCGCACTTTCTTCTCAATTTGAAATATGTGGATTAATAAATATGTTATAAGCATTCTAGACATGATATGATGCCCTCTGATCACTGGTATCTTTAGTGAGAAGTACATCTGTGAACTTACGTTATGTGAAACGTTCAGGTTACTCTGCGTATGAAGTCGGTTTCCATTCCCAATCCATGAATTACATTTGTCTCTGAACTAATAATTACTCATTTCTGTCGAATTATCAAAACAGAATGTATGTTGTTTTTGCCTAAGGGTGTTCATAAACTTCAATTAATTGTGGTACATTTCAGTAAAAGTTCATTTAATCTTTATAGTAATAGTTCGAATAACAGCATCTCAAAAAAAAAATGGTAGGTTTGTTTTTTTAACAGCGTACAATTCAGTTCGGAATAAATTTGTGTGAAAAAAGAAGCCAGAATGAGATTTTGCAACGCTAATTTTTATTAGTAAGGTTTCCTAAAAATCTGGGTCCTTAACATTACATTAAGCTACCATCGCACATTCGGGAACGAATAATTGACGCCTTTTCTCAGATATTGTCTACTCTTTTTCGCCTCCCTAGGTAACAAACATAAATAGTGAAGTTGTCGCAAGAAGAAGAAGAAATTTTAAATGGTCGTATTTTTAATAATTGTTTGTAATAACATTCGCTTTTAGCGCGGTTCCTCCCTATCTCCACAGGGAGGAAACCCCCTTATGAGGTTGACCTCATGACGCAATCCGGAAGTGCCGACATGAAAAGTTCATGTTTTGCATTTTTCTCAGCAGGATTATCGCTTTGATCTCTTTTGCGCTTGTTTATAATTTCAGTAACCTTATAAAGAAATTCTGAATCTAATTTGATTGTTTTAGGTGGCATTGCATCTATGATTGCATCAGAATATTTAATTTACGTTTTGCATTCTACATCATTAAAAGTCGTCAAAATTTCTAAAACGTTCTGGATTAAATTCATATTAATCTTGCTTATGTGAAGAGATGTGAAGCAAAGCACGAAACATTTCGGGCAAAACATCTTTATATATAAAAGTCCGTCACTCAGGAGCTGCATAACTAAGCACTTTCCTCAAAATTTGGGTAGTTTAGACTGGATTCCAGAACAATTTGCCTAAAATATCCTACATAAATAAAATAAAAACGTGAATAGTTCTCTTTTAATTTTGTAATGAGTAACTGTTCAATTATTAATTTTTAGCACTTTCCTCCGAAGGAAAGTAGCTATTGACGTTGCACTCATGACGGAATTTTTGAAAAATTTCTTCGAATCTTTATCGATCCTACCTAGTAGACATCGAAAATGACCCCAGTTAAAATTTATATATATATATATATATATATATATATATATATATATATATATATATATATATATATATGCATATATAGTTATATATGTGTCCGTTAACACGATACAGGCCAGAGTTTTTGTTTTTTCGCCACGAAACTTGGTGTATAGTATTCCCCCATCAAACGATTGAACGAGTTCGTTAACCAACAAAATCAGTCCATCCGGAGGGGGGGGGGGTTACTCCGGAGCCAAAGTAGTTATTTGTCAATACCAGCAATAATTTTTGTTATTTTTCAACGAAACCCGGTATTTGTTGTGGTCAACCGAAGAGAAAAATTTGTTGTAAAAATAAACTAAATCGGTCGACTAGAAGGGAGGGTTTACTCCGGCCAGAAATTACTAATTTCCTTATACCGGTCGTAATTGCTGTTGTATTGTTACGAAACTCTGTATACGTCCTGGCTATCTAATAAGAAAGAAGTGTTGTGAAAATGAACTAAAACGGTCTATTTGAAGGGGGGGGTGTTACTTTGTACTATGTTTGAATTGAATTCCCCCGCCAAACGAAGGTTCGCGACACTCATCAAGATCAATAGATGAATATGTGAAGCTTTGTGTATTTATTACGTAGTGTAGTACCACGCATACACAAAACTCTGGAAGGAAATTAATTACAAAATTAATAATTATAACAGCTGGTCATAAAAGCAAAAGAGCAGAACAATTTATGTTTTTATTTTATTTATCTATATTGGTTATTTTAAGCATATTATTCAGGAATGCACTCGACACAACCCAATTCTGAGGAAAGTGCTTAGTTATGCAGCTCCTGCATGACGGACTTTTTGTAATATTTTATGTTATGTTTACACATGGTATCTTTACATTACTTAATAAATACAAAAAACTTCATATTTTCGTCTTTTGATCTGACGCAGGAACAGGATACAGTCCCTCTAGTGGTAGAAAGCGCTCCTTGCGGCGGCCTTGCGAACCTACGTCTGGCAAGCTAATTCTAATGAAATATATTACAAAGTAAACCCCCCTTTCCGATTGACCGATTTAGCTCATTTTAACAACACTTCTTTCCCATGAGTTACCCACGACCTATACCGCGTTTCGTTACAATACAGCGGAAATTACGACCGGTATGAGTATATTAGTAATTTGGGTCCGAAGTAAACCCCCCCCCCCCTCCTAATGAACCGATTAAGTTTATTTTTACAACACATTTTTACCTGTCGATTACCACAACGAATACCGAGTTTCGTCGAAATATAACACAAATCACGGCTGGTAGTGGCGAATTGGTATTGTCCAAAGTTAACCCCCCTTCTAATGAACCTATTAAGTTTATTTTTACATCTCACTTTTCCCTCTAGATTACCACTACGAATACCAAGTTTCGTTGAAATATAACAAATATTACGGCTGGCATGGTCAAATTAGTGTTTTGGGTTCGGGGTAAACCCCCCCCCCCTTCCGGTGGACCGATTTTGGTGGTTAACGAACTCGTTCAATCGTTTGCTTATTGAATGCTATATACTAAGTTTCGTGAAAAAAAAAAAAAAAAACTCTGGCCGCTATCGTGTTAACAGACACACACACCTATATATATATATATATATATATATATATATATATATATATATATATATATATATATATATAGATATATATATAAATTTTAACGGGGGTCATTTTCGGTGTCTACTAGGAAGAATCGATAAAGATTTGAAGACATTTTTCAAAAATTCCGTCATGAGTGCAACCTCAATAGCTACTTTCCTTCGGAGGAGTTTAATTTAGAATTGGCATTATTATAAATTTTGTTATGTAGTATAGTTTTAGTATTAATATTGCTTACATTAGCATTATTTTTAGTACAAATAGTTGTATTAGTTATGTTTAGTTTTTATTAGTTACTTAGTTTGTATTAGTTCGTTAGTGTTTTACTAAAAAAAAAAAAAAAAAAAAAATGATATATAAAAAAATTACAAAAGAGGAAAAAAAAATATATACATAAAAAAATATATATGTATTAAAAAATATAACAAATAAAATTATACATAAAGGAAAAAACAAACAAAAAAAAATAAATAAAAAATAAAAATAAATAAATAAATAAAAAAATAAATAAAAAATATGAAAAATAAATAAATAAAAAACTATACAAGAGGGGGAAAAATAAATATGTAAATATTAATATGGTTATGTAGACTATTATTTGTTATGTAGTATATTATTTGTATTGATAGTGCTATAGTGTATATTAGTATTACTTTTAGTACAAATAGTTCCATTACCTAGTAAGTTAGTAGTAAGCAATGATATTAGTTAAAAAAGAAAATTGAATACAAGTTATCAAAAAAAAAAAAAAACAGTTCATTGTCATGCACTGTCCTAAACACAAATTACTAACCCTTTCACGACATATACACGACTCTCTAACATTACACTTCAGGGCAGTGAGGACCTAGATGTTTTCTGCCCTTAAACACCCAATCCATCCATCCTTCGGAGGAAAGTGCTAAAATCACGTGTCTGTTTGTCCATCTGTTTGTACCTTATACAAATCCACACCGTTTGACCGATTTTGACCAAACTTGGCACACAGGTAGATCTTGATCCGGGTGATAGGCTAAGGAGTGTCATAGGCTAAGTCAAAAACGTCTACCAGCTGTTTCTCTGTATGTTTGTTCCGTATACAAATCCAAACCGTTTGCCTGATTTTGACCGAACTGGGCGTACAGCTTGGTCTTGATGCAGGGAGTGTCATACTCTAGGTCAAAAACGTCTAGGAATATAGTTCAGAGGTCGCAGGTTTGAATTTGTGAATCCGATTGCGTTATTATATTTTAATTTTACTTATTTTGTTTCTAATTTTTATTTTTTAGCTTTTCTAGATGCAAAAGTAGGTGTAGCATGGCACACTGAGTAACAGCTAGTATTTAATAAATTACTCAATGTGAACGAGTGAGTCGACCCTCTGCTATAGAAAGTAATAACAAAAAGTGATATATATCTGGAAAGTTTCTCATTTTTTTCTTAAAATACTTACTTCGTTATATTTGGAAATAGAGGTGAATTAAAATATTAAAGTATTTCTTTCTGTATTATCAACTAAGCATTATGTAAATAATTAATTAGTCTGTTTAAATTCATTTTTATTTTCAATTACTTATTTCTTTTTTAAGGTCTCTAGAACATGAGAAGGGTTTTGCAATTTCTTTATAAAAGTAATGAAGTTTGCTAATTAAAAGGCTTGACCTCATCTTCTTTCCTGGAAGCTAATATTAAACCAAAGAGGGCCTGAGAAAAAGTCCAATTATCTGAAATGTTAATTCTGATTATCTTGTGAAATTAAGTAACAGAAAATAAAATGACTAACTGGTTTTTAGATTGACCTACTGTTTCAAACCAGATAGTCAACCTAAAGTCAGGCATTTTAGCTGTATACATTCCTTTATATTCATTAATCTCAAATAGATATATTATATCTTCTAACTTTTGGTATATTTCTAGAACACTCATTTACAAAAAAAAAAAAAAAGTATAAGATTTAACTCTGGTTTCAATTAATAAATTTATTCTGGCATTATTGAAACCGGCGTAGACTAAGTTAGAAAAATGATACAGTTTTCAAATCCCCTTATGTGGCCCTATTGTCAGCGCATTATTGGTTTGAACCAGAACGCACACGAGATGGCAGAGTCAGCTCCAGAACCGCTCAAAGAGTCCCCTTCATTGAGAAAAAGAAGCTTCCGACATAAAAATAATATGTGAGGAAAAGAATATTATTCCCGTCCAAGTCTCGATTAAACGTAACAAGCATCTCAGAAAAGTTAGAAAGGATGTAGAACAATGGACAACATCACAATCACAAAAACAAAAAAAAAAACGAAAAGGTACTAGCAAGTCTGCGCATTGCTCCCACCAAATGTTTCCACACGCACTTATTACGAGGCTTACACCCGACGACCCTACGATAATTCAAAAGAAAAAAGGTTTTTCTACTTTTGAAATTAGAGTTCAAAAAATGTTACTCGTTTTTAACATAAAGGTATTCCCAAAAAAGTATCCTTTTGACTTCGAATACCATGAAAAAAAATGTTTAAAAACCCAATAAAAAAAAAAAAAAAAAATCTCCATACTGATCTTCCTAAGATGCAAATGTAAAATGACTGGTGTATATGTAAATAAACCTATATATATATATATATATATATATATATATATATATATATATATATATATATATATAATGTAAATAAACTTAATTTAAAATCATGCAATCTAATATTATATGTGTATGCATATATGTGTGTAAATAATAAATGCAAACTTATTAAGCATATTGTAATGTAAATATGTAAATAGACAATACGTTGATATAATGTAATTTAATAATATAGATATATGTATGTGTGTGTGTGTGTGAGTACAATGTAAGTATATAAGACAATCTAATGTATATATGCAATGTTTGTAATAACTATATGTAAGTTGTACATCGCCCTAAAGCGGAAAACCAAAAATAAATAATATTAAAATGTAGTTTTATTAATTATTATAGTAGAACCAGTTTGGCAGTGTTAACCATCTACGATCTCTTACCGCTATTTTAATAATATCAAATTTAGAAATATATTAGACACGAGAAGAAATTTGGAAAATAGAGTAGAATTGATGCTCTGGATTGATTGTAGAAATACTGTGTAGTAATGACTTACCGGTCAGCTCTGCCTGAAGCTATTCTAGCAGAGACACTTTTACACAAAATACTTGGACTGAATGAAAATTCTGTTTCTATCTATTTATTGTGAAATAATTGGAGGTGAAGGCAGTATTCTCGGAATGAATCATTTTAAATTTCTGTCTAAATTAGATTAAATAAAGCGACAAAGAAAATCAAAATATCGTGTCCTTTATTCCAGACCTTCAGTTATGATAGTTGGCTTTTTTATAGTTTTATTATGTGTTATTAGATTTAAATGTCCTTGTTCTAGTTAGTAAAAGGGTTGATAATTCCTACCTGTGGAATGTACTTGAGCTCCATGAAAGTGAAGTAGCCGTAGCTAGATCCTAGCCAAGCACCGGGACATGAGGAGTCGGTCTATTGTGAATTCCCTCTCATCTCGACGGGGGAGATGTGGCACACAGCTGATAAGGCTAGGAGGATCGGAGGTCTCGTAGGTCAATGCCTGCTTGTTTTGCTTGTCTTTTTTGCTTATCGACGTAATATGGGATCGGAGATGTTTAACTTAATAAGTAATGAAAGGGTCTTCCCTTGAAAGTTTTCGGTAGTACAATATGTGTTTTACCATGTAGTTAGAAGTTCGAAAGCACTCTCATGTATAACACATGTGACCTGAGATCTTATAAGAGGGACATTCAATAAGTAACGATACAAATTGATGTACAAATGGTTTTATAATTCAATACGAATATTTCAGGACTTGGAAGTTGGAATTCTTGTTATTACTTCTGATCAGCTATTTGATAAAATTGTTTAAACCTACCCTAACTTTAGTTAGGCCAAGATGTGAAGTACAATTGAGAATTGCACCGCGGAAGAACAACTTGCTGTGAGATTCATGCCAGGATGCCAAAAGTGAATGGGAATAATTGATTAAACCGTTGAAACATTTACACGTGGATGGAATGGTCTAAAAGTGGCCGCGAAAGTTTTGGCGGAAAAAATTTAAGACACAGCGATAAGCAGGTAAAGTGATGCTAACACTTTTTTGGGACTCACAAAGCACTATTTTCAAATACCAACAAACAATTATCAGCTAATATTACTGTAAGATGCTGGAAACCAAAGTAAAGCCATGCCATTTGAACTAAACGTCATGGACTTTTGAAAAAAGGTGGGAGATAACTCAAGAAACTATTCAAAAACTGGGCTGGGAATTCTTCCACCCCCCTCCTCTCTCTCTCTCTCTCTCTCTCTCTCTATATATATATATATATATATATATACACAGTCCAGACCTTGTCCCATCGGATTTCCATATGTTTGGTCTTCTTAAGGAGGCGCTACGTGGCATAATTGGCTATAACGAAAAAGCCAAGATTCGGGTGCAAAAGTTGCTCCGAGAGCTGCAAGATGTATTTTATGCCAATGGCGTAAGCAAGATAGAGGAATGATGGGGCAGGTATATAACTGTTGGGGGGGATTATGTTTAAAAGTTGAAAACAATTTGTACTTTGAATCAACTGGTTTAGAACTACAAGAGTTTGTCTCGCTACTTATCGAATGACCCTCGTACTTAGAAATCACACTAGAATGAGGGTTGTGTATCTTTAACTATGATGACAAAGTGGTTTGTGAGAGTTATGTAAACCTTATAACTTAACATGGTGTCAGGTGTGGGGTACATCCATTTCTTACTTCCAAAATTCGTTTGCATTTGATGTATAGCCATGGTCCTTAATGAATCCAAAGATACCTTTTGGTACGTGAAGACTTCTTCGTTTCCACAGTCAGGGCATTATAAAAATCACTAAACCATGTATATTTCCAAAATTCTTGATTATCTCCCGCTGAAATATCTCTGGATTGCTTCACCAAACCAGATGAACCTCAATAATCTATATCGTCAAAAAGGAGAGCTGAATATGCTCTCAAGAAACTTGAGGCCTGATCCAAATCCACTTGTGATAAAATCCCTGTTTCAAATCCACAGTGGAATAAACAGGACTACCAGCCGTACAAGTCCTTTCAATTTCAAACTGTCCACACCTGAGATATTTATCCAAGTCCAGAGGATTCAAGCACAATTTCTGTGAAGAGTCTAGATCCTCCACAATTACTATGTAAGTCATTCGCCCAATTAGTTGGCTCAGTCACCTTTGCACAACTCCTTGGTCTTCTAAATCATTCAATACTCCTATCCACTTTACAAACTACATAAAATTCTTAGACTTCTCTTTGACTCTAAACTTACCTGGGTTCCCCACCTAAAAAATCTCGTTGATAGATGTAAAAAATCCTAACATCTCTTAATGATTTTATGCAATGCAAAGTGGGGAGCAGACAGAAGTGTAATGCTGACATTCTATCGGGCATATACCAGGTCTCTTCTGGATTATGGGAGTGTAGCGTACACATCTGCCAAGCCCAGTACTCTTAAAATCCTAGACTCAATACAAAACACTGGTTTACGCATCGCAACAGGAGCCTTTAGATCCAGCCCATCTAATAGCCTCCATGCAGAATGTGGAGAATTACCATTGGAATACAGACGTATGCAGAATTGTTTGAAATACTGCCTTAAAACTAAATATTTAAATAGTAAGTGCGTCCCAAAATCTACTGACGAGGAATTGTTAAGAAAATACGAAATGCAACCATTCAGGCAACGCCCACTGCTGGTAAGATGTATGATTTATGCACAAGACACTGACCTACTACGAACACAACTCTTACCCAGACCTCCCGTAACATTCATACCATGGACTCTAAACAATTTGAAACTAGACCTAGGACTGACTAAATACAAAAACATCCGACCCGACATCTACACATTCATACAAACACATATTCAAGAAATACATTGACAAAAATAAAGACACAATGTTTATTTACACGGACGGATCCAAGACAGCTGAGGGCACAGGCGCAGCAGCTGTAATAGGTATAAACACTTTTCAGATGAAACTAACAAAAAGTACAAGTATTTATTCTGCTGAGCTGCACGCCATTCACCTTGCCCTGGAAAATGCACACCACATTCAACAACCAAAAATAACAATTTTTACGGACTCAGTCAGCTCAATACATGGACTACAAAACATGTACAACGGCAATCCCATCATTATGAACATACTAGAACAGATACACAGGACGAATAAAGAAATAACAATATATTGGCTCCCAGGACATGAGGACATAGGACAAAGCACTCAAGCTGACGTACTGGCTCGGACGGCTGCAAGACAAAACCAACTGGACATACACGGAGTTACATTACAAGATATGCAAACTGAAGCCAGAAGATTTGTTACAGAGAAGTGGGAACAAGCCTGGCACATGACGACGGATAACAAACTTCGAGAAATCGATATTTTGATATTTATTTATTAAGAGTTTCGCAACTTTTGGCGACTTGCTCTTTAACATACATTAAGATATTACAAAATACTTTTTGCACATTGTATATATAACAAGTCAGTACATTTTATGAGTATAGCTAGTACATTAGTGAGCTAATTAATAATAACAATAACATGTTTTATATAATATATTTCACAATAACAGTACGGTAATATAACAGATATTAAATAGATTGTGAAGAGGGGGAAAAAAGTGGGGGGGGGGGGGGGTAGAAGAGGTAAGATTATATTGGAGATAGGGTTTTATTTTTAAATGTAGGTTAATTAACTTAATTTCTTAAAAATGTAAATAATTTTATAAAGGCTATTTCGTTCATCATTTTAAATTAACTTTAGGAGGTAAATTGGAGATAAGGCTAGATTTTCGAATATAGGTTAATTATCTTTAAGTGAGTTAGTATGGTGTTAATATGTGGACTATTTTCGGCAAGTAAGTCGTGAGGAATTGTTAGGTTGTCTCGTAATCTGCAGCGAGTAAGTATGTGTTTAACTATTAATGTCTCGTTACAACATGCGCATACAGGTCTGTCTTGTCGTTCCATTAGATAGGAGTGCGTTAGTAAACTGTGTCCTAAGCGAAGTCTTGTAATAATAACTTGGTCTCGTCTTGTTAGGTTTTCTCTTGACCAGGTTCTTATTGTATTTTTTATTTCCCGTAGTTTGCTTTGAGAGTTAGTCCATTCTGTCTGCCAGTCGTTTACTGTCTTATTTTCAGCTAGTTTGCATAGGTCAGTTTCTGTCATTTTATTCAGGTCAGGTGTAGGTCTTTGAGTTGCAGTTTTCGCTAGTAAGTCTACTGTAGTGCTCTGTGAAATCCCTTCATGTCCAGGTAACCAAAACATAGTGATATGTCTGTTCTTTGTTTGTAGTTGGAATAATTGTGTAAAAATCTCTATGACAATAGGGTGTGTGCTGTAACTGTTTGTCATTGAGTGTAAGGAACTTAATGAGTCAGTGCATATTGTTATGTCGTTCCTGTCTGTATCTTCAATGTTTTTGAGTGCTAAAAGGATTGCGTGTAGTTCTGCTGTGTATAAAGTAGTGTGATCGGGTAATCTTATGTGATAGGATTCGTTTCTTGTGATGGCGGCAGCACCAGTCCCGTAGTTAGTTTTTGATCCGTCCGTAAATATGTAATGAGTGTTGTTATTTTGCCTGATGTTATTATATAATGGTATACAGCGACAAAACTATGACTTACCTTACAATATGACTGAATTACTCGGCGATGGAAGCAAATATATCGATGAGATATTGAACTACCTAAACAAGACAAACTTACTAACCACATTATAGCATACATTTAGAAAGGAAGAAGAGTGAAAACAACCCATAGAGATTTGTTTATATATACCATTATTATTTATATAAAAAATATACCATTGTTCATTTATATGTTATATGGGTGTGTGTGTGTATGCAGGTGTGTACATGTGTGCATGCATGTATGTATTTGTGTGTATATATATATACATATATACACGCACACATATATATATATATATATATATATATATATATATATTGTGGCAAAACAAAACTAGCAAAGTTAAATTAAATTCTAGCTAAGCCCCCCCCCCTTTTTTTTATATACATTCTATTATATCTTAATTAATGTATTTATTCTATTAAATCCTTATTAACGCTCTATTATATTATATCTTTATTTATCTTTCTCTATTATACGTTTATTAATGTTCTATGATAGTATATCTTTATTAAGGTATTTATTGTATTATATCTTAATCTGAACAGTATTATCCTATGTCTAGAAGCAGAATAAACTATATGAACATAGTGTAATGTATATTTGTATTATTTGATGTATATATATAATAATGATGATGTATATATTGTTGATGTTGATGTATATATATAAAAATGTGTTTGTATGCACATATGCAATAACCAAATTGTATCTATGTATACAAGCATGTAGATATGTATGTATGTATATATGTGTAATGTTTGTTCTGAGCAAGTCGCTATAGTTGCGAAAAGCTCATAAAATAAATATAAAGAAAAAAAAAATCATTCAACACACCACACAGCCTGTCCTTCAAACATTCCGAAATATTATATTTATTTAAGAGTTTCTCTATTCCCTTAAACAAAGCTTAATGCAAAAAAACAAAATTCTGTATCAAAGGCTTCTCTACAATTTACTCAATTTAAAGAAATTAATTTATGATTGACGTTTGAAGTGATCGAATTGGTGTGGACTCTACGTCAGCCACTACACAATTTATTTAACATGGGGCTTACACGCCAAGTTTACAAAGATAATTTACATCCTATCTCAAACCCCCCCCCCAAACAACTAAATCCTTATTAGAATTTCTTATCTGAATCCCAGAAGGGGCTATTTTCTAAAATATCCTTAACGGCAATATATTGACATCTGATCCTGTGTCTACATTATATTCACATTCAGTTTGCCCTATACCAATAAGATAACTGAACAACATATGTACTACTGTTCGGTAGTACGCACATATTGTAAGACCAAGCAATGGGGAGAAAACCGTATATTATTCTACTAGAAATTGAGTATGGTGTCTATTTCGTAGGCATACTGGTAAAATGTTATGGAAGTCCCTTTGTTGGCGAAACATTTGTTTCAATTAATCATTTGCTTAATTATGAGGGCCTCACATTAAGAAATTAGAGGAAAATCATCACTTCCGCTTTTACAAAGAGTAGAGATGAATTGAAACCTTTATTCCATGGGAATATCCTCTCCTATGAAGTTTTCTTCTGAACGGCATAGTTCTAGTAGATTGGAATAGAAGAAGCTGAGAAACTAATGAATGGGTATAAGTCAGAAGGGAGAAAGAAGGAAATCGAGTAATCCACTATAGGCGCGGTGACACCCCGGATCCTGATTTGGAGGAAGATATCGGCCGAGAGAAAGTCCAGTCCAATATAGGATAGCTCCTGAATCTCCTAGCCTTTACCTTCGGGATAGTCCCAATCTCGTGTAATATATAGTTTCGAAGAATAGTAATGTATATTAGTATTTTCTTATGTATTTGTTATATATAATAGACGTATTAAGTCTATCTTTTATTACGCAATACGAAAACTCAATCTGTATGAAAAGCGATATTGCTCACAGACAAGTACAAACATACCTAACCATCTGAAATCTTAGATACGGGACGTTAGTGAAAATTGCAATACGATGAGATACGTTCCAAGCGATGAGTACATACAATTACTAACTTGAAGGTAATTAGATATTTTCAAACATTTTTTTCTCTCGTTACATAATGAGGAGAATCTATTTCCTCCAATGGTAAATACCCTCAGGCTGAAAATCTAAGGAGAATCGAGACTTACGACGATTTTCTTTTATTTTTCGCTTTTTTTAGAAGTAGTATGTCAATAAACTTCATCAACTGTCGCTGGCAGTCATAAGACCTATCATAGGCTTTCCGAATTTTTTTTTTGTATTTGATTTAATGAAACTGCGATAAATCAATAAATAGATAATGATAGATCATTATTTTTGTAATTATGAGACATGAGTGTTAGTACTGGAGTAAGGGCACTGGTAAATTTGATAGATAGATATGGAGTTTGGCGCTCTACTACTAGGTTATTTCCGCCTTCCAATATATTGGTTCGAAAAGGTTTGGGTTCTTTTATAAATGTTTGATTTAGGTATTTAATTAAATTTCGAGACGTCTGTGAGTTAGCGGGATAGGTGTAGTTCTTTGCCTGTGTGTAATGCTGTTATAATTATGCTTTGTTTAGTTACAGATTATTAAAAATAATTAGTTACAGATTATATAATTTATTAGTTAAAGACCATTACAATCATTATCTTAAAATCCAATACGGCAATTATAATTTAAACCAAGACTATTATAATTTAAACTAAGACCATATAATTTAAACTAAGACTATGGCAATTATAATTTAAATTAAGAGAATTATAATAAAGTTTGACTAATTACAATCTTTTCGTAAACTTGATTAATGTAATATTCATGTCATTCTAATATATATATATATATATATATATATATATATATATATATATATATATATATAAATGGTAAATTTGAGTTAACAAATGATTGCCCAATAGATCAAAGTATTTTTAAAATCACGTTATTCATGGAGAAATGAAGAGTTACTGCTTAAATCTAATAAGTTTTTTAAATAATCTTTTTCCGTTTTGAAATGATTTTTTGATCGTTCAGTGAATATGTTTAAAAAATAAATAAAAGTGGCATTTCATCATGAATTTTCATATAAACCTCCTCTTCCTACACCACTACTAGGTTACACCAAACGCCCTTATCCAGCTATCCGATTCACCTGTTAATATTAGCCTGTTGAACAAGCAATCAATCAAGCAGATAGCAAATCGTTCTTGGAAATTTTATTATTCACTATTCTGCGTCAGGAGCCATTAAACCGATTTCCTCGTGGGCTTTTAATTGCGTCATTAACCCATTAAATACCATGATCCCCAATTGGAGATTATCAGTTGTATTCATTATTGATGTGGTAGAACTGACTATGAAGGTATCCTTGAGGAAAGATTATGTTTTTTGAAGCCTTTGTTCCAACACTTTTCATATAAAAGTGTTATTGTTGGGATTATGATAAATGAAAGACGAAAAAACCAAGGTATGTAGCACAAACCAAATATAGTGTTTTCCAATTGATTCCATAATAATTATGGAAAGACCTATACTCAAATCAGCCGTCATGCTGTTAGCACATATATTTAAGATTGTGAGATCGTTTTTAATTTTTGTCTACCAATTTAATGAATTGATTTATCCACGATTTTTTTAAGTACCCATTTGGGGATCATGGCACAATATGTTGTCTTTCCTTTTTAGAATGGCAGCTAAGCAATGTTGCACAATGGCCGAATTGGAGGAAGCATTGCAACTTTTTATTAAAATTTGATGATGATGATGCGGACTCAGCTATTGATATTGTGGAATTACCGCCTGATAATGTGGATATTGTTACTGACGAAGAAAATATAAATGAAAATGATTTGGAAACTTCAAATGTAACAGAAGTACCTCGACGCTTAGAAATGTCTAACCATATAGTACTTTTACCTTTTCAAAAAGTGAAGAGATTTTCTAGACAATATATAGGAAAAAACACAATATAGACCAAGCACACTGCATCGCTCAATATAATGAATATATGGGTGGTGTAGATAAAATGGACTGACTGGTCAATAAGTAGCGTGGGTATACGTGGTACTTCTCTATCTTTACAAACATATTAGACGTCACTGTTGTGAATGCTCACATTTTATATTGTCTTGCAAACGGCTAAATTCCTCTTTTGGAATTAAGAAGGAAAATTACCCTAGCTTGCCTGACGGTGCCATGTATTTTGAGGCCTCGCAACTCTGGAAAACCGTCACTTCCTAAGCAATCATCAAAAAGAGTTCCTGTTGAGGCGAGAAGACAAGGAGTACACTTCTTGGATAGGACTTATGAAGGACAACAAAGGAAATGTGCAGTTTGCAAAAAGAATATAAGGAGGCAATGCATGTAGAATGTATGAAAATGCGGCACACTTCTTAGAAAATAGTATTTTTACATTTCATGTTGTTAAAATTATGCCTACTAATGCTTTAAATATTTTACAATGATTTAAGTATGTGAATATTTTTATTAAATTTATTTTGAAATATATTTTTACATTTTTTTATAATGACACCCTTATGAGCCATGATCCCCAAATAGGACTTCATCAAAACTTACATGATTCATCCCATGTAAAGAATTATTTTTAAATATTCAGTAGTTTCAAGTAGTTTTAGAAACAATCCAATCAAATTATCAAAGAAAGGCAGGAAATAAAAATTCGGTACTTAATGGGTTAATACTAAAATATAATAAACCCACTCGTACAATTCAATTAGATAATTATTTATTTATTTATAACGCACTACCAACCTAGGCGATTTCTTCACATAATAAGTAAAAATGTAATTTAAAGCTGAGATAAGATTTCATATAGGGTCTTCAAAATATTTAAAAATGCTCCCCAAAATAAACTTAACTAAATTATTAAACACTTAATGTATTCAGAAAAAATGAACAATATAACAACAATAACTGAACTATTATTATACGATGGTGACCTAATTAATTACTATGTAATTTTTATGCGTCAGAATCTCATCAAATGAGTCTTGACCTTCTGCCACATAAGATTACAAAGCGAAACTTATATAATAACATTAGTTATTTATTATAAAATTAAAATGAGTATGAAATAATATATACTCAAAAGGTCTCCTATAACATAAAAAATGATTTTCGAGCAATTACTCCCTCCTTCCGTACGGAGGTGGAACCGCTAGAATTGCCAAGTAGAAAAGTTCACGTATCAGGCTCCATAGCTCAAAAAATACCGGTGGTTCAAATTTGTATATATGTATATGTGCATGTATGTATATGTATATATGTATGTATGTATATATATATATATATATATATATATATATATATATATATATATATATGTGTGTGTGTGTGTGTGTGTGTGTGTAATAACAATATTATTATATTAATAACGTTTTCTTCTAGTATAAATGTTTCCACCAATTAAGTAAAAAGTGAACTGGGTATATAGCGCTTATTCCTACATGAGTAAAGTCGGCCTCGATAGCCGTTTGGACGAAGTTTTTTTTTTTTTTAATTTAACCTTGATGAAAAAATTCGCTGCTCCTTCACTGATGTTTAGAGAAGATGACAACCTATAGATAGCCCGGTGCTACTTACCTAGGTGCATGTGCGCGTTACAAAAATTAAAAAATAACAGGAACTATGATAAATTGCAGTAGTACATGATAATACGAAAATAATTATCCGTTAAATTAAAAGTACGACTAATAAAATCATTAGAAATATTAACTAAAACTTCAAATAAATTATGTTTAAAATACCAAAGTTTATATTTCGGGAGAGAGAGAAAGGGGAAAAAAAGAGATGACAGCTGTACATTCCTCTTTAGATTGCTTTGGCACGTTCTACAAGTTGTCCCAGAGCAAAATCATGAAAACGTGATCTGGACACAATAATGAAAAAAAAAAATAGTCTTCATGGTGTTGTCTCTTGATAATGCCTATATTATAAACTAACAATACTGCTTAAATTTGTCAGGAAGCAATTGAACGATAATGTCTTAAATTGGCAGTAACTGATTATTATTAATTACTTGAAAACATATAATGTATGCGTTTTCAAATGCCTAATATGGAAGGTTCAGTTAGAACATTCAAGAATACATGGGTGTATATAAGGGGGAGGGGTGGTAGAGGGGCTGGAGCCCTTCAAAATCGATAAAAATGTGTCATAAAAACCTTAAAAATAAATCATCACTTAGATCAGAAAAAATAATTATTTTTGTAAGTAAGCGTTTTAATTGGCTAGCTATTTCAAGTTCTAGGTTTTTAGTATTCCACACACCCCAAATGCTCTCAGCCCCCCATAATTATTTTCTATACTCGTCCATGCAAGAAAAGACCTAAAGTAGGGCGTAGTTTTGAGTGGTCCACGATGTATCAATTTCTTTAGGGGTCAAATCAAAACTTTCTTGTCTGAATTTTGCACAGTAACCAGAATTTGTTTTCATTTCAAGAACTTCAGAAAAACAAGAGGCGATATACTCCGCACTCTTGATAATCATGTTGATATACTTTGAATTAATCTTCATACACTAATTGAAAATATTTTGAAATATATTTGATATATATTGTAATGTTTCATTTGTTGCATAGAAGAACTTGGTTAATACGCTTCCCGAATATTCAAACTGGTGCCAAAAAATTCTCACTGCCACGTCGGTGAACCAAGATAGGGGTGGCAATACACATCCCCAAAAAAACATAAATGTGAAATAGAGGCCAAGTTCCTGCCACCACAAAGAAACACTCCCTTCCTCAAAAATATCCCCTCCTAAAACCCCCCAAAAACGCCTTACCATTCTACACTCCAAAAAAGTAGTATGGGTTGGTGTATTAATTCAACCAAAAATATTTGCCAATACAAGAGATGATACAAGAAAGAAATGGCCAAGTTCATTACTTGGAAGACCTCATAGTTACTTACTAAGAACAGTAAAGACACTTCAACTGACCTTTAAAAACAACAATAAAAATACTTATATCCAGTTACTAAAATATCACTTTCCTCAACCAGGTATATTCTTAAACTTGGCAATGTTTAGTTTTTATCTAAAGATAATTTCGGCACAAAAAAAACATTGCCAAGTTTAAGAATATACCTGGTTGAGGAAAGTGATATTTTAGTAACTGGATATAAGTATTTTTATGGTTGTTTTTAAAGGTCAGTTGAAGTGTCTTTACTGTTCTTAGTAAGTAACTATGAGGTCTTCCAAGTAATGAACTTGGCCATTTCTTTCTTGTATCATCTCTTGTATTGGCAAATATTTTTGGTTGAATTAATACACCAACCCATACTACTTTTTTGGAGTGTAGAATGGTAAGGCGTTTTTGGGGGGTTTTAGGAGGGGATATTTTTGAGGAAGGGAGTGTTTCTTTGTGGTGGCAGGAACTTGGCCTCTATTTCACATTTATGTTTTTTTGGGGATCTCATTGCTTTTTTCTAAGTATTAAATAGAATTTAGTTGCCGCATACCTACTGGCTTTTGTACTTCATATAAAACCAGGGTCTTTGGATTCTGCATAAGGTTCTCCATACTGCTTGATATTTGATACCAATAATCAACCTACATACATCCAATCACTAGACTAGAAAAGTTAGAAGCTCTTCCAAATGACATTACTTTAGAGGACAAATTGATTGCTCTCTTTACTAAACTATTACACAGTAAAACACAGGAACCTTATCCCGAGGATAAAGATCACAATAGGGAAAGTGTAGAAGGCCTTCAAGAAAAATATAAGAACAAAAATGACTCGACTTTGAAAAACTTAGTATCTGTTTTGAAGTATATTATGCAGTGAACCCCTACGACTTTATTTACTACATTTAAGCAAGAAGTCAGAACTGTTTTTAAGATGCGTCGAAATGTTTTTTAAAACATCAAATATAGGTTCTCCTTACCAAGACGATTCATTTGATACCCCACATGATGGGTTTCAGAAGGAATGATGGCATTTCGATGGAGCAAGAAGTAGAAAACGTCATAGGTAATATGACACTCCCGTATCAAGACCTACCTGCGTGCCAAGTTTGGTCAAAATAGGCCAAACGGTGTGAATTGGTATAAGGAACAAACATACAGACAGACAGCTGAAAGACCTTTTTTACCTAGCCTAGTGCATTCCCCGGACCAAGGCCTACCTGTGTGCCAAGTTTGGTCAAAATCGGTCAAATGGTGTGAATTTGTGTACGGAACAAACATGCAGACAGACAGCTGATAGACGATTTTGACTAGCCTATGGCACTACCCGGATAAAGACCGACATGTGTGTCAAATTTTGTCAAAACCGGTCAAACGGTGTGTATTTGTATAAGGAACAAACAGACAAACAGACAGCTGATAGACAATTTTTCCTAGCCTATGATTCTCCCCGTATCAAGACCCATCTGTGTCCCAAGTTTGGTCAAAATCGGTCAAACGGTACGGATTTGTAAGAGGAACAAACATACAGACAGACAGCTGGTATAAGATTTTTACCGAGCCTGTATGCGTCTCTATTTGTTTCTTAAAACATCAAATATAGGTTCTTCATACCGAGACAATTCATTTGATACTCCACATCATGGGTTTCGGACGGAATGACGGGTTTCCGATGGAAGTACAAAACTGGCACGCCCCCGCCCCGGAAGCGGAATCAAACACAACTTTTCGCGATTTTTCGATTTTTTCCTTTAATAACACCTTCATATCTATCTTCATGCAAAATTTCAAGTCTCTAGCATCATGGGAAGTGCCTAATAATTTTGATGAGTCAGTGAGTGAGTGAGTGAGTCCTATAAATCCCGATTTTCGATCGCTTATATCTCAGAAACTATTCGATGTAGAATTATGAAAATTTCCAGTTTTACTCACATCCAGTAGTTTAATACCTGTGTAAAATTTCATAAATTTATCTTCACCTGGTTGAAAGTTATGAGAGGGTAAAAATCGGCTCTAAGACCGCCTGTAATATACACACAGTATGCTTAGGCCGGAACTTGGCCTGGCGCACTACCGTGCGCCTAGATACCCCTTTCTTATAAGCGGTTAACTCAGAAACGAGTTGAAATCTCGTAAATAGCCTACGAGATGTCAAGAAACTCACATCTTTATAAGTTGGAAACGATCAAGGCTGTGAGTTTAATGACTTCTTTACGTTATGCAATAGTTATAGGAGATAATCATTGCGTACTTAACTCATATTGCCCATTTTTCGAATTATTGTAAATGAAAGACACTCCAAAAATAATTCAAGGGATTCTTGGGGTCTCCCGTGGTCTAGTGGCTAGCGCCATAGATTCATAAGCGGGAGATGGTCGGTTCAATCCCCACCGGCGACAGGAATTTTCTCATCCCACGGCTCGTTGGGAAAATTCCTTGCTGCACCCTGGATGTCGGCGCTAATTGCCCAGATTTGTCGAAGCGCCGTAAATGAAAAAAAAAGAAAGAAAAAAAAGGGATTCTTTGAAGATGCCTTCAAGTAACTAGACCAAAATATCTAATTTTCTCTATTTATATAGATATCATTTAAAGAAAGTGATTTCAATTGATACCACATGACAAATACCTAAAAACGGTATACCTGAAAGCCCACAAACGCAACAATGCTGCATTTTTTCTCCAGTAAATATTGTATCCAAGGCGGTGGATTATTGTAATCAACGAACTTTCTTGATTATTTTTAGCAGCCTGCTTACCAAGGATATTTATGTTAAGCCACATACGAGTGCATAGGTCCTTAGACTCATGGGTAGTAAAATACAGGCGAAGAAGCATCAACTTTCGTCCGGATTGTCTTATCAGGTCAACATGATATGGAAGTTTTCCTCCCTACAAGATGAAGGAACTAATTGGCGTGAGTCCTGCGACGTGTACCCTCCGGGTGTGGGTAGCTTCAGGTTGTAGGTGGGCGAGTGTTGTTGTTGAGGAAGGGGTGAGTGTAGGAGTCCGTTAAAGCTAAGGAGGCTGTGGGATTGAGGGTTGCTTTAGGCGGTCACTCTCAAAAAACTTCCTTCTTCCTCAAAAGGAAACCCTGTTTTTGTAGCCCTATTCGCAGAAGGTCTTTATATAGAATAATACATTAAATATGAATTGGAAAACGTTTAAATATACCTGCTCTGCTAGAGCTTTCCTTATTCAGAAATATATATTTTTTTTCGCAAAATGATTGGACGTTTTGAGAAATGTCTACCAATATTCATCCTTCCTGTTAACCAGGCACAGAACATTATCCAGGCATAAAATTAGATACTGCTGACTGACTCACGATTATCTCATACAAAAGAATGGCAGACAAAGATGCAACGGGTACTTGCATCTATTTTATTTTTATTTTTTAATATTTGCATTATTATTATTAAGCGTACCTGAACAAATAAATAAACACATATCAATAAATACAGAGCATCGGTTAACATGCCAGCATTAACATGAACGTGGTACTTTCAACGTTCCCATTACAAAGGCAAGGATGAGTTCATTAATTAACAAAATCCGTTTAACTGAGTTATTAGTTATCTGTACCGGAGGTAATTTTTGCTTCCTAGGAATGAAGCACTGTAAACCTTGCGCTCATCTAAAGATGAAAATGTGTTTTAGGTATTAACATGCATTTGTTGAACCCGACATAATTTAAAGCTCAACATTTGCATTTTATCCTGGAAGTGTTCAGCTTTATGCCCTAATGCACTGGCTTATCTCTTTTTCACAACATATCTTTCACATTTTTTGCTTACTATGTATGTACTTTCTCTACAATACAGGAAAAAGTACGACCGCTATGTACTAATTAATAATTTATTTTCCGATTTAACCTTTATTCCTAATGTAGGTTTAACAGGAATCAAGAAACTAAATTATTAATAAGTGTTGGCTAGACTTAACGTGGAACACCAGGCACTGAACATAGGGGAAAGATGCAAAAAAATGTTTCCCAAAAATAAAGTTTCATTCAGATTTACATTTCAAATTTTTATAGTTCACGGTTATGGAAAATTGGCTCTCCTAAAGAAATACAAATATGTGACATAGTGTCCTTTACCTCTGAGGTACAGATATTTAAAAAACTAAACTTTCTATATTTATTTTATCGTTTCGTTTAGCTACATTCTTGAAAAATGTGTCTTCAACGAGGCACCTTGATGGGGAATGAACTAGTACTAACAAATTCTTGGAATTTATTCGAATTAAGTGAGGAACTCCGTTCAGTCATAATTTTTACTCTCTGTGAAGGTAATACTAAATACATTTTACCCAATTTACTCTACAAATTAAAGAGTGAGAGGGTAAAATCTTCCTTTTTAAGGCGCTATTTAATTAGATAATGGGATACTTAAGTAATTCAAATATTATTTCTTCTCATTCACTCGCTGAAAGAAATTAACTTCAAATCAAACGAACTGAATCATACAGTTTGCGATCTTCTAGCACTTTTCTTTCATTTCAATACCAATACTGCTTATAAAGAATCTCAGAGAAAAAGCTTCTTAATGTTTCATCTCAGTCCAAAAACAGGAAACAATAGTGATAGAAATTAAAATGAGAAAATTAAGTCATCGTGTATATTCTTCCTACTATATTTGTTTTCGAAGGCGGAGATCCTAGGGGTTAAGATAATTACTAAAAACATTTTTGTATTGTATAGTGACCCAATCTTCTTCAATACAATATATTTCAGGCGGAAGGTCAATAAAAGAGAGTTAACACAGTAAATTCATTTATTTGTTCTTGCTCTACATGTTTCACACCCTTGGTGCCTCTTTAGGAGCCAAAAACTCAATAAACTAAAACTTACAGCCTAATTGTATTAAGGCGAACCTTCCTGTACAATGGCCACGTACAATTATTACCTATGAGTAGGTAATAGTAACCTCATATTGGACGTGGCCATTGTACAGGAAGGTTCACCTTAATACAATTAGGCTGTAAGTTTTAGTTTATTGAGTTTTCGGCTCCTGAAGAGGCACCAGAGGTGTGAAACATGTAGATCAAGAAATAATAAATGAATTGACTGTGTTAATTCTCTATTATTGACCTTCCGCCTGAAAAATATTGGATTAAAAACATTTTTAATTAATAAATGTTAATAATAAAATACGTTGTTATTGACAACGTTTCCGCTTGAATTTCAAGCCTTCGTCAGGGCTATGAGGACTGGAACGTGACTCATATCATCTTACAAATTAGAAATTCTACGTTAATGATATTCGAAGAAAAACAATATGTGGCAGAACTGTATTCTTTTGATGGTTGTGCTCAACCGTCGAAGGTCAAGATCACCATAAGAGAGGAAGGAATATCTTCGAACACTATGTCTGAAAATTGCACACATACTTCTTAAAGTGGATGGAAAATCAATAATCAAATCAACGGAGAAACAATAAAACAATGCTTTCCACCCACGCCAATGAAAGGGCACCAACTTAACCCGGCATCGCCGAGCTGCTGTCCTTGTTAAAATTTTACTCTTTTTCTGAAACAAATGTGAACACAAGCAGTGATCAAATTTAAGACTGGAATAATATATTTCTCCAAGACGCCTCAGGAAATTAGTCTTTTTGTAATATTACGCCATTGCTAGACACGTAAGCGTCTAAGTATTTTAAGCGTTAAATACTCTTACGTATCCTTCTATTTGACAAGAGCAATCACTCAGTTTAACCGTTACGTCATTCACTTCCCACATTATGTGGAATAACGGCGGAGCTGATATCAAAATATGGCTAGTTTCTAATGCAAAAGCATTATAATAAAATATTATTCAAGTTATGACGTCACACAAGGCATTTCTATGTAAAAATTTCAAATGTAACACTTTAAAAAGTGTGCACTATAATTAATAAAGATTCCTGCTAGATCCATGAAGTGAAATTAACGAATTCCTCAACACAATACAATCGTTACCGCCGATATTTCTAAACTAACAAGAAAACATAAACAAGTGTCCGGAGCCGATTTTTATGAAACTGTGTATATTTATTAAACACTTCTAACATACAGAGAATACAGGCATTCCAATCCAAAGTCCTCCGCAAAATAGTTAATGCTCCTTTCTATGTTTCCAATAAAACCCTTCATAGTGACCTCAACATCCCTTTCGTTCAAGAACTGGCAAAATCCCGCTTCCTAACGTTTCATTCCAAACTGTCCTTCCATCCCAATCCTAGAGCACAAACACTTTCCTCCCAAACTCACCCCAAAAATCCGCCTAGAAGGCTCAAGAGACATTGGCCTCGTGATCAATTAACTGAATAGGGACAAAACATTATTCTAAGTAGGAAGTGCCAGTATTGATTGGCTCCTTCCAAAAGTGTTATTATTATTGTGTTATTATTTTTATTATTATTTCCTATTCATTGTTTTTGTTTGTTTTGTTTTTTATGTACTTTTTCTTTCTTTTTTTTATTTTATTTTTATTTTTTTTATTTTATTTTTTATTTATTTGCTTATTTGTTTTTTATTTATTTTGTATTTCAACTCAATTCTGTATATAATTATTATTTTTATCTGAGAGCAAACTTAACTAATGTACTCTCCAAATGTACAGATGTTAAATAAACGTATTACTAAAAAAAAAAAAAAAATTATTAAACACGTAAAGCAAATCCATACGTATCTTTTTTATACCCAATCGCACGTTTAAGATGTGAAACCACCCTTCCAAAGTACACGTCAAATATTCTGACAAGGGGAGTATACAGTTGTGGGGTCACCGATTTGGTACATTTTTTTTTCCTGGTGATTCTACATAGAAAAATAGTCTATATCGAGTTTAGAAAATGATATCGACATGATTCTTTCAATAATTCATTTGTTTTAGAGAGTGTGTGTGTGGGTGTATAAAGTAGATAAGTTTACTTGTCCATTATATGTTAACAAAAAATTAGTTGCTAAAGTTTTTCGCGAGATGCTGAGTAAATTGTCAGAAGGAGGTTCAGTAATTACAGGTGAGGAAGGAATGGTATGGAAAACAAATTGGATTTAATCATTTAAAACACTTGTTTTGAATGACACGGTGGACTGTGAACTTTGCTACATTACAAAAATCATACATGTCTTTGTAATAATCAAAATGAGTTTAATTTTAGAAACCAAAGGTCTCTTGAGTAATATTGCGCAGAATTTAATAAATAATATCTTTTAAATGTTTGGCCAAAAATGTGGGATAATTTTAGATTTCGGGCATATACATCAAAACACTTACAATATCTTGATATTTGACAGGATTTATTTTCTTTTTGGCTTCGCGTAAAAGAATCTAGCCACAGGCGAGGTTTCCACGTCCCTTTTGTAAGGCAGTTCCCATAACAAGATGTCCAAGATCAAAGTGAAGGTATGTAAGGTCTGACTCTCACACAAACCTTAGGACCCTTGTCATGTAATGCCTTCTTCACCTTAGTAATTGCCATTAGTGCACGTCCCTTTCACTTATCTGGCTTACTGGCAAGTACTTATTACACTTTGGTGGACAAGTAGCGTTCAGTACGGTCCGTTCAGTAATTAAAACAAACGTCCATCTTGTCATTATCTCTAAGCTGGCTTAGTGACAAGTTCTCCTTCACAAGTAATGTGCAAGTCCAATCCGTCCAATATCTAGGTTAACACTTTACAGTTGTCGGGCTGTTTACACGAGGTACCCATGGATAACTGCATAGTAGAATTGTGACGGGGAGCTTACTTGTCGCTTAGTAAATAGAAGCCATTCGTATTTAGGCTTCACCTACATTGGACCCGTATTTTTCCCGATCCGAGATCGTTTGACTGGCAACGGCCAACAGCGACCAACTTGAGTGCCTACATTGGTTCCGACCAGATCCGATCCGATCTAGTCACAGCTCGGCAGTAATGGACTCGTAGTTAGTGAAAATTATTATTATTATTTTGAGAAATACCTCCTAATAAGCAAAGAAACCTTCAATTACCTTGTTGGAGGTAAAAAGGATGAGTTAAGAGGCCAATCAATCTTCCGGAAGTATATCAGTCCCGAAAATTAAATCTTAGTGCAACAGTTAATTTTTAACTGTTGCACTACGATAAGAGAAGCATTAGTGCTCATATTTTCACATTATTTATAAGAAAGGTAGCTAGAAGGTTATAAACATTGGAAGGCTATAAACATCTTTCCACGTAATTTAATAAAGAAGGGAAACAAAAAACAACATTGTGAATTGACGAAGTTGTTCTAAATTTTATTAGCTTTCATTTAAAAAAAAAAAAAAAAAAAAAATGCATTGAAATCGGTTAAGGTGTATAGAGACTGGAGACGTTTTTGAAAAACAATATTTGATCCAGAAACAAACAAGTTTGAACGGCCGAGAATCGGTCTTCATCGGCTCGGATCGCGTCGGGTCGGGACCAATGTAGGCACCTCCATTGAGATGCATGTGTTTGTTTTTCATCCGACAGTCGGTGGCTATCGGATCGGATCGGGACCAATGTAGATTCACCCTTACTTGTACTTCCGGCGTTTACAAATAACCACTAAAAAAGAATCTGCTTACAAGTAGGTACAAATGATAATCAAGTAAGCGTTCTTTTAGCTATTTTATTTAGAACCAGTCATTACTAATATTTGTTTCGCATATATTAAATTTGTAGATTAGTTCACAATTGCGTTCTTATATAATTAAGTTAATAATCTATTCTTTGTACGCAGTGCATCAATTAAGAATTACATAAATAAAAATCAATTATGACGTCTATAAATATATTCGCAAAGGAATGAAAACCAGATATAAAATGATTCCTTGGTGAATATAAATGTTTTTTACACATGTTAGAAAGGACTCCAGTCAAAGGTGTTTGGTGGTTAATTAGGGGTTAGAGATGTCAAGAAGGGAACAATTGTTTACCACAAATGATGACCTTTGTAAAAGGCTTTTACAAAGGTCATCATTTGTGATTACCTTTGTAAGGTTTGTGTGCTTTTACTAAAAGCACACAAACCCTACAATATATTTGTTCGTAAAAAATAATTTGTCTTATAAATATGCTTCAAAAACCTCCTTGTTTTGAGAGGTCATTATTATATTTGAATCTGATGTAATGAACAACAATATGTATATATTGGTAAGCATGCTATGTGACCATATGGGGGGATGAACCAAACCTAATTAATCCGAGACCAAACGTTACTAAACCCTCAACCAATAACCACTCTCACCCCTGTCCAACTATTGACTTCCCAAGACTCATGGTCCAGGATCTCCGTGAGTGTTAATATTAAATATACTTATAGTGCATGTTCTATTCCATAACACCTTCATAGTTCTGTTTCCCTTTTGTATGTTTTTCGCAATACTTATCAAAATAATTTATAGCAATAAAGAATGAACTTGCCAAGATGTTAAGACCAGGACGTAATTTGGGTATCTAAGAAGAAAATACCATTCTAAAGTATTCTTCAATAGAATATGAAACCGCCAAAAATTTATTACATTTAATATTTCTATTATCTCATTGAAAATGAATTACTTAGGCCCATTTCAACCACATTTGAGCGCCATTGTGACGCTAATCAAAGCTGATTTTGAGGGCCTTGACTTGATTTATGTACTACCTTATTACCAAATGTATTTCTAATATCCTCATCTTTGCGCGCATTCATAATACAAATGGAGACTCTAATGAAAAACGAGATTTTAGCTCAACATAATTTGTGTGCCAATTGCACTGATAAGCTCTGAAAGTCTGGTTGAACATTTTGCAATCATAAAGATCATTTTTAATAATTTAGTAGTTTTTTATTTTTTATTTTATTTTTTTTTAAAGGGATTATCGAGATTCCATTCCCTTGTACGAAATCTTTACACAACATAAGTACACAAAAAATCTTTTATAGTTAAGCTAGAAAGTTAAAATTGTGAAAACTAAAAGTCCGTCATGCAGGAGCTGCATAACTAAGCACATTCCTCAGAATTGGGTTGTGTCGAGTGCATTCCTGAATAATATGCTTAAAATAACCAATATAGATAAATAAAATAAAAACATAAATTGTTCTGCTCTTTTGCTTTTATGAGCAGCTGTTTCAATTATTAATTTTGTAATTCATTTTCTTCCAGAGTTTTGTTTACGCGTTACTACACTACGTAATAAATACACAAAGCTTCACAAATTCATCTATTGATTTTGATGAGTTTCGCGAACCTACGTTTGGCGGGAGAATTCAAGTCAAACATAGTACAAAGTAACCCCCTCCCTTCCAATAGCCCGATTTAGTTCATTTTCACAAAACGTCTTTCTTATTAGATAGCCAGGACGTATACAGAGTTTCGTAACAATACAACAGAAATTACGACCGGTATAAGGAAATTAGTAATTTATGTCCGGAGAAAACCCCCTCTTCTAGTCAACCGATTTAGTTTATTTTTACCAAGAATTTTTCTCTTCAGTTGACCACAACAAATACCGAGTTTCGTTGAAATATAACAAAAATTATGTCAGGTATTGACAAATAACAACTTTGGCTCCGGAGTAACCCCCCCCCCCCTCCGGATTGACCGATTTTGTTAGTTAACGAACTCGTTCAGTCGTTTGATGGGGGAATGCTACATACCAAGTTTCGTGGCGAAAAAACAAAACTCTGGCCTGCATCGTGTTAACGGACACATATATAACTCTCTCTCTCTCTCTCTCTCTCTCTCTCTATATATATATATATATATATATATATATATATATATATATATATAAATCTTAACTGGGGTTATTTTCGGTGTCTACTAGGTAGGATCGATAAAGATTCGAAGAAATCTCTCAAAAATTCCGTCATGAGTGCAACCTCAATAGCTACTTTCTTTCGGAGGAAAATGCTAAAAGCTTCAATATATATAAATAATAATTTACCAGATGTTCTATAAGATCTCATAAATAAAAGAGAAAACAGTATGGTCTGACAAAACATCAGGACTGTCATAATATGAGGTGATCTTTGGCAAGAGAAAAAGTAATAAATCATAGAAAGGGCTAGATAAAGAGATCATTTAGCTATCAAAATCGACCTCATTATCAATTAAATATTCATGATTTTTTTCCCTCATGTCATCAGTGACATCAATCAGAGAAGAAAGGGAGAGTTTTGGATATAAACAATCTTTGGAAATATTCCAGACTCGATCGAATAATTATTAAATTAAGGTATGGTGTTAGAATTAATTGGAAATGCTAGTCAGAATGATAAATAATTCAGATAGTAAAAAGGTTGATAGTAACAGATTCAGGTACTGGAATAGTTAATAGTGAAGATAGTAAATAATAATTTATTCAGTGAATGTTCTAAACAGTAAGCAATAATTGTATAAAAAGAAACAAAATTAACTTAAAAGGGATAATATCATAATTATTGTATAATAATAATTTATGTTAATTATTCAGTTATAATAATAAATGCTTGAAGTTATTTAAGTTTATATTCGAAATATTTCAATCAGTTAGTGTAATTCATATTTTTTTTTATTTATTTTTTTTTTTTTTTTGCGTGTCAGGGTACTTAGCCATTAACGCCAGTAATGTGGGGGATATTTATGAATATCCCCACTTAAATTCATTCTCCTGATTCAATTTTATGGAGCTTATTAAGCAGTAGTAATTAGTTCCATAATTAAACATATTCCACAATTAATTAAACGTATAAAATAATTATGATTTTATATGTTCAATTAATTGTTTTTATAAAGAGAAAAATGAGATGAACTAAAGCAATAAAACTAAGCAACATTAAATTTAGACTATAATAATATTAAATAGTCTGATTTTTGTGAAGGAACTGGACGTATTTCATTATAATAAAAATCTTCCTTCTCTGCCAGCAACCTCAAACTACTTTTGATACAGAAAACATACAAATAAAATTAAAACTATTATTTCCAGTGGTTTATTTATAACCCCTGTAGAAGTTCTAATTAAAAAAGCTAGCTTGGAAATCAAAATACACCACTGCTAGAGGATAACTGCAGTCTTATTAAACTAATTGCTGTTATCTTATTAAGCAATAGCTCAGCTATTGAATTGATATGACAATATTGGTAGGTACATATATTCCTGATTAGGGTGGAAATTACCAATGACAGGGTTAGAGGTAGTTCCTTGCTAATTCTCAAGGAAACTACTGATGTTCCCTGTATTTAGTTATTAAATAATTACCCCATTGGCCTACCCTGTAATTAATGCAATCATGGTATTTGAGCTGATACCAACTTATTCTCCCCCATTCAAATTTCAGCACATGCACATGTCTCAGTTAGGTCTATCCAGTCAAATTTAACACCGATGATATACATATATATTTGTGTTCGTCTTTAGTAATATTATTCAATAAATTCCCTCAATGCCCCTTCATAGTTGATACCTTTAATGAAAACAATGATTAATATTGAATTTGAATAATATTGTATGTTATTGTGAATTGCTTTCGCAGCGGCCTCACAATTGTATTAATAAATAAATTAAAAAATGTGTTTTCTAGCTCAATTTAAATTTTTATCAATTAGAATGTGGATGTAAACAATTTTAATCCAACGATTTGAAAAGTTAAATTTTTTTAAATTGTTTTTTTTTTGTTATTATTAGTCCATTTGAGGCGAAAAATGTTGATTGAATGAGAAATGTATAAGCTGGAAGTCTTATACAGTGCAAGATATATGGTAATATGGTCAAATGAAATTCTTCCCCACTTTACGACGCGGCTATTGAAATATTTAAAATTCACAAGTACAATTTAATTCCTCGCCCTAGTGCATATATGATCGAATTATTCTTTTTACTAATAACATAAAAGTTCGTGGATTACGGAAGCAGCAATTTTTAGCTCTTTTAATTCAATACATTTGTAATCAAAATTATATGAACATACCATAGAATGTGGTTATACAGTATCCACAGTTTAAACAACTCAGTAAGCATGTGCAGTTAATTAAAACGACGGAATGATTGACTATAATTATAAGTGCAAATAATTAATATTCAAAAACATAAAAAAAAAATTATTAAAATTTAATATAAATAATATGTCACAATGGTACTTTTTATGGTCACATATTATTATATGTAATTTTTGCCAATTATTTATTAAAATTGTTTAGTCTATAATTCAAGAGTTAGATAAAATTACGCATACAAATATTAGTACACCCCAGAGGAACACTTCTTTTTTTGTTTTGCGAAATTAGACCTAAAAAATCTTGTTTCCCTACACGGTTAGATACGCGGCCATCAAGCTGAATTGGAACTAAATTCCAGTTCAAAGTTTCCAGGCTCGGGCTTCGGAGCTCGGGTTTCCGTTAGAGAGCCTGCAACGAGCCAGAAACTCTCCCCCACGACCTGGGCGTCTGTCAGAAATCAGAACGTCTGTGAATAAGTCGACATCATAAGGTGCGAAACTATGTTGCAGATTTATTCAGGAAGCCGAAGATGGTTCCACAAGAAGGACAGACGTTGTGGTCATAAATCCACAGGCATCCACTGGAATTATCTTGGAACCAACTTTATGATGGTAGACGAGAATCAGTCCTTACCAGTTGACAAAGAAAAGAAATCCATTTATAAAATGTGTATTTCCTGTGTCCGTCAAAATTATAAAAATTAAAATTGCGAGATAATTTTCTCTTTGGTGCAAGAGTTTCCTTCATTAATCCAAAATGATCAAAAATGGGAGCATTAAACGCGACTTCAAATCACTGGCACGGTATATCTTAAAGGACTCAATAAGGGTTGTGAAGCACTATCTATACGGTTGAAGGAAGAAATGAGAAAAAATAAAATGCAGAATATCATCGAGAAAATAATAAATAAAATGAATGTTTCGGACATTCAACAACCTCACAATGACTTGAAATGCCTACGACAATTACCAAATCTAACATTTATACATTTTTTGTTAGGTTTGTAAAAGACAAAAAAAAAAAAAATCATCAACACACACAAAACACATTGGTACTTTTCATACATACCTCGAAAGCCTTTGCTAAAGAGTGATAATTGGAAGTTGATCGATTGAAAGCCTTATAAAGTTCCATGAAGGAAGATAGTGTTGGTTTCGTACCATCGATGGCGATAGTTGAGCTTTTTTTTTTTTTTTATATATATTTTAAATTGTTTTTCAACAAGTTATAAATCTTGTTAATAAACATTTTCTATCCAGAGTGTTTTCATTTATTGTAGCGTTAACAATAAGTCATCCTAAAGTAAAATTCCACTTCCGTCCAGGGGAAAGGAATAGCGAAACTTAAAACCCGCCTCTTACAAGGAGGTTTCCTTTTCCGACTCCTTAGAATTGTAATGCAAATGCCAGGAATCATAACCCCCACACAATTCTACGCTATACATTACGATTTTAGTGTAAGTATAAACTATACATACATTGTACATATATTTTCCAACCTTGCTCCAAGATGCTTAGTTATTTAGAAAGCCTAATTTTATATAGTTGATTTAAACAGCTTATGAGCTTGTGCCAAATTTTAAATAAAACAAAAGCAAAAACGTATTGGATGCAGTCCCAAATAAACCGTGTTATTGACTGACTATCTGATTTTGTACCAATTTTGAAAACCAAAGCTCAATCATCAAAGAACTAATTAGAGCTGGTAGAAATAACAGTATTAGAGAACACACCTCGAGCATTGGTGATCTTGTAATTTTTTGCCGAAAACACAATTAAAACAAAGAAACAACATATCGTCGTGGCAACCGCAATACGTCTTATGTCAAATAAGACATAATAATATCAAAGTTTTCAGGAGCGACAAAAACCGTTCCAACATGTCATTTTGCTTTGCTTCCAATTTATTCCTTGAACATTATTTATTTTACCAAGGAATGATAATTTCTTTTTCGAACTTAGTCTCTCATCTGATTTATGTTGACATACGACCTTTTGTATAAAAATTGTTTTCATTTGTCTTTGACAAACGACTTTTTCTCTGTTGTTCAAAAAATAAATGGTATCCCTAGATGTTTTACACCTTTTTGATACCTCTTCAGGGGAAAAAGTTACATATATAAAACATACAGCATCAACCTAAGGAGGATAACCTTCCACCAGTACGGCCACGTCTAGACGTTGGTCATAGTGGTACAATACGACATATTGCGGTTTCCACGACGATATGTCATAAATGCCAAATCGTCAAGAAATGTGATATTTCCCGCATTCCAAGGTCCTCAGGTGTAGGTGGACTAGAGAGAGCGCTGCTACAGGCACATACTAATGGGACACTTCCCAAGCCTTCCTGGGATTGCCTCCCAGTCCTATAGCTCTAATCCTGTATTTTGCATAATTACTTTATCCTCCCTGGGGTCCTCATCCCATTTCCTCAGTCTAAGCTCTACTTTACCCCATTCGTGGATCTCTTACCTCATTATCCCCATCAATGATTTACTCACTTCCGATAACATTTCCAATAGCCCACATTATCAGGCATCCTTCAAAGTGACAATAAATTGAAACTTGGAATTTTTAAGTAATAAAATAACATTTGTTTCAAAAGAAATAATCTGTGTTTTTTTGTCTTTTTTTTTTTTTTTTTTTTTAGAAGGACTCTGTAGACTTTATTGTTACTAAGAGTAGAACATCTCTCTGAAGCACTCATGAAACAAATAATTTTCTTTGATGTAGAAAATTGGATTTTTATTTCAGATGATCCTAAGCAGTTGAACGATTTTTGTTGAGAACCTCCACGGATGTGGGTGCCTGACGAATTGCTACAAAAAACGTGGAGGCCCATAGAAGCAGCTTAAGTCACAATATAACATGTTATGAAAATGCCGAAACAAAAATTAAATAATAAGTATAATATAAATAAAACAATGAACATGGTGTCCCCAAAATAAACGGCCAAACTTCGAGAATCGACGAAGGTTGAAAAAAGAAAGAGAAAAAACACTTTGGCATTTTTCTCGTTTTTGCTTCGTTTCCCAGAAAAACGCAAAAAACTAAAACACAATTGTGAAAAGACATTCTAAGTATACGTTTTATCTTTCATCCCCTCCAGCCCACCCCGTTGGATAGGACGTGGTGAACCGGTATTTTGGCCGGCTCGATTCACTTCGTTGGATTTCTTCGCATGGGGACATATTAATTATTGTGTCAATAGGAAGCCCATTGGCTCAAGGGAGCACCTGAGCCTGGGAACAGATTACAGCAGAGCAATGTACAAATACCATCCAGTCTGTCTATGTGCGATGTGATGCCTATATTGCTGCAAGGTGCCACACCTTTGAACATTTTTAAATTGATTGTTAGGAATTACTAGAAGAAGAAGTTAGTATTTTATATTTATATATGCGACCAGTGTCAAATGTAAAATATACATTTAATGATTTTTATATAGGAAATATGAAAGGACGTCTTTTCACAATTGTGTTTTAGTTTTTCGCGTTTTTCTTGGGAAAAAAGCATAAACGAGAAAAATGCCAAAGGACTTCTTTCTTTCTTTTTTTTCAACTTGCATCAATTTCCGAAGTTTGGCCGTTTACTTTGGGGACACCCTGCATATTATAAATAATTAAGCATATCTAATATTTTATTTATTTAAATTTTAACGTCCATTTATTATTAACTACGAATTTTAGGACGGGTTATCTATAGGTTACCACCCTTATATCTAATATTTAATGCTGGGATATGCAAGTCATTTTTATTAAAGAAAATGGAGTCTCCGCAGCAGGGCTTGGCATCTTAATAGCTTAGCAAAAGTAATATTCAATCCCCCCCCCGCCCCTAAAGAAATGCCAGAATACAAAAATAAATAATTTAGGACAGAGAAAAAATTGGACAGTCAATATAAAATCATAACACACACACGCAAGCACGCGCATATATATATATATATATATATATATATACATATATATGCATATTTACATACTGATATTTCTTTGAGGGGATAGTGGTCATGAAGAATTCATATTGAAACCACCTAATAACCCTCACATTATAGTGAGTTTCACCACAATGAGGAACAATTGCAAACTTTTTTTTTATCATAATTTTGACCATTACGATCCAATGGAATAGTGCTACATAATAGGATTTGTGTACTGAAAAGATAAAGATCAAAATCCATTTCCTTAATTTAAAGTGACATTTATTCTACAAGAGATAAGAACTTGGAACTTCATCTCGCTTAAACGATTAGTCGACGAACTTTAAGTATGTTAACGTCACCATTCACCTTAATAGGAAGGATGTTATAAATTAAAAGGGCGCTCTTCAATGGGAACAACTGTTCTAACGACTTGCTCTAAATCCAGGCTATCGAATTCAATGTTTATGGCAAAGAAAGAAGTTTTTGAAGCAATTTTCGATGGTGTGATGCCAATCATAGGAATAAGTGCCTAAGATGTCGTAAGTCACAAGAACAAAACTAACACTTTCGATATTATGGTCGTTTCTCTGTTTACTTCACTTTTTAATTGGCTGTTTTTTTGTATTTTTTTTAATGAAATTTAATAGTGAAATTCATATTTTAGTAAAACAAGGTAATTTTAATGAAGAATAGTAGTGGTAGTCGGGGTCTCCCGTCCGTGGTCTAGTGGCTTAGATTCATAAGCGGGATATGGTGGGTTCGATCTCCATCGGCGGCAGGAATTTTCTCATCCCACGGCTCGTCGGGAAAATTCCTCGCAGCACCCTGGATGTCGGCGCTAATGTCCCAGATTTGTCGAAGCGCCGTAAAAAAAAAAAAAAAAAAAAAAAAAAAAAAAAAAAAAAAAAGTAGTAGGAGTCATTTCCGCTTAGGATTCTGTCAGTTGTGGCAACTAAAATCTTTCTTCTCTTTGAGATTTTATTTTATACTAGCTGACCCGGCGAACTTCGTACCGCCTAACAGTCGATACTTTAATTTTATTTTCTTCTAATACTTATTCTTCTATTTGGGACACCGGGTAAGCTAGTAAGATAAAAAAAAGAAAAAAGAAACTTAATAAGTCAACAATTACATTTTGTCAAAAAATAAAAATTATAAAACACTTAAAATTCTTTTAATAGTCACTAAAAATCACAATGAAAATTACAATATCATATTTCTTATTAAGATACCTACTTATTATATTTCATTTTATTTTTTAGCACTTTCCTCCGAAGGAAAGTAGCTATTGAGGTTGGACTCATGACGGAATTTTTGAAAAATTTCTTCAAATCTTTATCGATCCTACCTAGTAGACACCGAAAATGGCCCCCGTTAAAATTTATATATATCTATATATATATATATATATATATATATATATATGTATATATATATATATATATATATATATATATATATATATATATATATATATATATATGTGTCTGTTAACACGATAGCGGCCAGAGTTTTTGTTTTTTCGTCACGAAACTTGGTATATAGCATTCAATTAGCAAACGATTGAACGAGTTCGTTAACCACCAAAGTCGGTCCACCGGAAGGGGGGGTTTACCCCGAACCCAAAACACTAATTTGACTATGTCAGCCGTAATATTTGTTATATTTCAACGACACTTGGTATTCGTAGTGGTTATATAGAGAGAAAAGTGAGATATAAAAATGAACTAAATCGGTTCATTAGAAGGGGGGGTTTACTCCGGACCCACAATACCAATTCGCCACTACCAGCCGTGATTTTTGGTATATTTCGATGAAACTCGGTATTCGTAGTTGTAATCCACAGGTAAATAACTGTTGTAAAAATAAACTAAATCGGTTCATTAGGTGGGGGGGGGGGGGTTTAAACCGGACCCACAATACCAATTCGCCACTACCAGCCGTGATTTTTGGTATATTTCGACGAAACTCGGTATTCGTAGTGGTAATCTACAGGTAAATATGTGTTGTAAAAATAACGAAAAATCGGTTCATTAGAAGGGGGGGTTTACTCTTGACCCAAATTCTTAATACACTCATACCGGTCGTAATTTCTGCTGTATTGTAACGAAACGCGGTATACGTCGTGGGTAACTCATGAGAAAGAAGTGTTGTAAAAATGAGCTGAATCGGTCAATCGGAAAGCGGGGGTTTAATTTGTAATATATTTCAATAGAAAAGCCCGTCAGACGTAGGTTCACAAAGCCGCCGCAAGGAGCGCTTTCTACCACTAGAGTGACTGTATCCTGTTCCTGCGTTAGATCAAAATACGATAATATGAGGTTTTTTGTATTTATTACGTAGTGTAATAGGTACCATGTGTAAACATAACTCTGGAAGCAAATTATTAATTGATCAGTTACTCATTACAAATTTAAAAGAGAACTATTCATGTTTTTATTTTATTTATGTAGGATATTTTAAGCAAATTGTTCTGGAAAGCAATCTACACTACCCAAATTCTGAGGAAAGTGCTTAGTTATGCAGCTCCTGCGTGACGGACTTTTCTTATTCTAAATTAAGTTTCATTTTTATTGTAGTACTTAATGGTACACGATATTTTTTTTTTCATTAACTGACGCGTAAATAAACAGAGCAGATGGTTTTCCAACACAGAAACAGGCAACATACAATTGACCATGCGAGAAACATGGGTTTTCTAGACTAATACCACGAACACATAATGATTGCCCTGGGATTTGTTTACAGTCGAACTGAGTTCATAGGTCCAATAGCAACACAGTTGTAGGCACTGTAATCAATTGACAGTAGCTCGATTCAAACTTGCACCATTATTAGTCGAATGTCGCGCTTCACGGGTCTGTCTTAACCGAATTCTTTCACGTTCATTGCGATTTTCATGTTCCTCGGCTAGTACACTTGGATTGATAATGATTTTTTTTTTTTTTATTCTTTGAATTTCGGGTTGTTCTGCCTAAATTTGTCCGCCGCCTGATAGGAGGCATATTTAGTAAGTCACAAAAACACAACACTTTAGTAATTTTATAGAAATTTGTGGCTTTTAGATTTAGTAATATTATAGATGCACAGCAAAGAGATGTTTAAATTTCAAGTGACATTTTACCACAAACAATTTAAATTTTACCATTGACAATTTGTTTTTGAGTAATGTTACCATCTTATAAAATTTGACAAATATTGACATTAATATTTATACGATACTAATGTCACTCAATTGTTTTGCCTTCCCAGAACCCCTCCACTAACACTTAAACTTTATGGTATGGTATTAAAGTTCAAATTGACCTTTAAGTATTATTACGAATCTTTTGTATGTAAATATAGAAAATTGGGGGGGGGGGGTATTTTTTAGTTCGTTAACGCAAATATAAATGAATTTAAATTGCATTATTAACATGTGATTCTATTGTCACCTAGTGATTACTTGTTCTTATTTTCTTTATTTTTTTTTGCTTATACACAAATAACCTAATACGTTAACTGTTAAAAATATTATAATTGAGTAAGAAAGACCCGAAAAGGGATGTTTTTAGAATTTTTTAGGCAATTTTTTATTTTTTTCTCTCCGTAAGAACCATCCTCGTAGTTCAAGGAATATTATAAAAAAAAGAATTAGCGAAATCGGTTCAGTTGTTCTCGAGATTTGCGCTTACCAACACATTTAGCGATTTATTTTTGTATAAGAAATTTTTCACGATAGATCAAAACTTACCAATAACTGTTACTATTCCTTAACTAATGATACTAGGAATATGAACGTAAACGCGCTAAGATAACGCAATAAATAAAAAAGAAGCAGGTTTTCTGCTATTCCGGAAAATAGTCGCTGAATCGAATTTCTGTACTCCTTATTTAGAGGTTTTAAATTAATAATAAAAATTCATATGCTCAGAAAAAATAACTTGATCAGTATATAATTTACTGATTTCCAGTTTATTTCTCCGTATCTTTATTGATTACAGGTGAAGACTGGAAAACAACCAAGGTGGACCTGGGCTGAATAATCTATTTTGAAGCCCTAAATAAATAAATAATTTACTAGCTGAATACCCGTGCATCGTCACGGCAGATGATAGTTATTTTTTATTGCGTTAAATAATGTATCATCAAAATTGACACTACTACATAATTTTGTGCAGTTTATTATAGCACGGTTCCCGTCGTACTATAAGTTAGTCATCAATTGATAAGTAATCAAAGTATAATGTTTCTTGACATTGGTGTGCTCCGGTGTCAAGAAACAGATAACGTGGAGATATCCCATTATCTATAGTTTATCTATACTTTAGCAGTAACAGCAGTTTAACCAGTACAGGTTAAAATTCATTGTCAATAATAAGTGAACGTTAAGATTTAAAAACTTATGTTTCCAAGATGTCATTTGGAAACACCCATTATATTTGGGAGCATTACACCAAGAAGTGCTCTGACTGGGGATGCTGATGGGTGAGGAGGCTGTGCAAGGGTTCGGGATATTATTACCCCGGATGGACCATTACCAGGATATAGACCATCACCAGGTATAGCGTAAACTCTATGAGGGACAAAATCACATTTTATTTCTAGTAATTCAAGGTCTGCCTTCATAGTTTCAATTAACCACGAATAAAAATAATATTATGAAATATATATAATATGGTGACTGCTGTTCTGTTATCGTGCTAGTAACGCATGCTCCCTAGGCTTACCTGCTCTAACCAACTAAAAATTGAAACTCCTCTAAAAATACTTAAAAATTTGAATATAAAAAAATCATTTCTTAGCGAGTGTTACCGTTATAAAGGGAGTGTCCATGCAAAATTTCAAAATTGTCTGTCAAGTGGTTCGGGCTGGGCGATGTTAGGTCAGTGAGTGAGTGAGTGGTATTTGACAGATATATAGTAGATGTAAAATCAGCTATGTATAACAAAACCTACCGTACGTGTTTTATGAGGTGTTTTAGATCTCTATTAATTAAAAAAAAAAAAAAAAAAAAAAAGAACTAGTTGATACTATACAAGAAACATGGCAAGAACACTGGACAAACATACAAAACAACAAACTCAGAGAAATCAAAAATACTATATACGAATGGAGCTCTAGTAGCCGAAGAAACAGACGAGAAGAGGTTATACTATGTAGACTACGGATAGCACACACTTTACTAACTCACTCTTATTTAATGACAAATAAAGAACAACCCATTTGCAGACAGTGTAACGTTCCAATGACAATAAAACACTTACTAACGGAATGCAGAATACGAGAACAACTAAAATTACCTTACAACTTACAGGAACTACTGACAGAGGGTAGCCCCTTCATCAACGATATATTTACATTTTTAAAACAACACAACCTACACACAAAAATTTGATTCCAGGAAAAAATTTAGATAATTATTGCGAGGGTATAATAATAATCTGATTTCAATTAATTTTTTTTTTTTTTTTTTTTTTTTTTTTTTTTTTTTTTAACCATTAATTAATGTTAGTAGTTCTAGTCATATGTATGTATATACAAGTCATATGTATGTAAATATAATATCTATATTGTAAATAGCAATACTGTAAATAATGTTAGCTCCTATTTCTTATTCTTAACGCTTTTGTAATATTTAGTTCCATAAATTTCTACTTTTGTATATTGTATATTTTGTTTTGTAATTTAAAAAGAGCAAGTCACCTTCGTTGCGAAGCTCTTAAAATAAATAAATAAATAAAAATAAAAGATCTCTATTATATAAAATAAGCATTTTCTCATTTCATTGCGATTAAATTTTTTAAAGTATGTCAGACACTTCAATGGATTTTTTTTTTTTTTAACAGAAAGAATCATACTGTATTTTCATTGACTTAAGTAAATCACTTGCTTATTTCACAATTGGAGAGCCAACTTCGGCAATTTGTGTTTAATTAGACAAGTACCCTATAGTCAATTAAAGTTCTATTGTTCTTCAAAAGTATTTTCTTTTCTACAATATTTTCATTGGAGTTCCATCCTGAAAACAATTCACCTAAATGTTGAACGCCGGGAATTTAAACCAGAAGGAAATGCAGCTTGGTACATTTGTTGCAATCAAGAAATGCAGCTTAGTACATTTGTTGCAATCAAGAAATGCAGCTTAGTACATTTGTTGCAATCAAGAAATGCAGCTTGGTACATTTGTTGCAATCAAGAAATGCAGCTTAGTACATTTGATGCAATCAAGAACTACTATATTATGATTAATAGAAACACGAAAAATTAAAATGGCAAATGAGGGTCAATGCGGACAAAGTATGTCTTCAATTACAATACTCATTTCTGTCTTGTAACACCTTGTTTTCCAGATGAAAATGACATCTCAATACCAAACTTAAAAATTTTCTTTTCAACTTATAAAACGCCTACTGATCTTGTTAAATATTGGGTTGATGCAAAAATAATTCAAGATTTGACTATTCATTTTGTTTAGTGCTTGCCAAGTAAACAAAGATTATCTTAAATCTTGGTAATGGATAATAAACATGGTAATAAATGTGAATGTTTTCCTGAAAGATTGCTTTATTTTGTGTTACATTCTCTATGAGTAAGGACCTCTGAAATTCACAATGCCTCTGAAAAACATGTATTATTTTTGCGCTCACCCAATAAAAACAATTGATCTCTAAAAAAGATGTTAAAGATCAGTTAAATCTACACAAAAAGTATAGAATAACATAACATAACATTTCCAGAACTATTCTTGAGGCATCATGAACTCTTCAAGATATGCCTGACTGACCGATATAAAAGGGTTTTTTTAGGAAGATTCTTCAGAGTTTTGCGCTTAGCCTTAACTGAACGCAAATGTGAAAACGCTTATCAATATTAAGAGCTTAACTTTGTCACCGCGATATATCTCGTCCAAAGCTTGAACTTCGAATTTTCCTAAGGCTCTTAAAGGATGAAAGTTTCAGTTTTCCTAATTTGAGCTGCCGTTAACAGTGGCTATGTTGATTTATTTCGAGATGGCATATATAAATATGGTTTCTCATATATTAGTTAAATCAATGCACTCTCCCTAGGACGTTTCTTTTATAAAGTGGTCTAATTTGGCTGCCTTTTATAATTCAGGAATTTGTATTGTTTTAAAACAAAATACAAAAATTAGCAATCCCGTGATTTTCTTTCCACTTCAAGAACAGAAATATTTGGGATTTCCGGGAATCACTTTAACAACTGAAATTATTCTGCAAAAATCTAGGCGCACGGTAGTGCGCCAGGCCAAGTTCCGGCCTAAGCATACTGTGTGTATATTACAGGCGGTCTTAGAGCCGATTTTTACACTCTCATAACTTTCAACCAGGTGAAGATAAAGTTATGAAATTATACACAGGTATTAAACTACTAGATGTGAGTAAAACTGGAAATTTTCATAATTCTACATCCAATAGTTTCTGAGATATAAGCGATCGAAAATCGGGATTTATAGGACTCACTCACTCACTCACTCACTCACTGACTCATCAAAATTATTAGGCACTTCCCATGATGCTAGAGACTTGAAATTTTGCATGAAGATAGATATGAAGGTGTCATTAAAGGAAAAAATCGAAAAATCGCGAAAAGTTGTGTTTGACTCCGCTTCCGGGGCGGGGGCGTGCCAGTTTTGTACTTCCTTCGGAAACCCGTCATTCCGTCCGAAACCCATGATGTGGAGTATCAAATGAATTGTCTCGGTATGAAGAACCTATATTTGATGTTTTAAGAAACAATTAGACGCATATAGTCTCGGTAAAAATCGTATACCAGCTGTCTGTCTGTATGTTTGTTCCTCTTACAAATCCGTACCGTTTGACCGATTTTGACCAAACTTGGGACACAGATGGGCCTTGATACGGGGAGAATCATAGGCTAGGTTAAATTGTCTATCAGCTGTCTGTTTGTCTGTTTGTTCCCTATACAAATACACACCGTTTGACCGATTTTGACAACATTTGACACACATGTCGGTCTTTATCCGGGTAGTGCCATAGGCTAGTCAAAATCGTCAATCAGCTGTCTGACTGCATGTTTGTTCCTTACACAAATTCACACCATTTGACGGATTTTGACCAAACTTGGCACACAGGTAGGCCTTGGTCCGGGGAATGCACTAGGCTAGGTAAAAAAGGTCTTTCAGCTGTCTGTCTGTATGTTTGTTCCTTATACAAATTCACACCGTTTGGCCTATTTTGACCAAACTTGGCACGCAGGTAGGTCTTGATACGGGAGTGTCATATTACCTATGACGTTTTCTACTTCTTGTTCCATCGAAATGCCATCATTCCTTCTGAAACCAATCATGTGGGGTATCAAATGAATCGTCTTGGTAAGGAGAACCTATATTTGATGTTTTAAAAAACATTTCGACGCATCTTAAAAACAGTTGTGACTTCTTTCTTAAATGTAGTAAATAAAGTCGTAGGGGTTCACTGCATAATATAATTCAAAGCAGATACTAAGTTTTTCAAAGTCGAGTCATTTTTGTTCTTATATTTTTCTTGAAGGCCTTCTGCACTTTCCCTATTGTGATCTTTATCCTCGGGATAAGGTTCCTGTGTTTTACAGTGTAACAGTTTAGTTAAGAGAGCAATCAATTTGTCCTCTAAAGTAATGTCATTTGGAAGAGCTTCTAACTTTCCTAGTCTAGTGATTAGATGTATGTAGGTTGATTATTGGTATCAAATATCAAGCAGTATGGAGAAACTTATGCAGAATCCAAAGACCCTGGTTTTATACGAAGTACAAAAGCCAGTAGGTATGCGGCAACTAAATTCTATTTAATACTTAGAAAAAAGTAATGAGATCCCCAAAAAAACATAAATGTGAAATAGAGGCCAAGTTCCTCCCCCACAAAGAAACACTCCCTTCCCCAAAAAGCGAGAAATATCTCCTCCTAAAACCTCCAAAAAACGCCTTACCATCCTACAATCCAAAAAAAGTAGTATGAGTTGGTGTATTAGGTGTACAATATTTTCAACCAAAAATATTTGCCAATACAAGAGATGATACAAAAAGAAATGTCCAAGTTCATTACTTAGAAGACCTCGTAATTACTTACTAAGAAGAATAAAGACACTTCAACTGACCTTTAAAAACAACAATAAAAATACTTATATCCAGTTACTAAAATATCACTTTCCTCAACCAGGTATATTCTTAAACTTGGCAATGTTTTTTTTGTGCCGAAATTATCTTTAGATAAAAACTAAACATTGCCAAGTTTAAGAATATACCTGGTTGAGGAAAGTGATATTTTAGTAACTGGATATAAGTATTTTTATTGTTGTTTTTAAAGGTCAGTTGAAGTGTCTTTATTCTTCTTAGTAAGTAATTACGAGGTCTTCTAAGTAATGAACTTGGACATTTCTTTCTTGTATCATCTCTTGTATTGGCAAATATTTTTGGTTGAAAATATTGTACACCTAATACACCAACTCATACTACTTTTTTTGGATTGTAGGATGGTAAGGCGTTTTTTGGAGGTTTTAGGAGGAGATATTTCTCGCTTTTTGGGGAAGGGAGTGTTTCTTTGTGGGGGAGGAACTTGGCCTCTATTTCACATTTATGTTTTTTTGGGGATCATATATACCGCTAATAATGAGAATGTAGGAAATAGAAGACATGTTTCATGGTGATTCTGATCACAAAACGCTTCGAGATGGTATAAGTGTTAATATGCACTAAAAAGAGGTTGCGAAATGAAACTATTGTCAACAATAATAGAATTTACAGTTTAAGGTGTAAAAAAATGTCTTTCAATATTAGCAAGTTTGAAATAATTATAATCCAGGAGTCTCCTCGTAGGAGGGTGGAAAGGGTATCCGATTTTTACTTACTTTAAGGTATGCGGGTTCAAGGCCCGCTTGAAGAAGGTTGAGTTTTTCGACAATAGGCTCACTGAGAAAATTCCCTCTTCCAGCATTATAGTCCAAGAGCTAGCAGGTAAAAATGTTCATGATCGAACACCAAGCTCAAGATATTTTTGGAAACTTTACTTTATTATTTATTTAACACAAAAATCGCATTTCTCGCAAGGATCACGGAATAATGTTTCCGTTATCCTTACATAAATGTTAAGCTATATAATAATTTTGAGACTGGTGTTCAGTCATTCCTCGGTAATTAAAAATAGCAACGTAAGCTTGACTATAAAAAACATACTGACTGATTGCAGAGAACGAGACAGAGTAAATCTACCGCATGAACGAACTTTTGACAGATAACAGCCCACACTTAAACACAATACTCACTCACCTTAAAGACTCAAATATTTACAATTTCATTTAGCACAGTAGAATTTATTAAAACATGTATGACTTAACGTGAAGTGTAGTAATGGACACAGTCCTTAAACGTTAAGGAGGAGAGTAGTTGATGCGTAAAAAGTTTCACACAAGAGTCATCTGTATTTCCACAAAACTCTTAACGTTCTGAATTTCTTCATTTACGATAACGAGAGTGGTTTCTACCGCCAACATTAGAAGAGAGCAAGTCGCTATGTGTGCGAGCTCTTAAAATCAATAAATAATAAATAATTAAAAATATTAGTTTTTTTTCCGGCTGCCACTTCCAAACGTCCCAGGTTTGAACAGCAAGGGAAGAAGGCCTGTTATTGACTCGAGGCGTTTCCTAAAATATCTTGAATCCAGCCGGATAATTGATCATAACCACTTTTTACTTCAAGCTCTTGGACTATTAGATATGTATGACAATCTGTAGACAGCACAGCGGTAATGGCCTCGCAGCAGAAATAATAAAATAAAATCATAACATCTCAATATTAATTATTTTATGGCTTCGTTTGTTATCGTTTCGTATATCGGCACTAAAGAGCATTAAAGACGTGATACAAACAGTTTATCATCCCTTCTTAACACCTCAGGTGAACTAGGGCCCTCTTTCAACTAGCTCGTTTCTGAACGTTAAATAGTTGACCACTGTTGTAGGAATAGGTATCGAAATCGTAATCCCAATGGCTGTACAATCCCCACACTGGCTATGCTGATAACACTGTTCTGCAAAAAAAAAAACTTTTCTCCCCTCCCTTGAACAATTTTGCCTGTTTCTCATGTTTTCAGGTGTGCTGAGTCCGAATCTGAACTCAGAAAAATTCTATCAGCCTCTGATTTTGAGAGAAAAGAGGAGAAACTTGGAAAAAATGAAAAATTGTATTTGGAAATTATTGTCTTTATTATAACAGATTTTTTTTTCTTTTTCAACGGTAAAATATAATTATTTGAATCCTGCATGCTATCAGGTATAATAATAGATATGACACAACTCAAAAATTATACACACATCGTCAATGAGTATTTTTTTTCTTTTGTACTCTTCCTCCTCTGTCTCCCGCTGCAGTGTCAAGCAGTAATCCGCCAGCATCTTCTCATTCCATTTGCCAGTATATCTTTTTTCCATTCTGGATATGTCTTGGTGGAATCGTTCTCCATGTTCGTCCGAAACTGCACCCAAATAGGGGCGAAAAAGTCTAGGTGACTATGCAGGAAATGTATTTTTAAGGACATATTGCATCCCAATGTTTTATATGAAGTAAGCAGTTCTTGGACTATTTTTCGGTAGTCTCTAGATTTTTCGTTTCCCAAAAACTTAGCACATACCTCTCGAAAAGCAATCCAAGCCTTTTTCTCAGTAGTATTTAACTTTGCTTCAAAAGTGAGGTCCTTGAGTAGATGTCGATCTAAGATCAAAAACTGAAAAAACACTTTTAGCCATATTTCTTCAACCACTTGTAATATTCCCATCAAATTTTTTTTCGTTCAAATATACTTCATTGCGCTCAAAATCATCGGGCTTTTGAATTTTTTTCACTATGTTTTGATGCCAAAAAAATTCGTCAAATTTACAAAAAACTCACATGTCTGGATAAAAAACTAGAATTTCTCAAGAAACTGTGCGTGATAGACAGAATCTGACTTCAAATTCGTGTTCAGCACATTTGAAAACAGTAAGAAAGCATGTTTTGGTTTGAAGGAGGATTTTCGTGCAGAACAGTGTAATGGGTCGACGAATGTACCTAGTAAGGCAATAGGATCACGAATATCATTCATTATTTCATTGATAACCAAAGATATTTCTTAATAGCTTTTAGTTCTTAAGGAAGCTTAGGGTCGGTAAAGGAGTAGTCTTTTGAATAACACGAAGTTATTTATTATTTTTGTTCACTACACAAAACTAGTATTACGCCTGCTTTCTTAGAGGGTACATGGAACAAAAGGAACACTTAGCAAGGGAGGACTAAAGAATTTTTAAAAAAATATTTGGTCCGACCACACCAATTCAATTGGCCGACAATAATAAACGACTGGTGCCATTGACCATAGCAGTCGACGCACCCTAATTAAAAAAAAAAAAAAAATAAATAAATAAACGACGTACAAGAAGGGAATTTCATTCGTTGCAAATAGAACTTTCACAAGGAGACTAAGAATAATCTGCCTCTAATGGTACTAAAGATTCCAGGCCTGAGAAAGAATCCACATTTAAATTGTATATTGGCTAATGTTGTAAATTTGTTCAGATTTGATAAATTGTACCTTCATCAAAACCCTATATAGAGGGTGGCCCTGATAAGCGGGCCACAAGTGAATTAAAACGGTTGGAGATATCATTTTTCAAAGGAGTAAAGTTGTAAAAATAGTTGAGATGTATAAAGTGGTGCCCTCAGCAATAAGAAAATAGCCGTTCTAAAGGCTCAATTAGATCTTTAAAGGGAGCACTTAGCAAGGGAAGGCCAATATGTTGCATTCCATTTTTAAAAGTATTAAAAAAAAACAAAACAAGAAAGAGCTGTGCAACCGGATTTTTTATATGTCAAGTAGTTCTCTGTGAAAATACGCATTGATTTGCATGCATTTCTCATCTAAATTTAAAAAAAAAAAAAAATGGCACTTAAATTTATTTAAGTAGTATTTTTGTTAGGGGAGGAGTAATTTAGCTTAGGAGAGTCTGCTCCACATTGAACAAAGCGATTCCCTTTAGTCTAAACTAAAAAATAAAATAAATAAAATTGGGGGTTTAGGCAGAAGAGGATCCAATATTTCAGATCACATATAATGAAGGAGTTGGTGTTTCTTATGGCCTGGTGTCATGATTTTTCCTACAAGGGAAGAATATAATTAATGAGAGATGGTTAAAAAGTTTAAGGATTAAGAGATAATGACTGAATCAGATCTCAGCGCGCAGTTCCTTACTGGTACTTTTTTCATTCTTACCTGTTCACCGAATTTTTAAAAAGTACTCTTTTAGTGAAGTAGTATTGGTGTTTGGTGAGTGCGGGGAAAATGATCGCACTGCAACTGAGCGTTATGCCCAGAAATATCCCAGGAGAAGTGAGACAAGTAGGAAATGCGGAAAGGCCTATGAATGAACTGCAGGCGAAGCCTCAATCAGCCAGAGAAATTTGTATCTAAGAACATTACCAGAGTTTGTCAGAGCCACATGATCTGGAAAGAAGGAAGGAATAGTGTATTTGGGGGCTTAGTCAAATCGAGAATGATTCAGAGTTTCGGAACTTTTAAAAACATTGAAAGTTATTTTATTTGTGAAACTGAGGTGAAAACACAAGGATACTGGGATGCTTTTGAAGAATAGAATTTTGAAATTTTATACCTATATTGTCCGAGTCCATTATGATATCCGAGTATGGTGATATAAAGGCTGAAGCATATACAATACTTGTCATGTTTCATAATGGTAACCGTCTTATCGTACAGAAGTGTGATACAATTATTTTTACTATATTTTACGAACGAGCTTCTTCGTGGAAATGTACAAATAAATTGCACAAAACTGTCATTCAGTAAATATGATTTGCAATTGCACTTTTTTTAATCTCATTGTGGGTCATTCCATGACAAATCAACACTAAAAACAAACATTTTCAACCTCACTATCTCAGAAGGAGCTAATATTTTGGACGATATACAAAATATAATCATATATGTATATGTTATGTCCTGTCAAATTATGTACAAAGAGCTTTAAAATAACACCACCACAAAGCTCTCTAGCTTAAATATAAGAGCCACAATAGCAATTAAAAAATTTCAGGTACCGGCATTTTTTCACAATTTTTGAAATTTTACATAGCTGTACTTTCCAAATCAGTTGATGTTTTTCAATAATTTTTGGTATTTTTCTTAGTCTATACAAAGGCTACCTCCTCACCGAATTTCATTTAAATCTGAGATGGTAAAAAAAAATCACTGTGTTGATTTGACACGAATGACCCGATATTCCGCTAGCTGAATGTTTAATGCATAAAACATTTTTTTTTTTTTTTTTTTTTTTTTTTTTTTATTCTTACCCTTGAGATTAAAAATTCACAAGTTAAAACATGTCGTTTTACAGATTTATGTAAATTGAGTAGGAATTGTTTAATTCTGGAGGTAATATAATTCCAAAAGGACGCATACATAAATGGGCGCGATGCTGAATATTGAGGCAGACTTATGGTAATGATGGGAACCGAACAACCAAGAGACGATAAATGTATTGGCCAGTCTGTGTTGAGGGTTGACTCAGTGAACATGTGGAAAGATGGAAAGGAAAGCTTCACCAAGGAGATTTACAGGAAGCCACACATAACACAAGATGGTGAGTCCATTTAATAAATATAAGCATCAATAGTAGTGTTTAATAATAATATAAGCGACAATGGTGATAAAAGATGGTGATGCGAGACTAAGTGGATCAAAGTTAAAATAGAGGCCATTCTCTGCAATATTTCTAGTGTATAATATTTTTATTATACACTAGAAATATTGCAGAGAAAGTTTTGTGTTCCATTCTTAAATTTTAGATTAATCAACCCCATAGGCGAGGATTTTAATCGACTTCTTCAGTTCTCCGTGCAAAACCTTATCAAAATCAGCAACCGAACTCCATGACATGAGAACTTAACTCATCTAATGCAGGGTTGTTCAAACGATCGATCGCGAGTGATTTTTGAGTCGATGTCAAGAAAAAATTTCCAAAATAGAGTTACTCACAGATTTTGTTTTATTAGGTTATTATATATTTTGTTTTGTAAAGGAGTTATCCTTTTTCGAGTAAAAACCATTGAGGAATTAACTACCGAAATAGCAAGGCAGTTTAACATGTACTCAAAATGAGTTAATGTGCGTTTACACCTGACACTTCTCGCAGGAAACATATCTCAGGTGTCGGATAGATATTCTCATGAATGTTTACATACTGACAGAAATAGCTAGACATTTATGTCATTGATATGTATACAGTTCTGGATTTGTTAAAATTTGCGATAAATATACGGCCCGTTTACACGCATACCATTTGTGTCCTGTGTCGTACATAATCAGTGTTTATATTTATTACTGAAGTGAGTGGCTTAATATCAAAGACGGACACCTGTCATTTTCTAAATGTTGAGAAAACCACCTTTTATGTTCGCAAGTTATAGTGAATATTTTTTTGAAAATATTTATTTCATAATTAGGTTTATATGTTTGAAATTGATATTGTTCTGTTTCCGATATCAATACCACTCAAAGAATTAGTGAAAATTACCTTTGAACCCATTGGGTGATTGGTAGGTGTTCGTTTATGAAAAAAACCTCCAAAGCAGGAGTCCGTTTTTGAAACAAAGCATGTACTTTGAAGCCATAAATTACATGTTTACGCCCGCTTTTTACAGAAACTAATTTTATCATTGAAAAGAGGAGACAAAAACCTATAGGAATCCACTGCTAATTCAATTTCGATTTTTTTACAGATGTCCTTCTTTGGTATTAAGCCACTCAAGTGTCGACAATATAATATGTATCCAAGATATTTATCTCTGGCATTAAATTCTTCTCTTTATAATCAGTGTTTGCACCTGATGGTATAGAAGTACCGATACTTATAGAAATATATCTCAGACAGAAATTCATCGCAGTTTACATTCGTCACAATTTCTGTTGGACATAAATTTCCTGCGATAACTATCAGGTGTCAACGCACCCTTAGGGTGCGTTTACACTAGGACAGTTGTTGTCTGACATAAATTTTACATGGTTTACATTAGTCGTAATTTCTCTCTGATATAAATATCCTGCAATAACTATCCTAGTGTAAACGCACCCTTAGTGCAGATTACATTAGATATACATCTCAAAGCCACACCATCTCACACAATTTTCTGGCGTTTTATATTTATGTATTTGAAGATAAATATTCGATCTATGGCAAATCGGCCTTCAGCTGACGGCGATGTTTGGATCAACTTACTTGCGAGAGATTTCATTTTCTTAAATGAAGATAATTTCGACAAAATACCGCAATCGGCTAACTGTAAGGATTTGTCATCATGCTTGCGATTAGTACTCGGTAATCACGTACCATCTCACTAGAAACTAGAGGAATTGTTTCATTGACATTTTAGAGCAGACCTACACGTACCTAGATTAAAAAGTGAGTATAGTGCGCACAACTAATATAGCTCCCACGATACACCCTACCTAGACGACAATGCTGCATCATACATACTTGCAGCCTTTAAAAGTCGAACGATTGTAATGTTATCATTAGGTGCATCGCCTAATTCTTATCTCAAGCTATGAAAATGTCAATATCATTTAAGGTTTCACCACTAGTTTCCCTTACTGGGATTTCAATTTATTATTCCACCTTATAAAAATTTGTACCTCCTGTGGCTCCTGTGCACTTCGTACATGAGCCTTAATCAAATAGCCTACCATAGTGTAAGCTGTGCTTCTTATATCAACCCTCTCGGCTTATAGTAGTAACAGTAGGCGGTCTTCTCCGCCAGTCACCCTTCCAAGTGAAGTTTCTTAGCTAGCCCGATGTGCTTCTTATAACAAAGCTTTCTAACATTATTAAATGATCACGGATTAATTTGTATGCAATGCTGAGGAGCATATTTTACCAAGTACGACTGAATATTTATCCATGATCAGTTCTTTTTAGTTACAAAAACTTGAAAATTTCTATTTTACATTTCTTATCATGGTAGTGAACATTCTTATCCCATTAAAACACCTTTTAATGATCAACACTTCAATCGTAAATATTTCATTTAATTATATCAACTCCATTTAACATAATGTTTCGGCCTTCAGGCCATTTTCAAATACTAGAAGAAAAATAAGCTAAGTTTTACTTCACAATAAACCCTCCTATTCTATGATTTATATTCATATAACAATCAATCACCTGGCAAATCACCTTGCCGTTGTGAAGCTCCATTAATAAATAAATAAATAAAAATAAATATTCATATCAACCCTATGTCAATATTTTACATAGTTTAAAACTTATTTTACCTTAAAAACAGCAGCCTCTTTATTAAAACCTTTAGTTGGTTGAGAAATAGGCCAGGATGATAAGGCCCACAATACAAGGTTTTAATAAATAGCCTACTGTATTTAAATTAAAATAACTTTCAAATTATATAAAATATTGACATAGGGTTAGTTTATTTTTCTTCTAGTATTTGAAAATGGCCTGAAGGCAGAAACATTACTGTGAAATTGAGGTGAAATAAATAAATGAAATATTTATGGTCTGAGATAATGATCATAATAAGGTGTTCTAATTATGCTTGACCTCAGAATTTCTTTTGGAGAAAAGAAGAATCTAATACGAAAATTCTGTTACATTTTTCGAAGAAAAAAAAATGCTTCATCTACGGGATAATTTTTCCCCTCTTAGTCCAATAAAACTATGAAGAAAAAACAAAAGAAGATTATTTATTTATATAACGTTCGTGCGCCCAAACTGAGATGATTATAAATTGGTTCTTATGCGCGTCAAATAAAAAATCGTTAGTTTATGCATGACAATAAAAGTACTTTACAAATGAATTTAATTATTTACGTAGTTATAGAATTAATATATGTACACTACAATAGCCCCAGTGTTGATACGCCGTTAAACACACCAAAACAAAACTGTCCAAAACTCCTGCCTTAACTATGAATATTGAATTCGCATTGGTATAATTAATAACAAAAAATCAGACAAAGCGTTTATTATTCTACTGCTTCATGATACACAACATTCTTCCTTTTATATTCCGATGCGTAGGTAGGTAACCTGCAGATAACCTGTCCTGAAATTCGTTAGCAAAGCTTCCCTTGTGAAATATATTGGTATTAAACGACAAATATTATCTGAATGTGTTCGATTCAGTCAAAATATTATATGATTAGTTCATAAATGCAATGGGGAAAATGAAGGTCTATATAAATTATTATTTCTCAGGCTTTTTTTTTTCTTTTTCTGTACGTCATAAAATGGGGCATCATTTTAAATCTTTTCTTAACTTATTCAAGGGAAAAATATTCAAATTACATACATTTTAGAATATATTATTTCTCAAGGGCTTTTTTCCCCGCACGCCAATACTTCCTCAATACTTCAGCAATTTTCATAAATGAGGTATACTTTTAAAACTTTTCTTAACCGCTACATCGGTAAAATATACAAATTACTTACATTTTAGTTGTTTTTCGAAAAATTACAATTGAAAAAAACTTTTTTTTTTTTTTTTTTTTTTTTTTTTTTTTTTTTTTTTTTTAATTCCGCCCTCGACCTGTCGATCTTAACGGCCGAAAAATATAAAAATTGGAAATGTGTCTACTTTTATACTAAATTAGAGATGCGGGTATCAAACAAAACATACTCTAATAAGTGATGAAGAAGTCTAATTATTATTTTAAATACTTATAAACAAAACACCCTCCTTTCATAATGTATCTTGGAGTTCTCTAACCGAGTAAGAGTCAATAGAAACAAACCGGATCATAATTCTAAACACAAACAAATAATAGCGATCGTTTGAGAAGTTCTTCACGAGAAACACAGGAATAATAAGTCTAAAAAAGGAAAACTTCTTTCCGTTGGCATTCTTACTTCTCGGAAATTGTTGAGAACTTGAGGATAATCCTCTTTTTGTCATGGAAATGGAGCCATCTTTCTTTTCCAATATTCATAACGGGACTTGAAGCCTCAAGTTAAACCCCGGCATAAGTTTCCTAATAATGTAAGGTTTAAAATGGTAACACATTGTTCAAGAAAAGTCTATTCTATTTATATCATACCACATTTTCCTAAATATTGAATATTATATTATAAGAATGTTTTCTCAATGGTATAGTTAGGTAACAGAGGAGTGAAGTCTATAATTAAGTCCGGAGGGCCGGTGGCCGTGAGTGTTAAGGCATGAGCCAAAGGTCGTGGGTTCGATTCCAACTATTGGGTGGTGGCTTTTCATTGAAAAAAAGAAAAGGCATCAGCCCTATCCTGGCTAGAAAGGGTGGTAACCTATAGAGAACCCGTCCGGAAGTTCTTAGTTAATAATAATGGACGTTGAAATTTAAATAAATAAATAAATATAATAAAGTCCAAAAGCAATAACAAATTAAGAAAGATTCCAACAAATACCCATACGAACTATGAAAAAATTATATTATTTCAAAAACTTTTAGTTGTCTATACCCTGACATTTATATTTCCATTCATTGAATCTCCATTAATCTTCTTCCAGAATCATCTTAATTCATGCCAAGTTTTGCTTTTATTTATTTTTTCTTTATCTACTTTTGTATTATTACATTAAAACCTTTATTGCAATTAATCGATATCGGTCCTAAAAATGATTAATATCGCCGATACAAAAGCAAAGTATCGAATGTGAAAATCACCACTGCTCAGACTGAGAAAACTTTTATTCATTTCTTTGCATTTGGGCAGTCAAATAGTCGGCAGATTCGACCTTTTGCCAGTGGTAACTCTCCCTTTTCACGGATTGAACTTAGATTTGAGAGTTTGCCTTACATCAGTCCAACAGCAATCAGTAAAGATTGAAAATGAAAAATTCGTTTTTTCACATTCGATACTTTGCATTTGTATCGACGATATGTTCTATTTTAATCAAGGAATCTCATTGGATATTTTATTGAACCTTGAAACTTAATTACAATTTTACCCCTTCATTCATTACATTAATTTTGAATCACTAATCGCAAACGTCGTAGGCTTTTTGGTTGGGATTTTCTTCTAACATCTAATTTCTTACTTTTTTTTTTTTTTACCCATTTCTTTTAATTGTTTATGTATTTATCCTTCCTAATATGAAGAATCATATGTTTCTTTTAAATTAGTTTTAATCCTATTCAATTGACGCTACTAGTTTTGAAAACATAGACAAAATAATTCGGAAGAGACCAATATGGACGTAGTTTGGGTTTGGTCATAAGTTTTTAATAATGATTTTTTGTTAGCTCCGATACTACTACAAACACAAATAACAAAGAATTCATTTTCAAGCCAATAACTTGGTTAAAAGAATATGTATGTTTTTTTTGTTATTTTTATTTAACTATTATGGTCTTTTTGTTATTATATATAAAATAAATATTTTTTTCAAAAGCATTATAATTTCATAACGCAATCCCACATTCAAAGGAACAAGTAATATTTACATTCCTTTGGTTTTCGCGCATACTGCCCATGTTTTCAAAATCAGTACCCTCCTTTCCAATGTAAACAACCTTATCAAGTTGTTTCCCTCACCACAGAAAAGTCCCTCTGGGTCACCACAAAGCTTTCTCAGATACGTGAGGATCCTCTGAGAAGAGATGGCAAACGTACGAGGGACGAAGACGTGCGAATATTCTTGATATATATTTGTCCAGAGTATCTCATTGGAGAGATGAATAGCATCTTGAACGTACAAATATGTCATTAATTGAATGGTAATTCTCTCCATCCAGTCACCCATTTTTAGTCTCCGGATTAATTTCAAACTATGATTAAAGTTGAGAGAATTTTGTAACTATTAACAAGGTGGAGCTTATCTGAGTTTGGTCATCACAAAATTGCACATTAATACAGCAATGGGATTTTATCGCTAACGTTTCAGGATGAATTTCAACCCTTCATCAGTGTTATGAAAAGAAGACAGGGTTTGATTCAATGGTTTGACAGTCACAACCTCACAAGAATGGTGAATACTTCCATTCGGATCAATACTCCCATCACATTTTATATATTTATTTATACAATTTTCATATAAAATTGTAGTTTTTTCTAACCATTATGGCCAATCCCCGACAAACTCTATCTTGGCAATAACAATTGTCAACGACAGGGCCGCCACATGGGGGGGACAACCGGGTACAGTTGTCCCGGGCCCGGGCACCGTGGGGGCCCGGACCGATCCTCGCTAATTGGAAGAAAAGTACCGAAAGTGACCTTTCCTCAAAACTGAAGATGAAAATAATTTTAAAATTCCCAAAGTCCTACAGCAAAGTACTAGAATTTTCGCTTCGAAAGAGTAGCTTTTATCCAAGCTATTCTGTTGTCACTAACTCGCACAAAAACTGAAATCGCGTAACAAAAAAAAAAAAACAAAAAACAAGAACGATTGCGTGGGTAAATAGAGCACAAATGAATTGTGTTAAAAAGACAAAGGGAACACGATGGTTACTATAAACACAAGAGATGATGATATCTCTGATAGTGATTGACCAATAGAAATGCGTTACCCATGATCCAGATCTCTGAACGAGACCCGCCTCTTTAACCTGCTTTGACGCTAATACGTAAATACCGAATTTTCATTCTGGCTCTGAGAAGTAGGAGGCCCGGCTGTGAGAAGTGGGGGCCCGTGATCTGGTCCCGGGCCCGGCACTGAGATGTGGCGGCCCTGGTCAACGACCAATATAACTGTTAGGATTGCTCTCTTAGCGAGTATCCTTCTTCACTCTATAGTCAGGGAACTTGCTTATGATGTCGACCTTATGGCGCAAACCTTATGGCGTTTCAGACTTCGTTGGCCACGAAAATACCGGCGGATTCCCCACAAATGGTCCAATTTTGACGAAATGTAGTACAATAATCCTTCGCCTAATTTCGTTAACGTCTAGTTCGTTAACCAGCAGAACCCGTCCACCCGAAAAAGAGTGTGGAGGGAACTTCGCGAAAAAAATCGTAGCACATACTTTTTCTTGTTTAAATGCTTGCAGGTACACTTTTTTATGTTTTAGCGCGGATCCTCCCTCCCCCATAGGGAGGAACCCCGCTTATAAGGTTGATCTCATTAAACAATCCGGAATTGTCGACTAGAAAATTTCAGAACACCTAGAGACCGAAAATAACGGTGGTTAAAATTTGTATGTAAATATATATATATATATATATATATATATATATATATATATATATATATATATATATATATATGTATATATTTATTTATTTATTTATATATATATATATATATATATATATATATATATATATTTATTTATTTTTATATATATATTTATATATATATATATATATATATATATATATATATATATATATATATATTTGTCTGTTCGCGGATTTCTGGTCTCCCTAATGGTCCGATTTTGATGAAATTTGGTTCAAAAATCTGTCGTCCTATTTGAAAGGTCAAGTTCGTTAACCAACAAATCCGCCCACTGGAAGATGGCGTTTGCGGCGAAATTCGCGCAAAAAAAATCATAACGCTTACGTTCTTGAGTTCATAAGCTTGTAAGTACTCTTTTTATAGGATTCCTGGGCTAGGAAAACGAATGAAACCATTTTCAGGGCGATAGCTTTAACCGTTTTCGAGAAAATTGGAAAAATAGTTTTTGAATACCGTTTTTGGTTTAGAATCACGGGATTCAGTTGAAACATTATCTGCATGTTCTACTTTCATTAAAACTAATATGTTGAAAGTTATGTTACGTTTGGAGTTAAGGAAGGGTTAGAATAAAATATTTTATGAACAGACATAAAAAGTTTTAGGAACTTTGTATACTTTCATTAATATCTCGAACACGGTTGGGAAATCGTGGTAAGTGGATAGAAACTATTTGAAAGCTTCCTAAATTCTCTACAAAAAAGATTCTAAAACTATTTTTGATTAGGTTATGTCAATCGGAGAAATAAGTGCTTAAAACTTCAAATACGTCTGTTTTGTTCTTATGAACGGGTTTTTGTCGTTCTTTTTGTAATTTTTGTCTCTTTCCCTTGGTTTTTCATTGCTTTTTATTTTTTTAATTTATTATGTTGGAAAAATGTATTTGTGTGTAAAACAGGATAGGAAAAATGAGACCAATTTTCTGTTGCTAGAAATAATGAAAATTATGGGAACTTCGTATACTTTCATTAATATCTCGAAAACGGTTGAAAATCTTGTGAAGCGAAAGGTTACCATTCGAAAGCTTACTAAATGGTCTACAAAAAAGGTTCTGAAGAAAGTTTTGAATAAGCGATGTCAATCGGAGAACTAAGTGCTTAAACTTTGACGTAATTGATTTCGTTTATTCGAACGGTTCTTTTTGCCTGTTTTTATTCTTATTTTTTCATTGCTTATAGTTGGATAATGTATTTTACAATAAAACAGATTAATTAAAATAAGAAAAACAATTCATTGTTAGAAATATATCAGGCTTTACCGTATGAAATGTCAGTTTTGGATTTACCGATTTCCTTCAAATGTCTTGAAACTGTCGAGGCTCCTAATCCGAGTTCTTTGGCATATTCCCTATTGTTTGCAATTGCTTATAGTAGTCAAATGTATTTGCCAATAAAACAGGATACGTATAATTAGAATATTTTATTTTTGCGGAATCTTGGGATTCTCAGATCCCGTATGAATCTATTAGGCCCCCTTCGTATATTTTCCTTAATATCTCGAAAAGGGTTAGGAAATCGTGGCAAGTGAAATGTAACAGTTCGAAAGCTTACTAAATTCTCTACAAAAAATGTTTTGAAGAAATGTTTGATGGGGTTGTCACATTAGGAGAAATAAGTGCTTAAAACTTAGTTAGTTAGTTTCGTTTATTTAAACGGATCTATTTGTGTGTTTCCCGCAGTTTTTTTTTTCACTGCTCGATATTTTTGTAATTTCTTATAGCAGTCAAATGTATTTGTCAGTAAACAGGATACGTTAGAATTAGAATCAATATTTTGTTTGTTAGAATTCGAAGATGCCTTATGAATATCTAGATTACAGTACTGGTGTTGATTTCGTTATTTAGAATTGTTCTTGGTATACCCTATTTTCATCTGTTACCCATAGTTTTTTATTGCTAGTAGTTTTTTCTTATTGATTATAGAATATAAATCTATTTGGTTATAAAACAGGATACGTAAAATTAGTAAGAATATTTCGGAGATTTCTGAGCGAAATGCCTTGTAAGATTTTCTACCACCACGAACGGCGTTTTTCCTCTATTTTTATCCACTAGATAGATTTTATTTGGCTTATTATTCAATATATGTTTTATTAAGCAGGGGATTCTGATGAAATGTCGTGTTTTTGCTGTGGATTTTAATTACGATTTATCTAAGATTGGGTAACATTAGCGAGTCTTCATAGTTAAGAACCGGCGTCGGAGGTAGACTTATTCCTATGATTTAGTCTACATATGTATATTAAGTCCTAAATCCAAAAAATAAACTTCACAACGGTTAGATACTATGAGCGAATAGAGAGTTGGTTCAGTGCCCGTAGAAACAGAAGGTCCGCAGGAAATTTACCTGCCTGGAGTTAATCCTCAAGAGTTGTAAATATACCCCAGGTATCTGCCGACGCAAATACAAAGCCTAGCCAGGGTACAGAGAGCAACTTAATGATACCATTCACCAAAATTTCTTAAACTATACTAGATTCTGAAATAACACAGTTCAAAACATAGGTTAAATACTAAATATTCATAAAGATTACTTAGTTGTAACCCGATTCATCAATGAGCAATCAATAGTTTTCAACACAGATTATTTACTAAATATTGATAAAAAGAATTTAATTAGAAAAAAACAAGATTCCTCAAGACTTGTTTTTGGTCCATTTGTATCTACTCCTTAGACTTAATTAGGTATATTATTCTATATCTTGACTTTTTATTCGTCAAGACTTGTTATTTGTCCTTCTGCATCTACTAGATAGGCTTTATTCGGCATATTATTCTATATAGGCTATATTACGCAAGGCATTCTACTCAATCTTTCTTGTACTTCTTCTTGATCCTTTTGTATCCACTAGAAAGGCTTTATTAGTCATATTTTGTATTGATTTATAGAGCTTTGCTTTAGAAAGAGAGCCGGATTGTGTAATTTCCGCTTCTGTGTATAAGTTAACTACTGTCGGTGTCCCAGACGCCTTAATATCACTTTTATTCGAGATTTTCGAGAGGATTTCGACAATTTTCACGAGATATATAAAAAAAAAAAAATAAGTTTATTTCTTTTCTAAGCTTTTCAAATGACACTAGGGATATGAATGGAACCGCGCTAAGATAATGCAGTTCCTGCGAGTCGGACATTTTGTTTTAACATAGGGAAACAAATGAAGTCATTTTTTAGTACCTATCTATATCTTTGTGTAACTGCGTACAAGAAACGTTATACAACTAGTTTTCGTAACTAATTTTCGGTTTCGGTATTCAGAAACAATTGATTCAGTTGAAAATTCTTCTAGGCGTTTGACATTGATCCCAACCAAGACATTTAAATTTTGGTTGCGTTTGAAATTACGTAAGTATTAGAAAAAAAAATTGTATTAACAGACATAAAAAGTTTAGGCATATTTAGGTATATTTTCTTAAATACCTCGAAAACGGTCGAGAAAACGCAGTAAATGAAAGGTAACCATTCGAAAGCTCAATTCTCTCCAAAAAAGGTCCTGATTGAGCTTTAGGCTGCACCTACATTCGACCCGTATCTTGCCCGATCCGAGCCGATCCGATTTAGTTTGATCAACAACGGCCAAAAGCGGCCGACGTGAGAGCCTACATTGGTCTCGACCCGGTCCGATCCGATTTAGTCACAGCTCGTCAGTAATGACCTCGTAGTGAAGTGAAAATGAGTGATTAAGTTAAGAAATACAACCTAGTAAGCATAGAAACCTTCGATTAGGTTGAATGTTGGAGGTAAGAGATTTTAAAATTATTTATAAGAAAGGTAACTAGAAGGTTATAAGCATTGGAAGGTTATAAACAATAGAAGGTTATAAATATTGGAAGGTTATAGACTTTGGATGGTAATAAACATCTTTCCACGGAATTTAATGAACAAGGGAAACAAAAACAAAAAAAAAAATTGTATTGACAAAGTTGTTCTAAATGTTATTTCCTTTGATATAAAAAGAAATGCATTGAAATCGGTCAAGATTTAGAACCTGTAGACTTTTTTGAAACACTAAATGTGGGTTGGCGCCACTTTGCTTTGTCGGTCCGAAATCGGTCTAGAAACAAACAAGTTTGAATGGCCAAGAATCGGTGGCCGTTGGATTGGACCGGATTGGATCGGGTCGGGACCAATGTAGGCACCTCCATTGAGATGCATCTGTTTGTTTTTCTTCCGATAGTCCGTGACTATTGGATCGGATCGGAACGGGTCCAGTGTAGGGGCTCCCTTAGAAGGGACGATGTCAGACGGAGAAATAAGTGCTAAAAACTTAGGAAGGTGTTAATTTTGTTGCTCTAATTACTGCCCGGTAGTCGTAAGGGTATACATAAACAATTTTAATAGATCTAAGATATAACACGAATTTTTAAATCTCAATTTGCATAAAAATAGGACACGCCAAGAAATTCTCAGATCAGTGAATCTCCGATAGGAAGTATCAAGTACTATATTACTTGTCTCACAATTTGTTAAACATATTGCTTTTTATTCTATTCCCTATTTATAATGTATACTCAGATGTCTATAAACATTTAAAATATATTCATTTGACAGGAATATGTCACCGAAACATCTCTTGTTTTATACTAAGTATATGACAATATCAAAATATAAATATACATACATTTATACAGAAATTGCAATGTCCAGATTCTTCGTAATCAGTAAATTTGGACACGTGTACGTTTCTCATTGGCAATTCCGAATTAAGCCATCGAGACATAATATATTTTATCAGATAAAACACCATTGCAGGAATCAGCCCATAATTAAGATTTTAAACTTATAGCTTCAAGACAAGGACATTTAAAATTCAGGCTAATCTTGAAACAGAAGTAATTAACGCCTTCTAAAGATAAAAATAAGCTCCCGGTCCGATCTTTTTGATATTTCCCCGAGACTTGTTAATCAAAAAGGCCTTTGTATGGGGTAAATAAGCAACTCATTACTCGTCTTGGATTAGCAACCTCCTGTGGGAGTGAGGCGAGTTAATTTTACATCACAAGAAGTCACTTTAACATCTTATACTCGTCAAGTAATTATTAATATCTTCACACTATCTGCCTGATTATATTTAAAAATCCGACGCGCAGGAGATGCGTCTTCTCAGCACGTTTCCATAACGTTCTTATCCGTAAGAGTCAGAGAAAATATACAGTTAATAATAAATGAAAATAGCCGTTTATTTGATATGAAGTGAAGGAATGGTTGGGATTCGGCTAGGAGAAAACGTCGTTATTATAAAGTGATCGCTACTGTCGCGACTTCACTCTTCCCAGGTGGTAGCTGTATGGGCCAATGAACCAGCATCGTCATTAGAAATTTGATTCACTTATAAACAGAGGTATGGAAATGTCTGTAATATGCCAGAAAGCCAATGGTTATTCAGCAGATGTCTTCAAATGAGTTTGTATAGTTTATTGTTGTGTAGATAGGAGAGTATTGTGTTTATGTACTGGCTGCTGTCTCACAACAATTCGTTCATGTCATGTGAAATATTAAATTTGTTTCGCCTTCTGCATTCCGTAAGTAGGTGTTTTACGGTAAAGTCTCTATTGCATGTATTACAAGTAGGTTATTTAAGTACTGTCATAAGATATTCGTGTGTTAGTCTTGTGTGGCCAATTCGTAGTCGAGTAAGTACCTACAACTTCTTCTCGATTGTAGCTGGATGTCCACTCATGAGTAGTAGTTTTGATTGTACGTAATTTATTGTCGGTTAGTCGAGTCCAGCTGTCTTGCCAATAATTTGAAATATTTTGTTTGATTGTATTGGTCAAGTCCTCGTGTGTGGTTGATAGGTCCAGCTCAGGTTGTCTTGTTGTCTTGTTGCAAGTTTTGCATGTGAATCTGCTAGGGAGCTTCTTCCTAAACCTTCATGCCCTGGCAGCCAGTACATTGTGTTGTGTTTGTTATGTAAGTAAATAGTTTTGAAAATGTCTATTATTATTGGATGCGTTATTGGGGAAAACGTCAAATTTTCAGAAAAAAATCTGTATTACGAACATTTCGGCATGCTCTTTGGAAGCCCTCTTCAGCTGAAAAATATACATAGTTAGGTACAATCGCGAATAATCTCAGTAAGTAAATTTTTACATCACGAGAATAGGTTTTTTCTTACTCTCAACTAAGTTTTATATTAAACTACTGATCAATTTGTTGATTAATAAAACCTTGTTTACCTAATATGCAGTTAAAAAAGTCTTTAATAACCTATTAGCATGATGTAATATTCTGCATAGAGATTATTCTGGTTTGTAGCTATGTTTACATATTTTTTAGCTGAAGAAGGCTGCCGAAGGACATGCCGAAACGTTAAAATACAGGTTTTTCAGAAAATCTGACATTTTCTCTTTCTTTCTTATATAGTTAACAGTTACCGAAAGTTTTATTTATATATATATATATATATATATATATATATATATATATATGTGTGTGTGTGTGTGTGTGTGTGTGTGTGTGTGAAAATATAAGCAATTAATTATTAAATGAACCTTCATTTGAAAATTAATTAAGGCATTATCCAAATCAGCCGAAGGTCAATAAAAATTCACTTTACACCTTAACTGCATTTATTTGCTGTCTAATAATAATAATATTAAAAAGGTGGGTCGTCACGCAGGAGCTACTAAGCACAATCCTCCGAAGATGGGAAGTGTACGCATCGTTCCTCAATAATTTGTTAAAATAGCCTATATAAATAAAATTTAAAAAAAAAAAAAAAAAAAAAAAAGGTGGTAGAAGTAACAACCAATGCCTGTGACGGTTTCTCAGTTGAATTTAAACATAATACACTAACATCTAAAGAACCGATTGAGTTTATTTTTAAAAGACACTTTTATCTTAAGAAACTCGCGAAATATGCCTGTTTTCGTACAAGTATAAAAGATATTAAGACCGGTTTTTTCCAATTAGTAATTTGGGCTGGAGTAAACCCCCATTTCAGATGGACCGATTATTACAAGACATCTTTCTGTTAAGATGCCCACGACGTTTACCGTGTTTATTGCAATATAACAAAACTTACGGCCGATATGCGCGAATTAGTAATTTGGGCCCGGAGTAAACCTCCCCACCCCAGGCGGATCTATTTTCGAGGTTAACGAATTCGTTCAATCGTTTGCTAGGGGAATGAAAACAAATTAAAAGTGCATATTGTTCTCTCAACAGGTAGAGACGAAACAACATAAAAAATGGACCATGTACACACCCAAAAAGGTTACCATGCACAACGTCCTTTTGGTATTACTTCAGGCCTAAACACACATCAATCAATTCTCTTCAGCGAACTATTTACATATCGTTTAACGAAACTCCATTGATTTTATTTTTGGACCAAGGCAGGCCGTGATATGATTAAACGATACATAATTCATTGTTGTTCCCGGACAGTGATTAGGTAAATTCGCAAATTTATATTAAAATCTAACTAAATTACGTCGTATGCTTATGTTGAATAATGCATGATAAACAACATGCCTCAAGGACTAAGTGCTTAAACACATCTCAACCCTCAAGGCATTTTTAGCTGTTCAATCTCTCTCAATCAAGCGTTAATTAACTAATCAATAGTTTTAGTTTATAACCTTACAATTCATTGGATTTACAGTACCGCAATGAAGCGATTTGCTTTTTTTTTTTTTTTTTTTAATAATACGACTACTCAACTAGCCTGATTTCTAATAAATATTTTTATTTATATATATATATATATATATATATATATATATATATATATATATATATATATATATATATATTATCCCTCTCTACACAAGATTGTTCTTTGTGGACAGTCACTCGTAAAATTCTTAAGTTTCATCCAATTCCTTCTCCTCTCAAACGCAGCGATGGGACCTGGGCCAGAAGTGATGAAGAAAAGGCGCTCCTCCTCTCCTCAGACCTAACCACAGTATTTTCCCCGAATCCTCAAACGAGCCCCTCCCAGGATGAAGACATCGAAGATTATTTGTCCTTCTCTCGCAAAGCTTTCCATCCGTCCAAAGTAAAACACATAATTAAACACCTCCCTAGGAAATCTCCCGGTTATGACCTTATCACCTCCACAATACTTAAAAAAAAAAAAAAAAAAAAAAAATCGTCGGACAATATTCACCAAAAACATACTGCATACAACAAGATGACGATCGATGTAGACCAACTTCAAGGAGCTCTCGACCTAATCGAGGAAGTTTACAGTATAAAGCTTTAAAGAACGACATGAAATGCAAGTTACTACAAGTCATGGACATCATAAAAGATATCAAGGCGAATATTGAAGTTGAAAAATCAAGGCCTTCCAGTGGAGATGAACAATCACCACAGAGCAAGGTAAATCTAGAAAAATCATAGGCTGAGGCTTTACTATTAAACAAAACAGGCATCAAATCCTCACATAAACTTCTCATAAAAAGGAAAAACGAGAAAGAACCTGTTGAAGATATAAAAATAAAACTAAAGACAACTTTAAATCCACAATAATACAAAAATTAAAAACTACAAAAAGAGGTCACGTGATAATCGAATCAGACTCAAGAGAAGATATTGATATAATATCAGCTAATGTAAAAGAAAAAAGCGCTGATCTAAATGTTGAACCCATTGACAAATTAAAACCAAGGATCATAATCAAAAATATCCCCGAGGAAATTACAGACAATAATGCCGTGGACACCTTATTAAAACAAAATGATTCACTAAATCTCGACAGAGAAAAGATAATTTTCAAAAGAATTTTTGGCATCAAAGGATCTTCAAGAAGAAATTTAATCCTTCAACTCTCTGGAAGCGAAAGGAAGAAACTTTTAGGGAGAAGAATCAAGCTCTATTGGAGCATTTGCTACGTAGAAGACTACATCTCAGTTAGAAGATGTGGACTCTGCTTCAAATTGAACCATCTGAGCAGCAAGTGTGAAGGAAAGAAGCAGAAGTGCCCGGACTGCGGAGAAGACAGACATCAGAACGGAGAAGGCTGTCAAAGCAGGAAACAACGATGCATCAACTATAACAAATACGCCAAGCCACAACACAGAGTTGCAACCAACCACTCAGCCCTTAACAAGGTATGTCCATCTTATAAGAACCCAATCATAAGAATGATTCAAAATACCGATTATGATTAACAATAAATTCGCGAAAGATTTAACACTTGACAACATCAAAGTATTTAATCAATATGGACTAAAATCCCTTGTTATTGAATCCAATATCTTAATTAGCATAAAAATTAAAAAGCTTGTCTCTAAAAGCAAATTCAAACTAGTAGAAGAGGATATTATAACAGTTGATATTTCGTACTACATCCTTAAACTAAATGGTATCTAGTCTTAGCGAAAAATCAAATAGGAAAAGCTTCATGTAGGATAAAATATCACACGCTTAAAAAAGGTATAGAGCATAGGAGCCTAGCCATAAAAATTAATATTAAATGGACTAATAATATAAACGTACAAAAAGCTTCCCTCATATTCATGGTCGATCGTATGTACTTACAGACAGTATTATACATATGTGTGTTTATATATACGTATATGTCTTATAAATCATATAATACAATAATTATTGTTACGCATCATGATAACTATGAATAATCAACTTAATATAGCTCAAATAAATCTCCGCCGTTCATGGAAAGCAACATTATCACTTAATGAATTTATTGCCAGAAAGAATATTGATATAGCCTTTCTCCAGGAACCATACACTGTAAACGACGAAGTAAAAGGACTCAAGCATAAATATAAAGTACTTTATTCCGAAGGATATGGAAGACCTCGAGCCGCAATAATTATAAATAACAAAAACATCCAACTGCTTCAATTAAACCAATATTCCAATCACGACATAATAACCGCACAAATATATTTTAAACATAAATATTTTGTAGTAGTCAGTGGATATTTCGACATTGAGCTAGACAACCAAGAAAATTTAAGAGAACTAAATAAAATTTTGGACGATTACCAAGACGCTAGCATTTTAATCGCACTAGATAGCAATAGTAGATCTAGGCTTTGGTTTGATAAAACTACAAATCATAGAGGGCGGGAATTAGAAAACTTTATCGTTACAAATAATCTTAAAATACAAAACCTTAATTTAGAGAAACCAACCTTCCGCGGTTGCCGAGGTGAGAGCAATATAGATCTAACCTTGACTAGTACATTATTTTCCCTTTATCTCTCGGACCATAACAATCTAGGCGCACGGTAGTGCGCCAGGCCAAGTTCCGGCCTAAGCATACTGTGTGTATATTACAGGCGGTCTTAGAGCCGATTTTTACCCTCTCATAACTTTCAACCAGGTAAAGATAAAGTTATGAAATTTTACACAGGTATTATACTACTAGATGTGAGTAAAACTGGAAATTTTCATAATTCTACATCGAATAGTTTCTGAGATATAAGCGATCGAAAATCGGGATTTATAGGACTCACTCACTCACTGACTCATCAAAATTATTAGGCACTTCCCATGATGCTAGAGACTTGAAATTTTGCATGAAGATAGATATGAAGACTTTATTAAAGGAAAAAATCGAAAAATCCCGAAAAGTTGTGTTTTACTACGCTTCCGGGGCGGGGGCGTTCAAGTTTTGTACTTCCTTCGGAAACCCATCGGAAATGAATTGTCTCGGTATGAAGAACCTATATTTGATGTTTTAAGAAACAATTAGGCGCATATAGGCTCGGTAAAAATCTTATACCAGCTGTCTGTCTGAATGTTTGTTCCTCTTACAAATCCGTACCGTTTGACCGATTTTGACCAAACTTGGGACACAGGTGGGTCTTGATACGGGGAGAATCATAGGCTAGGTTAAATTGTCTATCAGCTGTCTGTCTGTCTGTTTGTTCCTTATACAAATACACACCGTTTGACGGATTTTGACAAAAATTTGACACACATGTCGGTCTTTATCCGGGTAGTGTCATAGGCTAGTCAAAATCGTCTATCAGCTGTCTGTCTGCATGTTTGTTCCTTATACAAATTCACACCGTTTGAGCTATTTTGACCAAACTTGGCACGCAGGTAGGTCTTGATACGGGAGTGTCATATTACCTATGACGTTTTGTACTTTTTGTTCCATCGAAATGCCATCATTTCTTCTGAAACCCATCATGTGGGGTATCAAATGAATCGTCTTGGTAAGGAGAACCTATATTTGATGTTTTAAGAAACATTTCGACGTATCTTAACTACAACAGTTGTGACTTCTTTCTTAAATGTAGTAAATAAAGTCGTAGGGGTTAACTGCATAATATACTGGACAGCAGATACTCAGTTTTTCAAAGTCGAGCCATCTAAATTCCAAAGTTTAGGATCACAAACCAAAAATGTATCGTCTTTGTTCTTATCTTTTTCTTGAAGGCCTCTACACTTTCCCTATTGTGATTTTTTTCCTCGGGATAAGGTTCCTGTGTTTTACAGTGTAATAGTGTAGTTAAGAGAGCAATCAATTTGTCCTATAGAGTAATATCATCTGGAAGAGCTTCTAACTTTTCTAGTCTAGTGATTAGATGTATGTAGGTTGATTATTGGTATCAAATATCAAGCAGTAAGGAGAACCTTATGCAGAATCCAAAGACCCTGGTTTTATATGAAGTATAAAAGCCAGTAGGTATGCGGCAACTAAATTCTATTTAATTCTTAGAAAAAAGTAATGAGATCCCCCAAAAACATAAATGTGAAATAGAGGCCAAGTTCCTGCCCCCACAAAGAAACAATCCCTTCCTCAAAAATATCCCCTCTTAAAACCCCCCAAAAACGCCTTACCATTCTACACTCCAAAAAAGTAGTATGAGTTGGTGTATTAATTCAACCAAAAATATTTGCCAATACAAGAGATGATACAAGAAAGAAATGTCCAAGTTCATTACTTGGAAGACCTCATAGTTACTTACTAAGAACAGTAAAGACACCTCAACTGACCTTTAAAAACAACAATAAAAATTCTTATATCCAGTTACTAAAATATCACTTTCCTCAACCAGGTATATTCTTAAACTTGGCAATGTTTAGTTTTTCTCTAAAGATAATTTCGGCACAAAAAAAACATTGCACAAGTTTAAGAATATACCTGGTTGAGGAAAGTGATATTTTAGTAACTGGATATAAGTATTTTTATTGTTGTTTTTAAAGGTCAGTTGAAGTGTCATTACTGTTCTTCGTAAGTAACTATGAGGTCTTCCAAGTAATGAACTTGGACATTTCTTTCTTGTATCATCTCTTGTATTGGCAAATATTTTTGGTTGAATTAATACACCAACTCATACTACTTTTTTGGAGTGTAGAATGGTAAGGCGTTTTTGGGGGGTTTTAAGAGGGGATATTTTTGAGGAAGGGATTGTTTCTTTGTGGGGGCAGGAACTTGGCCTCTATTTCACATTTATGTTTTTGGGGGATATAACCTTCACTATAGCATGGAATCAAATTAATCAACAAAATATCTATAAAGAAATAAAATACAATACAAGACTAGCCAATTGGACCAACTTCAACGAAGTCCTTAATGATGAGCTGAGAAAAAAATTCAGATTATAAACAAATTTAAATGAGCTAAGAATAGATGAAGAATGTATCGCACATGCTCAAAAGAATGGAGTTGAGAGAACTATTAACTTGTTCTCTCAACTCCATCGAAAAAACATGTAACAAAGTATTTATCAAAATTAGCTCTATTCAGCAAAAGGTGAAGGAAGATAAAAAGAATTCTCCGTGGTGGAATGAGGATTTAACGGAATTAAGAAAAGAGACAAACAAAGCCCGCAAACTTTACCAAAGGACGTTGAATAATGAGGAACTTCGCTTAGAAAGAAGAAGAACATATTAAACAAAAATACACGAATATCAAAAATTAATAAAACAAAAAAAAGTGTCCTCGTGGAAAGAGTACTGTTCTTCGATAGGAAATACTGATCCATGGTCCTGGCCGTAGAAGTTGGCAACAAAAAAATTTAAAAATTATTTCAAACTGCATACCATAAAGAAAAACGATGGAATTCACACCAAAAATATGGAAGAAACATTACACTACATACTTGATTACATCATAATGCAAGACGAAGATAGGTTCGAAAATAATTCCCAAACAGAAAAACGAGTAGCTATGAAGTTTCTATGATGATGCGCATCTATCCAGCGGTGAAATAACCCAAATCATAGAAAACTGAAATCATAAAAAAAGTCCCGGAATAAATGGCATTACACCAAAAATCTTTAAGAAAATCTTCGAAAACCATAAAAAATTAGTCTGTTATACAGGGTGTCCCAGTATATATGTCCACCCCCTTTTCCTTCTAGAGTTGTTGGAATTTCGAAATGAAACTTGGTAGGTCTTAGTTATGTTGCATTAGGTTACTTTTGAAGGTTTGGTTGACTTTGTAACATTCTCCAGTTTTTCTCCAGCGCATCTAACTCTTGATTTTCCAATGGCGGCAGGTATTTTTTTTATGACGAATTCTGATAGAAAATTTAATTTTAAGACTAATTTACTCCGAGACATCTTTTGATCCGACGCACCGTTTGCGCGTAAAATGCAAAAAACTGAAAAATATCGCCCTTTTGTAGACAAATTCCTATTTATCACTGAAACCAATCCTTGTACGTAAAAACACCTCAATGTAAACGTTGTAGCCTATTAATTTTCCTTTCAGATGATACCAAGATCAAAGTTGTAGATTAAATATTTAACGGGGTATTATGAATGAAAACAAAGGCAAATTTTTTTTGTTAGTTTTATGATATAATAATTTCATATGAAAAAATAAATTTATTCTGTTCTGTTTTATAATAATTTGTATACACTTTTCTCATAAAGTAAATAAGTACTTTTTTTTTATTGTATATGTCAGCTACTTTTTTTTCTATTCATATCGATTTTCTGAATTGTTACTTTTTAAAACTTTTAAGGTATATTTTTCATTCATAATATCCCGTTAAATATTAAACCTACAACTTTGATCTTGATATCATCTGAAAGGAAAATTAATAGGCTACAACGTTTGTATCGAGGTGTTTTTACGTAAAAGGCTTGGTTTCAGTGATAAATAGGAATTTGTCTACAAAAGGGCGATATTTTTCAGTTTTTTGCGTTTTACGCGCAAACGGTGCGTCGGATCAAAAGATGTCTCGGAATAAATTAGTCTTAAAATTAAATTTTCTATCAGAATTCGTCATAAAAAATACCTGCCGCCATTAGAAAATCAAGAGTTAGATGCGCTGGAGAAAAACTGGAGAATGTAACAAAGTCAACTAAACCTTTAAAATAAACCTCATGCAACATAACTAAGACCTACCTTTCACTTCGAAAATCCAACCACTCTAGGAGGAAAAGGGGGTGGACACATATACTGGGACACCCTGTATATTCAATGATTGTTACACAAAAGGAGTACTTCCTGACTCGTGGAAAATATCAAAACTGATATTAGTCCAAAAACCCGACAAACCAATAACCTCAGTCGACTCAATAAGAACGAGATTTATTAGCTTAATAAATACTGAAGCTAAAATTCTAGAAAAGTTAATGCATAAGCGATTACTAAAATTCTTATCTACACACAATTTATTACACCCCCATCAATTCGGCTTTACCCCACAACGAGGAGCCCCAGACGCCATTTATAAAGTTGTAGAAACTATTAAAACAGGACAAAATGAAAATAAACACACTCTATTAATTTCACTAGACATAAAAGGAACATTCGATCAGGTATGGTGGCCATCGCTTCTTAAGTCGTTGAAGGAATTGTCCTAGAAACCTTTATAAGTTAATCTTAAATTATCTACACGGCAGGGAAACAGTAATAAATACAGCATCCTTAACTTTGCGGAGAAAACACTCCTTAGGGACACCTCAAGGATCCGCATGTTCTCCAATATTATGGAACATAATAGTCAGTCAACTACTAACTTATGAACTACTCCCAGGATGTAAAATAATAGCATTTGCTGACGATTTTGTCATCCTAATAACTGCCAAGCTAATAGAGGAAATTAAAATTTTAATAAATAGCGTAAAAAAAATAATAAACCTCTGGGCACACAATAATAAATTAAAATGTAGTACCAATAAATGTAACTATTTAATCTTCACAAAAAAAAATTAGCCCAAATTTCGATATATATTTACAAAACGAAAAATTAAACAAATTAAATTTTACAAAATACTTAGGAATTATTATAGATAATAAATTAAGATGGAACAAGCAAATAAACTTTCTTCAAACAAAATTGATTAAAATTATTAACTTACTTTCCATATCAGCCCGAGCAAATTGGGGTCTAAAAAGTCCGTCACGCAGGAGCTGCATAACTAAGCACTTTCCTCAGAATTTGGGTAGTGTAGATTGCTTTCCAGAACAATTTGCTTAAAATATCCTACATAAATAAAATAAAAACATGAATAGTTCTCTTTTAAATTTGTAATGAGTAACTGATCAATTAATAATTTGCTTCCAGAGTTATGTTTACAAATGGTACCTATTACACTACGTAATAAATAGAAAAAACCTCATATTATCGTATTTTGATCTAACGCAGGAAAAGGATACAGTCACCCTAGTGGTAGAAAGCGCTCCTTGCGGCGGCTTTGTGAACCTACGTCTGACGGGCTTTTCTATTGAAATATATTACAAATTAAACCCCCGCTTTCCGATTGACCGATTCAGCTCATTTTTACAACACTTCTTTCTCATGAGTTACCCACGACGTATACCGCGTTTCGTTGCAATACAGCAGAAATTACGACCGGTATGAGTATATTAAGAATTTGGGCCAAGAGTAAACCCCCCCTTCTAATGAACCGATTTAGTTTATTTTTACAACAGTTATTTACCTGTGGATTACCACTACGAATACCGAGTTTCGTCGAAATATACCAAAAATCACGGCTGGTAGTGGCGAATTGGTATTGTGGGTCCGGAGTAAACCCCCCCCTTCTAATGAACCGATTTAGTTCATTTTTATATCTCACTTTTCTCTCTATATTACCACTACGAATACCAAGTTTCGTTGAAATATAACAAATATTACGGCTGACATAGTCAAATTAGTGTTTTGGGTTCGGGGTAAACCCCCCCTTCAGGTGGACCGACTTTGGTGGTTAACGAACTCGTTCAATCGTTTGCTAAATGAATGCTATATACCAAGTTTCGTGACGAAAAAACAAAAACTCTGGCCGCTATCGTGTTAACAGACACATATATATATATATATATATATATATATATATATATATATATATATATGCATATATATATATATATATATATATATATATATAGATATATATAAATTTTAACGGGGGTCATTTTCGGTGTCTACTAGGTAGGATCGATAAAGATTTGAAGAAATTTTTCAAAAATTCCGTCATGAGTCCAACCTCAATAGCTACTTTCCTTCGGAGGAAAGTGCTAAAAGTGAGGCGTTAAGTATTATATATAAAAGTGCCATACTTCCTGCATTAACCTATGCTATAAGTAGTTGGAAAGACGCTTTAGGGAAGAAGACCAATGTAAGGAAATTAGAAAGAGTACAAAGGCTAATGGCTCTAAAAATAATTAAAAGGTACAGTACTGTTTCCTTAGAAACTTCTTGCGTTCTAGCTAATATAATGCCTATATCTATTTTAGCTAATAACTATTGTGATTATTACAAGGTAGTAAAACTAAGGGAAGATGTTGACGAAGTATCAGCTGATAATGTAGAAGTAATTACACCACACAGTAAATGGGTATATCCTTCGACATACACAACTTCCGAAGAGACAACAACACAACTCTCCATATACACTGCCGGTAGCAAACAGAACGAACATGTAGGATGTGCATTCGTTGTATACCAAGGAGAAACAGCCATCCAAAGCATGAAAGACAGACTAGGACCGGAATGCACAAATAACCAGGCAGAACTTCTTGCTATCCAGAAAGCACTAGACTATATAGACGAACACAACATAATACAAAACACGAATGTACTAATAAACACTGACAGCAAAACATCACTACAAAGACAAAATGTACCCGACCCTCTAGTGGACAATATACGACAGAAAATACAAATGATCAAAACTAAAAACTCAATAGTCAAATTCAAATAGGTAAAAGCACATTCAGGTATAGAGGGGAACGAAGTAGCAGACGTTTTGACAAAATCAGCTTCAACCGACACTAACCTCCCAATTATATATGAAAAGATATCTACAGAACATTTAAAATACTTATTAAGGAACAAATATTACACAAAATGGCAGGAAAGGTGGACAACAACTGAAAAAGGGGCACACCTAAAATATTTTATACCAGAGATAAAACATAACAATTTCAAACACTCACAAAACAAGCTACCACCTCACACAACTACTCACAGGTCATGGAACAATAAATAGTTATTTACACAAATACAAACTCACTGACTTCAACACATGCACTTGTGACAATCATACTGAACAAACTTACTTTCACTTAATTTACGACTGCTCACTAACAGATGAATACAGGACAACGTTAACAAACACTATTAAAAAAGATAAAAAAGAGTGGCCATTAAGCCCAAAGGAGCTCTACGATAAATATCCTCTGGCTCTAGAAAATCTTATCAAACAAGTACACGAAGATTCAAGATTAAGATATTAGATTCGGAACCTCTGTGTTGTTGGCAAATCTCATGTAAGATGGAGGAACAATGATTTATATTGCTTATATTTATCAGTTAGCTTTATATTCTTATATTTATATTCATATTTTATATCTATATTTTATATTTGTATTTTATATTTATATTTTATATTTATATTTTATATTTATATTTTATATTTATATTTTATATTTATATTTTATATTTATATTTTATATTTATATTTTATATTTATATTTTATATTTATATTTATATTTTATATTTATATTTTATATTTATATTTATATTTATATTTTATTTTTATATTTTATTTTTATATTTTATATTTATGTTTTATATTTATATTTTATATTTATATTTTATATATATATATATATATATTTAATATTTATATTTTATATATACATTTAATATTTATATCTTATATTTATATTTACTATATGTTTTCTTTTGCAAAGTTCTTCTTTGCTCTTTCATATTAAATTGAGGCTAATGTTAGAGGGAATTTCTGTAAATTCTATTCTACTACATTAGATGTAAGATTCTACTTTTACATTAGATGTAAGATTTAGACTATACTAGATACATATTAGGTTAAAAATATGTTGCCCCTTAATATTGAATATACACTGTATATAAAGTGTAAATATTGTGTATATAGAATCTACATATTTAAAACAAAATGTAATATATAAGAAAAATGTATGTTATATGCAAAGCATGGGACTTGCAGAATAAACTCCCTCTCTATACGGTTACTATAGGGAGGAAATAGAGAATACTTAAAAATCTTCCCCAGAAGGCCATCACATTCCTCACATACCTGTATAACTCAATCTTAAGAACAACCCATTTCCCGAATCCCTGGAAACACTCAATCATTATCGTCATTCCCAAACCCTTTAAACCTCCCGATTGCCCTTCTTCCTATCGACCTATCAGCCTTCTCCCATTAATGTCTAAAATATTCGAAAAACTCCTTTACAAAAGAATCCTACCAATCATAGAATCCTCAAAGAAAATTCCCAACCACCAATTTGGTTTCCGTTTCCAACATTCCACAATTCAACAGTCCTCACGAGTTGTAGACGCGATATCCTCCTCGCTTGAACGTAAGAGTTTTTTCACAAGTGCCTTTCTCGACGTTGCTCAAGCATTCGATCGGGTTTGGCACCCGGGATTACTTTACAAAGTAAAGCTAATACTTCCACACACCTATTTCCTTATCCTGAAATCCTACCTGTCACATAGATCCTTCCAAGTCAAACAAGGCACAACTCTTTCCCCTGCCCCATAAATGCTGGAGTCCCCCAAGGGAGTACTATTGGTCCTCTCCTTTTCCTTCTTTACACTGCGGATATTCCCACTCACCCCCAAACCCTACTAACCACATATACAGATGACACAGCCATTCTTTCAACTTCTCCTGACCATTCAGTAGCATTCCAACACCTGCAGGAACATCATTCCGCTATACAACATTGGAGTGAAAGGTGGAGAATAAAAATCAACGCAGAAAAATGTAAACAGGTGACATTCACTCTTAACCGGAGATCATGCCCTCCTGTCTACATCAAAGACACTCCACTCCCGGAATCAAACGAGGTTCGATATCTAGGATTATACCTTGACAGTCGATTACATGGAACCCTAACACGAGACTGAAGACTGAGACAAGAACTGAACAAAATATACGGACTACTTAGACGACTCTCCTTGAACCCCCCTCGAAATTATCGATACAACACAAACTAACGATATACAAAACAATCATTAGACCAATATGGTCATATGGACTTGAACTCTGGGGATCTTCAAAACCATCCAACATCTACAGAAAAAAGGCATTCCAGTCCAAAGTCAACAATGGTTGGCTCTTTCAAATTTATTATTGATTTTATTTTATTTTACTTTTCTAGTTATTGCCAATTTGTTCATAGCATATCTGTATCAACAGACTTGATAATTGTACTTTTAATTTTGTACACATTTCAAATTAATAAATAATAATAAATAAATTTAAAAAAAAAAATCGTCTATATGGGGGCTACCTTTAGTCAGTATGTCGTGTGGCATGCCTAAGCAGACTCGTTCTTTGCAATCCGTCAGAACGTGTTTTATTTATAAATATCACATGACAAATTCTTATTCGAATATATAACTATATGTATTCTTCAATTGAAATAATTTATTTTATTCTATATGAACATTGATGTATTAAAATTGTTTCTTGTCTTATTTTCTTCTTTTGCCCTTTTTTTCGTGTGTTTTGTTTTTATTACAATCTGACTGCTACTTTAACGGACATTGACTCTGCTGTCCTTATGAGTTAATCGTGACATTCGCGGAACTCCTAATAAATTAAATTAATAAATAATGAAAGAAGTTATGTTTAATTTGTTGTGGCAAAAAATTATAATATACTTATATATATATATATATATATATATAGATATGGGGGAGGGGTTAATGGTATTAAATCTCTAATCATAGATAGTGAATATACAACATTGCTCTTTACGTTGCGGGCTACCACCTGAAAATTGATGTGCACAATAGAAATATTGATACCATAGAACTTTTATGTGGAGCTAAAGTACCCACATGGGACCCTGAACATCTAGATATATAATCATTGAATCTAAATTATAATTCAAATTCACTTCCGCAGCATTTATAAATATGGAATAGGATACACTATCAATTTAACTCTGCGTTTATGAACTGAATCATTTAGATAAAATATCAGTAGTTTAAAGTTTTTTTTTTTTTTTTTTTTTTTTTTTTTTTTTTTTTTTTTTTTTTTTTTTTTACAATCATGCCATATTTTTTTTTGCCAAAGTGGAATACAAGTTATCTCAAGATCTAATCAGGAAAATTTGTTAAAGCTTACAAAATAAATTAATTAAAATATTGCCTAAGACGAGACCTACAATTTTAGCGCGGTTCCTCCCTCCCCCATAGGGAGGAACCCCGCTTATAAGGTTAATACAATGAAACAATCCGAAAGTGCCGACTAGAAAATTTCGCGTTTCAGAACCCCTAGAGACCGAAAATAACGGTGGTTCAAATTTGTATATATATATATATATTTATTTATATATATATATATATATATATATATATATATATATATATATATATATATATGTGTGTGTTCGCTCTGTAGCTCCTAAACGAATGGTCCGATTTTGATGAAATTTGGTACAAAAATCTTTCGTCTAATTTGAAAGGTCAAGTTCGTTAAACAGCAAAATCCGCCTACTGGAAGATGGCGTTTGGGGCAAAATTCGCGCAAAAAAAAATCGTAACGCTTACGTTTTTGAGTTCATAAGCTTGTAAGTACTCGTTTTATATGCTTCCTGGGCTAGGAAAACGAATGCAACTATTTTCAAGGCGATAGCTTTAACCGTTTTCGAGAAAATTGGAAAAATAGTTTTTGAATACCGTTTTTGGTTTGGGTACTTAGAATCATGGGATTCAGGCGAAACATTTTCTGCATGTTCTACTTTCATCAAAACTAATATGTTGAAATTTTGGTTACGTTTGGAGTTAAGGAAGGATTAGAATAAAATATTTTATTAACAGACATAAAAAGTTTTAGTAACTTTGTTTACTTTCCTTAATATCTCGAAAAAGGTTGAGAACCTTGGTAAACGGAAGAATACCATTAGAGAGCTTATTAAATGCTCTAAGAAAAAGCTTTCTAATGAAAGTTTTGATTAGGCGATGTCAATCGGAGAAATAAGAGCTTAAAACTTTAAATTAATTGATTTCGTTTATTCGAATGGTTCTTTTTGTCTGTTTTATTCCTTGTTATTTTTTAATTGCTTATAGTTGGATAATGTATTTGGAAATAAAACAGGTTAAGAAAAATAAGAAAAACAATTTAATTAGAGGTATGGATTTCCAAGATATAGCTTTTCAACTGCCTAGCGTCCTTCCTAGGGAGGGTTGTTTGTCTTTGATTTTGGTACTTAGAATTATGGGATACAGTTGAAACATTTTCTGCATGTTCGAATTTCATCAACACTAATATGTTGAAATTTTTGTTACGTTTAGAGTAAAGGAAGGGTTAGAATAAAATATTTTATTAACAGACAAAAAAAGTTTTGGTAACTTTGTATACTTTCGTTAGTATCTTGAAAACCGTTGACAATCTTGTGAAGCGGAAGATTACCATTCGAAAGCTTATTAAATGCTCTACAAAAAAGGTTCTGAAGAAAGTTTTAATTAGGCGATGTCAATCGGAGAAATAAGTGCTTAAAACTTTAAATTAATTGATTTCGAACCATTCGAATATTTCTTTTTGTCTGTTTTATTCCTTGTTATTTTTTAATTTCTTATAGTCGGATAATGTATATGACAATAAAACTGGTTAAGTAAAATAACAAAAACAATTTATTGTTAGAAATATAGATTTCCAGGATTCCAAGACCTTGTAACTAGCGGGACAGTTTCTAGTGGTAGTCGACCCTTCCAGGTAAGATTGTAAATCATGACCTTTCAAGACTTTACTACACACAGGAATGGCGTTAGTGACCTTAAGGGTTGACACGCCATTATAATAATTAATTAAAAAAAAAGACTGGTGGAACCAAAATAATAACTGCTTCTATTTTAATCTTTCCAAATTAGACTAGGGATATGAACGGAACCGCGCTAAGATGATGCAGTTCCTGCGAGACGGACTTTTTTAGGATTAGATGCCAAAAGTAATATATTTTTGAAACCTGACATTTTGATAAAGACACATACAATTTTTCTTTTTTAACAGCTACCCTTAGTACAAAAAAATATTAGAAGATTTTTCCTAACGTTATTCCTTAGATAATATCACAGAGAATAAGTAATATACATTTTAACAAAATTGTTCAAGTTGGTCATTAACTATCTTGTAAACCACTTTAAAAAAAGTTGTTTCGAAAATTCATTGTTTAAAAGTATAAAATATCTTTAAAAGTATAAAAAACCAACCAAAAAACATTTTCGGAAAAATATAACTAATAATAAGTCAAAACTATTATTAGGAGTTGATGCCATCAGCCATGTTTAGTAATATCATTTAAAATGTCATTGAATTTTATTGATTATGTTTCACAATTACATTAAAAGCATATTTATACAAGATTAGTAATAGTGTTAATCATTAAAAAATATACAAAAGATATTTTATTTACGAGATAAAAAGGTCCGTCGAACAGCGCACTACATGAATGCATTCCTATATCCCAACGTACATGATTATCTAGCCAACATTATGGGAACCGACGTGGACACATTAAATTTCACCCATAGTGAACGGACACCAATACTACATTAAAAATCATAAAATAAATATAATATGGAGTACAGCTATAGATAGCCCTGCACCAATGGTCTAGGTGTCGAAGCATTGTAAATAAAAAGTCCGACTCACAGGAACTGCGTCATCTTAGCGCGGTTTCGTACATCTCGAAGAAATGGAATAGATTACCATCACAAATCACAGGAAACTGACAGTAGCCAACTTACACAGAAGCAGATAATTCTTAATCCTCATTCTTGAGGAAGGCTGAATAAGTCAATACAATTATTTACTGAATACGTACTTACTCTTCGACTACTGCACAGAAGGCTCTATTCCAAACAACCAAAAATTCGTTGTCATTTTAAGTTTCTTGTTTTTACTAGCAAATTCATTTACTGTTATAATCAACTGTTATAAAATATGTGCTTCATGGAAAATAAAATTCCATTCTCTCGTGGGTTAAATCTTTCTATAAAATAAGAAATAAAGATATCTTCAGTTGTAGGCTATGAGGTAGGTTATATAGATAGGAGAATTCAAAACAAACCAATGCATACGCCATCATGATTAGCCACAGCCATCATGATTACCACAGCCACTCCAAACTTATTACCAATAACTTTCACAGTTTCTTGGCTTATTTTACTAAAATACTAATTTTACTGATAAATGCAATTTAAAACAAAAACAACCAATAAAAAAGTGAGTTAAACAAAGACAGAACCGGTTCAAAAGAACAAAACAAACACTTTTTAAGTTTTAAGCGCTTATATCTCTGATTGACATTGCCCCACCGAATATTGCATCAGAACCTTTATTGTAGAGAATTTAGCAAGTGTTCGAATGATTACTTTCCACTTACCACGATTTCCAAACCGTTTTCGAGATATTTACGAAAAATGTACGAAGATCCGAAAACTTTTCATGCCCTATTAATAAAAAAATTGTTTCGCATATTTCCTTAACTCCAAATATGCCCAAAATTTAAACATCTTAGTTGAGATGAATTTCCAAGATGCAGCCCCCCCCTGCAGCAGTTTGAGGGTTTTTTTTTATATCAGAGTCCGTTGACGAAATTTCCTTCTCTACCATGGTTGGGTGGTAACCTATAGATAGTCCGGTGCTAATGGCCTACATGTCGAAGCGCAGTTGAAAGTGACTACTGCAGTTAATGCAACTGCATTCAATGCAGTATAGGTACCTACTCGTGCTAATGTAGCATGCCGAAACGTTCGAAGTATAGAGTTTTCTAAAAGTCTGACGTTTTCTTTTAGAATCCCAACCTTCATTCCTTGATTTTGTCATACATTCTTCTTATTGTTTGTAAGACACGCTGAAGGGAAATTCCCTGTAATAAGCATTTTTAATGTATTCTAAATACTTTCGCGGGTCATTAAGAAAATACAGATAACAATAAATATCTTAATAGATGTTTAAAAATAGCTATTACAAGGAGTCAGTTTAGGTTAATAGTCTTGAATGGGGTTTATGTGTATTCATGTTAGTAATTCATGAATGAGGGTAAAACGAATCGATCATTGCTATTGTATTCAGCCGTTTGAACCTGAGGTTCAAGGCAAATACACGTCACCCGTTTTCCGATTCGAAAATCCATTTGGAATTCTTATCGTAGATTCTTTAAACGATTGTTTTCCCTCCTCGTCGTGGAATCCCGCATCTGAGGTTGACCTCATGTCGCAATCCGGAAGTGCCAAATGGAAAATTTCACATTTCAGAATTAATAGAACAAAAAAATAACGGTGATTCAAATTTGTTTGAGTTTTTACACAAGGTGGCTTAAAGAAGTGTTTAAGCTTCAAGATTCTGAGCAAAAACGTTCATATCGACCTTGGTCCAAAAAATGCTTTCTGGAGCTAAAAACTTGCTAAAACCACGTTTTTCAACCTTCAAATCTCGGTAACTTCTCAATATGAGATGTTAGAGAAAAAATCTGCAAATAAATGTTGTAGGCCACACATTATGCACATTTTGGCACCAAGGAATCGAATTTTGGATCACGGGATCTGGAGATTTTTTTGGTCTATTAGTATTTTTCCTTTCAGTTATCCCAAAGTGCAACGCTGGAAAAACACTGATTATTGAAAATAAACCCAACGAATGTCTATATCCTGTGATGCAAAATTAAGATTCCTTTGTAGCAAATTGTACAGAATTTAGTGGCCTACGACTAAAACCCAGTAGTTGAGAAGTTATCACCACTTAAACCTTGAAAAGCGATGTTTGAGGCCCCAACGCCTTTCAGAATGCATTTCCGTTGATAAGAACGATTTTGCTCAGAATCGAATTTCCTATAAGTACATTGGTACCTTGAACCTAAAACAATACTTTCCATACAAATGTATGGATTCCAGGACATTGCGGAATAAACCAAAATGAGCAAGTTGACACCTTGGCAAGGTGTGTATATGTGTATGTGTGTGTATGTATGTGTGTGTATGTATGTATGTGTGTATATATATATATATATATATATATATATGTATATGTATAATCACTAAACAATAATTAACAACCAAAGGAATGGCGTTAATGACCTTAAGGGTTGACATGCCATTAAAAAAAGAAAAAAAAATACTTTGGGGCAATCCTGCATATATATGTGTGTGTGTGTGTTTATACTCACACACACACATGTATATATATACATATATATATATATATATATATATATATATATATATATATATATATGTGTGTTGTTCATTCGGCATCTGTCTCCAGCGGTCTTGCTCCTCCTGTCATCGCAATATTTCGCCGGATTCCTCTCCGGCTTCTTCAGGCAATCATTCATCCTTGCTGGTTGGTAAGGGAATGAGCTCGTCTTTTTTTTTTTTTTTTTTTTCCTAAGCCCCACTTTAGATAAAAGAGAAATAAAAAACATGCAAGGAAGGGCATGATGAAAACGAAAGTGAAAGAAAAAACGTGCAGGAACGCAAAGAAAAACTAAGGACCTCGAACGACACAGGCGGGCGTAAGGGCCACAGGTAGAGGGAGGATGAGGGAGGAGGTGTCCTTATTCTGCATTAATGCACTTGAAGGCGGTAAGTAAAGGAGAAAAAGGTGTAGGATTCCCAAAGGGAGGTATGTGTAATGTGCCGTGTGGGGCACAGCGATAGAGGAGGAGGTAAAACGAAAGATAGTCGGAGAGTAGAAGAAAGAAGAAAGGGGAAGAAGGTCAGTTATACTGTCTTACGTGTCAAGTGTCAGTGTAACTTGTGTTTGTTGGAAATGTGTTGTGTTCTAGTACGTCTACTAGGCGTCGTGTGAACTCTGTTGCTCCTTGCCAGCGTCCTGGTCGTCCAGGTGGTGTGATGTCGTTAAAGAGTGGATTGTCATGGTACTTAAGTCCGTCAAAGAATTTGATGTGACGTCGTTTTATGAATTCTGAAACTGTAGGGAGTTCTAAGAGTTTGTGTAAGTCGGGGGCTTTGAGTTTATTGTGTGAGGTGCTCCGTGTGACTGTTTTGAGTATTCGGTTCTGAAAAGATTGTAGTGTTCTGAGTATGGTGGGGTTCAGGAACCGAAAGAGTGGTGTGCCGTATAGTAGTGCCGGTCGTAGGACTCCTTTGTAAATGAGTAGCTTCAGTCTGAGTGAGAGGTTTGGTGAATTGAGTAAATATCCAAGAGAGCGGGCTTTCGTCCTGACAAGCTTTAGCTTCTTGGTAAAGTGTGTGTGAGGTGTGTTCCTAAGTGTATCCCCAAGTAATTAATATGTCTTTTTAACTTGTTTCTTTTGTTTCTAACCGTGAAATACTTGGGGCGTGCTCGTGTTGAATTGCCATGAAAGGCGAAGAGTAGTGCGTCTGTCTTGGTCGGGTTTACTGTGATGTGTATTCGTCGCAGTTCGTCTACTACGTCTGCGCAAACCTCTTCAGCTTGTTTTAATGCCTTTGAATGTGACATGGATGTGCTGTATATCGCGATATCGTCGGCGTATGCGGCTATTTTTGTGTTTGGGTACTGTTCACCGACGATTTCTGATGTGTAAATGGAAAAGAGTGTTGGTGCGAGTACTGACCCCTGTGGTACACCGCAGGGGATTGGGTGTGTGCTGGAGAGGCTTGCCCCTACCCTAACCGTCATAGTACGTCCGTATAGGAAAGAGTGTATTATGTTATAGAGTTGTTCTGGACATTCGTAAGTTCTGAGTTGCTGCATGAGTATATTATGTGAAACAGAGTCAAAAGCTTTCGTACAGTCAATCGATATGAGTGCTGTAGTCCGGTTCATGAGCATGTTGTTTGTGATGTGTGATTGGAGCCTTACTAGCTGGTGTTCTGAACTGTGTGCAGGGCGGAAGCCGAACTGCTCAGCAGGGATTATATCCTCCTCTGCGCAAAAGTCTTTCAGATATCTCAGTATTATCTTTTCATACACTTTTGATAGATGAGGCAGTAGGCTTATGGGTCTGTAGTGTTCAGGTGTGTCGCCCTTTTTGTTAGGTTTGAGTAGTGGAGTGATGATGGCGTGTCTCCAGTGTTCGGGGAAGTGTCTGAGGCGGAGGCATGTGTTATATATGTGTACGAGATAGTGTAGTCCTTTTCTCGGTAGCTGTTTGAGTAATATGTACTGAAGTCTGTCATGTCCTGGGGATTTATTCCCTCGTGTCTGTCTGAGTATGGCTGTCAGTTGTTTTGGTGAGACGTACATGTAATTGTCTTGTAGTGTAAGTCTGTATTCAGGTGTACGGTCTTTGTTGCGAGTCTGAGCGTCATGTGAGTAGTAGGTTGCGAGTATGTCCGCCTGGTCTTTTTCGTCTAGTAGAGTATCTTGTCTGTGTATTTTTACTGTGTTAGTCTTATGCGTGCGTGTTCGTATGAGCCTCCAGAATTGCCTATAGTCACCATGTGTCTGCCTGAGTTTCTCATGCCACATGGACGTCTTCCATTGTGACATGAGAGTGCGTATTTGTGTAGTGAGTGAATTTAGTGCAGTTTTATAGTGTCTGTCTCGTGTTCTGTACCAAATGTTTTTGATATTGTTTCGTTGTTTGATGAGTGTGAGAATGTGTTGTGGTGGTTTCCTAAGATTTGGAGGTGCTGGCGCGAACTTAGGAATGCTCGAGTCGGCCGCGAAGGTGATTGTGTCTGTGAATTGTTTAATGGCCTCGTCGAGAATTTGTGTGTCATGTATGGGTGTGATAGGGGGGGTGTGTTCGTGTATGAGGTGTTTGTATTTGTGCCAGTCTGCCTTACTGTAGTGGTAGTTTGTGGCTGTGGGTATGGGGATGTGCCCGTGTAGTTCGTATAAGACCGGCCTGTGGTCTGATGTGATAAAATCGAGTGCAGTGCACGCGGTTATTACGTGTGGTTGTCGCGTAACTAGCAAGTCAATCGTTGAAGTCATGCTGGGATCTGCGAAGTGTCTGAATGTGTGTGTGCCTGGGTGTATGACTGTCAGGGGGTATTTTGTCAGCTTAGTCCCTGCGGGGTTATTTCTCGTATTATGCCAGGCAGTGTGTCTAGCGTTCAGGTCACCTATGAGTATGTGTCGTCTGTCTGTCGAAGTTTCCGAAAGGAGAAGTCCCAGTCGTGAAAGTCGTCCTCTCGGTCTCCGATAGTATGCGGTCAGTTTGTACGTCTTGTTCAGTTTTACTATAATTGTCAGAACAAAATTGTATTCGTCTGGGTCTATGATAGGGTCTATCCGTTGAAAGCGTGTACCGTGTCGAAGGCCGATGGCGACTCCACCGGCTAGTGTGTTGTCCATGTCGTGCCGGAGAAGTGTATAGCCTTGGAAGTGTGCGTAACTACCTCTGGTCAGTCGTGTGTCGGTTAGTATGAATACAGTGGGCTGTATTTGTCGTAGAAGTAAGTCCACGTCTTGTAGTTTTGGAGTTAGTCCGTTCGTGTTTAAGTTAAGTATAGTGTGTCTGGTCATTTTGTTATCAGTTTTGTCATGAGTTCAACTAATGTACGTATCATGGACATCATGTCGGTCATGGTGTTAGTCAGTCGTTCGACCCATGCGGGTGTACTGTCACTGGTGTGTTGTTGTGGTGCAATAGGTGTTGGTAATTGGAAGGTTGGTGGTGTAGGTGGGGTGGGCAACAGAGCTGGTCTGGTGTTTTGTGTGCGTTGGGGAAGTGGTTGTGTTGGTGGTGGTGGTGGAGGGGGAAGTTGTGTGATGTGGCCAGTGAAGGCATTAGAGTAGCTGAAGGCTGGGTCTACTGTTCTGTATGTTCGTGCGTTAGCCGGGGGGGCTACTATTGTTTGTCGGGCTTTTCGGCTCTTCTCTAATAGGTCGAGCCGGGCTGGGCATTGCCTGTATGAGGCGGGGTGCTGCTCCTGACAGTTGGGGCACTGGAGTGTGTTGGTGATCCGGTCGCAGTCTTTCGACGCGTGTGCTTTGCCACAGCGAACACAACGTTCGCGTAAGTTGCAATTATTTCTGGTGTGGCCGAAGCGCTGACACCGGAAACACTGAGAGATTGAGTTGTCTCCCTTGTAGGGTTTGAAATACACTATTATTTGATCGATCGATTTGATCGATTTTAGGTGTGTTGGGTTGAATTTAGGGGTGAATGTGAGTAAGACAGGGGGGATGGGGGCTCTAGTACCGTCAGTCGTGGTTTTGCTCATACGTTTCACTGATACCAGTTGATCCGTTTGGAGCTCCTGCTTAATGTTCTCTAGCGGGTGGTCAACATCCAGCCCGAAGAGCACGAATGATTGGTTTTTGGGGGAGCCCTTGGGTGTGTAAGAGTAAAATTGCGTCTTGTTGGTCGTAAGTTTGTTTTTGATTGTTTCGAAAGTCTTGAGGTCTTGGGCAAATATCTTATTTCCGCCTTTACATCTTTGTACAGTGTAATTTTTAATGCCGGCTGTGTTCAGTGTTCTGACGAGACTGTTTACGTCAGTGTAGTGTGGGGGCAGTACAATGGGTGGTGGTTTTATGTTCCTGAGGGGTTCAAATTTGTTCTGAGTTTTAATAGGGGCGGGGGTGTTGTTGACAGTGGGTGTGGTGTTGCGGGCCACCTTCCGGTGTTTTTTGCCCTGTGGCTTGACCAGTGTAAAGATTTCACTATCAGTGATATCTTCGCTATCTGAAGAGCTGCTGGTCTCAATAGGTCTCTTGGAGCCCGGGGGAAGGTTAGGAAAGTCTTTCGTATTTTCTAAGGCGATTCCCTGTTCCATAGGAGACTCGGGGGCCAGGAAGTTGAAGAGACGATCCATCTCTTCGCTTGTGAATGTTCGTGTGGCGAGGGCTTCTAGGGTGTCCTTTTGTATGTGTGTGCTTGTAGAGGGTGGTGGTGTGTCTGAGCGTGTTTGGTGGGTTGTGTGAGGGTGCTCATGTGAAAACATGGTGGGGGGTGGGCGTGGCGAGAAGAGGGGGTAGAAGAGAGAGGGGAGAGTCAGAGTGGGGGTAGTAAGAGTGGGGGTACCCTGGTGGTGGGGGCCGCCTGCGGTCGTACCTGAACCGACCGTCAGACGGGTGGGCAAAGCCCCGGAATACAGAACCCCTTAGCAATTCCCTTGTGGGTCCGGACCCAACGGCTTGCTTAGAGATCCTGGATGTGCCCCTTACTCTCTTCTTCTGCAACTGCTGCTGGTCCTGGCTGCTACACCAGGCGCTTCTGCTCTTACGAGCTTACTGACCGAGCGGGTGCTCGGGGCCTAGCTTCTTGAGTAGCTGGTCCTGCTGGAGATCACTGGAGAGCTGCCGGCGAATACACGAGAGCTGTGAAGAGGTAGACAAGTTCCAAGTAAGCAGGCGATGTGTTCTGAACAAGAGCTCATGGAGGAATGTTGATGAGCTCGTCAGCGGTTTGGGCCCTTCTTATCCCTCTTGGTCGGAGACTATGCGAGCCAATGAACTGGGGAGTCTCTGGGCCAATCGGGTTCCGTCTGTCTATGTTAGCTTCCTCGGTCGTCCGTTCGGGGCGCTGGTGGTCCTGTATGAGTGGATTGTCTCCAGTCTTCTTCAGGATGGCCCGCCAGGTGTTGGAGAGGATGAGTCCTTCTTCTCTATTGAAGTTGGCTGGATTTTTGTGGATCTCAATCGCCTCTCTGATGAGTCTCCTGTTCAGCGTGTCTTCCTTAGCCAGGGTCTTGGCTTGATCAAACAGGACTTGTCTGGGGCACTCTTCTCCATGTGTTGCCACCGCAGAAGTTTTGGTGCGTCCCAGCCTGTAGTCTGCAGCGTGTTGCGCGATTCGAGTGGCTACCTTCTTCCCTGTCTGTCCTATATACACTTTCCCGCAGTCACATGGTAGAAGATATACACCCTGGTCTTGCAACCGCTGCTTGTCCTTGCTTGTGCTCAGCCAATCCCCGATTTTGTTGAGCGGCTTGTAGGCGACCTGCATATCCTGTTTCCTAAATAGTCTGCCTAGCTTCTCGCTGACCCCGCTGACATACGGTAGGGTAATTCTGCTTCTAGTTTGTGTTTCCCTCCGGTTATTCTCATCACGGTGGCGATTTTCCACCATCCTTATCGTTCGGGCCAACTTCTTTCTGTCATATCCATTCCCGGCTAAGTCTTCTGCGGTGGCAACACATGGAGAAGAGTGCCCCAGACAAGTCCTGTTTGATCAAGCCAAGACCCTGGCTAAGGAAGACACGCTGAACAGGAGACTCATCAGAGAGGCGATTGAGATCCACAAAAATCCAGCCAACTTCAATAGAGAAGAAGGACTCATCCTCTCCAACACCTGGCGGGCCATCCTGAAGAAGACTGGAGACAATCCACTCATACAGGACCACCAGCGCCCCGAACGGACGACCGAGGAAGCTAGCATAGACAGACGGAACCCGATTGGCCCAGAGACTCCCCAGTTCATTGGCTCGCATAGTCTCCGACCAAGAGGGATAAGAAGGGCCCAAACCGCTGACGAGCTCATAACACTGGAGACACGCTATAATCACACCACTACTCAAACCCAACAAAAAGGGCGACACACCTGAACACTACAGACCAATTAGCCTACTGCCTCATTTATCAAAAGTATATGAAAAGATAATACTGAGATATCTTAAAGACTTTTGCGCAGAGGAGGATATTATCCCTGCTGAGCAGTTCGGCTTCCGCCCTGCACACAGTTCAGAACACCAGCTAGTAAGGCTCCAATCACATATCACAAACAACATGCTCATGAACCGGACTACAGCACTCATATCGATTGACTGTACGAAAGCTTTTGACTCTGTTTCACATAATATACTCATGCAGCAACTCAGAACTTACGAATGTCCAGAACAACTCTATAACATAATACACTCTTTTCTATACGGACGTACTATGACGGTTAGGGTAGGGGCAAGCCTCTCCAGCACACACCCAATCCCCTGCGGTGTACCACAGGGGTCAGTACTCGCACCAACACTCTTTTCCATTTACACATCAGAAATCGTCGGTGAACAGTACCCAGACACAAAAATAGCCGCATACGCCGACGATATCGCGATATACAGCACATCCATGTCACATTCAAAGGCATTAAAACAAGCTGAAGAGGTTTGCGCAGACGTAGTAGACGAACTGCGACGAATACACATCACAGTAAACCCGACCAAGACAGACGCACTACTCTTCGCCTTTCATGGCAATTCAACACGAGCACGCCCCAAGTATTTCACGGTTAGAAACAAGTTAAAAAGACATATCAATTACTTGGGAATACACTTAGGAACACACCTCAGTTTTCACACACACTTCACCAAGAAGCTAAAGCTTGTTAGGACGAAAGCCCGCTCTCTTGGATACTTACTCAATTCACCAAACCTCTCACTCAGACTGAAGCTACTCATATACAAAGGAGTCCTACGACCGGCACTACTTTACGGCACACCACTCTTTCGGTTTCTGAACCCCACCATACTCAGAACACTACAATCTTTTCAGAACCGAATACTCAAAACAGTCACACGGAGCACCTCACACAATAAACTCAAAGCCCCCGACTTACACAAACTCTTAGAACTCCCTACAGTTTCAGAATTCATAAAACGACGTCACATCAAATTCTTTGACGGACTTAAGTACCATGACAATCCACTCTTTAACGACATCACACCACCTGGACGACCAGGACGCTGGCAAGGACCAACAGAGTTCACACGACGACTAGTAGACGTACTAGAACACAACACATTTCCAACAAACACAAGTTACACTGACACTTGACACGTAAGACAGTATAACTGACCTTCTTCCCCTTTCTTCTTTCTTCTACTCTCCGACTATCTTTCGTTTTACCTCCTCCTCTATCGCTGTGCCCCACACAGCACATTACACATACCTCCCTTTGGGAATCCTACACCTTTTTCTCCTTTACTTACCGCCTTCAAGTGCATTAATGCAGAATAAGGACACCTCCTCCCTCATCCTCCCTCTACCTGTGGCCCTTACGCCCGCCTGTGTCGTTCGAGGTCCTTAGTTTTTCTTTGCGTTTCTGCACGTTTTTCTTTCACTTTCGTTTTCATCATGCCCTTCCTTGCATGCTTTTTATTTCTCTTTTATCTAAAGTGGGGTTTAGGAAAAAAAAAAAAAAAAAAAAAAAAGACGAGCTCATTCTACTACTCAAACAGTTACCGAGAAAAGGACTACACTATCTCGTACACATATATAACACATGCCTCCGCCTCAGACACTTCCCCGAACACTGGAGACACGCTATAATCACACCACTACTCAAACCCAACAAAAAGGGCGACACACCTGAACACTACAGACCAATTAGCCTACTGCCTCATTTATCAAAAGTATATGAAAAGATAATACTGAGATATCTTAAAGACTTTTGCGCAGAGGAGGATATTATCCCTGCTGAGCAGTTCGGCTTCCGCCCTGCACACAGTTCAGAACACCAGCTAGTAAGGCTCCAATCACATATCACAAACAACATGCTCATGAACCGGACTACAGCACTCATATCGATTGACTGTACGAAAGCTTTTGACTCTGTTTCACATAATATACTCATGCAGCAACTCAGAACTTACGAATGTCCAGAACAACTCTATAACATAATACACTCTTTTCTATACGGACGTACTATGACGGTTAGGGTAGGGGCAAGCCTCTCCAGCACACACCCAATCCCCTGCGGTGTACCACAGGGGTCAGTACTCGCACCAACACTCTTTTCCATTTACACATCAGAAATCGTCGGTGAACAGTACCCAGACACAAAAATAGCCGCATACGCCGACGATATCGCGATATACAGCACATCCATGTCACATTCAAAGGCATTAAAACAAGCTGAAGAGGTTTGCGCAGACGTAGTAGACGAACTGCGACGAATACACATCACAGTAAACCCGACCAAGACAGACGCACTACTCTTCGCCTTTCATGGCAACTCAACACGAGCACGCCCCAAGTATTTCACGGTTAGAAACAAAAGAAACAAGTTAAAAAGACATATCAATTACTTGGGGATACACTTAGGAACACACCTCAGTTTTCACACACACTTCACCAAGAAGCTAAAGCTTGTTAGGACGAAAGCCCGCTCTCTTGGATACTTACTCAATTCACCAAACCTCTCACTCAGACTGAAGCTACTCATATACAAAGGAGTCCTACGACCGGCACTACTTTACGGCACACCACTCTTTCGGTTTCTGAACCCCACCATACTCAGAACACTACAATCTTTTCAGAACCGAATACTCAAAACAGTCACACGGAGCACCTCACACAATAAACTCAAAGCCCCCGACTTACACAAACTTTTAGAACTCCCTACAGTTTCAGAATTCATAAAACGACGTCACATCAAATTCTTTGACGGACTTAAGTACCATGACAATCCACTCTTTAACGACATCACACCACCTGGACGACCAGGACGCTGGCAAGGACCAACAGAGTTCACACGACGACTAGTAGACGTACTAGAACACAACACATTTCCAACAAACACAAGTTACACTGACACTTGACACGTAAGACAGTATAACTGACCTTCTTCCCCTTTCTTCTTTCTTCTACTCTCCGACTATCTTTCGTTTTACCTCCTCCTCTATCGCTGTGCCCCACACAGCACATTACACATACCTCCCTTTGGGAATCCTACACCTTTTTCTCCTTTACTTACCGCCTTCAAGTGCATTAATGCAGAATAAGGACACCTCCTCCCTCATCCTCCCTCTACCTGTGGCCCTTACGCCCGCCTGTGTCGTTCGAGGTCCTTAGTTTTTCTTTGCGTTTCTGCACGTTTTTCTTTCACTTTCGTTTTCATCATGCCCTTCCTTGCATGCTTTTTATTTCTCTTTTATCTAAAGTGGGGTTTAGGAAAAAAAAAAAAAAAAAAAAAAAAAAGACGAGCTCATTCCCTTACCAACCAGCAAGGATGAATGATTGCCTGAAGAAGCCGGAGAGGAATCCGGCGAAATATTGCGATGACAGGAGGAGCAAGACCGCTGGAGACAGATGCCGAATGAACAAAACATTGAATTCCCAGCGAAGTAGCTTGAAAAATAGCATATATATATATATATATATATATATATATTTACACATATACATGTCTAGTCTGGCTCAAAAATGATAATGTCAATTGGTACAAAAATATTTTGTGTGATTTATCAGGTGAAGTTATAGTTTTACATGTGTTTAAATTTTTTAAGAAAGAGTAAGACGAAATATTAACTGTTTCCATTATAAACTTTTGAAATGACACTAGAGAACGGAAAGGCATAACTTAACACCTTTCTCAGAAGGTAAGAAGTGTACGCTGCATTCATCAATGATTTGTTATTATTAGTATAATAATTCTATAAATATTAGCAGCTAAAAACGGCCGTCACGAAGGAGCTGCACAACTAAGCACAAGTCCCACCAAGGTACGTTTTACGCGGTTTTTTGAAGATTTTCTTAAAATAATCTACAAAAATACAAAACAAACGTAAATAGTTTTGATCTTTTGGTGCAGGAGTGCTCAAACATGAAATGCTGGCCGGTAATAATGGGGTAAGTTAAAAAAAATTACCGTTTAATAGGTACAAATCAAAGTTTATGTTTCTTCTACTCACAAGGTTTTTAATAATCAAAATATATACCATTTCGTTCTATGGTTCGACGCCTTTTGGAAGCCAGCTGTAGAAATCCATGATGGTATCACTCTTTGGGTTTAGAATCGAGAACTCACGAATCCCATTTTCAACTTCATTCAAGTTGTGGAATGTTATTCCGCGAAGAAAATGAGTCAATGATCTGAACAGGTGGTAGTCTGATGGTGCTAGGTCTGGACTATATGCCGGGTGAGGAAGAAGCTCGATTCCATCCAAATCAGTTAGTTTATGTTTTGAAAGGGGAAGAGGTGTGGGGTTTGGCATTATCTTGTTGGAACAATACTTGCCTCCTGTTGCCTAAACCTGGATACAGTTGGACCAAAACATCTTAAATTCTCTACAGTTGTTCTGAATATAACCCCTTGGAATTGCTTTTCGTAGGATCGGCTTCAATAGCAGCGCGCAGCGTATTCTGGTTGGCTTCTGAAACACGTCCTGATAGAGATTTCTTTTCGAGGCTCAAATCACCTTCATTAAATTTTTGGAACAACCTTCTCACCGTTCCTTCATTCAAAGAGTCTTCATCCTCAAATTCATCCACTTAACGAATGGATTCAGTTGATGAAAACTTCCGTTTCCAAAAATAAAGCAAAATTATGATAATTCCGTACTGTAGTGTCATTGTGAACAAAGGGGAGCTATAGAAAGAAGTACTGAGCCGGATAGAGGGCATGCTGGTTACCAAATGATTTAGACGGGATCAAACATGAACTTCTTGTCACAATTCTTAGCTCCCGAATGTAAATAAGAGAGGAATTACGATGCAAAGTTCAAACACACAGAAAACGGTCATTTTTTCTGACTCATCCCATTATAAACTCCGCAGAATAAATAGAAGTAGAACTTCTTCATCTGAGTTCATTTCCATTCTTATCCGTAGTGTCATTTGTAAAGCTTAGAATAGAAACAGTTCTTTAAGTTACAAAATAATAGCATATCCTGATAATATCTTTGATGCGTGGTCATATGGGCTTAAGTCATTTTTGAGCATTTGGAGATTATGAGGCAGTATTATAGCACAAAATCACAGCTATACCAATCGTAGCTGTGATTTTGGGCTTTCTACTCTTTGGTCTTTTAGCAGGCTACTCACGGTCAGGCAGGCCTGTCAGTTAGATCTGAAAAGTCCGCCGGAAAGCCAGTCGCCTGAACGTGTATATATTTCGGCCGCCTGAACAGTTTTAACTGACAGACCGGCCGAAATATAAACACGGTCAGGTAACCGGCCTTCAGGCGGATTGTTCAGGTCTAACTGACAGGACTGCCTGACCGTGTGTAGCCTGCTTAAGCCAAACTTTAAAAATAGGTTAGCTGTACCAGTTGATACTATAGTCTTAAGTCAAGTTTATCACGTCCATCTTGGCATTAAGGAACATTGCTTTTGCTCTCCTGAAAAATTATCATTTTGACCGCGAGTCAAAGATATAATCATATTAATTTCATCTAAATGTTTCAAAGAGCTAGAAAATACAGCACATAATGTTTAAAAAAATGTAAATAAATGGGCTATAGAACATAAACTGATATTTTCTACATCTAAAAGTAAATCATCAGTCCCGTGACAGGCTACGAGGGCCTAGAAGGGAAGAAACAGTAGAGGCACACCAGCGCGCCCAAGTTTGGGTCCAGTACATTAGTCGATGGTTCTACAGTTGAGCTCCATATATATATATATATATATATATATATATATATATATATATATATATATACATATATATATATATATATATATATATATATATATATACATATATATATATATATATATATATACATATATATATATATATATATATATATACATATATATATATATATACATATATATATATATACATATATATATATATATATATATATATATATATATATATATATATATATATGTATAAATATTATAATTCCATCGATTCCAACTAGGGATGTTGGTTTTTGTTTGGAAAAACAAAAAAGTATCAACTTTATTACGGCTAAAAAAGTTTGGTAACCTATAGATAACCCCTCAAAACATTCAGTGTCAATTGAAGGGGTTGGGACACAATTTTAACAAAACTTAACTTTATATGTTGGATATTACGTAGTAAGGTCCATAAGTTTCCGGCCTGGGATAGAAGGAAAGGTGAAAGAAAAAAAATGGTTTTACTGTTTTTCAATATATTCTCCTCTAAGTTCAACACACTTAATACAACGCTTTGGCAACATTTCTATACCATGAAAAAAATAATTTTTTTCTTTGTTAAAAAAATGTTCTTCCGTTTTAAATCGCCTTCCACGAAGGTCAGATTTTAACTTTGAGAAAAGGTAGAAATCGCTAGGGGCCAAGTCTGGGCTGTAGGGTGGATGAGAGATTTCTTGGAATCCACAGTCCTTCACAGCGGCCTTGGAAATCAATGCTGTGTGGACAGAGGCATTGTCGTGAAGGAGGCGGACGCCTCTGCTTAACTTCCCTCGCCTGTTCTCTTTAATGGCGTCTCGTGACCGGTGAAGTAGGGCTGCATAATACTCACCATTCATTGTGGTATTCCTTTCTTTAAAATCTATCCGTAGGATTCCTTTACAGTCCCAAAAAATTGTGGCCATTACCTTTTTTGTTGACTGCGTGAATTTTCCCTTTAAAGGAGGCGCTTCTCCTGGTCTTCTCCATTCCATGAACTCTCTTTTGCTGAGTGGGTCAGAATATAGAACCATTGTCTCATCCCCAGATACAATTGAGTCCAAAAAATTCCTTGGGTCGGCATCATACTTGCGTAAAAATTCATTGCAGCAGTGAACTCGTTCCTGTTTTTGAGCAGCTGAAAGAATTTTTGGAACCCATCTTGCACTAACCTTGTTCATATGCAAATGTTCTTTGATGATCCTCAAAACACTTGGTTTTGAAAGCCCTAACCTCGCTGCTATTTCCTTGGTTTTTAGTCGCCGGTCAGACAGTAATTCAGATTCCACAAGTTGGATTGTTTCAGAAGTGACAGCTTCCAATGGGCGACCGGAACGTGGGTCATCTTCTAGACTTTCTCTCCCTAACTTCAATAATTTTGCCCATTCCTTCACTGTGGAATACGAGGGGGAGGACTGCCCATATACACAATCCAAGCCCTCTTTAATTTGCGCAGGAGTAAGACTCTCTTTACAAAAGAATTTAACTAACGCACGGTACTCGAGTTTGAACATTGTAAAAATGGGGAGTTTCCTTCAAGGCTGGACACTGACTGACAAGACTGAGGAAGTGCGGGCGATGGGTATGGAGTGAGCAGGCATGGACCTGGATAGGCGTGCAGGTCCCGGCACGTTTGAAGGAGGGGAAGCAGGACAGGCCAGAAACTTATGGACCTTACCTCTTATATGGGACTATTAGCCTACGATGAAAATGCTACTAATATAATACTACAAGCAGTGATGTGGGGTTGGTAAATACCCAGTGGGTAGGTAAATATAAATTGGATATTTACCCACAGGGAAGGTAAATACCGAAAAAGTGGGTATGTTCAGTTTTTGGGCGTGATACAACTTCTTTGAATATTTATTTGTGCAAAGAAGGACTAAAACTAACTCATTTGATTATAAAAACTAAATAAACATTTATATTAATCAAGTATTATTTTAAAGAAAGTTAAAAGTCGCTCCGGGTATTTATGGGTATTTACAAATTTATGCATATCTATGAATTGTCATGATTACTTTTACATTGGAGAAGGTTAATTAATTTAAAAAATGTTTTAATGAAGCCTATTCAATTATTAAGTAATTATTTAAATTTAAGAAATTATACCTGTTAGAAAAAAAAACACTTCTCAGGTGTCAAAAACAGGCTTTATAGTTTATTATAATAGTTCAAAACCATTTTAAGTGGTTTGTGATCCTTGTTAATATTATTTGAAATTATGCTCATTCAGTAATATCAAAATTATAGGAAACTGAAATCTCACCAGAAATGAAAATATAGCTTCTTGATGACAGAGTGTTTCATGAAAAAAAACAAAAAAACAAAACAAAAAAAAACACCTTAGCCTTAGGCTACAACAAACTTTGATAAAGATAATGATCAAAGAGTAGGTAACTTAATTTGTGCTTTGAGGAATTGATATAATCCTAGTCCAAAGTTTTAGCTGAGGCGACATTTTTGTGAATGAAGTACAGTAGTATCAAATTTAGGCAAACAACTTGTTTTATTGGTAGTAAGTGTAATTTATTATTGTTTTAATAGTTTCTCAGTGTTGCAACACCTCTAAACTGGCGAGATCCATCACATTTTACAATATTCGATTACTTTAGATCGGTTTAGTTAAATACCCGGGTATTTATGAAATTGGGTATTTGCCCTGGGTATTTACCCTGAAGAATAAATACCCGGGTATTTCACATCACTGACTACAAGCTCTTTATGCTACTTAATCTTATTGCCCCTAACCATTCCAACTGATAGTCTCATATAATATCCAACATAATGCAGCTACAGTTAAGTTTTGTTAAAAATGTTGCTCGGCACTATTTTGCCCCGATCCCTTCAATTATACATGGACGCTAAAGTTTAAATAAACCATTGATTTCATGAACTATCAAAAAGGGCAAATTACATTAAATCGGGTGTTGCTAGTTATAATAAATATATAAATAACATTCCGAATGATTAGCAAGAGATATTAGGCAATGATAGCTAGTACATGAGCACTAGAATGACATACCTCACTCTATAATCTTATTTGATGACCTTAAGCAATGCTGACTTAAACAAAAATTATATTTACATAGAAACCTCCATCTTACATAATTACACAACTACATTAACCATTCTGATTTCCTCGAAGACTAAATTTAGAGGATATCATTCTTAGGGTGATCGACAATGAAGCGAGTCAGATTTTCAATAAACATTAGGGTGTGCCGAAAAAAGTATTTTTTTTTATTCTGAAGTTGTAATAGTGCGGAAAAGTTGCGAATTGTATAGACAAGAAAAAGGGGGAAAATTTTATCGAAATCAGTTGACATCTTCCGTTCGCGCATTGGCTTTGAAATGTGACAAAATATGAAAAAAAAATCCGTTTCCCGATTATTTTATTAATTTTTGAATTAGACGATTTCGAAATATAATAGCTTGTAACATCTTCATGCAGAGCCTAAAAACATTGTGTTTTAATTTGGTTTAGACCAGTTGATATCTTTCAGTGCCCCATAGGGCCTAAAATTTGCCAAAACATTAAAAACTTCACATTTTTAAGAGTTGTATTATTTATCTTTAATATACTTTTTTAACAATACGTTAAATAATATATCGTCAATACAAATGCAAACTAACGAATATGAAAAAATGCATCTTTCATTGTCCATCTTTAATAATTTCTGCTGGACTTATTTACGGCAAATTCTTCAATCTGTCAATCGATTTTCATATTCGTTAGTTTGCTTTTGTATCGACGATATTATCTCCCAATTTATCTGAATATAGCTTCAAAACGTATTTGTACATGCAATGATAGTTATATTTTCTAAAATAGATTATTTTGTATCACTTTCAACAATTTTTGTGCGTTTTCTAGCTAATACTTAAAATGAGCATTCAACGCAAAGAAAGTTTCATTCCTTGTACGTTGATAAAAATTCCAAAACCGTTTAGGGGCATTCGGCATTATGTTCGGAAAGGGGGTTGATCCTTTTTATTAATAAGTCATTCATTAATTAATATAAACATTAATTGTTTAGATGAAGAAGAGAGAAAAATCCTTGGAATTGATTACTTGGAGATATTTAGAAAGTCGGTAGAGGAACCTGAAAAGCTTTGGGCTGAAGTAGGAGAAACGCTTCACTGGGACACACCATGGACCAAAGTTCTTGACAACACCGACGAACCGTTCACTAAATGGTTTGTAAAATAGAATTTAATAATGATCAAATCCTTCAGTTAGAAAACCAACAGTGAGAAAGTAGCATTAACTGTGCAGGTTCGTAGGAGGCGAATTGAACGCCTGTTACAACGCGGTGGACAGGCACGTGGAAGCTGGGAAAGGAGGCAAGGTAGCTTTGATACACGATAGCCCAGTATCCAATACTATCAGGAAGGTCACTTATGCAGAACTACAGGAAAAGGTAACAGACATTATCTAGTGATTCTTTAATTATTCCAAATGAGGAGCTTAGTATCAATGTTGGACAACTCCACTTTTGCTTTTTTTACAGGAGAGGCAAAAAAACCATATCTACTATATTGATGTCAGTATCATGGTGATTTTTTTATATGTTATTCTTATAGGCCTCAGAAACATTATTTCAAAGGCACTACAAAATGATATAAGTATTAAGGCCGTAATTACACTTTAAATAGTGGAGTTGTCCATGTTTGAAACCAAGTCATGGAGTTGTCTGTTTTTGAAACCAAAGGGAGCCATTTGAAAATTGAACCTATCCTCTTTTGAAACCAAACAAATATGAATTTGGTATGCTCGAGGGTGTTTTAATATAATGTAATTATGTCTAATGTATTAAATCAAAATTATATAGTTAAAAATTACATGAAAAATGTTATTTAAATACAGTTTGACAAAACTGAAATGAAACTAAATTATCCTTATTTTATTAAGTTTAGAAAAAAAGTGGTACTTAGCTATCCTCTTCGCACAGTTTTTCCTATAACTACATGTATTGAAGTGGCAGTGCTATAATTTTCATCACCGTACTCAGCCATACCTGTGCACAGCTAATAAAATAAAGTTATCAATTAGCGATGCGATTATTTGATGAAAAACGAGTTAACCATTATTATTTTCTGCAGAGAGTTGTTGAAAAGTTTTTAATAGCAAATAACTGAACATTAACGATGAGATCTATCTAATATCTAGTGTGAAACTGTCAATATTTATTTGTTATACGCGAAAATTTAAATAAAGAGGAATATGTCGAGAACAGTTACCAGTACCACATTAGCTGTTAATTTATTCACCTGAGGTCTTGAAAATATATTTGGAAGGATACATAGCTCTACCACTTGAGTAAAGTATGAATATTTTAAATTAAATACCGGCTGTTTTTTACGGTTGTTGTCATATAAAGCCCGTTTATTAATAAAATAATTATTCTATAGAAATAAAATAATTATTGGTAGTGTTCTCATTCGACTAGGCACAAAAGAAATTCTTCAAAAATCATTCCTAAATCAGAAAGATTCAAGTAACCAGAGGTTTTGTCCCAAAATCCGGCATTCGGAACCACTGTGTGCCGGATAACAGCTAGTTATTAATAAGAATTATCGCCAAATGCACTTATTACAAGTAACTATAAACATTCAGGCATTATGGATTTGCAGTGCATGTTGGGAGCAGATTGCATGAATGCAAGCTTCTCATTGGCTACTGATGGAGTTATCATTTTTTTAAACCAAACTATGTTGGAATTGTCCATATTTTGATTCTGAACGGTTGAAATAAACGCTATTTTACCTATTTTCTGTCCGTTATTTAATGAAAAACAGTTTTAAAATCGAATGCAGCATAAAAGTCCACTTAAGAATCGAAACAAATCTCAAAACTGAAAAAAATGGAGTTGTCCAACTTTGATATTAAGCTCCTCAAATGTTCTCTTATTTTTTTTATTTTTTTTTGTTTGGGTTGCCTAAACATTGTTCCATTTTTAACGTATGAAGAACTATTGCTTAACCTGAAACTAATTCTAAACTCCAAAGCAAACGATTCAATTAAAAATTTTGTTTAAGTTACTTTTTACATATACTGGATTTAAGTAAAATCTAAATCTTAGCCCGAAAAAACTTTTTAGATATTTACATGACAATCATATATATTCACGAACGCACACAAAGACACTTAATACGTACTGCCCCATAGCAGAACTACGGGCGATAGTGCGACACTGTCGCAGAAAGACGACTAGGGCTCAAGAAAGATCAGCCTGACCTTCGATGGGGGTTGTTTTTTAAATAGTGGCTGCAGTCAATAAAATTATTTTTTGCAGAAATATTTTCTTTAAAGTAAAAAAAAAAAACAATTTTCTGCAGAAAGATTCTCCATTCCACATTCTATAACGAACGCTACAAACGTCATGCATTATGTAAACGAAAGAAAGCTGCTCTGCTAAGTCGATATTATTCTTCAAGATTATCTCGCTCGCGGTTCATATTACACGCAACTTGAACCGCATGGGACTGCAGAAAATTTTTGGGCTTTTCAAACTCCGTTGCAGAAAGATTGGGGACGTTGCTGCTTTGGGGACGTGCTGTCACACTACACAGACAAAACCATAACATAAATAAATTAGACCATTTATCCATTTAAAATATACACTCACTACTGAATCTATTACAGGTCAAGCATATTAGATGTTTGGTTAAAAAAAAAATAATAATAATAATAAAAAACAAAAAAAACGGGGTAGTTCTGGGAACAGTTTTTTTTTTTTTTTTTATAGGAATCAAATATCAATAATGCGATGTTCGCCCTAATTTCTGAGTTGAGCTAGAGATGATTTGTGAAGAAACCCGACATGGATGAGCTTTTCCTGATATTTATAAATTGACGTTAACAATTTTAATAAATAAATAAAATCTTTAAGTACTTATAATATTCAAGGTTGTTTTGCTTCCTCCATTTATACAAAGAGGAAGTTCTTTTCTTTCCAATGAGAGTATAAGGGTGCCCATACACGGTGAGGAATATTTCAAGATTTAGACTGCGCAGTCCAAAGACCAGTTGAACTGTACAGTCCATCGAAGTAGAATGGGGGGAACAATGGATTAACTGTACAGGCGAATGAGGCCGGGACTGTGCAGGCCAGGCCTGACGGATGTGGGCAAGAGGATGTTTTCTTCACTTATAGCGTGTAACGTTGGATAATTGGACTGTGCAGTCCCTGACTTGAGGTTTATTAATCGTGTGTGTCTGCTAGTCCCGTACAGTCTAAACCTTGAGGCCTAACTGTGAAGTCCCGGCCATGAGATCTGAATTGAACGTGTATAGCCAGCCACCTTAAGACTTTAAATAAATATTAGTTGTCAAAAACGTCCTTCAAGGAGCAAGACTAAACACATTTCTAAGCAAGATAAGCAGCAATTTTGAAGAATTTACCTAAAACAGCCTAACTAAAAACGAAATAAACATACATACTAGTAAATACCTTTGCTACTTGTATCTGTGGCTATGGGCTTTGCACCTGGCGTATGAATGATTAGAAAAATTCGGATCACTGTAAGATATGAAAATAAAGACTGATCTGTTTAATTAGAAAAGTCAAGTAATATTCCCCCCCCCCCCAAAAAAAGTATTTTTAACTCCATTTGTTCTTTTAGAAAAAATACCTGAGACTCTTTGAGAGTGTCTTTCTTTTTGACCGATAAGGTTTGCGTGTCAAGGCTTCCCTCCTGGCTGGTGCTTTGGCGAGATGTGGAGTGAAGATTGGAGATAGAGTCGTCATCTACATGCCGCTCATCCCAGAGACGATCATCGCCATGCTGGCTGTCGTCAGGCTTGGTGCTGTTCACAGCGTCGTTTTTGGAGGTATATCAACAATTTATTCTTTAATTAAACACTCTATCACTCCTAGAATAAGGACTTGGTGAAATAAGCGGAAGGTCAATGAAACATTAGCTCACACTTCGCTTAAACTTTTATTCATTCTCCTGCATGTTTGACACCTACGTGGCGTCTCTTCTGGGGGATTGACCTTATTTTTGACAGATTCTTTTTCCCAACCATCTTCAGGGTTCAATCAAACGGAAATACACATCGTACATCTTAGCCACTCATCCAGCTATCATTTGGAAATCTTGGAACAGTTAATAATTTGTTTTGATATTTCGAGAAAATTATGAACATCTAAGAAATTTAAGCGCCATAATACATAGGAACAGTGGAGGGTTCTGTGGACCAATTGCTCCAATTGCGGGCTGCCTAACTCGGTTGGGTTGCTGGCTTCACACCATGCTGATCATTCCTCGTAGTATTCCTTTATATCGTGATCGATTATTTTGTTTAGTTTTCAATCATTCCTCGCCTTGGGCATCTCAAGTGCTAAAAATATTTCTTCTAAAAACATAAGAATTTAGCTTATTACCAAAAAGTACAGGAATGATTTCCTTTAATGTGCATAGATATGTTGGCTTATTCTGGCCAGCGAGTCCATAGTTAGTGACTTAGCTATTACGGAAAGGTTTTTAGGCAGGATTCCTAGTTCTTCTATGTAGGTGCAAGTCATTTTGTAGAACCACAGTCAATTAAACAAAAATTATTAAAAGTACGTAGATATGTAACGGCGTTTCTGCGGACTCGTTGGCTTATAGTCTTCCAAAAACATCCAAGGCTTACACAAAATTCAATAAAAGCATTTCAAAAAATGTAAGAATAAGATAGTTGAAAATAATTCCTATATATGTATTTGATGTTTAGGTTTCGCTGCAAGAGAGCTGTCTACGAGAATCGACCACGCCGAACCTAAGGTGATTATAGCTGCCAGCTGTGGATTAGAACCCAACAAGATAATAAAGTACGGAATTAAACAAAGGGGATAATGAATAGATTTATTGAACAAAAAACAGCTAAGTTTCATTAAAACTTAATAGCTTAGACTAGTATTTTCTTATAACCATTAACCGTTCCATAGGATTCTCTAAATTGGAAAAGAATACAGATTTTTCCCTTGCGCTATTATATTCTGTTATATTAACGAATTTTTTTCTAAGCCTTTTGTAGAATTTTTTTTTAATGTCGCACTTCTATGATGTCTTGAGTAAGACTCTTGTACGTAGCATACAAGGGACGGAAGAACGTATACTTAAAGGAACCAATAATAAGGATTTACATTAAGCAAATTATTATCTAATCTAAAAATGATTATTATCTTTAGTTTAAAATGATTAAGTATTTTTAGTTTCATTAAAGATGAAATACCGCCAAGACAATTAAAATGACTAGGTAAAACTGTCATTGATCTTAAGGATTTCATGCGTCATTTCCTATAGAAAACTCCTTTCAGACTTCACCTAAATGACGTAATCCAGTAGGGCCGATAAGAAATATGGACGTTTCATTACCAAGGCATCACGAAGAAACATGTCTTTCAACTTTTTTATGAATATGTACTTAGGGTAAAAAAACACTGTTTGTAAAAAAACTGTTAGTAATCCCCTGAAACGTAATAATTCATATTTGTTCACATTAAAAAAAAAAAAAAAAAAAAAAAAAAAAAAAAAAAAAAAAATCAGCCTAATTTACTACTTTTCAGAGCCACTATATATATATATATATATATATATATATATATATATATATATATATATATATATGCCTGTAGACAATTTACCGTGAACAAAAATGGTATGATAAAAAAAAAAATCAAAATTTCTGCGTTGAGTATAAAACTACTCGATTACGGTTTTACAAATACACTTTTTGAAGGTAATAGGATATGTAATCGAATTAAATCACTTTCAAGATGACACATTTAAGTCTTTAGAGAAAAGTGACTAAAACTAGACTTTTTGTTTGGGGTAGTCAAAAATGAAGGACTCACCTGAAACGTCTTTTACATTCGACAAATTTCTGTAAAGTTTGGTAACTCTAGGGAATTTGAAAGTATTAAAAAATTGATTTTGTTAACAAAAACGGTATATCCTGGTGAAATCGCCAATTCGGTGAAGAAATCTTGGTATGTGGAAATTGCTTAGCAATGTATCCACAAAAACGCTTCATACGAAAATAGCTGACTGTTGAGAAAAGATTCTTAACATTCGAAGGATGTTTTATTGCATATAAGAGGTTTATCAAACCACAATAAATTCTCTCTAAAAGGAGTAATCAAACATGAGAAAGAGGTAAGCTATTTTCTTCTAATTGTATTTTGTGATGGAAATATAACTTTCCTTTTATTAGGAAAAACCCCCTCCCTTCATAGGGAGGAACCCCGCTTATAAGGTTGATCTCATGAAACAATCTGGAAGTGCCGACTAAAAAATTTTGCGTTTCAGAACCCCTAGAGACCGAAAATAACGGTGGTTCAAATTTGTATATATATATATATATATATATATATATATATATATATATACACATATATATATTTGCCTGTTCGCGTTTTTCCGGCCCCCCCTAATGGTCCGATTTTGATGAAATTTGGTACAAGAATCGTTCTTCTAATTTGAAAGGTCAAGTTCGTTAACCAGCAGAATTCGCCCACCGGAACATGGTTTTCGGAGCGAATGTCGCGCGAAAAAAATCGTTCCGCTTACTTCATATGCTTGCACGTAATCGTTTTATAGGCTTCTTGGCCTAGGAAAACAAAGGAAAACCATTTTCAGCGCGATAGCTTTAACCGTTTTCGAGAAAATTGGAAAAATAGTTGTTGAATACCGTTTTTGGTTTGGGTACTTGGAATCATGGGATTCAGTTGAAACATTTTCTGCATGTTCAGATTTCATCAAAACTAATATGTTGAAATTTTGGTTACGTTTGGAGTAAAGGAAGAGTTAGAATAAAATATTTTATTAACAGACATGAAAAGTTTTGATAACTTTGTATACTTTCCTTAATATCTCGAAAACGGTTGAGAATATTGGTAAGCGGAAGGTTACCATTAGAAAGCTTACTAAATTATCTACAAAAAAGATTCTAAAGAAATTTTTGATTAGGCATAGTCAATCGGAGAAATAAGTGATTAAATCTTTAAATGTGTTTGTTTTGTTCTTTTGACCGGGTTTTCGTAGTTGTTTAGCTCACATTTTAATGGGTTGTAGTTTTTTTTTAATTGTATTTATTTATAGAATTAGTATTACTGTAGAAGAAATCAAGAAAATTAGAAACATTTTGATATTTGAAATAACTATTTGTAGTGCCAACGGCCATAGCCACGTTGAATACACAGGTTCCCGTAGATCACCGAAGTTAAGCAACGGCGGGCGTGGTCAGTACCTGAATGGGTGACCGACCACGTGCTGTTGGCATTATAAAGTGTGGCAACCTATAGATAGCCCGGCGCTAATGGCCAAGTTGTAGATGCGCCGTAAAAAAAAAAAAAAAAAAAAAAAAAAAAAAAAAAAAAAAAAAAAAAAAAAAAAAAAAAAAAACTATTTGTAGTAGTGGGGTTGGCCAACCAGTGGTGGGTGAGATTCCAGGTATAAGGGTACGCTGCCCCTTGGTAATGGGCCCTTTACGAGGGAAAGGTTGAACCAAAATAATAACGGTTTCTATTTCAATCTTCCCAAATCACACTAGGGATAGGAACCGCGCTAAGATGACGCAGTTCCCGCGATTCGGACTTTTTCCCTGCGTATTGTGCCTATTTTAGAGCCAAAAATCGAGATTTTGATCCAGCAGGTATTTTAGTTTTCTTAGAAGCGAAATGAGGTTATTAATTTAAGGTTAAAGCAAGAATATCTAAACGCTTAAAAAAAAAAAAATATTAAGGATCTCTATATTAAACTTCCCAAATCTGACAAGGGACAATTTATGGAAACACACTTTATATTCAAATTTGATTTGTTTGATTTTTTTTACATTGTTATTTGAATATTTATTTTTGCTTGAAATAGATACAAGAACATCCTGAACGACGCCCTGAACCAGTGCTGCTGGAAGCCTCGAAGACAGATCATCTTCCAAAGGCGTTCCGTTGAGTGTTGTAGCTTGGATCATCCTCTGGACTTGGATTGGGACGATGCCCTAGCCACTAGTCAGCCACATCCATGTGTACCCGTCGAAGCAAACCATCCGCTCTACATACTGTACACATCCGGGACGACGGGTAATAACATATATATATATATATATATATATATATATATATATATACATATATAGCACGTAGACTTCCACAGTCCAAGTCATCACAAACAGTGTTGGGCAAAACTAACGTTAGTAAACTAAACTAACGTTAGTTTTCTCTAACTAAAACTAAACTAATGTTGTATTTTTAGTTTTAGTTTAGTTTTAGATTTGTATAATTATTAATCATGTGGACTCCGTTTTTAGTAAGGTAATTAGTTTAGTTTAGTAATAGAGACCTAAATTTGTGATTTTAGTTTAGTTTTAGTTTTTAGTTAACTAATTTAGTTTATCAAAGAACATATGTTTTCAAATTACGAGAAAAAGCCACAATTTCTTAATCTTAAGCAAGTTCTATTTGTTTTAATGATTTACTTAAGTATCGAAATAACATATGATTTATATTAATTCATTTTATTTTAGTAAAACTTAACTAAACTAAACTAAACTAAAGCTTTAATTTAGTTTTTAGTCAATTCCCAAAGATTTAGTTTTAGTTTTAATCTCGTTAAAATCCATTAATTAGTAAAATTTTAGTTTTAGTTTGTTTTTTTTTTTAGGTTGCAATTTTTAGTTAAGTTTTAGTTTATTCCAAAAAGTGAATTTAGTTTTAGTTTTTAGTTTTGCCCAACATTGATCACAAACAATATAGTCTTCGAGAATTGACCGTATCACGTCTTTATCGTCGTTTCGCTAGTCATACTACTAGCTTCCTCAGGAGTATCCCCAGAAGTACATCCTCAGACTTAACCTCGAGGAAGCTGTAGCATGTATCATTGGCGGATATAAGGGGGGGGCTGAGGGCGATGCATAAATTGTGATTTATTCAGTAAAAATGTACCATAAAACCTTAAAAATAAATGAAATAAGATAACTTAGTTCAGAAAAAATAGTTTTTTTCTGTTCGTGTTAGCGTTTTAGTTGGGTAACTATTCCAAGTTTTAGATTGTTAGTATTCCATTCCCCCCAAATGTTGCCAGCCTCCCCCCCCCCCCGAAATTATTTCCTATATACGCCCATGAGCAGTACGACTAGCGAAACGTTGATAGAGAAGTTTGTGGACTCGGTCAATACCCAAAGGTTATAATGTTTGTGACATTAACATTTACTTCAACAAACCAAAAGGACCTAAATATTTAAAACAGTTGATTGATTTGATCAGTAGACAAACACGCTAGAGCAGCAACTAAATAACGTAATCACACAACAAGACTTGTATCACACATCACACAAATAGATTTTAAATGTTTGGTTACATTACTGGCTACATATAGACAAAAAATTGAAAACACACTAAAAGCCTGGAATAAAGAAAAATACATTATTATTGCAAGAAATTACTGATGTCGTTCAGACAATATTTCGAATGAGACACATCCAGAATTTGTAACGTAATATTGACAATTATATATATTCACGGAATGCAAAAAAGTGGTAAACTAAATATTCTACATGGCCGTGTGGCCAGTATCTGAATGAGTGACCGACCATTTACTGTTGGCATTATAAAGGGGAGGAAACTTGTAGCCCAGCAGTTGATACGCCGTCAAAAAATAAATAAATAAATAAAAAACCGTGTCGAATTGGTAATAAACAAATTTTCGCAGGACATTCTGCCGGCTTCCTCGGGGTTTCTTCTAAGAATAAAGATCGTTTGTAGGATATTTATTCCTGGCTGAAGTGGAAGACGACATACGACCCCGAATAGGAATAACTAGGACCCGGACTACAAACGATCTTTACTCTTCAAAAGAACGCTGAGGAAGCCGGCAGAATGTCCGGCGAAACGTCATTACCAATTCGACTCGGTCATTTCCACAAGACCTTAAAATGTTGCCGACAATGGAACGTGGAAGAGTAGGAGAATCAATGATTATAAAACATTTTTTATTTATTATTTTTTTCACGGAGTATCAACTATTAAGCTATTAGTGCTATCTACACGTTACCACCCTTTTATAATGCCTCCAGCAAGTGGTCGGTCACCCATTCAGGTACTTGCCATACCCGACGTTCGATTATTATAACTTATTACTATTATCATTTTGTTTCTCAATAGACCTTCCAATTTGCAAATCCCCTTCTTTAGCAATAAAATTAAATGATAATAACCACATGCATTGATTAAATGATTTATTGTTTATAAACGAGATTGTGTAGGCGTGAAGGCCTTTCTGATGTCATCTGGAGTATTGAATTCCATCTCAGAGACCTGCTAGGAACTGCTTTATTTAGAGCACACTCTGTCGTCAATAAGAGTAATTAACTACGTAATCATCAGTGATTTCCAATCATTAGATATCTTGGTCGTCAAGTAAGCTTTAGTTCCTCTGTCATTACCAGCTTATGTAAGTATTTTATGGAGTATCTCGTGTTTTGATATCAATTCTTCCCATCCATTATTTAAGCATGTATTAAATTGCCAAAAAACAAATAATAGTATTAATTGTCGTAAATAGCCTATTAAAATGCAAATGTTCTAAGTAAATATCCGTATGACCATCTGTGGCTATGTGTTTATTAATTTTATGTCCTGCTTAAACAAGCCCTAATAAACGTGCCTTGGTGTTTATAAGCCGAACATTAAATAGAGTCATTACAACCCCCTTTAAAACTGACCGTACATACAAACACTACGTATAATATTTTCTTAAAACATTAAATATAATAATCATATAATGAAGAAAATAATATAATTTTTTGAAACAAAATGTATTTTTGTGTGTGTATATATATATATATATATATATATATATATATATATATATGTATATATATATATATATATATATATATATATATATATATATATATATATAGTTTGTAAATATTCAAAATTTCATGTCTCATTGGTGCAAAACTAGTGAAAAGTTAGCAGGTATGTGTAATTGCTCTTGGCCTAAGATCCCGATAATCGAGCTGATTAATGGATGAAAATGATTTTATACTAAATTAATTATGTCAATAAAGATACTGCAAATGGGTTGTCTAAAAAAATTCAGTCCAAAATATGATTAATTTACAATTTATTTTTTTTTCAACATTGCATCGGGTTGATTAATAGACAAATTCCATGCCAATCGAAAGTATGAAGCCTATAGAATATGCAAACGATAGGTTGTCTATTTTTATCCAGTCACAACCATGGGTTGTCGGCTGTAAACAGGCAACTCGAAATGACTAACTTGCATCGGTCTGATTAATGAATTAAAGTTAGGTTAAAATAAAGATCATTTCATTACGAAGACGGTGGTATAGGGTTGTCTGCGAAAAATCAGTCCTGAATTCCAGTTGTCGAGCTTTAAAGAGTGAAATATTGCAGCGAGGGAATACCTGCGACAGCGAGGTAATAGTCATATATGTATAGGGTGTCCCGCATTGAGGTGTCATATCTTTAGGGGTTTATTCTGCAATTCATTTGTAGTTCATTGGCTCGAAAATGAACGTTCTATCTGAAAATGTAGTAGAGCTACACAAGCGTTTGTGTATTTTAAAAACTACTGTTTTTTTTTTTTAAAGAAAAACTGTGTTTTCGGGATTTTTGAGCAATGTATCGTAAATAAAGACGACATTTTTAGAATCTACATTAAATTTCCAATAAGAAACACCCATTATTGAAATATTACCATGTAAATTAAGAGCTATATTAAAAGCCATATAGATGTTTAATATTAGTATTTTATTAAATTATTCAATATTTTTTTAGTCACCTATTATTAGACTTACAGGTTTGCATCCGCCTCAAAAGTTGCATTATTTAATAAGCTTCAAAATGGTACCTCGTAGTTTACGAAAAAGTTCTATTTCAATCAATATTTTTCTGATTTCTTTAAATTTAATTCTTTAAATTCACATGATGATGGTGATGTCCCATCCTTCCCACACTACATAACGTTTATTACAAAAGCCCATCTACCAAATATTAACTTACTCTGGATTCAAGTGGATGGTTGCCCAGCTCATAATGGAAGAGTGGTGACGGAATGGCTGAAGAGTGAATTCCCAAACCGTTCCCAAAGTACGTAAACATAGTTTTTGCCCTGATAAGGGTAGGGGGGCACTTCAGAATCAATGATGAATTTATTTAAATTTTAACGTCCATTATCATTAACTAAGAATTTTGGGACGGGTTATCTATAGGTTACCACCATTTTTGTAGGCAGGATAGGGCTGACGCATTTTCTTTGTTGTAAAGGAAAGCCACCACCCCATAGTGGGAATTCTACTCACGACCTTTGAAACATTTTGGATAGAATTATCATTATTGTAAACACAATAAATACACGTATTAAATGGTAATGCCTTGAGGTTCTTATTTTATTTTATTTGTAATATTAATTCTATTTCATTTAATAAAATTTCTTCAATTAGGTTCACTGAGTTATACATTAAAATCATTTGAATTTGAAAAACTCTCAACAAATAAAAAGCGAAAAAAAAAATACATTGAAATGAAAGGCCCCCCTCAAAAGTTTCTTTAGTATGTTACCTAGTTTTCCTAGAAAAAAGGTGATAGAAATGTATGGGTGAGAGAAAAATGGTTTTTACTGTGGGCTAATAACTAGTTTTTCATTAGATTTTCAAAATGTCTACGAATATAAGCTTAACGTCTAACTTAATCCATGTCATTAGGTAGGACGTCTTGTCTTTGAGTTCTCATGAGCTGGCACTGCTCCTGGATCCTGTTGATGAGTTCTTCCTTCGTCGTCACGGCTCTGCGTACTCTCTGCTCTTCAATGTTCTCAATACATGGAAATCTAGAGGATTCAGATCAGGAGGCATACGAACTGGTCCATAGTGGCCGATACAATGGTTAGGGAATTCACTCTTCAGCCATTCCGTCACCACTCTTCCATTATGAGCTGGACAACCATCCATTTTTTTTTTTTTTTTTTTTTTTTTTTCTTAAGGCAAATTCAACCACACGGGTCATTGTTGCCTTCTGAAATTTAAAGCATTATATAATTATATTATATGTATATATGTATATATATATATATATATATATATATATATATATATATATATATATATATATATATAAATCTCAAATTGTTGCCTAAGTAAATCAAAATGTATTAGAGGAAAAAATAATAATGAGACAAAAAAAAGTTGTTGAAAGCAAAATACACTAATATTGAAACTAATGATCTGAAATGTTTTATATTTTAATATTTAAATTATTATAATTATTTTTATTTTTTTGTAAAGAATTGCTTATTATATTTTATTAAATAGCTCCGTGGCTCTCAAAAAACTCAACGCTCTCTGGCTTGATTCATGGTCGTCTCCAAGTATATCACGGAGAGGACCATGAATGTCCATTATGAATACAGGCTCTGCATTCAGTAAAAATGTGTTTGATAGTAAGATATTCGCCACAAGCTCTGCATTCAGGCCTTAATTCTGTTTTAAATAAATATGCATGAGTGAGATTAGTATGTCCAATTCTAGTCCTCGACAGAACCACCTCATCTCGCCTAGTGTCTCGAGATGAGGTTTTCCATCCGTGGATTTAATCTCCCTCAACTTATTTTCTCTATTTTGGAACCATTCATATTGCCACTATGAGAAAATATGGTATTTTAGATGTGCCACAGCATCTGACGGCAGGATGTACGAGTAAGGAATGCCTTCTTCAATAGCTTGCTTGGCTGCTACATCCGCTTTATCCCTACCACTTATAAAACCATCCATTTGTATTCAGAGTGAGTTAATATTTGGTAGATGGGCTTGTGTAATAAACGTTATGTAGTATGGGAAGGATGGGACATCACCATCATCGTGTGAATTTAAAGAATTTGTTCAGAATAGCTCCTTCATGCTAAAGCACATTTATTGGGTTTGACTTAAAAATCAGAAAAATATTGATTGAAATAGAACTTTTTCTTAAACTACGAGATACCATTTTGAAGCTTATTAAATAAATTAAGGATTATGGAAGCATAATTAATTAACACCATTAACATTTAAGTTAATAAGAAGTATATTGTATAAAGCCACATGGAGAAGGAAGGTACGCCGCCATTACAACTGGTACAAGAAGCGGTAGCTCTACATGTAAGTATGTACTAGATACTACACAGAGGTATAAATTCTAACAAAATAATGCAACTTTTGAGGCGGATGCAAACCTGTAAGTCTAATAATAGCCGATTAAAAAAATATTGAATAATTTAACAAACACTAATATTAAACATTCTCATCTACATGGCTTTTAATATAGCTCTTAATTTATATGATCATATTTCAATAACGGGTGTTTCTTATTGGCAATTTAATGTAGATTCTAAAAATGTCGTCGTTATTTAAGATACATTGATCAAAAATCTTGAAAACACAGTTTTTCTTTAAAAACAAAAACAGTAGTTTTTAAAATACACAAACGCTTGTGTAGCTCTACTACATTTTCAGATAGAACGTTCATTTTCGAGCCAATGAACTACAAATGAATTGCAGAATAAACCCCTAAATTTATGGCACCTAAATGCGGGACACCCTATACATATATGACAATTACCTCGCTGTCGCACGTATTCCCTCGCAGCAATATTTCACTCTTTAAAGCTCGACAACTGGAATTCAGGACTGATTTTTCGCAGACAACCCTATACCACCGTCTTCGTAATGAAATGGTCTTTATTTTAACCTAACTTTAATCCATTAATCGGACCGATGCAAGTTAGTCATTTCGAGTTACCTGTTTACAACCGACAACCCATGGTTGTGACCGGATAAAAATAGACAACCTATCGTTTGCATATTCTATAGGCTTCATACTTTCGATTGGCATGGAATTTGTCTATTAATCAACTCGATGCAATTTTGAAAAAAAATAAAAAATAAAATTGTAAATTAATCATATTCTGGACTGAATTTTTTTAGACAACCCATTTGCAGTATCTTTATTGACATAATTAATTTGATATAAAATCATTTTCATCCATTAAACAGCTCGATGAAGGTCGAGGTGTATCGGGATCTTAGACCATCTCGTCCTCGGTAGTCTCTGTGTTTGTCTTGTAGCCAATACCTACCTCTTCTATCCGGTAATCTCTTATGCTCGATGGCCAATCTACCACTGTTTATTTCATTTGTCAACAGTTCATTCTGTTTGCCCTAAAACCTGATATGGTTTGTTTAATACGTTGTTGGACGCTCGGTGGCCGTGAGTGTTAAGGGGTGAGCACTTAACACTCTGTGCCAAGGGTCATCGATTCCCACTATGGGGTGGTGGCTTTTCTTTAGAAAAAAGAATTCTGGCTAGGAAAGAGTGGTAACCTATTGATAACCCGTCCTAAAAGTTGTAGTTTATAATAATGTACGTTAAAATTTAAATAATAATATGTTGTTAGATCATAATAAGGTAGGTATTTGTTTCTTTGTTCTTGAGCGTGCTTATTTATTTGGCTCGTCTTTCAACGTCTGTACTTGAAGTTAGGTCTACGTGACCTCGTAGCTATGCTAAATCAAAAAATATATTTGTCTCTTAAGTACTAAAAGTCGTGTGTACTTCTACTGAAAATTCATTAACAAATATTTGTCTAATGCTTAGGTTAGACAAAAGCTAAGTCCTTGTCACATAATCACTTGTACAACAACAAGGTTCGTTTTTAGTGACACTTATTAGTAAATGCGGCAAGTATAAAGATAGATTCTATTTACTAAGCGAGAAGTAAGCTCCCCACCAGCGCTGTTTATCAACCAACTTGTGCCCTTGTAAATTAGGCCTAACTTACGCCACGTCGTACCGTATAGTATAAAAGCTTCCTAAGACGAAAGTGGTCTGATTTTCGGCCGACCAAAAGCCTCGATCACTCAGTTGGGCTTCAGAATCATTACCATTTACCCAACCAGGGGGATACGTTGGTCCAATAAGGATTGGGTGAATCTAGATGATCAGGAATTCCTACTCTCTGAATACGGGGCCCTTCATTGGAACTCAGGTCTTCCTGGGTTAAAATTCTTACTAAATATTTTCGACAGATTAATTTCAGTAGTTATATTACAGGGTTTCGTGGATAAATATATAAATATCAAGCCAAAAAGAAAAAGAAAAAAACAGTTTGATGGTAAAATGAGTAAGCTAATCCGTGGATCATCCTTCATTAACAGATTGCGGATGGAGAGAAGGGAGTCCATACTTGGACAATCACCGTCCCATTGTTTCCGAACAATAGCCCTACAGCTAACTCCATTCGCATAGGGTTAAAATTAATCAAGGAGAATTACCTATTAATCCATGCCATAAACCTGTTCGCTTCATATCCACAACTGGCTTCAAATCTTATCCTCATAACTTGATGAATGCTCCATATACGAACTTTTTTATTTTTAATAAATGTTTATTTAAAATCTGTACAATTTATATAGTACAATAATTAATTGTGATCGTCTTGTGTACATCTCAGTGAATAGTATATGGAAGGAGCCAATCATTATTGGCACTTCCTAATATATGCTAACATTTATGTTTTCACTGTTTTAAACCGCTGCTAGGGTAGATGGTCACGGGGCCAGTCTCTTAAGCCTCCTGGGAAGGTCTTTAGGATGGGTCTGAGTGGATAGGGATTGACCTCTAGGATTTGTGTGGGATGACAATTTGGAATGAAACGTTAGGAATCTGGATGTTGCGAGGTCTTTTACGAAGGGGATATTTAGGTCGTTGTGTAGGGTTTTGTTGGAGACATAAAAGGGAGCATTAACTATTCTTCGAAGGACTTTGGATTGGAATGCTTGTATTCGTTGTATGTTTGAGTGTTTTGCTGTTCCCCATAATTCAAGTCCGTAAGTCCAGATAGGTCTGATTATAGTTTTGTATATATGGTCAGTCCATATCAGATCATCCAGGTCATGAAACCCATGTCCTCAGAATTGCCTGAAACTTTTTTTATTTGTTGAACTGGTCATTCTAATGATATATTCCAACTTTTAGTTAGATATCTTCAATACTTTTTCAGTTATGAATTTTTAAAGTTGTCTATAAAACTTGTTTTTGCTGTTACCGACGATTTAAGTCAAAGCTACTTTCATTCACTACAAAAATCATTACTCTGTTAATGTTAATGATATCCCAATGGGATTTTCGCCAAAATGGTCACAATAATATTTTGAATATGGAAAAAATATATTTACTATGTCTTATGTTTCAGGTTCCTAAGTATATTTATTTAAAAACAAAATTTTAATTGAAAATAAATTATAAACATAAAAATTTCAAAAATCGATAAAAATAAAAGGCGCTCCATAAAATCAAGATCTTTTTTCATGGATACATTCTTAAAAGTATAAACTATTAGATTTTAAAAGAAAAACTCTGGGATTTTGCTGTTAAGTATTCTTAAATTAATAAAATAATACAAATTCTTTTTTTTAATAACTACCTACTTAAACGTCGGGCGTGGTCAGTACCTGAATGGGTGACCGACTATGTGCTGTTGGCATTATAAAAGGGTGGCGACCTGTAGATAGCCCGGCGCTAATAGTCAAATAGTTGATGCGCCGTAAAAAAAAATTATTATAAAAAATAAAAAAATAAAAAAATTACCTACTTAATGATTAATATAAATGTACTGAAGCTATTATTTAGGTTAATCTTAATATAAACTTTTGTAAATAAACTATTTTTGAAGTTTACTTTAAACTTAGTTTTGGCAGTTTCCGAAAATTTAAGTAAGTAAAATTTTGGTTTAAAATGGTAAAAACTACGTGTTCCGGACACAGTCTTGGCTGAACTGAAAAGATCCTCCGGTTTTTGCCTAGAATCTATTATTGATTCCTTTTTAACCAGAGTAAGCTTTATGTTATCTATTTCTGTACTATTAAAGCCAAAAAATGTCTGGCTCCTGGAGTACATTGAAGGTGTGCTTTTATTACAATCCGCTTGATAATTCCGCCAATACCGCCACGAGGGGACTTCCCATAAATGGTAGCAGAAAACGCCATCACAATTTTTCCTTCTGGATATTTTTTTTTTTTTTTTTTTTTTTTTTTTTACGGTGCATCTACATCTAAGGCATTAGCGCCGACATCCAGAGTGCAACGAGGAATTTTACCAGCGAGCCGTGGGATGATAAAATTCCAGCCGGAGGTGGGAATCGAACCCACCATCTCCCGCTTATGAATCCAAGGCGCTAGCTATTAGACCACGGGACACCCCCCTTCAGGATAATTAATTTCAGAAATGTTGTGACAACCTTTTGAGTTTCATAGACAAATGCCACATCATCTTCCAAGTCATCAGATACCTCACAGAGATCGGAAGCTTTCAGTTCTTTGGTGTATTCTTGTCTTGTATAGATCACAACTAGATGAAAAGAACAACTGTTGTTGTTCCAATAATAATCTTGGCTTCATTTTGCAACACAAACGAATAGTTTTCACTGTAGTCATTTAGAATAATAAAAAACTAAGTTTATAGTAAACTTTAAAAAAGTCCCAGGAACTGCTTCATCTTAGCGCGGTTCCATTCATGTCCATAGTGTCATTTTGTATACTTATAATAGAAACAGTTATTACTAAGAACCGGATTCTTAGGTTTTCACGTATTTTTTTCCTTTCTCCTAAACCTGATAAAGATCGATTTTTATATGATTCGGGCCTTGTAGTATCATTCATGCAAATTTGGAAGAACCTAAAAAAACCTATTCTGGATGATATCACCTAAAACCCGATGGAAGCCAGCAGCCTTATTATTATTTATATACATATATACATATACATATATATACATATATATATATATATATATATATATATATATATATATATATATATATATACAAATTTGAACCACCGTTATTTTCGGTCTCAAGGGGTTCTGAAACGCGAAATTTTCTAGTCGGCACTTCCGGATTGTTTCATGAGATCAACCTTATAAGCTGGGTTCCTCCCTATGGAGGGAGGGAGGGACCACGCTAATAGTTTATTTACATAAGTTTATATTAAGATTAACCTAAGTAATAGTAAATGTAGCTTCAGTACACTTATATTAATCATTAAGTAGGTAATTTTATTTTTTATTTATTTTTTTTATTGCGCATCAACTATTTCACTTTTAGCGTCGGGCTATCTACAGGTCGCCACCCTTTTATAATGCCAACAGCACATAGACGATCACCCATTCAGGTACTGACCACGCCCGACATTTAAGTAGGTAATTATTAAAAAAAAAAGGAATTTATATTATTTTATTAATTTAAGAATACTTAACAGCAAAATCCCAGAGTTTTTCTTTTAAAATCTAATAGTTTATACTTTTAAGAATGTATCCATGAAAAAATAACTTGATTTTATGGAGCGCCTTTTATTTTTATTGATTTTTGAAATTTTTATCTGTTTAATTTATTTTCAATTAAAATTTTGTTTTTAAATAAATATACTTAAGAACCAGAAACATAAAACATAGTAAATATATTTTTTCCATATTCAAAATATTATTGAGACCATTTTGGTGGAAATCCCATTGAGATATCATTAACATTTACAGAGTAATGATTTTTTTAGTAAATGAAAGTCGCTTTGACTTAAATCGTCGGTAACAGCAAAAACAAGTTTTATAGACAACTTTAAAAATTCATAACTTAATAAGTGTTCAAGATATCTAACTGAAATTTGGTATGAATCATTAGAATGACCATTTCAACAAATAAAAAGTTTCAGGCAATTCTGAGGACATGGGTTTCATTTTACTATTTAGCTGGATGATTTGAAATGGACTGACCCTATAGTGAGTTTGTTGTGTGTCGTAAGATTTGAAGTAGGTCCAAGAAGTCGTCTTAAGAGTCCAAATCTCCTGTTCAGCTCTTGTCTTTTTAGTCGTGTGTGAGGGTTCCATGTGAGTCTGCTGTCTAGTAGAAGTCCCATATACGAACTTAATGCTTTCAAGTGACAGATCTTGGTAGGAGGAAAATTGAACTGAATATGTATTTAATGAATATCACTTCTGGATATACATTGTCTAAAGGTACGATTCAACAAAAGTACAGTGCGGCACAACCTGTTTTTGCACAATTTGTACTGAACTTGCGGAGTGGTCGTACTAAACGAGTCTCTCTCTCTCTACTGGAAACGCTATGTGTAACTTTGTTTAGCGCACAGTGCTCTGGGGGTTGGCCGACATCCAGGATGCAGCGAGGATTTTTCTCAACGCGCCATGACATGAGAAAAATTACTCCGTATAGTAAGTAATATCTGATTAAATAGTTTCATTGTAATTAGATGCTATAAAGCGATAGTCTTCAGCAGCAGTTCCCTCGTTCTTTTTTTCGAATAACGTTTAACTCTAGTTTCCTTGAGCCTGGGAGCATCTAATTATAAGATTTTATTAAAGAGATATAGAAGACAATGTTGCACTTTCTTCGAAATTTTTTGTGCAACTCTTAATTATCCCTTCCCATCTGAAGTGATTTAGTGATTTTTTTTTTTTTTTTTTTTTTTTTTTTTTTTGCATTTATTTAATGGATACTATAGTTCCTTCATGGTAATGGGTGCATTTAATGGGAAACTCTAATGTCAGAATTGTTAAATTATTACAGGATATAACGGTTTTAAATATTGTTGACATTCTAATTTCGTGATTATTACTAAACGTATTAAATATTTCCCAGGATGATTTTGAATTTTTATGTTACTAAAATATACTACATTGTTGAGCACGTATTTTTTTTTTTTTTTTTTTTTTTTTTTTTTTTTTTTTTTTTTTTTTTTTTTTTTTTTTGTTTCAGTTCAACAGGTTTTAAAACTATTTCTAGTCAAGAGAAATACTTTTTTTTTTATATTTCATTTTTTTACTTTACACAATCTTCTTGAAATTACGGTTACTTGAATCTATTTTTACATTAATTATTGATTAATACTTTATCTATTTTAATAGTAGCATTTCTTTTTGTTATTTTAATATTTTACTACTCATAGACATTCAGTTCATTAAAGTTAAGCTACCTACTAGTTTCCACCCCTTTCTGAACATAGTGACATTTTTTTTGAGCGAGCCTAAAACTAAAAATGTTCATTCATGAAATTGGCGAAAATATGATAAAAGTTTGATTTTCCTAGGCTATCAAGGAACTGTATCTGTTGTTGTTTATTAATATAACTTTCTGGTATATTTTTATAATTTAATAGTCCATCTCTTTACCTATACAACTTTAGTTCTATGACCTTTATAAAGTGGTTAGTGGCATTTTTAAAGTTTTAAAACACAATAACTAAGAATGTTTGTAAAACAATTTGTATACATTAAAAAAAAAAAAAAAACTAATACAATAAAGGGCCTAACATGATGCTTGTCAAACTCCGTGAATAAACGATGATACACAGATCCCCAATTATCATTTACTGTTGATGATATTATAATGGCGGGTTTCCATGTCAGAAGCTCTTGTCCTTCCTTCCATTGCCCAATGACTAAATTGGAATTATCACGGTCTCCCATTCTATAAGACCTTTAGTTAATCTAGAGATATATATTTTATTAAAACTTAATGCTAATGCACTTTTTATTCTAATGACTTGATCTAAGAATCTTATAATGTTCTCATTTGAATTTTTTCATGAATGTATAATTTTTAAAATAAAAAATATAAATTGAATGAAAACACTTTCAATGCAACCTTGCAATTAACCTTTTTTCCAGAAACGTATATATAACTAATCATATATTATTACTAATATAACATTTCTTCTCAGGTAAACCTAAAGGGATCGTGCGCCCAACCGGAGGGCATATCGCCACCCTGGCTTGGACAATGAAGGTACTCTACAACATCTCTGATGACGATGTTTGGTGGACTGCATCCGACATGGGATGGGTGGTAGGGCACAGTTACATATGCTATGCACCTCTATGCGCAGGAGTCACGTCAGTCATGTATGAAGGCAAACCTGACAGGACACCTCATCCTGGACAATACTTCAGGTTAGTAAATAATGTGTCCGCGTAGTAATATGTTTATAATAATAATGTTTATTATAATTAACACAGATTTTCAGGACGCAGCCTGGATAGGGCTGATGCTTTTTCTTTTTTCGAAATAAAATGTCACCTCCCCAAGTGGAAATCAAACAGCCAATCTTAGCACTCTCGGCTTACATTTTGATTCGTGTCTGAGAAAAGTGCATTTTCACAGACACGAAAATCGCCGGATTTTCTTCAAAAAATTTAGAATTTTGTAGTAAGAGCGGGAGCCGAAATTATAATTCCATAAAATATATTTTACGAGAAACACGGCAAAAATGTATATGAGGAATGGAGAGTTCAAAAATTCCAAGAAAAACTTGCAAAATGAATTTTCCTTTCCTATATATATATATATATATATATATATATATATATATATATATATATATATATATATATATTGAAAACATATTTTTAATTTTGAGAAACGAGAATCAATAATTAAAAAAAAAAAAAGTATTTAATTAAATTCATTGTACGTCATTGTTTGGAGACTCATCTCTCCTGAGTGTTTTTGCAAAAAAAAGTGTAATATCACACTAGGAAGTATTTTTTTTTTAATTTATTTATTTATTTATTTATTTTTTTTTTGCGGCGCATCGACTCCTGGGCCATTAGCGCCGACATCCATGGTGCAGCGAGGAATTTTCTCAATGAGCCGTAAGATGAGAAAATCCCTTCCGCCAGTGGGAATCGAACCCACCATCTCCCGTATGAGAATCTAAGGCGCTAACCACGTGACCACCGGGAGACCCAATATCACACTAGGCTTGCTAAAATAAGTGTAAAACAGATAATAAAAATATGTCATGTCTGACTACCTTCACCTCAATCTGTAATAAATTCTAACAAAATCATTGACCCTTCATTTAAAAGCTAAACTTAATAAAATATATTAAATTTCTTTTTTACTTTTAAGCTATCACGAAAAAGGCACTTCAAATGTAGCTTTAGATATTAAGCATTTTGTTGATACATCATTTATTTTTATATTTCCGTTAACGTTATGATTTAAATGCAAATGGTAAGAAAAAAACATTTTTTCTCCCTTTTTAATACTCTTTTTCATGAATGTTTGACAATGTGAAACTTAATTAACATGCAAATTGTCAATCAGAAAAAAAAATCGCTTTATTTTAGGGTTATTCAAGAGCACAAAGTGAACGCAGTCTTTACAGCACCAACAGCTTTGAGAGTAATCAAGAGGGTGGATCCGAATTTGCAGTTCGGCAGTCACTATTCTACCAATTCGTAAGTTATATATAAAATTAAATCCATGATTTCAAAAAATTTCTTATCCAGGCAGGGCTGCCACATGGGAGGGTACTTTTATCCCGGGCAAGGCATCGCTAATTGGAAAACAAATTATAGGTTATGAGCTTGAAAAAGAATGGATTTTAGAAATACAGGCTGGCATAGCCTATATTTGTTTGGAATGAGATCTATATTTTTTTAACATACATGGACGACAAAGTACATTCCAGGAATAGTATATTCCATTACGCGTTGTATTACAACTACAAGTACCGAAAGACACCTTTACTGTACGTATTGTCGGTCGATGTTTACTTTGAATTTAAAGATAAGAAGGGCACAAGCCGTGCCTGACGGGAAAGACGGTGACGCAATCCACTTCCTCTTCCGCCCGCCAAATACATAATTGACATGTTAAAGATTTTCAACAGGAATTTTCTTTTTCACATTTTGACGTTTCGGCCTCAGGGCCATCCTCATAAGACTTATAACGAACTTTTTTTTGGTGAAAAAGAAGAAAAAAGAAAATGGTGGAATGTTGTGGCCACAGGGACTGTATTGTAGCTTAAATAATGGAAAAGTGCAGTAGCTGCAACATTACATTGATGACAATCCCTTGTTGAAACAGGGTGAATGACATGTGAATAGATTAGTGAAGTCTTATGAGGATGGCCCTGAGGCCGAAACGTCAAAATGTGAAAAAGAAAATTTATTAGCAAATAAATAAAGATGGTTGAGGTGAAGATGGAATACAATCAAGAGTGCAAATACATAATGTTTGGGTTTTGGGGTATGTCTGTAATAACAATACAATATATTCGTTATAAGTATTTTAAAAAGCCAATAAAAAAAAAAAAAAATAATAATAAAATCAGCCAATTAGAATGTTGCCATTTCTGTTATATTGTTGAGGATTGATAAAAATGAAATAGAAAATTCTCTGGAAACAGCTTTTATTCTTATTTTTGTGTAGGAAGGGGAGAGGGTTTATCAATATAAATATATTTTGGGCCCGTGATCAATAGCTGGTCCTGGGCCCGGCTCTGAGATGTGGTGGCCCTGTATCCAGGAGTGGACTCCACTGATTGCAAGAATTTTATTACGATTTAAAAGTTTGTTTATCCAATTCTTATAATGCTTCCGTAGTGTTTAGGAAGTAGGTACATATAATTCATGTGTCAGTTTAAAAAGTCACTAATTTCTGTAAGGTAACTTGAGTAAACAAAAATTTGTCTCCTTCCTAGTTCTTAAATTAAAATAAAAAAAATAAATGTAAAGAAAATATACTTTCAATATATTTTCTTAAAGTAATAATACATTTATAATTAGTATTGTTTCTTCATTGTTGTTCAATATGTTTCTTTATATTTAAGTAATTTTTCATCGGGAAGAAGAATTACAAGATAACCATCTTGGGAATAAAATTACATTTTTTTTCCTTAAAAAATATCACCCGCAACGTTATAAAATATAATGTTAAAATATATTGAACAATATTTCCTTCTTCATAAACGCCTTTTTGCACAAATTAATTAATATCTTTTTTTCATAATATATTGGTCAGTTCGACCCTGGACAAGGTTCGGCCCTTTGGTATCAGTTAAATGAAAATATCCTAGCAGTATAGGTGCGTACCAATTTCACCAGACTACTTATGTGACCCCATTTTACGGTAATATATCACCTGTAAATGTGGCAATTTAACCGGTAAATCATTTACTCCGTATAAGAATGTAATAAAACTTCTTTCATTGCGGTAGAACTGTATGGCTTAGAATTTTTCATATATCCTACAGACCTGTAGGGGGCGCGGATAGCTCAGTGGTAGAGCACTGGACTAGTATGCTGGAGGACCTGAGTTCAAATCCTGAGCAAGCACTAAAGATTTTTTCTTCTAGTGCCTTCGTTCATGGGTTGAATTCGTCCTCCCTGACCGTCCCTAGGCCAACCCAGCCTTTAATTAATTTATCAATGGGTGCCTTGGTGCTAATGACTCAGCAGTCGAAGCAGCAAGGGGAAAATCAGGCGGCCGGAGCATAGTACTGGCCACACTATCTCCCTAGTGCGCCGGATGGTCATGAATCAGATACCTCTGCAGTGTCTGCCCCTCAGGGCCTTGTGGCCTGTTACGGGACTGATTTTTTTTTTCTACAGACCTGTAGTTGCTACTTGAGAAATTCAAACCTCCGAAAACCGGGAGATATGAAACATGGGAGTCAAATTCTATTTGCGTTAGGAAAGCCAAAACTTGAGCATATGCTGGTAAACGCAAATCGTGAGTTTGGGTAAGCACTAAGTAACACTAATAACTAAAATTCTCGCATGCAACGAACAGGGATATGTTACAGGATTTGACCTACTCGGATAGACTCGAGCACTAAATGAAATAATGACACACGATTTGAAATTAAAATTGAAAATTAAAGCTTTTAATTAAATGTTGTAAAATAAAAATATTTTTCACAGGCTAAGGAATCTTTATGTGGCTGGTGAGCATTGTGATCACGAAACCAAGCTTTGGGCAGAAAGGGCTTTTAAGGTAACGAAAGATTAATTATATTTTTTATTCAATGGCTGATAGCGCATTTTTCAAAATACTTGCCTTTCTGGGATGTCAGTCACGCATAAGGGGCTGAAAGTAAGAAGACTATCCCGTCAACAACCATAGCCACGTTGAATACACCGGTTCCCGTTGATCACCGAAGTTAAGCAGCGTCGACCTTAGCCAGTACCTCAATGGGTGACTGTCCACGTCCTGTTGGCATAATAAAAGAGTGGCAACCGGAAGATTTTACAGCGCTAATAACCAAATGGTTGATACGCCGAAAAAAACAGCATTTGGTGAGCCACAGGAGAGCATAGGGCAGTCAGTTTCCAGATCTCAGGATAATGTTTACAGCTAAAGCTAAAAATAAATTTCGAAACATATCTATTCGTTTCTGATATAAAAAAATTATTTAATCCTTTAAATTTCCAAAATGTGTTCAGTTTTATGGGATCAGCAGATGGTATGATGATTTTAGAACACATTGAAAAATGACCCTATTAAATCCACTTATGCGCTTATCAGGCGGAAGGACAAAAAAAGTCTGACATGCAAAACCTGTGTCATCTTAGCATATTTACTTTTTTATTACTAGTGTCATTTGAAAAGCTTCAAATAGAAATAGTTAATGTTTTATACTAATCTTTCAGAAAAATGTAAACAGGTGTACAAATGTGAAATGATATCTCAAAGCAAAGCAAGATCTTAGGCGCCACAACAGGAAACTGAAAGTATCCAAAGGAGACATCACTGGCTTTAACCACCGATATGTCTGAAGAAGATGACTCTATTAAAAATAGTTTAAGAACTAAAAACACTAGAGCTACTCAGAACAGTTTTTCTGAAAGATTTGTACTCTCAATAAAGACACAAGGAGCTCTTAAGTGGCGTTTTTTGTTTATTTCTTGGCCAAGAACAAATACCTCACAAGGGAAGAAATAGTGTTAACAAAGCTTCGAATTGTACTCTGCTTACTGACTCATGGATATCTAATGCAAAAGACAAACAGACCAAGATCAGTGAGAAAAATACTGTAAGCTGACTGTAGACTGATGAAAGACAAATTGCTAATCCGACACTACTTACTTGACATATCACCACCAGGTAGCTCTTATATCAAAACTATACTTCAAAATTTAAAGACACTCAAAAAATACTCTAAAATTTAATACAAATCTATAAAATTTAAATATATTCGAGTTTATATATATAAACATAAAGCGAAACTTTAAATTGACATTTGTCAAGAAGAAACTTAAAAATTGTATTTATATTATTTTAATCATTTGAAGTACTTATTTTTTATATCTATTTACTTTCTATTATTATTTTGTTTTATTTATTTGTTTTTATTCTATATGTATTTATTTTTCCGGACTGGGACTGATTTTCTAAGTTATTAACCCTGTTAAAAAATACCATCGCCAAAGTTGCGTGACTAAAAAAAACAACAAATAAATAAACATTTCCAATATTTTAGGTGCCAATCCTGAACCACTGGTGGCAGACAGAAACTGGTCATGCGATTACAGCAAACTGTGTAGGCTTAGGATCCCCACTCAGCCAGCCCAAGTTCAGTACGGGCTTACCATTTCCAGGCTACGATGGTAAGTAATCAGTAACAACAAAAAATGGTAAAGAGTGTCACAAGAGATTAAATATTTATTTTAAAAGTGATACAAGTAAAATGTTTGTACGTTAAGAAGTAATTTTTTGTCGTTTGCAAACGCCACATCTCTAATTCTGTTTTATAGCTATTATTATTAAGACTGGTAAATAGTAAGGCATTGGCCCTTTTAACAATTATTGTTCATCTCACCCTGATGTCACTTGTGCAGTTCACACCAATTTAACAGGTTTGGACATTGGCCCTTTCTGTTTCAAGGTACAGTTATATTTATTATAGAGGTCACGAATGTAGCAATTAGCTTTTTTCCAAATTTTGGTGGTAGAAACCACTGACAGTTATAAAAATATAGTAGTTAAAAAAATTATAAATATTTTAGATGGTGAAAATTATTCCCAAATTGGGGATAGGTAATCTATATATATACCTACTAGCTGGCCCAGCAAACGTTGTTTTGCCACACATTATTTCTAGTGAATATTTTGGTAGTCAAATAATAATCCTGTACCTGTTATGGGATCTCACTGTTTAATATTTATGCAATATCCATCTTGTCCCTTCCAGAACATTAGCGGATATTGGTGAGCCAGGATAAGGCTGATGCCTTTTCTTTTTTCTAAAGAAAAGCCACCACCCCTTAGTGGGAATTGAAACCACGACCCTTAGCCCGGATTGTTAAGTGCTCACGCCTTAACACTCACAGCCACCGGGCCTCCGACAGCCATATTTCTCATTGTGAAAAGATCATATGTTGAATAAAACTAAATTTTATATTTAAAATTTATTTATTATGATTAAAGTACTAATATCGTTATTATAAAATGTGGATTGATTGTAGAAGGTTGACAATTTAGGGTTGTATGTATTTTTTAATGCCAAATCATAAAAAAAATAAAAATTAAATATTTGTATATAAAAATTAAACATTTTTTTTGGTGCTTGGCAGTAGATGCACCAAAAAAATAAATAAATAAAAAAAATAAATAAATTAAATATTTTGTCCAAAAAATAAAAAAAATATGTTTTGGGGTGGGCCACCCTTATCACTTAGGGGTATACAAATTAGTTATAAACCTATTCTCCGACCTACTGAATATAAATATTAAATTTCATCAAAATCGGTTAAGCCGTTTCGGAGGAGAATAAACACTAAAACTATGACACAATTATTTTATATCTACTATATATTTGTCAAATACCACTCACTCACTCACTGACTCACTGACCTATCATCGCCCAGCCCAAACCACTCGACAGAAAATTTTAAAATTGTGCATGGACACTCCCTATATAACGTAGGCACTCGCTAAGAAAGGATTTTTTGATATTCGAATTTTTAAGTATTTTTATAGGGGATTAAAGTTTTAGTTGGTTAGAACAGGCAAGCCAAGGCAGCATGAGTTGCCAGGACGATAAAGAACAGCTGTTACCGTACATTATCTATTTCATAGTATTATTTTTAATTGAGGTTGATTTCCACTATGATGGCAGTCCTTGAATTACTAGAAATAAACTGTGATTTTGTCCCTCATAGAGTTTATGCCCTGGTGATGGCACATCCGAGGTAATAATATCCCGAACCACTTGACACGAAAATTTGAAATTTTTCACGGACAATCCGTTTAGAATGTAAACACTCACTAAGAAATCTTTTTTTGATATTCAAATGTTTAAGTACTTTTAGGGGGGTTTGAATTATTAAGAAGTTCCTCATCAGCTCAAAAATTGTCCGATTTTGATGACATTTGGTACAAAACTCTTTCGTTTCATTTGAAAGGTCAAGTTCATTAACCAGCTGAATCTGTTTACTGGGACATGGTTTTTGGAGCAAAAAGTGTGTTAAAAAATCGGAACACTTATATTTTCGAGTCCATATGCTTGCAGGTACACGTTATTTAGGTTCCTTAACGTAGGAAAACGAATGAAACCATGTTTAAAGCGATTTCTGTAACCGTTTACGAGAAAAATTGATAGAAATACTTTTCCAAACTGATTTTCTGTTTGGGTATTCAGAAACGATGATTGGTTCACTTGAAACTTGTACCAGGTATTTGACATTCATCTAATCTAAGATATTTAAATTTTGGTATCATTTGGAGGTAAGAAGTATATGGAAAAAAATTGTATTATTGGTGATACAAAGTTCGGATCTCAGTATATTTTCTAAAATATCTCGAAAACGGTTAGGAAGTCTTAGTAAGTGGAAGGTGGCTATTCGAAAGGTTACTAAATTCTCTACAAAAAAAAATCTGTTGTAATGTTTGCTGGGGCGATGTCAATCGAAGAGATAAGTGTGTAAAACTTCAAAGTTGTTAGTTTTATTCTTTTAAACGTGTATTTTTCTGTGTTTACCTAACTTTTTAAGTGGTTGTTGTATTTTTTACATTTTTTTTTTACTCCCCAACAGAAACAAGCACGGATACCTCCACATGGTGTTTCCTGGGTAACTCTAAAGTCCGTGCAATAATAACCTGTAAAAAATTATGGAGTATCGTTAATTTTGATAATACCTTCTTTACCGCAAAAAAAAAAAAATCTACTTATCGCCCGTGGTGAAGCACGGGTAGTCAGCTAGTATTAGATATATGTGTGTATATATATATATATATATATATATATATATATATATATGTGTGTGTGTGTGTGTGTGTGTATATATATACACATACTTTTTTTTAAAAAAATCATATACTATTTCTATGTTTTTGAATAAAGGAACATTTTTATTTTCTTTGTTTATTTGGTATATTCTTTTTTTTCTCCTCCAGTTCGAGTGCTGCGGGACGATAAAACAGAGTGTGCTAATGGTGAGTTAGGAAGAATTGCAGTGAAGCTACCTTTACCGCCTGGAACCATGTCCACACTCTACAAAGACACCCAACAGTTTTTGGAGATATACTTCAGCAGGTTCCCCGTAGGTACAATATCTTTTAATGAATATTCTTTCGCTTTTAAATATCTTCAAAACATAATTTTTATGCAATTCTACAACTGCTCCAATTTAGTAGAGATATTTTCCACGGTTTATGGACTTACTTTGACATTTTTCATCACTTAAAAATTTTAAAATATATTTAATGAATTACCTTCACCAAAACTATTACAGGTGAAAAAAGAGTATCATTTAATTTTTTTTAGAAGCTAATATGAGTATTTAATTTATATAACTTGCCAAGAAATGGTTGGTATTCGGAAAAGACAGAACGTCAGATTTTCAGAAAAATTTATATTCCTGCATTCTCTTTGGCAGCCTTCTTCAGCCCAAGAAAAAAAAAATATATATACACAATTACAAACAAGAATAATAATACCATAAGCAAAATTTTACAAGATAATAGGTTATAAAAAAAATGTTTTAGGTGCATATTTGGTAAACACAGGTTATTTTAAGAAAAAACTGGTCAGTAGTTTTATACGAAACTCAGTTGAGTGTAAGAAAACAGATTAACAGAGGTGGAAAGTAGATTTTTCTGAAAATCTGACATTTTTCCTTAGCCGAATCCCAACAATTCCTTGACTTCTTATCACCTCAACGGTTAACTATCTTAATCTCATTATAAATTTCCAAGTTTGGTAGAATAGATAGCACTTATTATTGAAGGTCAGACAATTAAAGAAGGCATTGTCCAATGAGAAGGGTAACTCAATTTATAACGTAACTTTTTATTTGTATTCATTATTGAATAACAATGATTTATTGAATGAAAATTTTTATTGAATAAAAACGATTTATTGAATGAAATTTTTTATTGAATGAAAGTTATTTATTCGAATGAAACAATTTTTTGAATGAAATTAATTTATTTGACTGAAATTTTTCGTTAAATACAAGGGATTTATTTTAACAATCTTTTCTAATATAAATGACTATGTTCATTGAAATGTTTCTTACTTTTAGTGAAAATTATTTATTTAAGCGATATTGTTAACTTAACTTAAAGAATCTGAGTTGCTGTTCCATGAACCAAATGATTTTAAATGTTTAAAAATAATGAATGTAGAATGAAAAATAATTAATTATTCATTAAATTTAAAAAAATCATTCAATGAATAAATTCTTATTCAATAAAAATGCATTGAATAATGAGCCAACTATGTTATTCATAGAATAAAAATCAATCAGTGGATGAATAATTAAATCAATGAATAAATTCTAATTCTTTAAAAATGCATTTGAATGATTATTGAATAATGCCCTACTCTGCTGTATGCCAGTGGGAAATATTGATGTTGCCAATAAGAGCCTGATAGGCCACTGGCAGAGATAGCCAACATCGGCCAAGATAATGGTGGTACTGTAAAAAGAAGAGTACGTGTATTAAAGCGACAGGAGTACTCAGAGCGTGCAAATGAAACCACAGGAGAGAGGTATATATGATGGGATGTAAACATGTTGAAGAGACTTGATCAAAGAAGGAGACATAATAGATTAGTCAGAAATCAGCTCTCAAAACCGGGTTGAAGGAGAATTCAAAAGATAGGCTGAGTGTTTATACAGAAATCTCTGCACCAAACTTAAAAAAAAAATTATTGGAATTCATTATGAAACTAATATCTCGTCACCCCATGAAATTATCTCAGGGTCCTCAATTTTTTAAGCTAGATGTCAGAAATTAGGGAGATAAAAACATCTCAGACAGTAATTGATTTGGATTCAATAAGTCTAGATAAAATTAATGTAGCACAATATGTATTTATATAGAGAAACAAGAGACTCTCTACAATGAGTATGAATATAAAAGAGGATATGTCTCACCAATTATGTTCTTTGCGAAGATACTTTAATTTGCCAATTTTAAAAACGATGACAAATTTTTCAGATATATGAGAATGACTAAATCAATTTTGTATTATATTAACGATTAGTGATTGGGTCTTCTAGGTTATTACTCTTGGAAGAATACAATATATTTCCAAATGAAATTTTAATTCGGACAGTACTTGTTCGAGACTGATAAAAACAAACAAAATTGAAATTTGCTTGATGGGAATACATCTTTATAATTGTGATGCAATAGGAAGTACCGTGCAAAAGGAATTTTGTCAAAATTCCTGATCTCGGTTCCAGACTGATAAGAACAATAAAAAAGAAATAGAGAAAATAATTAATTTAATTTAAATTTTAACATCCATTTATTATTAACTAGGAATTTTAGGACGGGTTATCTATAGGTTACCACCCTTTTCTAGCCAGGATAGGGCTGATGCTTTTTCTTTTTTCTAAAGAAAAGCCACCACCCCTAGTGGGAATCGAACCCACGACTTTTGGCTCAGAGTGTTAAGTGCTCACGCCTTAACCCTCACGGCCATCGGGTCTCCTAGAGAAAATAAGACAATTAAATTGCCATGAAATTTGTTAAACATCTCAAACAAAACAAGTTCAGTCATGCGATGTGGATCAAAGTTAGAACTTGATTACGATGAAATACAACTGCTAATCCAAGTAAATGGCAGAATTAATTATTAAACTACCAAGGGGGAGTCGAGGAAGGCTTGAACAGGTTAGTAAAAATTGAATGAAAGGAGTTGGTAAGTTGTTCTTTAGGGCATTGTAACATGTCCATAACATAATAAAAGACAAAATATGAACTAAAAAAAATATAATTTCACTGGTGATAGTGATAATGATAATATTTATTAAAAATGAAAAAAAAAAAAACATTATTTATGTCTTCGAAGACTTTTTACTTGATGTAAAAATGGCCTCCCATTATTAGTGGCATGCATGTAACAGTAATTAGTGAAACCAGGATTATAAAATTAACTTACTCACCAAACTCAACTGTGACCAGCGATGAAAACATTTACCCGGGTAGAACACACCGCGCATTCACGATTTTATACATTTCAGGGCAGATAGGAGTATCTGTCCATTCGGAACAAGAGAAAACAAAAGTTGTTGCTGAAAGGCACAGATCGGATACATTTTCCCGGCTACACTGAAGCATAATCGATATACATAAGTATCGAATCTATCTCAAGCAGTATTCAATTCAAATCATGGGCGCTTAAAGGGCGCCCAGAAATTTTGATTTAATCGGTAAAAATGTGTCATAAAAACCTCAAAAATAAATTAAATCCTCCTTCCCCCAAATTATTATCTATATACGCCGTTGATTCAAATGAACTCTACTTTTGAAATAACATAAGTAGCAGTTGTTACAATGTAATCAGTGGAAAGAAGTGGGCCCAATGAATAGGCAGTTATGTCTGAAAAAGTTCCAAAATAATAAAATTGTAAAATGTTCTGATTTAAATATAATCTGATATACCTAAATCCTTGTAGAGTGGCAAAAATAATGGTAAAACTGAAGGAGGGCGTCCTCAACTCCGATTTTTTTTCAAATTTTGCACTATACCCTATTTTGATGCACTAAACACGAATCCGTTAAAAAAAAAAAAAAAAAAAAAGTTGCTCTCAACTAGGTTATTAAGCACGAAGTTATTAAGTTCACTGTTATTGAGGTAAAAGTTACCGTAAACAGCGTATTTGTAAAAATGCGCATGCGCAGACATCTAACATTGGGAAACGAACTCTAATTGGAAAAGTTGATAAACCATGTGTAACCTCCATAACATTGGAATTTTATCCATAACAGCAAGTTGGATTGACTAGTGTTTTGATATCTTCTTGAGCGAGCGGAAACGCATAGCACGTCTGCCCAAAAGTCATCCTAGAAATTCTTCTTAATATGCATGTTTATTAATACGCTGTTCAGGCCAACTTTTATAACCTTCAAAACATTGAACTTTAGTGCTTAATAACTTCTTTCCTAGTTGAGAGCAACTTTTTTTTTTTTTTTTTTTTTAACGGATTCGTGTTTAGTGCATCAAAATAGGGTATAGTGCAAAAATTTGAAAAAAATTTTGTATCGGTGCTGAGGTTGCTCTCCTTCAGTTTTACCAAAATAATCATCAATCTCGTTTACCCATTTAAATATCATTTAATTGATTTGCGGGCTTGTTCTACACAGTAAATTTAACAAAAATGTTACCACCCAAGTGAATCCTGAAGACCTTTTTCAAAAATGTTAAGCTACTTTTTCATGCCTGTCAGGTGGTTCTTCACAATGATTGTTAAAGTGTTTTGTTCAAAGATAATCCATATTTAATGCTCCTGAATAGCCAACACAGAATCAAAGAAAAATTAACTTTCCAACATCTTCCATTTTAGGGTATTTTAAGTGTATAGAGGAGGGGCCATTCCATGTCAAATCAACAAGGGTCACAACCCGACCTTCTTGGATTTTCATAAAATTTGGTAGGTTGGTTACTCTAACAAAAAGCAACCAAAAAATTTTTTTCAAAATTTTTATCTCTTTCCGTTTTTTTAGTATTAATTTTCAAAGTATAGAAAAACCGCCTTTTTTTGGCCAACTGGAAAATGTTAATTCCTTGATAGATTGAGTTCTATTTTAGCTAGAACAGTCAGCATAGTCTCATTGTTTAGCTTATTAAATGACCTTTAATTTGATGTACAACAAGACCAACTTATTACAAATTTTGCTTTTCAAAAAAATTTTCAAAAACTTGTACATAACGGTTTTCGAAAAACTGTACTTTTAAAATTCTGAAAAAAATATATTTGAATCTTCAGTTCATTGACTTCATATGCTGTTAGTTTCATTATGGGATGGCAATGGGATCATATTATAAAATAATTTTGACTTTTAATTTTCACTGCGTAGTATTGTGGTCAGTGAGGTACTTCTTTATTGCAAATTCAGCAATAAGCATCCCTAATCACATTTTGAATTTTTATTTCCAAAAATATGACTTTTAATAAGTATAATGCTGAGTAAGAAGGATAGATAAAATATTATTTAATAATGGGCATGTCCATTTTGATGCTATTCAGATAGTACATTTGTTTAGTTTTATTAGTACTATTTCAATAAATGTTAATGATCAGGTTTTGAAAATTGGAATCTTATAACATTACTATATACAAGGCTCCAGTCACTGCATTCACAAGTTAAAATTAATTTTATATACTACATGATTTCTTTACTTTGTAATATTACATATTTATTAGCTAACGTACACGTATATATTAATCACAAGCTCACCTACATTGAACATCTGAATTGTCAATTATTTGTATTGATGTGCTTTGTCTATGAATTATTTTATCATGTGCATGTTCATTACTATAAGTGAGAAACTAAAAACACTGAGTCGTATAATTTCTAATACTTACACTACTCATAGTTGTCCTTGACATTAAAAAAGACATGGAAACCTTGATTTTACTTTTTACAAATAAGTCTTGAACATAAGTTCATTTCACTAGGTGACAATGAGTAAGTCCTTCCTGTGGCAGTTTTGGGGTTTAATGTCATCCTCACGTCACTGATTTTAATCTTTAAGATGTCAGGATGGCGAGGAAATGAAAAAGACAGAAACTAACTTCTATTTCATCTATCACCTCATTTTTGTTGAGAACGCATGCCAGCCACCAGTGGCCATCATATTCACATGCAATAAAATCACCATATGTCACTTCATTGAACGCTAGTGCATCTGTGTCTGTATCAGTAACTAGTACAACTTCACTTTTATTGGAGTTGGAATAAAGTTTAGTCCTAATTTTGTTTTTAGTTAAAGGAATGAAAGAGTGCAATTTTTGGGTTCCAGTAATTGTGGAACATCTATTGAATCTCTCCTTTAATGTAAGTTTTGCCTGAACATAGTTTTCTGTGGTTGAAAATTTAAAATGAATTCCTAGGATATTTTTCTTAGCAAACGCATAAAACTGTTGAGGAGTCAAGATTTGTTCAGAGAGAGGTCTTTGCAGACTCGCTCTTGCTGTCAGCCTTTTCACGGTCCCACCAAGACCATCACACGCTCCTTTACCATGGGAGGTAGCAAAAAAATGCCACTCAGCACGAATTCCAAAATCTTCTTCATGATAACATAAGTTAATAAAGTTTTTTTTGTTCTTGTATTGTGCGGCAGAACCGTCAGAAAAGTAATATATTTTGGTAGGCTTCTTTTTAAAATGTTCCGTTAAAAATTCAATTAAATACGATTGAAAAAGAGACACTGCTACTGTGTCATGAGCCATATTTTCTGATATGACGACAAAGCCAATGTGGTCTGTTTTATTATCTTCTTTATAGTAAGCTAAAAAAGGGTGTACTGTAGCTTCGGTGTTAGTCCAATGATAACCCTGCACCTCATCTTGGACAATAAATGAGTAATTTTCAGAAAAATCACATATTACAAGAAACTCGCCTTCTTTTAAGTCCTCCTTTTTTATTTTTTGGAAATCAGACTGTTGAGTTGCAATGAAAGAATGACGTTTAAGCAAGTCTAATTTTTCAATCAAACTATCAATAAATTCTTCCGATGATTGAATCACTGTTTCCAGAGAAGTACGATCTACTGTAACCCACTTTTTGTAGGTTATTTGGTCAATGTTGTGAGCATCTAATGTGTCTTTAAAAAAATCTCTCAAACTACCAGATTTGGGACAGAATTTGCATTCGTTAAAATAGCAGCGAGGCAAAGGAGGATTGCACATCACCCTAGCAATGCAGTGCTTGTAAGTAATTTCTTCTTCCGTTAACTTGGAAATCCTGCAACCATCTAACATTAATTTGAAATTCTGATGTGTTGTGCAGACACACACACTATGAGTGCCACTTCCACCCGCCAACAAACAATTCTTAGGTCTTAAATCTGTAAATTTTGAAAAACCTATTTTAACATCAGTGTATTGCTCTTTGAACTTAGCATACATTTCTTTTAAGTTACTCAGTACTAATCTTTTTTGTACTTGGGTTTTTTCTCCATGAGTTATTATTGTAACATAGTCTTTTTTTCCAGGCATGGGTCTACTTATTTCATCAGAACAATAAAAGTTTTTCACCAATTCAACCGTCTTTTCATCAAGAACCTTTCCAGGTTTAGGGTTGGGTGTTGATAAAATCCCCTTTTCTTTCACCAGTTCCTTGACTTTTCTTGCCATGTAGTTGCTGCAACCAAACTCTTCCTGAATCATTTTTACTGGCCAACTTTTAGGTAGGATTGACAACACTGTCATTTTCTCACTTCTGGAAGAAGCCTTTCTAAATTTTTCTTTTAATTGTTCTACGATTTCAGTTTCAGTTGTTTCAACTGTTTCCTCATCTGAAGAGACATTTAAATTTCTTTTTATTGCAGAAGCGACCTTTTCATATTTAGTTTTTGGATAGCTCTTTTCATACAAGCGTTTTTTCTTTATTGGAGTCTGACCCAGTACCTGCAATGAAACTTTAAGGCTATCCACAATAACCTCAGCTGACAACCTTCCCTCTGCTGATTCTTGAGAGCTCTGTGAATCGCTCTCAATTTCTGATATTTTTTTTCTGCATCTATCACAAACCTTTTGTCCCAAAATTATTGATGGAAGTTTTTCTACCATGTTCTCAGTTACTTTTCTGAGGTTCTTCTTGTGGTTGTTGTGGCCTTTTTCTTTAAAGGGATTACAGCATATGGCTGAAATGTTAGGCATTATAACTGAATTTTTGACCTTACAACTTGATAATTTGAACCTAAAAATTCATTATAATTTGAATCAAAATAGCTCAAATAATATCAATGATCAATGAGATAATTAGGGAATCACCTTTTTTGGTATCATAGACATAGATAGTTGTAGAAATTATTAATACATCAATACTCTCAACTTATTAATAGGCTTAAGAAATAAGAAATGTTTCTCAAAAAGTTTAAGCCGCTTAAAAGGTACTGTTACATTTTATACATTGAAGTTATTGGCTAGAATCATCATTGGAATATTCACAAGATAACGTCCACAAACTGCCACTTTAAAGTTAGACAATTCAGAATTCAAAAGAATATTATGTAGGTTATGTGACAATTAGAGGAAACCCTGAAAAAATTGGAGGGAATCCAGAAAGCTATCTTGCCAACTCATTATTATTATTATTATTATTATTTCTAAGTAATTTATTAGTGATAATAACATAAATAGCAACCAATCAAAAGCAAAAATAATAATTTTAATGTCGATATTTGAAAATTAATGATTTTTAAATACACCTGTATTTTTTGCATAATATTTTATCTATCCTTTTTACTCAGCATTATACTTATTAAAAGTCATATTTTTGGAAATACAAATTCAAAATGTGATCAGGGATGCTTATTGCTGAATTTGCAATACAAAAATATCTCACTGACAACAATACCACGCAGTGACAATTAAAGTCAAAATAATTTTATAATATGATCCCATTGCCATCCCATAATGAAACTAACAGCATATGTAGTCAATGAACTGAAGATTCAAATATATTTTTTTCAGAATTTTAAAAGTACAGTTTTTCGAAAACCGTTACGTACAAGTTTTCGAACATTTTTTTGAAAAGCAAAATTTGTAATAAGTTGGTCTTGTTGTATATCAAATTAAAGGTCATTTAATAAGCTAAACAATGAGACTATGCTGACTGTTCTAGCTAAAATAGAACTCAATCTATCAAGGAATTAACATTTTCCAGTTGGCCAAAAAAAGGCGGTTTTTCTATACTTTGAAAATTAATACTAAAAAAACGGAAAGAGATAAATTTTTTTAAAAAATTGTACCATTCAAGGTGTTGTTAGAGCTATTAGGTTTCAAAATTTAAAAAAAATCTAAGAGGGTCGGGTTGTAAACAGTACTTTCATTGGTTGAATTGACATGGAATGGCCCGGAGATTAAATCTAATAATAATTTTTGTTCAGGGTTATTATGACACGATGGATGCAGGATTTAAAGATGAAAATGGATTTATCTTTGTGACTGCTAGAGACGATGAGGTGATCAATGTGGCTGGACATAGACTGTCGACTGCTGCCCTTGAAGATGTGATCCTACAGCATAAAGAAGTGGTCGATGCTACTGTAGTTGGTGTTCCTGAACCCACCAAAGGGGACATCCCACTATGTCTCTTTGTCCTTAGGCCAGGTATGTCTTATAGGCAGAACATTTCTAGTATTATAAATTAAAGAATACTTTTAAAAACACATTTTAAATAGACCCTGACCTTGAACCAATCATCTTTATTTTTTCTCTCCTTCTTCACATGATACGTTTCGGCTATTTTGCCATTTTAAATCGAAAAGAAAAATGAAGAGTTAACAATCTGATAGACCTCTATAAATTTATCATTAATATCCATTAATAAACCCCTTGTTCTAAATAACTTAAAATAAATTAAATTAATTTACCTCACTATATTATTAATTTAGCACTCAATTTGTAAAATAGATCTTAGTCATCTTGGCCTAAATATTTTACACCTTAAAATTATGATCATATAATGTATTAATTTTATTTTAACGTCATTAATAAATCAATTCTATTATTAAAAATAACTTATAACATTTATTTTTTCACAATTTAAATCCAGGCCTTGTGAACCATTCCTTATTCCATTTTCTTTACTCTCCCAAATACTAATAAAACATCACATGATCTATATTTATATGTTATATTAGAAAGTTTAGAAACCCATTATTATTATTATTTTTTTTTTATTTATTTATTTTATTTTATTTTTTTTATTTTATTTTTTTTTTTTTTGTGCAATCAATATTTACCAAAAATTAAGTTAATATTTTTTCTAATGAAGGTGACATGTTGGGTCATCAAACTTGTACCAGCTTTTTCACTTATAAAATGCTTGAAAGTACAATGCCCTAAACACATTTTTATATAATGTTATGTAACCACAAAAAAAAATAATACTCTGGTAAGAGAACAGTGTACACTGTTCTCTTGCCAGAGTATTTTTTTTTTTTTTTTTTTTTTTTTTTTTTTTTTTTATTATTATTTTTTTTTTTTTTTTTTTTTTTTTTTTTTTTGTAAATTTGTCCTATCAATATTGAAGTAAAAACTGTAAAATGGGAGGTTTGAGATACAGGTAGTTCTAAAGTTGAGATGTCAAGAGATGGTATATTTTGTATCCTTTTGATTTTGGCACTATGAATTTGAGATGAATAAAAACTAAGTCTGATCACTTCAATTTTTTTTTTTTTTTTTTTTTTTTTTTTTTGGTGCAGCTTATCTATAATGTTTGCTTATATCATGATGAAGAATATAAATGAGTATTAAACTCAAGAATAATGCTTATTGATAAATAAAGTCCTATAAACTATTTGTGGAAAACTTTATTCTAAGCCCTTACTTCGCAATTTAAGGACATATTTCTCATTTCATTTTTTTTTAGTCAAAACACATGAATTGTATTGTACATGATTATAAACATTTTCGAACGTTCAGGTTGTAAGCAGAGTGAAGAAGATGTAATTTCAGAACTTGTTAAGATGGTCAGAATACTGATTGGTCCCATTGCAGCTCTGCGATTGTGTGCTGCTGTTTCTGCCCTTCCTAGAACAAGGAGTGGGAAAATAGCTAGAAAGTCAATCGCAGACTTGGCTAGAGATAAGCCTGTCAAGGTAAATAGATATTTTTTATATCCTTAGAAAGTAATGTCTTTTTAAAGTTTCAATTGACAATGATGGTGGGAAGTATTGTGATTTTTTCACAAAAACAAACACTTTATTGTGACTAATATTTGAAGAACAAGGTTTTGAGTGATAAAAGAAGACATTTAGCACGCCGACATAGACCTGAGAGGCCAAAAGAAAAAAAAGTCCGACTCGTAGGAACTGCATCATCTTAGCGCGGTTCCTTTCTTAACCCTAATGTCATTTTGTATACGTAGAATAGAAACGGTTATTACTTTGTTTATATCATTCTTAATGTAAACACATATTCCCAAGAAAAGCAAGATTGTCGGCAACGCACAAGAAACTATCCTCAGGCGAAATTACTCTTTCCGCCGTCCCAAATTTCGCTCTACGAAGACTCTACTACGAATATGTTTCTAATTTACTTAAATTGCTTTACTAACATATCCATTTTAGTGTTAAATGCAAATATAGCATTTGGCTGCGTGACTTCCTACTGGTAAAGTAACTGTCAGCTGCCCTAGGATGCATCTTGATTTATGAAGTGCAATAAAAGCCTACCTGAAGCCTGCCAAGTACCTCGACCCAAGCAGATGTCTGACTCTACACGGAGAATGTTTACATTTTCAGCTTTTTTTTTATATTTCATGAAAATTGTTAACGCCCAGAGGTTAGAAGCGGAAATTCCTCAATCTAAAGCAAGACTCTCAAAGTCATTTCAAAATGCAAACAAGCTTCTCAATTACTTGTCATGTTTTATTGAAAAAAATGCAATCAAAATAACAGCAACCAATTAAAAACTAAGGCAAACCGAGAAAATAAAACAATTAAAAACTTAAGGTAAACAGAGACAAAAAAAAGAGGAATAGATGCAGTTATTAGTTTATTTTTATCTTTCGTGAAAAATTATAAATATCTTTCCCATTTTCTTATCTTGTTTGTGCATCAGCTGCTTAGGCTATTAGCAGTTTACTGGTAAATGCAAAACAAAAACAAAACAAAAAACAAAAACAAAAAACAATTCAAAAGTGAGGTAAATAGAGAAAAAAATATTCACAAGGCGTCTTTGAATCTCTCTCTTGGAAAGCTATATTTATAACAATATTTTTTTTTTCTTATTTTACTTATCCTGTTTTATTGACAAATACATTCACTTACTAGAAGCAATAAAAAAATAACAAGAAATAAAAACAGACAAAAAGAACCTTTTCAAATAAACAAAATCAATTATCAAACTTCTAAGTCTTATGCACTTATTTCTCCGATTGACATCGCTTAATCAAAACTTTCTTGAGAACTTTTTTTTTAGAGCATTTAGTAAGCTTTCGAATGGTAACCTTTTGCTTACCAAGATTTTCAACCGTTTTCGAGATATTAATGAAAGTCGGCGCTAATGGCCAAGATGTAGATGCGCCGTAAAAACAAAAAAAAAAAAAAAAAAAAATTAATGAAAGTATACGAAGTTCCCAAAACTTTTCATGTCTGTTAATAACATATTTTATTCTAACCCTTCCTTATCTCCAAACGTAACCAAAATTTCAACATATTTGTTTTGATGAAATTCGAACATGCAGAAAATGTTTCAACTGAAGCCCATGATTTTAAGTACACAAACCAAAAACGTTATTCAACAACTATTTTTACAATTTTCTCAAAAATGGTTAAAGCTATCGCCTTAAAAATGGTTTCATTCGTTTTCGTAGGCCAAGAAGCCTATAAAACGAGTACTTGCAAGCATATGAAGCAAGCAGAACGATTTTTTTCGCGCGACATTCGCTCCAAAAACAATGTTCCGGTGGGCGGATTCTGCTGGTTAACGAACTTGACCTTTCAAATTAGACAAAAGATTTTTGTACAAAATCGGACCGTTTTTGAACTGTCCTGTGCATATATGTATATATATATATATATATATATATATATATATATATATATATATATATATATATACATATACATACATATATATATATATATATATATATATATATATATATATATATTAAACCTAAAAAATTTAAGATTTATTCAAGCGATAGTCATAAATCTCGTTCTCAAATAATTATTAATAATAAACAAATTGATGCATCCCTCCTTTCAAATTACAGTGATCCAGATACAACCGTTGTTGAAGTCATATATAAAGAGAAACAGTTAATACTGATTAGTGCTTATTTTGATTAATGAATGATATTGATGAAGATTTAACGAAATTAAATAAAATTCTGAATGAATTAAAAACTAAAGATATAATTATAGCAGTTGATAGTAATGCTAGATCAAAAATTTGGCATGATAGTATTACTAATAAAAGAGGAAGACGACTGGAAAATTTCATTGTTTTAAACAACTAGACATTATTAAATGAACATCAAAATTTGCCAACTTTTGATGGCCCACGAGGGCAAAGTAATATAGATTTAACATTAGTAACACCAAACCTCATAGATAAAATAAGTAATTGGAAAATTTCGACTTCAGAAAACTTTTCAGATCATTTATCAATTAAATTTTTACTTTGCTTTTAAACAAATAAAAAACAAAATAAAAGGTATAGGATTAGTATATAATACTAGAAATGCAAATTGGGATTTATTTCAAAATACTTTATCTGCAGAAATCTGTAAGGAATTTAAAATAACTGAAAATATAGAAACTAATATGCTACTATTTTTATCAAGTAATAACTTGAATTTGACATTGAACAAATTTTCCAAAGTAATTTCAAAAGCCTGTAATAAGACTTTTAAAATTAGAAATTACCAAAAAAAAATAATACTAAAAATCGCTTTAATCCGAAACCTTGGTGGGATGAAAATTTAACTACTCTTCGTAAAGAGACAAAGAAATTAAGGAAAATATATCAAAAAACAACATGTAATGAATCTTTGAGACAGGAAAGAAAACAAGTTTATTTAGAAACAAAACACATCTATGAAAAAAACATAAAAGCTAATAAAATAAAATCATGGAAAGAATTTTGCAATAATATAAGTCCTTGTAATCCATGGACATGGCCTTACAAATATGCTAATGGAAAATTACATGAACAATTTACACTTAATACGATAAAGAAACATGATTCATACACAAATAATACAACAGAAACATACCAATATATACTCGACTCACTCATTAAAACAGACAACTTACAAAATGATAATGAAATACACAAAACAATTCGCAATAATATACCAGCAGACCTACAGACACATGACGACCTACCATTAACCGATTCAGAAATTAGTTATATTATTCAAAATTTAAAAAGAAATAAGTCCCCAGGTATAGATGGAATTACAGGAGAAATATTCAAAAATGTATATAGTTCTTTCCCAGTTTTTATCAATGAATTATACAAAAATTGTTTCAAATTTGGTATTTTCCCCGAAATATGGAAAAAGTCTAAAGTAATTCTTCTAAATAAACCCAGAAAATGCAAGAATGATATTTCATCTATTCATCCCATTTCTTTAATTCCTACAGCTGGTAAAATCTTGGAAAAAATAATTCATTCTAGATTATCTTTTTTTATGAACTCGCACTCACTCCTACATAACAATCAATTTGGATTTACCTCCCACAAATCAACAATAGATGCATTACACAGTACACTACAATTCATATCTGAAGCCAAAAACACTAAATCACATACAGTTCTCATATCACTAGATATTAAAGGAGCAATTGATAATGCAGGGTGGCCATCAATTGTAAGTTCTTTAGCTAATTCAAATTGTCCTAACAATATATATAGATCTGTGAAAAAATACTTACAAGGCAGACAATCCTTATCATAACACCAAATATGAAATTTAACAAATTTCAAACCCTAGGAACGCCTCAGGGATCTAGCCTTTCGCCATTATTATGGAATCTAATCGTAAATAATTTGTTAAAGATAAAATTATCTCAAGAGACAACTATTATAGCATATGCTGATGACATATTAATACTAAGTAAATCTAAAATATTCGAAAAGCTGCAAGTCAACATTAACGTAATTACAAGTATTGTTGATGACTGGACGGACCAACATAAGTTAAACCTAAATATACAAAAGTCATCTTTCATTATATTTACACATAAAAGAATCCACCCACAAATACACATAAAATCACAAGGACAAAACATTAAACAGGTTGAAACATTGAAATATTTAGAAACAACATTAGACAGAAAACTGAACTGGAATGCACACATTGACAGACTACAGACAAAATTATTAAAATTAGTAAATAATCTGACAATCGCTGCAAAGAATACATGGGGACTAAACACGGAAGCATTACATATATTGTATAAAGGTGCCGTACTCCCATCATTAACTTATGCTATTAATATCTGGGAATCGGGGCTTGCTAAAAAACACAATTTAATAAAATTACTACGAGTACAAAGATTGATGGCCATTAAAATGATAAAGGGTTTTAAAACAGTGTCGTATGAAGCAGCCTGCGTCCTAGCGAAAATAGTACCTATAGAATTAATTGCAAAACAATATACAGCCCAATATAAACTTTTTAAAACCTCAGAAAACATAGACGATTTCAGAAATAGTCAAATTGAAAAAGAATTAAAATGTGCAATGTGGCCTCACCCATCTGAGTTTCCAATCTTAAAAAAACCCAACAAAAATTACAATATCCAATTAACAATTTATACTGATGGAAATAAGGAAGGCGAAAACGTTGGCTGTGCTTCAGTGGTATTTATTAACGACGAACCCACGGACGTACATAAATACAGACTAGGACAATACTGTACAAACATACAAGCAGAACAATACGCAGTACTTGAAAGTTTGCGACTAATAAAGACTAAATACAAACACTATAATAATGCAATTTTATACACAGACAGCAAGACGACCTTACAAAAACTGACTAATCGTTCAATACTTGACTCGCTAACAGAAGAAATTAGAAAACATGTGACAGAAATACAAAACATTAACATAGACATATATTTTAAGTGGATAAGAGGACACTCTGGAAATATGGAGAAAGAATTAGCCGATAAAGCGGCTAAAGCTGCCGCAAAAAGTCCCCAGTTACCAGTTTGTAATGATATGATATTGAAAAAACACTTAAAATATATGTTACAAACTAAGACTATACAAACTTGGGAAAACCGCTGGACAAATACTAACAAAGGGACACACTTAAAACTACTCATACCACTCAAGCATATTCAAAAAATTCAAACATATTTAACAAAAAAACAAACTATGACTGATTTTTACACAACACAACTTGTCACAGGACATGGATCAATAAACTCATACTTACATCGTTTCAAAATCACAAACAGAAACACTTGTCCATGGGACTTTCTTACGGAACAAACTTACCAACACTTAGTATACGACTGCCGACTACTAATACAGGAACGGACAAAATTAACAACAATTATGAAACAAAACGGTGTCTGGTCATGACCAGAACAAATCTGTTTATGTGCCATAATAAAGCATTAAGAGAATTTGCTGAGCAGCTTTACATGGCAATGGGAAGATTGAATGCCTATTACAAATAAAATATTAAGCATTTTATGTATACTCAAATTGAATTTTTTCTACTTTTATCATCATCAGTTGATCATTCATTTATTCTTTATTATTCATGTTTTTGTTTTACTTCATTTTATATTCTGTTCTTCTGTTAATTTTTCTCCACTTGTTGTATTTTGTATAGTTTTAATTTGTAAACTTTTAAGTTTTAACTAAAACTAATAATATGTTAAAAAAACAAAACAAAATATGTTAATATACAAATGCAAGTGGTATGCTGTTTATTGCATGAGACTTGCAGACAAAAATAAACTCCCTTCTTCCAGGGTTACTGTAAGGAGGAAACAAATAATATATATATATATATATATATATATATATATATATATATATATATATATAGGGCCGCAAACAGAAATTTGAACCACCGTTATTTTCGTTCTCTAGGGGTTCTGAAACGCAAATTTTTCTAGTCGGCACTTTCGGATTGCGTCATAAGATCAACCTTATAAGCGGGGTTCCTCCCTATGGGGGGAGGGAGGAACCACGCTAAAACATTGTGTTCCAACACAATGTTCTTTTTCACAGAGTTTTGCTATTTGGTGTGACATCTTCAGGACAGATCAGGGTGCCTCAATGAAACATCATGTCAGCTGTTCATACTGACGGCCTATTAGCGTGAACATTTGATAGTCCCTTTCTGACACTGCTCACCGATTTGAAGATGTGGCAATGGTTCAAACTTAAAATCTATCTACAGTTTATTTATGAAATACAATCCTACAAAAATGACTATTAATTATTTATTTTATGGTTTCATGAATATGATAAATATAGTTTATGTTTCATTAACTGGTTTTCAATCATGCCTGGTGTGGTTTAATGTAAGAAAAAAATTTGTGATGAAGAATTTCTTATATTTTATTTTTCATTATCACTTCACAGATTACGAGCACAATTGAAGATCCAACGGTCTACAAGGAAATTAAAGCTGCACTTCAAAAAATGGGTTATGCCAAGGGCGCTCCAGATCCACAAGCATAAAAAAACTTATGTCTAAAACTCTTTTCTAAAATCTGGACGGTGTTCAGTGATTTTGGATTTGTGAATATATATATATTCACACAGACATGCATATATAAAGACGTATATTTTCTTCTACCTTCTCATAATTATGTTTGCAATGTCACTTTATCATTCTAGAAGAACTGTTTGTAAATATAACTCTCAGTTGTTTCATGTAAAATTACTTTTAGAGGGTTGCCTTAAAAAAATTAAAAAGAAATATTATCATTTTAGATTTTGTTTAATTTTTTGTAAGAAATAAAAGCTTGTAAGCACCCAAATACTCTTCTTATATTTCTATATAATAAACCAATATAATTTATTACTGAAGTCTTTTTGCAAAAGAGCATTCCTCTCTTTCGGGGGAAAAATATCTTCTTCAGCTTTTTATCTTTAATGCTTCATTTCTGATTGAGATTGAAATTCTACAATTGATCTCTTTGATTTTACTTCTCAGCATTGGGCTATTCTGCCATCATGGATGTATCATAGAATGTTTAAATTCTTAAACATTTAGTATGAAAAAGTAGCTACAAATATTTGTAATAATTTGCAAATGAAAGTTTTCGAATGGTACCCTAGTTAGGCACGCAAAGATTATCGATAACTTGAAAGTTGCAGCACATAGCATATAAAATTCAAACCTATATTTGCAAAGAAATCGGCAGAAAGTGTTGAAATATGAAAAGGAAAGGCATCATCTCAGAATGTTTCCACATGATGTTTTTCCCTTATTTGTAAAGCTTAGAATAAAAAGTCTTAATATTTCATGCTCAATGAGTTAGATCAAAACTTGTAAAATGTAATGCATCATTTTCTTCAACTGAAGTGATCCTGTTGGGATTTACTCTTCAATCTATTTTAAAGGAAATTATAAATAAGAAATGATTTATTATGTAGGGAATTTATTACTTTCAAATGATCACTGTTCACTTACCACAAGTGCAAGATCATTAGGGGTTCATGCCCATTTTTGAGGAACTTATACCTAAAACTGCAGTAAAACCTATAACTGCTCGTGGCTGTTAATAAAATACTTTTTTCAAATACTTGTTCCACTCTAAATCAAACCATAATTTATATATATCAGTTTGAATGAATTTCATACGTACGAAACAATTTTAATCTCAAAACATTGAAGTTGGTTTGGAGTGCCAAAATCTAAAATTCTTGTTTTTTCACTTGCCTTGAAAATGATGATCACCTTGGATGTATTACGAAAAAATACCTATACAAAGTATACCTAATAGCCATCCTCTCTTAATTCCATGGAAAATTTTAATTGGAGGGATGGTTTTCACTTGTTGTACCTTACAAACTGCTTTTATTCTAAAACTTTTTACTTGGAGAGATGGTCTTCATGTGCCACATTTGGTCAAAATCAGTCAAATGATGTGGATTGGTATGAGGAACAATCATACAGACAGACAGCTGGTAGACGTTATTGACTTAGCTTACGAGACTCCCAGGATCAAGACCCTACCTTTGTGCCAAGTTTGGTCAAAATCGGTCAAACGGTGTGGATTTATATGAGGAAAAAATTACTGACATCGTGGTTGATGTTTTTGATCTAGCATTCGGCACTTCCCGAATCAAGATCTAAATGTGTGCCAATTTTGGTCAAAATCGGTCAAACGGTATGGATTTCTATAAGGAACAAATATACAGACAGACAAGCTACTTGACGTTATTGACTTAGCCTACGAGATTCCCTGGATCAAGATCATACTGTGAGCCACGTTTGGTCAAAATCGGTCAAACGGTGAGGATTGGTATAAGAAACAAACATACAGACAGGCAGCTGGTTGACGTTTTTGAACTAGCGTACGGCATTCCCAGGATCAAAACCTACCTGTGTGCCAAGTTTGGTCAAAATCGGCCAAACGGTGTGGATTGGTATTAGAAACAAACATACAGACAGACAAGCTACTTGACGTTATTGACTTAGCCTACGAGATTCCTCGGATCAAGACCTACCTGTGTGCTCAGTTTGGTCAAAATCGGTCAAACAGTGGAGATTAGTGTAAGGAATAAACATACAGACAGACGACTGGTAGATGTTATTGACTTAGCCTACGGCACTCTCCGGATCAAGATCTACCTGTGTGCCAAGTTTGGTCAAAATTGGCTAAACGGTGAGGATTTGTATGAGGAACAAATTACTGATAGAGAGCTGGCTGACGTTTTTGACCAAATCTAGTGCACTCCCCAGATCAAGACCTACCTGTGTGCCAAGTTTGGTCAAAATTGGCCAAACAGTGTGGATTGGTATAAGGAACAAACATACAGGCTGATTGCTGGTAGACGTTATTGACTTAGCTTACGAGACTCCCAGGATCACAAGACCCTACCTTTGTGCCAAGTTTGGTCAAAATCGGTCAAACGGTGTGGATTTATATGAGGAACAAACATACAGACAGACAGCTGGTAGAGGTTTTTGACTTAGCCTACGGACCTCCACGGATCTAGATCTACATGTGTGACAATTTTGGTAAAAATCGGTCAATTGAAGTGGATTTGTATAAGGAACAAACATACAGACACACAGCTAGTTGACGTTTTTGATCTAGCCCATGACACTCCCATATCAAGACCTACTTGTGTGACAAAATCGGTCAAACAGTGTGGATTTGTATAAGGAAAAAACATACAGCTGGTAGACGTATATGACCTAGCCTACAAGTCTCCCCGGATGAAGACCTACTCTGTGCCAAGTTTGGTCAAAATTGGTAAAATGGTGTCGATTTATATAAGGAACAAACAGATGGATGGACATGTTATTTTAATATAACAGGTTTTGAGTTGAAGATTCATTTGGAGGGGTTGGTCTTTCGATGTTAGCTCTTGCTACATCTTATTTTCCTAATATTTAGAAAAATTTCACTTAGGGGGATTGTCTACAACTTTTTTTGTCTACAGGAGCTTGTACCTCCTCTTTTATCCTGATTATATGGACAATTTTGAGTTGATCTAAGCTGTTAGCTCTTCCTACATCCTATTCTCCTAATACTCTGAAAAATGCATGGATTTTCTTGGTGGGATGGATGCCTTCATAAGGGTGTGTGTGTAACATAACAATATTTGAGGTCATAGAGTGAAATTTCTCGGAGTATCAGGAGAACAGGAGTTGGCAAGAGCTAATTTCTTAGGTCCATGGCCCGTATGGGCCAAAGAATTTTGGCAGATCTGATTTACTGATTCATGTAAAATTGTACAGAGTATTAGGAGAAGAGAAGCTGTTAGGAGCTAACAATTTAAGACAATCTCTGGACAAAGGACCAGGATATTCATTTGGAGGGTTGGTTCTCAGATGTTAGCTCTTCCTACATCCTATTCTCCTAATACTCTGAAAGATTTCACCTAGTTTAGCTACTTCTTTCTACTTAGGAAAATTCTTGAGTATGATGATAATTCTGGTCCTTTTTTTGCTCTTACCAAACTCCTGAAAACCCTACTCTTAATACTCAGAGAAATTTTGAGCCAGAGACTCAACTCAAAATTTCCTTTCAATTTTTTTTATTTTTTTGTCCTCTTTATAAGAATTCACTTTTGGAGGGGGTTTTTTCTCTAAGATAGCTCTTACTAACTCCTCTTCTCCTAATAGGTTGGAAAATTTGATGTGTGGGTTCGTCCTCATCTGTTAGTTGTTAGCCTCTTCTTACTAATCTCCTAATAATCAAGACATTTTAGTTGAGTATGAGGCCTTCGGAGGGTAGCTCTCTTTGAATACTCAGCAAAACTTTTAGGTCAGTACCAGACCAATTTACTTGGAGAGATGGTCCTCAGCTTTTACTAACTTCTGCTGTCCTAATGCAAATAATAGGGGCAGCATCCAATTTTCTTTGTGTAAATCCTCCCCCCCCCAAAAAAAAACAAAAACAGTGTTTTAGTTATGTTGATTCTCCTGTTTAAAGAACATGACCTTTTGTTTCAACAAAGAATTTTTATAAATATATAAGTAAATTTGAATAATCGTTTCGACTGACATATCTTGTGAGCACTTCTGGATTATGTCAAAGTCATATGGAAGTTTTTGCCCTATAACGGGGCTAAGAAACTATTTATTTCTAAAGGTGACCAAATAATTCAACAATTTTTATATAATGTAGGCAGAAGGACAATAATTAAAACTTTTAAACTAGTTACTCATGACAAGGTATAACATTAGCGTAAATAGAAAAAAATTTCGGGGCTTTGTGGAGGTTGCTGTAAGTAACAAACAGTAGTGCTGAGACTGGTTCTCCATTTTCCAAAATCCCAGCTAAATTTGCACAGTGGTTTGCATCTGCTAGAAGTAATGGAGAATGAAGATTTCTAATAAACAATTTTCTAAGAACATATCAGGTAATCAAAAATTGATGGGTTACTTATTTAGTTAAAATATTTTCATTTTCAATTATTTTTCACTGGAACCTGGATCCTTTGTTGCAATTTTTCTTATGGACTTGTGGCGAAGAACTCATGTGAGGAAGAGGACATTTTAGGATTTGTAACATGAAAGACACAGTAATATTTAGGATTATTTATTATAATAGTAAATTTTATTATTTCTTTGTCACAAGTGTTTATCACGATGCCATTTTCCTTTTGAGTAGGGTACACCAAACACATAGTAAGCAATATACATATTTGATAACTAAACATAAAAGGTCTCAGGATGAAATCATATATTAATCAAAGGCCACTGTAAATACATTTCAGAAAATAAATAAAATATTTAATTAAATTGATGGAAATTCTGTAATACTACTTATTTGCTTGAAATGAAAAACCCTGAGGATTAACCAAAAAGTAATCCCAGGTGTACATACATGTATTTTTTAAGGCTTTGCTACTCTTGTGATAGTTATATTAAAAAATCATAAAATAAAAAGAATACATCTACACACCTTTTAAAGGCCAGTGAATAATGCTCATTTTAATTCTAAAAGTGAAAATAACATTTAATATAGTAAATTAATTTTTGAAAATATAAATTATTAAAAAATTTGTACATTTATATATGTGAATACACATCATATAAAAATGACTAGTACATATACATAGCAACGTAACTTCAACATTTATAATACCATGGCACAATAAAATTTTATTTTACCACTCGCATTTAAAAAGAATAAAAAGAAAATATCCTTTTGTTTTTGGTATCTATGTGATTTAAATCTTTGGTAAAGTTCTTGATATTATATATAAATTAAGAAATAAACTTAATTTAAAATTAAAAAGAAGAAGAAGACTGAAAAATTAAAAAGAATAAAGAATTAGTTTTTTTTTTCTCGACTTTTTGATGCTGGTTTAAAAAAAAATAATGCATAATCTGGTTGATACAGGGAAAGAGTACAATAAATCATTTAAAATTTCATGAACACAATGTTATTTAACGTTATTTAGGTTAATTAGTGTAATTTTTTTAAAAAAAGAAATTCAATTGTCAACAAAAATGAATTAAGATTTTGTTTTCTGAAACAAATTAGTTTGAATGGAAATCATTCAAAATAATGTTAGAATTTGTAATGATGGATGTGTAAATAAATTATTGATTTATTGAACATTACCAATGAAATTTGGTTCTTTTTCCAGCCTAGTTCACTAACTTTTATAAAATATATTAAATTTGTTAAACTAATCAAATATGATCCCTTCTAAGGCATCATAAAATTTCTTAATTATTACCAACCAGTTATAGTAAAAAAAATAATAATAATAAAATGCACTCGTGCGTAAAAAATAAAACAAAAAATAATTAAATAAAACACAAGATTATAGAAACAAAAATAAATAATGAATCCTATGAAAAATATTAATTTTGTTAATATAGTTGTATATACAAGTAAATCAAAATATACAAATGTCATAGGTTAGATCATAGCATCTAGTTTAGGCCATATTTCATTTTACTAGATACAATTGCACTCAAATTGTCTAATTCATATAAAATCTGTATTAACACACAGAACACCCGTCAGTCATTCCTGTGAAAATTCACAAAGTAATTTACTTAAAGAAATGATAATACTTATGATACAATGTTGTTAGAGTGATTTTGAAGCCAAGTGCATTTATGTCATTATTTTACTTATTTATTTTTTTTTTTTTTTTGCAACTTAAAATATGGAAATACAATAAGCTGGTATCTAGAGAAATGCAATACCAGGCTTACTCAATATTTTATAACTAAAATTGATACTACTTACAGCCAAGGAGAAATAAGATTGAAAATCTATCTATAAACATACATTTAGACTGAGGCCATTCGCACCATTGGATTAACCTGTCTTAATACCAGCGCTTCTTATGGCTAAAGAAATATCATGTTTGTACATGTATAAATTACATACAGCTAATAAATTTGACTAATATTCTGCTCTACTGAATTATTGACCTAGTCTTGTTTATTGATAATATTTAAGCTTTAACTACTAAAGGGTAAACACACTCGAATTTTACATATTATTTTAATTCTACTTCATTATTTTAGTATCTTTTCTCTATTTAATAAATTTGAGAACATCAAATTCTAAATAAAATTAATTAATTGGAATAATCAGTATAAACTTTAAAAAATGTTTATACAATTAGAAAATAAAATTAAACACTTTCCCATCATTTACATAAACACATTATAAATATAATTGTTTCTGTCTTTATATCACTTTTTTATTAGTTTGTTTACATTTACATATACATTTATTATTCTAACACTTCTTCAAATAATGGAATATGTCTTATTAAAATTTTCTGAGCAATAAAATATCATGTAACACTTATTTAATAGACCATATCACTTTAAAGACTATGCCACATATAAATAAACACAGTCTATTATAATCATTGACGACATAAAACAATAAATAATTTTAAATGCCTTGGTCAGTATTGGTATACAGGCTCTAATAGACTCCACACAAATGTCACATATCACACATTTAAATATTCGACTTCAAACGATAAGTTAACTGTCTATAAAACCAGGAAAAAATTCGACTCTACCATAATTTCAACATAAATTCTCCCCTCTTTAACATGGGACGGTATTGATACAGTAGTTATGACTTTTGCTGAGATTAATTTGGCACTCAGTTGCTGGTTCGATGGAAAATATTAATTTTTAACTAGACTATATTCCTTTCAATCATTTTGCACGGATGGGTGAAGGGAGCATATTGTCGAATGCCAGTTCACCAGCAACGATCGTGCCTAAGGGTGGCAGTGTTTGATTAGCGCAGCTAAAGCCATAGCAAGGCGTTCAGCTCCACTACTCAGGTCTTCTTGTTTTTCCGACATGATTATGCTCTGGACTTGGGTGACTACTTTGAGAACTCCTACAACAAAGCATGGTTCCATAGTCACGCCGTATTCAACAACTTTCCTTAACTGAGAAGTAACCATCTGGAGGTTCCCCTTGTAATCACCAGCTTCAAGAGTCGTGTTAGCACACTTGTGGCTCCTCACTAGAAGCTTTGACGATGTCACCAATCGCCGAAGTTCTAATCCCAGCATATCTTTTACCTCCTAATGAAAAAAAAGAAAGTATATAAAAACTATAAAAGAGTTAGAAATATTATATTTATTTATTTATTATATAATTTATTATATTTGTTTATATTTATCGGCAGAAGGTCGATAAATATTCCTTATTCGAAAAATCATTTGTCACCCGTGCCACCTCGCTATGGAATTCCTTACCTCTGTCTGTCCGCCATTCTACCAACCTAGAAACCTTTGAATCCTGACCACCTTTGAAACCTCTTCCGCCACTTTTTATCCCTGCAAGATTTACCCAATCCCTAATTTATATACAAGCTGTATTATTTATAATTTTATATATATTAAATTTTCACTTTTCTGTACTCTGAAAATTATTCCTATGGGACATGTGTCCCGGAATAAGAATAAAATTTCATTTCATTTCATTTCAAGAATTGTTTTACCTCTAATAATGGTTCTGTAAAGGCAGATTTCACAAGAGCTAGAGTGGAAGTCAATACAGCAGCTTTCTAGATCTTCATTGTACAGTAAGGAACAAGGCAAAAATTTGAACAGTAAAGTAACAGCCATCTACTAAGAAGTATCACTGATGGACTACAGAGTAGTTGTAATTTATGTGGACTCTCAGGCGTCTAGCCCAGCAGCAGCTTGTGCAAGAAAGCTTTTCTCGAAAGGTGTTAGACTGCAGAATTCTATCAAAAAGTTTAAATAGCCATAATGCTGGCATTGTCAAACATCAGGAGGGCTCCACGATACTGTGAATTGTTGTAAACAATGAACCCGATAAAAAAATTTAGTTGGTCTCTTCCAGCTATGATCCCTCACTCGGAAGCTATTATCTCAAAGATACAATCCATAACCAATGAAGAGCTCTAAGCATATTGACTTTTAGCATAAATATGCTTTAGCAATGACTAAACTGAAAAAAAAAAAAACAACATTACAAAAAAAGTTTCAAAAAAGTGTTACAAAAAAGTGTCCGCGCTGGCGGGGTGACATGTACGAAAAAGAAGACTGTATGTTATAAAGTACATAACATATTTATGTTCCTGAATTTGAGCAGAAGGCTCTAAACGATTTAGTGTTGTTTTTTTTAATAATCAATTCAATATTACATGAACTTCTACCATAAACTTCAAAAGCATAAAACCTGTAGATGACCAATCCATTAGCATTTATGACATGAGATGATTAGGGGCTATGTTATTCTTGGTACCTTGACCCAAAGAAATATCAGAGAAATGCAAGCAGCCCAGAACTCTGCAAGAGCATGCATTGCTGACTCCATTGCCATCAAAATATATAGGCTGGAAGAATCCTAGCAATTATTGTATATTTGTTTATCAGGTCGAGCCCCTCAATGCCCATCACATTTTGGGGGGAGCTGTAAAAGTATAAGTAAAATATTTTATAACAAACATGTTGTGTTCGAATCACGTTTTTTACTTTTTTTTTATTTTATATTTTACCGCGCACTGACATCTGGGCCATTAGCGCCGACATCCATGGTGCCGCATGAAATTTTCTCAATGGGCCCTGAAATGGAATGGGAAGACCCTCAAGTTCTTTACTGACTTTTTTTACTTACTTATTTGCAAATAACTAAAGTACTTTAGGGAACAATCGTGATTAAAGAAAATAGCATTTAAACACATTAACCAACACCCAAAAGTGACTGAGAACTCTAATTTTGCATTTGGAAATGAACAAGAACAAACAATATATTGTGAAGAATCAATAGCTTCTTTACAAAACCAAATTAAAGAGCTTACTACATGACATACAATAAAACATCATTACAACAAGCATATATCTCACTCGATACAGCCTATAACTTTATTTCAAAAAACGAGAACATCATTACTCATCATCAAATTTTTTGAACAACTGAACAATTCAGATACAATAGTTGGTTGGACTGCCCAAGACAAAACTAGAAATTTTAAATAATTGCACAGCAGAAGCCAACATTTATTGGGACACATTAACGTCAGTTGACATACAACTCGCAGAGAAAGATATAAAATAATATTTAAATCAATAATTGCTCACAAAAAAATATATTGAAGAATAAAAATCAAGTTCAAATAATTTTATTAAAATTTTAAAAGAACTTCTACAAATATTGAAACTGTAGTTCCAAAAGCATATTAAGTCATTTTATTTTGTGTTATCATTAAATAAATCAACTTATTTGGGGGTTTACAAAAGACATCTTATGGCTTTACCACTTTCGTTGAAAAAGACAAGCAGTATTGAAAGAACAAAGTTTTAACAGAGTTCAATGTGCAGCAAAAGAAAAAAAGTGGCCATGGAGCCCCCCAATCCAACCAGTACCTATCCACTGAAAAAAATAAATGACATAAAGGAAATATCCAGTTGTAAATTGTTGTTAGATGTAAGATATTTATTAGATATAGAATTATAAATAAAATAAAAATAATAGTTAAAAAACTGGCCTTTAGGACATTTTAAAAAGGGTGTCAGCCTTTAGGACGGTGGCCGAGCAGTTCCTAAAGGCTGAAAAAACCTGCTGTTGGGCGGTACTGTGGCATGAAGAGAATATTTCGCCAAAGCTGCGCAGTCTGTGGGACTGCTTGGGCACTGGATTTGTGACTTGGTTGGCTCCCAGCAGTCTCTCAGAACGCTTGGGCACGATTTTAAAAAGTCTATTGGGCAAAAACAGCCAGAATCAGCTGTTACAGCTAAGGATCCCTGCTTTCATCTCTGTCCATGATGTAAATAAACAAATCAATATTTATATATATACATATATATATATATATATATATATATATATATATATATATATATACATATATATATATATATATATACATATATATATATATATATATATATATATATATATATATATATATATATATATATATATATATATATACACAGGGTGTCCCAAATAAGACGGCTCAAACTACTTTTGCGGCCAAACGGTTGATACGGTTGTAGGGCTTGACCTAAGCTTTCTAAATATGTCGACCATTTAACATATTTACTGTGCATGTGCGCTCGGCGCTAGATGAAATGTTGGGGTTTGCAGATGACCCCTATTATTATGCACATCATTTTGAAGGGAATTAAAAAACAAAACCTTTGCCGCAAACCGCAATTCGATATATTTAAAATCGAATGAGTTTCGTGCGATTCAAATTTTATTGTTTTAAATTAAAACGATTTTTTGGAAGCACTTACAGAGGTCGTTTGTAAATGTGTGATACATGACCTGATGATGTGAAGGTATTTTTTCCTTAACTTTCTGAAAAAAAATATGGCTGATCCTCTAAAAGAAATATTTTTCCTAATAACTTTAATAAAATTGAAAATAAGGCATATTTTTTAAGTATTTAGTGTGATTTTTCATTTGAGACGTACAATTTAAGTGATAACTATCATTTCAGAGCAGGGCCGCCACAGGGAAGCCCTGTTCTGCCTAGGCCTATCTTAAGGACCTACTATTTGAAGAAAGGGGCAAGAACCCGCACGCAGGGATTTGCCCCATTCACACTGCGGGTTCTTGCTCCACATGTTACGATTCAATCTAATATGGCGCCTAAATGTTCACACAAACGTAACCTTCAACTTAGGCTATGGAAAACACTTGCTAATATATGCTCTATGAGTAATCTACTGAGGTTTATTAAATAACTATACGCTGAGTCAGTGAAAATTGAATTAAAGTGTTGAAAATATTACATAAAAGAATGAAAAAATCAACTTTCCTCGTTATCTCGGTAGATAACACACCTCACGACTCGATCTTCTGGAGATAGACCTGCCATCTAGTAGCAATCTAAAAAATTATAGATCGCTTACTTAAAAAAACGCGTGCGGGGTTTTGCTCCGTGCGGGTTTTTGCCCCCAACTACCCTATATATATATATATATTGATTTCTTCATTGGTTATAGAAATTCTACTTTTTTTTGCCAACCTTTTCTCATACCAACAGCACGTGGTCGGTCACCCATTCAGGTTCTGAACACGCCCGACGGTGTATTCAACGTGGCTATGGCCGTTGGCTAGAAATTCTACTATCGTTGAATTAATAACTATGGTTGATGTTTAATTCAATCTTACAAAAATTAAAACTTTGTTGTTCATAAACTTAAAATAGATTCTTGCTAACTATACGTATTTATATAAATGTTATTATTGATAAATTTGGAGGTAATCAAATTCAACTTATGCCATTTATTCACTTAAGATAAGTTAAAAAAGCTCAAACTTTCAATGAGATATCATAAGACCATTAGAACATGTATACCTGAGTTGTATTAATGTGCCTATCTGCCTGGGTCAGTGCTAAGCTAAGCCTATCACTAAATTCTGTCGTCACTTTTAAGGCTTCTACATTGATATCAGCTTCTTCCTAAAAAAAAATAAATAACAATTCATTAAAAATATACCAGAAATGTTATAAGAAATAACACTATTCAATATTTAACACTATGGAGGCCCGATGGCCGCGTGGGTTAAGGCGTGAGCATTTAACACTCCGTGCTAAAGGGTCGTGGGTTCAATTCCCACTAGGGGTGGTGGCTTTTCTTTAGAAAAAAGAAAAGGCATCAGCCCTATCCTGGCTAGCAAAAGGGTGGTAACCTATAGATAACCTGTCCTAAAATTCGTAGTTAATAATAAATGTAAGTTAAAATTTAATAATAACTAGCCGTTACCCGGCGTGCCATGCTACACCTACTTTCTGTGTATAGAAAAGCCTAAATAAATTAGACACCAAATAAGTATTATTAAAATCTAATAACACGAATCTGTAACTGTTATGAACCCGTGGCCTCCCAACTGTGAGTCCTAGACGAGTTTGAGCTAACCTATAACAGCCCCCGTATCAAGACATACATGTATACCAAGTTTCGTAAAAATTGGTCTAACGGTGTGGATTTGTATAAGGGACAAACATACAGACAGACAGCTATAAGACGTTTTTGACTTAGCCTAAGACACTCCCCAGATTAAGATCTACATGTGTACCGAGTTTAGTCAAAATCGGACGAACGGTGTGGATTTGTATAAGGGACAAACATACAGACAGACAGCTGGTAGACGTTTTTGACTTAGCCTACGACACTCCTCAGATTAAGATCTACATGTGTACCGAGTTTAGTCGAAATCGGACGAACGGTGTGGATTTGTATAAGGGACAAACATACAGACAGACAGCTGGTAGATTTTTTTGACCTAGCCTAGGAGATTTCTCGTATCAAGACCTACCATTATTCCAAGTTTGGTCAAAATCGGTCAAACGGTGTAGATTTGTATAAGGAACAAACAAACAGAAAAACAGACAGACACGTGATTTTTATATATATTGTGGTGTTTTATTGGGGGGAGAAAAGGAAATTTGAATATATTTGAAAGTTGATATAGAAAAAAGTTTATTTAGAAAAGTTTATATTATATTTTCATTATATCTCAGGGTTCATTTAATCTATTACCAAACTCACCACATACGGACTTATGAATAACCATTTGAATAATTAAATTAATTTAATAAATTTCCTGAAATAAAAGCATGAGAAATATATGATTAGAATCATCTCTTACCATTTGTCATTTTATGTGTTGAGACCATATTAAATACCAGGAGAAAGGTTCATTATAAATAAAAGAGAGTTGGAAATAATTGACTTATATTGAAGAAAAGATATAATTTTAGATGCCGCTGGCTGTGATATAAACTTAAATACAAAATTTGCTTGACTCACATATTTGTATCAATGTTGGGTTATTAAGAAATGTTTAGAACATATTTAAAATATTAACTTATATATTAAAATATAACTATTGGCCATTGTGAAATTTTAGATAGCTTTAAGAGTTTAATTAAAGATTGGCAGTGAGTGAGTTATACTCAGCTTGTTTTACGGATGATGTTCTTGAAGTGAAGAGGCAGGCTGCTGGTAGTCGTGTTGAGGAGATGGATGGTCGGCTGTTAGATCTTGGAGTTGTGTCTCCCCATCATGTCCAGGTGAAGTGCTCGGTGTCAGGCTGTGGTGGTGCAAAGGGTGCTCTCTCGCCCTTGGCTGGCGTTGAAGTGAGAAGTGCTCTGGCCCTTCGTCGGCGCTGGAGTGAGAATGAGGGGTGGGGGAAGGCCCTACTTATAGAGGCGTACTCCCCCCACACCAAGGGTGGCTGACTTCTTCGTCCTTCTCTGGATTTTCCTGTCCATACTTGGAAACACCTCTATCGTTATCTTCCTGGGAACTTGTATACCTTATCGCTCCTAGCCGAGATATTTGGACTCTTCTATCTACTTAACACTGCCTTTTTGAAAAAATAAATACTGCCAAACTAAACACTGCCAAATGCTATCTCTTTTATTACTCTTTTATTTATTTTATTGATTGACAAATGATAATATTTGTGATGGACTTATGAAATATAAGTTAGCCTTTATTTTGAATAGGAATGCTACTCTTTGCTATGTCAGAAACTGACCCTTTCTTGAGCACCCCCTTTTATATCATTACAATATAGATAATAATATTTTATATAACGACTTAAATGTTGTTAACTTCATAAAGCTTGGACGGTTAGGTTGGGCTGGGCACGTCATACGAATGGGGGAAGGAGAGATACCAGGGAAGGTCCTTGAAGCCAGGATGGAACGAACTAGGAGGAGAGGGAGACCCAGGCTGAGATGGGAGGACAGTGTGGCAGCTGATGCTAGGGTCCTTCTCAATGCACCGAACTGGAAGGCGGCGGCAGCAGATAGAGATGGTTGGCGGAAGCTCATAGAGGAGGCCAAGACCCGCCTAGGGTTGTAGCGCCAAATAAGAAGAAGAAGAAGAAGAAGATAATAATATTTAACAAACTGACATTTTACCAGTTCAAGCCCCACAAATTTATTTGTACCAATTCCTATAAGATATTTTGGGTTTTGTGGCCATGTTGAGGTTATCTAATTTTTATGAAATATTGAAAAGGTATATATATATATATATATATATATATACACACATATATATATACATATACATATATATGTATATACAGTGGAACATGGATAATTCGAACTTCGATAATTCGAAATCGTCTTTAATTCGAATATTTCTCTCAGTCCCTAGAATTTAGGGAAAAAATCGTGGTTAATTCGAATAAAATTTTGGATAATTCGAATTTTTTACGAGTCTGTGCCTCCAATGGGAAGTGGACAGAGAGGCGATCGATCTTAAATCTTGTGAAAATATTCTCCCCTCGGGTAAGAAGGATAGTAAGATACGGATGTAGGGATTCACGGACAAGAAGCGCGGCAGTCTCATAGTCTAGTTCTTGGACTCTAGGAGTTCTGCAAAGTGTTGGATCGCGCTTCCTCCCTTTCAGGGGTTGTTATAGTTACATCCTAAATTCCCTCCCATCTTCATTTCTTATTCAGTTATAAATCAGTCAGCACCTAGCTCTGCTGTATTGTTTGTGCCTTGAATTTCTCGTGTACGGTGCAGTTCTGTCAGTTGTTGATTTAAGATGTCGAAGCCTAGAAGTTATAAAACTTTAACGTTGTGAGAGAAAATGGCTGCGATTCAAGAAGTTGAAAAAGGAATAAAGAAAAAATCTGAAATTGCCAAGGACTTTGGAATTCCTCCTAACATTTACCAACTTACCAGAAAAATAAAGAAAAAATTCTTGCACATGAAAATGACTTTTTTTCAAAACAATAGACTTTTATTTTTACTTTTTTGATAAATTATTTATTACTTATGTACGTAATCATCAATTCTTGAAATGTTTGTTATTCTTTTAATAAAATGTATTTTTTTTTTTTTAAATTAAAAAATGTGAAAATATGAAGTTCGATTTTTTAGCCCTTTATTTTCAAACACTTTTGTAATTCGAACTTTTTTATCGGTCCCTAGGGGTTCGAATTATCCACGTTCTACTGTATATATACATATATATGTACATGTGTATATATATATATATATATATATATATATATATATATATATACGCACACATACTGATTATAATTAAATAGAAAATATTTATCACTGAGCAAAGCAACATTTACTTGAAAGACTGTTAGTGAAGGGATACTGTCCTTAGCTTACCGGGTAGGTGGATGAGTTTCAGCTACTTTGGGCATTATCCATACCACTTATATACTAAACTATCTCTTCATCACCTGTCATCTTAGTAACCTATATGCAATATTTCTAAAGTGACACAACTAAAAAAAAAAACTCAACTGAAAATGTGTCACTCTTGCCTATGTAGAGGGCATTGCATTAAGACAGGAAGGGGTGTCCACTGGTGTATAAGCTCCGAAGCTAAGTCCATTCAGTATTGATGGTTGATAAAGAGATATTTACCATGTCTTTCATAGTCATAACTGAAAAACACTGATTTTTGAGTTGTGGCACTTTAGAAATACTAGTGCAACATATGTATATATAAATATATACACACATCCGTACTTTAAATCCTTTTTAGTTCCTTTTTGTAAAGTTAAGGATTTGAAAATTAACTCCCTCTTGCAAGATACATAGTGTTTTAAGACATTTCTTCTTCTTTTTTTTTTTATTGGTTTGTGTCCAAAATTATGATCTGGAAAATCATACTTTCTGAAAATGTTATACCACAAAGCATTAACAAAACACATATCTCCAGCTCAAACACCTTGTTAATTAAAAACAATTCCAATTTAAATTAAAATGATTTTTATTGTGTGATTTATCTCTTTACCTGTTTTCTGTTGAAGGAGTCTGATCGAGGAGGAAGAGGAGGTGGGTGTTTATTGGTAACTTTAGGGGGCCGTTCTGGTTCCTTCTCACAGCATCGGCTCCCTATCTCTTTACTCCGAACTCCGTTTTCTTTACAAATTTCATCATCCTGTGGAATAGTCTTCCATTACATACTTACGCAAAAGCAAGAGATATTTATTTTTGAGAATCAATTACTCTAAAACAAACCATATCATTGAAATAGGGCAGTATTTTTGTGTTATAAATAGAGCCCAGAAGTTAGACATTTATTTTTGATTAAAATAGGCAGGCAAAAAGGCACTTGAAATACTGAAAATAGGCAGTACTGTAATTAAAATAAGCATTTATTAGGAGTGAAGGCAAAGAGGAATCTCACTCATTATTAATGAGAATATATGTATTTTAAATACTCATTCATTTCTTTATTGCCAATTTATCACAGAATTAGTGTACTTACTCTTACTTCACCTTGTTACAAGCAACAACAAGATGCTTTTTCAAAGTATCATCTGTCATAGACCTTCTCAGAAAAAATGTTTTTCGTCATGGAAAAACTTTCTCTGCATTATCTTATCAATTCGAAATCCGGAATATCAGGTAATTACACCATTATCACAGCAAAAGCAGTGTGAGGAAGGAGACGTACTTCTCTCATCCTCTCTCTTTCCTGCTATTCATTATGCTTGTGCATTCCTTCTACTAAGGAAGGTTCTGTTATTTACAGAGGTGAAATAAATGGGTTGGGAAAATAAGCTTTCAAATAGATATTTGACGGCAATATGTAATTTAATTTGTGCAACCTTTTTTGTCTTCGATGAACAAAAATTCATTATGTGATTTTTAAAATGTTTACACCGCAGAAAAACAAATTGCACAACGGCCAAAAAATAATGTAAATAGAAAATGGTGGAAAGTTGTGGCCACATGGTCTGGGGTAACTCATTAAGTTATATTTGCGGCATTTCGAACCTGTTTAGGTTCATCTTCAGGCATCTTAAATTTAGTCATGATAAGGATCTATTATAATTTTGATAATTTAATTTAGTATGAATCTGACTTGTCCACTCAACCAATTATGAGATTCTTACCTGGATTTAATGTTTTACACTCAAACTTCAAAATTATGAACCTTAACATGAAATTATCAAAATTATATTATACCTTAACATGACTTAAGCTGCCTGAACATGAACCAAAACAGGTTCGAAGTGTCACAAATATAACTTAATGTTTTAAACACTTTTGGAGAGCAACTCCTGCTAGTTATGTCAATCTTACTATTATGTTGTCCAGAAAGTTTATAGAGATTTTGAAAATAAGATTTATCTTAATTCTTTCAACTCATAATGAATACGATTTTTTTTTTTTTTTTTTTTTTTTTTTTTCTGTTTATACACACTTAATCCTGAATTTATTATCTTGAGTAAAGGCATAAAAACAAAATTAGCCTTTGTATTTATTATCAGTTGAAAGAATTAAGATAAATCTTATTTTAAAAATCTCTACACACGATTTGCACAACATAATGGTTAGAGTGTACTGAAATAGGTCTCATTTTGCCTATTTAATTACTTCACTAATATTCTCACATTTTTTTAGACTTCTCTTTTGGGTCAAAACCTGGTCCAAGGTTACCCTCTGTAATATATGACGTCATACCTGAGTCTATAGCTCTTTGGGCCATGTTTTATATCTAACCGCCTAATCTGAAATAAAGGTTGTTGTGTTAAATCCTGCATCAAGTGTGGTTCATTCTTCCTTTGTCCCATGATAATTTAATAATAATACATGGTGTCAGGTGTTCCTGAAGTGATAATTAGTGTCGTCAATCTTGTGCAGTGCTTTTCTGGTAAATTTTAAGCATGACTGAAGCGGCAAACTGTTTATTCCGTATAAAGCCCTTAGCTTTTGATGCCACACTGCCTGAAAGATGGCCGAAGTGGAAAAATATGTTTACCCTTAGCACGAAAGCCACATCTAAATCAAAAATGAAGGATGAGGATTTGAAGATTGCAATTCTGTTAATGAATATGGGAGAAGAAGCAGTGGATATTTATAATACATTTCCTGATGATAAGAAGAGAACTCTTGATAAAACATTAGAAGCTTTTGACAACTATTGTGTACCTGCAGTTAATTATGCAGTGGAGACCTATAAGTTTAATAAGATAATTCATGGACCTGACAAAAATTTTGATACATATCTAACTGAACTGAAGACTCAAGCGAATAAGTGTTCTTTTGTTTGTACTAATGTAAATTCTAAACAATCTTACTCAGATAGAATGATAAGGGATCAAATTATAACTAACATTAAAGATTCTGAGGTTCAACAGTCCCTCCTCAAATTCAGAACTGAGCAGAATCTTGAAGAAGTAGCATCATTATTCCGTGCTTCAGAGATGGGAAGAAATTATGGACGAGAACTAAAACCTATAAGTGACTTTAAAGAAACTAGTGAAGTTAATTACATGAGAGGACAGAAAAAAGAGAAAAATATAAGTCTCTATAATAATGAGAAGACAGGTGAAAGATATCTTTGTAAAAATGTGGTTGCCAACATAAACCTAAGAAATGTCCAGCTTATAATAAAACATGTAAACTATGTCATCGAAAAAACCACTTTGCAGTCGGTTGTTTTCTGAAGAACCATAAGAAGAGGGTACATGAAGTTGAAGCTAACGATGGATCTTCAAGTGAATCAGATATTTTGGTTTGTGATAGTTTGGAAGTTGAACGAGGTGTTTCTGAAATTAAAAAGGTCAATAAGTGGACTGAGTTCATAAAAATTAATAATGTACCAGTAAATATGAAATTGGACTCATGTGCTGAGGTGAATATTTTACCATTAAAAATTTATAAGCAATTGAACATTAATTGTAAATTAAAGAAGACTAGGATTAGAATTAAGTCCTATGGCGGCTTCCCTAGTGAGCCCATAGGTGAAGTCAAGCTTAAATGCTGTTACAAAAATAAAGAAGAACTTCTGGATTTCCTTATTGTCAATCTTGATGCTCCACCAATTTTAGGAGAGAAATCTTGCCTTAAATTTGGTCTCATAAAAAGATTATATGGCATAGATCAACAAGATTCCTCAACTAACTATAAACAATATCATTGTTCAGATCAATCAATTAAAATTATTAATAAGAAATTTAGTGATCATGTTGCCAAAGAGAATAGCAAGTCTAAGGAAATGCCAGATGGAAAAACTAAAATGTTTATTGAAGGAAACAAGGATCTGTTTTCTGGAATAGGAAAAATGTCATTTAAAGTAAAAATTAAGTTAAGAGAAAATGCTGTCCCTGTTGTAAAACCAGCTAGACGCCTCCCAGAAAGTCTGAAAAGTAAGTTGAAAAAGGAACTGCAGAGGCTCGAAAAACTTGTAATTTTGGAAAAAACGGAGGAACCTACTGAATGGGTCCACGATATTGTAATTGTGGAAAAAAAGAACGGTGATGTGCGACTTTGCCTCAATCCTATGCCATTAAATAAATATTTAATGAGAGAACACTACAGCATTCCCACACAGGAAGAGCTGATAACAAATTTAAGTGGAAAATCTTTCTTCACTGTACTCGACATGAAAGAAGGCTTTCACCAATTCGAACTTGACGAAGAATCAAGAAAACTATGTGTAATGGCAGCCCCATTTGGATGATATAAGTACATTAGAATGCCTTATGGCCTTTCCAGTTTTCCTAAAATTTTTCATAGAAATAACACTAAAGTTTTTGGTGATATAAAAGGAGTCCAAGTTCTGTATGATGACATTGTCGTGGGTGGTTCTACAGAAGAGGAACATTATAAAATATTGGAAGCTGTACTTGAATGTGCAAGAAGAAATAACGTTAAATTTAATAGAAACAAAGTCCAATATAAATTAAGTGAAATAAGGTACATGGGGCTAATATTTTCAGCTGAAGGTATACAGCCCGACCCTATGAAGATAAAGGCTATAAGTGCCATGGAAAAGCCAAAGAACATTAAGGAGCTACAGAGTTTTTTGGGAGCTGTCAACTGCACCAATGAAAGAATTACTTCAGAAGAAGAATCCCTGGAATTGGACCTCAAGACAATAGACATCTTTTGAAGCCATAAAAAAACTGGTAATTAATGCACCTACCCTAAAAATATTCGACCCTAAGCAACCTATATTAATACAGACGGATGCTTCACAGCATGGTTTAGGTTGTTGTTTAATACAAAATGGTCAACCCGTCGCCTTCGCTTCCCGTAGTTTAAATTCCTCAGAAAACAATTACAGTCAGATTGAGAAAGAGATGCTGGCACTTTGTTTTGCTTTAAATAGATTTCATAATTTTGTTTATTGCAATAATAATGTAACGCTTCAGTCCGATCACAAGCCCTTATTGAAGATAATACAGAATGATATCTATAAAAACTCTGCCCGTCTGCAGTGTATGCAGCTTAAGACCATAAAATATGATTATACTTTAGAATATATTCCTGGAAAGGAGATGTTTATGGCAGACATGCTTTCTCGTTTACACCTTCCAGAAACGGGACCAGAAGATGTAGATACGTCACAAATTGTTCATTCGTTTCATTAGAAGAATACTTGCCTATTCCATTGGAAGAAATTAATTTTCTAAAACAGGCAACTTTAAGCGACCCGACATTTGTTGAATTGCAAAAACAAATGCATTTGGGATGGATAGGTGTTGACAGGAAATTGCTGCCACCCGATTTAAAACTTTTTTATGACCTACGAGATAATCTAACTTATAAAAAAGGTCTCATATTTTTCAATGTCCGAATTGTTGTACCCACCAGCTTGAGAAACCATATGATGGAAAAAGTTCATAATATAGCCCATTTGGGAATAAACAAATCTGTAGCCAGAATGAAGACTATAATGTATTGGCCTAGAATGTCCTCGGACATTGCTGATTTCATAGGGAAATGCTCTATTTGTCAAATGTTCTCAAACAACAATGTTAAAGAACCACTTATTCCAACAAAAGTTCCCCAATATCCTTTTCAAACATTAGGAATGGACATAGGGGAATATAAGGGCCAAATATTTCTGGTAGTGGAAGACTATTATTCCCGCTGGCTAGATATATTACCCTTGAAACATAAGTCTTCCAATGAAATAATTAAGAACTTAAAAGTACTTTTCAGTAACTTTGGTATTCCCGAAACTGTTCGCTGTGACAATAACCCATTTTCAAGCTTGGAACTACAAAGCTTTAGCAAGTCATGGGGTTTCAAGATTATTACTTCTAGTCCATATCATAGTAAGTCAAATGGTCTCTCCGAAAAAGGGGTGGGAATCGCAAAAAAACTAATTAAGAAATCTATCCCGTCTGATAATGACATTCGTTTAGCTTGACTGGAGTATAGAGCTTCCCCTCTTACTGGTCTTTCTTTCTCTCCAAGTCAACTCATGATGGGACGATTGCTTAGAATAAAGGGACGCCTAATCTGAAATAAAGGTTGTTGTGTTAAATCCTGCATCAAGTGTGGTTCATTCTTCCTTTGTCCCATGATAATTTAATAATAATACACCCTCAAATCAGGAAATTCTTTGTCTATTACAGAAATCAAGTCTGATTTTAGCTTAAGCTTTCCAAAATCTCTAAAAACTTTCCAAATACTTCTAGCTGGAGTCCATTGATGTATTACGTGACTACATCTAGAATATCTGAAAGCCACTATGTTAAGGATGCATATAAAGGGGGTAATAGCAAATCTTAAAGCAAGTATATCGGACTTACAGGGACCTGATGTCCAGAGGTATGTCTCATTAGGTTGTTACACAGGCTAGAGAAGTTTTTCATGAAACAGGAATGTGGACAAGATATTCATAAGTTTTGCTAAAGATTGCAGGAGGTAGGGGAAAATACTGCTTTCTGATAAGGGCCCAGATGAAGAGCAATTAGGAGCTTGGAAACAACTGGAAAAATAATTTAAATTTCTTTAATAAACATGCAGCCCAAACATAATGAAGTGTCACACAAAAAAGAAATGATTCTTTGTAAGGTGAGGGACTTTGGAGGAAAGGATGGTATCACATTGAACTTATCCTTCCAATACTAAGATAAAATGTTTTAAATGAGGGCGTTATGTGCACTTTGATCATCCATGTGAGATTAAACTTTCTTCAAGGGGAACTCCATGTAAGAAGGCCCCAAAACAAAAAACAAAAATTGGACCCTGACCTATATTGTTGACAAGTGTATTACAATATGAACTATTAGATAGATGAGATGTCGCCGGAGAGGATTTGAAAGTGTTTGAACAGATAATTGTTTGACCTTATAAGAAAATTGTGGACACTGATGCTGAAGTTATTTATTAATAGATATCCAGTTTTAAGTTGCTTCCTCAAGAGATTTCTTTCAGTAAGTTGATCATAACTTAAACACTATTAGAACTCCTGCCTTTTGCTCATTTATTGAATATCACATCGAAACATTATATAAATAAATAATTATTATTATTTTTAAAGACTTACAAGACGACTTGGAGGCGGAGGGATGATGAAAGCTGAGATCTGCTCAGTTGTAAGGTTTATAGTTGGGTCAACAGCTATAGTAGGAGGAGGAGGGACTACTTTTGTCGTTTCAAGAAATTCTTCTAAACCAAGGCTGAGTAGTTCCTCAGCTCCAACTGTTATGTCCTAAGAAAAAAATAAGTAAATCAATATACAACCAAACGACATATGGGAAGAGCATCTTAACAAATAAAACAAAAAATTATTCATTTTAGTTAATTTCTTAGATTATATAAGATAAATCACCAGAAATGAAATACTAAAATGTATTATACATGACAATTTTGATAAATTTGCCAAACCAAATAAAGAAGAAACAGTAAAATACTTAACCAGCGTAAATGAATTGAATCAGCTCTATATATTCATTGAAAAAATCTGTAAGAAGTTTGACTTTCTTAGTGTCAATGAGTAGATTCACATATGAACAATTTTGCATGTTTTACTTTTCGTTTTAGTTTTTTGCATTTTTTTCTATTTTGAAGCACATTAACAAACATAAATAGATAATACTGATAGATATATTAACAAGTATTTTATTGTTAAAAAAATATTATCAAAATAATCTTTTTAACTTGTTTACTTTAAAAGTGTGAATAATATAACTAATATTTGAATATAATAAATATATGAATGATGTAAATAATATATTAAGTTAACTTTAGAATTATATAAAATTTATATTCTAATTTACTGTGAAATTTTTAAATATTATAGCATTTACCAGACTCAAAATTGAAAGAAACACAGTGTCTAATATTGATATTATATGTACAAGATATATCTAACACAAATAAATAAATAAACCTAAACACCAACAAATAAAAATTACATTTTTATTATTATTAAAACTTGAAACGCATATATTTGTTGGCTGGAAATAATTTTTCCGTGATCAAACATTTAATACATCCTAAACATTTTGTGCAATTCTATATTTTTATGAATTTTTGTTGTAACTCATCAATTACTTTCTTCTTTTTTTTTTCTTTTTTCTTCATTGAGCAAGGCTGACATAATTAATTTTGCTATTTGTTCTTCAAGAAGTGGACAGTCAAAAAATGCCTGGCAAAAGTAATGTTGTTATAAAAGTATAGCTTTGTGGTGCTAATACCACATATATTTATTTATTAAAAATAACCTTCACTGTACTAAAAAAAAAAAGCTTTACATTTTCATCTCTTGATGTTGATGAATAAGAAACGGGATATAGTAATAAAGGTGGAACAGGATACAGCACCCCCCTAGGGGCAGGCATCAGAACTCAATGGCCCACATAGTCATATCAAAACAGAGGCACTTCTACTGGGAGTTTCGCGAACCTACGTTTGGCGGGAGAGTTCAATTCAAACATAGTACAGAGTAACACCCCCCCCCCCTTCTCCCTTTCGATAGACCGATTTAGTTCATTTTCACAAGACTTCTTTCTTATTAGATACCCAGGACATATAAAGAGTTTCGTAACAATACCACAGAAATTACGTCTGGGGTGTCTGACTTTTCCTTAAACAGAAATTTAAATTAAATTAAAAAAAAAAAAATTGTATCAATGATGATTCATTAACACATTAAGTTAATGAATCATCACACTTGGCAATACTTGCACTATATGAGGTGCATGTCCTGGGGGCATATAACCTTCCTATCTGCATGCTCTTATTTCACAATGTCTAGCAATCAAAGGAAAAGAGATAATGCACTGATTTTTAGCAGAATCATTGCGTCTAACATCAGTAAATTGACATTAAAAACAGAAGGAGGATCTGGAAATATGACCAAACAAAAAAAATAAATAATTTAAAAATGTATTTTACAAATATACTCAATATTCTATTGTTCTAAAATAAGTAAATAAATTATTACCACTTTAAACAACAATATTACAAAATACATTATACAACAATACAACACAAAAAAAGTTTAATATTAAAAAAGGATATGGTAAAACTGAAGGAGAGTGTCCTCAGCACCGATTTTCTTCAAAGTTTGCACTATAACGTATTTTGATGCACTAAACACGAATCCGTTGAAAAAAAAAGTTGCTCGCAACTAGGAAAGAAGTTATTTTTAAAAAAAGTTCACTGTTATGAAGGTTAGGGAAGACTGCCTTGGACGACTTTTAGGCATAGAATTCTTTTCATTTCTGCGAGTTGGATTGACTAGGGGTTTTGCTGTTTTCTTGAGCGAGCGGAAACGCATAGCACGTATGCCCAAAAGCGACAGTTTACGACCAAGTCAGCTACCACAGGTGAGTCTAAATTTCAATTACACTTCGTCATTAAGGACTATTGCGCAGGCGCGTGTTTACATATAAGCTGTTTACCCCGTCTTTTATAACCTCCATAACAGTGAACTTTAGTGCTTAATAACTTCTTTCCTAGTTGTGAGCAACTTTTTTTTTCAACGGATTCGTGTTTAGTGCATCAAAATACGTTATAGTGCAAATTTTGAAGAAAATCGGTGCTGAGGACACTCTCCTTCAGTATTACCAAGGATATTACTTTAGTTCGAATAAATCGATCCCGAATTCTCAATATTCATCCTAATAAAGGCACTAATTATTATGGTGTCTATTGAAACAGTCGAAGCAAAACTCTGGATTATTCGGGTACGAGTCACAATAACTTATAACGCACTTGACTTCTTTTATTTTTAAGTTGTGGGTAGACTAAAAATTTATGATTCCCCATTCCCGTTACTTGCTAGGCTTAAAACTCACCATTTTGCTTCTAATTTAAGCAAATAACCATTTTTATATCATACCGTAAACTCTATGAGGGACAGTTTATTTCTAGTAATTCAAGGACTGCCATCATAGTGGAAATTAACCTCAATTAAAAATAAGTAACAGCTGTTCTGTTATCGTCCTAGCAACGCATGCTACCTAGGCTTGTCTGCTCTAACCAACTAAAATTTTAAACCCCTCTAAAAATACTTAAAAATTCGAATATCAAAAAATCCTTTCTTAGTGAGTGCCTACGTTATATAGGGAGTGTCCATGCAAAATTTCAAAATTTTCTGTCGAGCGGTTTGGGCTGGGGGATGTGAGTCAGTGAGTGAGTCAGGGAGTGAGTGAGTGGTATTTGTCAATATAGTAGATGTTGCCTTAAACTGCCTTATCTTTGAGATTTTATTTTATATATTTAACAAAAGATCAAAGCCTACCAATAACTGCTTTTATTCCTTTACTATAGCACTAGGGATATGAACAGAACCGCACAAAGATGACACAGTTCCTGCTAGTCGGACTTTTTAATATATAATTATTCCATTATCTTTTGATTATTAATTAAATTTTGCATGAATTACGGGCAAGCACTGGATGGAAGTAGTTATGTCTTCATAACTGTGCGGCATCTTCATGTGCGGCATACGCCCCCGGGTATGTGCATCGACGGCGTATTGACAAATTTGGGCCATTAGTGCCTCCCGAGTATGTATTATAAAATGCATGATTTCCTTTTGTTACTTCGCAAAAGAAACGCGCTAGGCGCTCCATTTATCATCACTATTAAAATTATTCATAATGACGCAAAAAATATAAGCCGCACTGAGGTAATGACCTCTTGAAAATGAAACCCCATATACGTTATTAGAGGTGCATGCCCCCGAGGACATTCAATGCATTTAACGTGTTAAATAAGTATACCATTGAAGGTGGCTGTAGTGATTTAATTTTATAATTCAAAAATATAATTCTTTTACCTTGTCTGGTGTAGTTGGGGGTGGTAACAAAGTGAGATCAATAATATCAGGGTCGAGACAGAGTGTTGCACCTGGGAGATCATAGTTGCCAGTTTCTTGTACCTTCCTCCAAACTTCTTGAAGGGCTTCAAAAGTCGATAAAGTGTCAGGACTATGAAGGCCAAAACTCGAGTCTGAATCTCGATTTGGGTTTTTAGCTGAAGAAAAAACAATGGGCTTTAGTTTTCTTAAACTAATAGAATCAATCATTCTTTTATTATTAATTTATTTTTCATGAAAATGCTATAATGATTAATCCATTTTTTTTTTCTAAAGTTGTTTATTTACTTTTACAAAACTTGTAAATAGTATGATCATTTTAAAAATAACTGTAGTTTTCTTTTCTTTAAAAAAAAATATTGAATGATATCTCTATCCTGGATGGGGGGGGGGACAAATTGAAAATTATCACAAAAAAAGGTGTTTGTACTATTACCAGCCTTAAACATACTTTAACATTCATTTAAAAAGTTACATACCAATACTATTGTGAGAAGGACTTGTAGTAAGTGAATCAGTGTCACTTTCAGTGTCACCAACATCTAAGGAGTTAAATGCTTCATTCACACATTCTTCCAGCTCTTTCTGACCCTGAAAATCAATTAAATAACAATTTGAGAAGTTAAATTTATTCATTAAAAATTAGCTTCAGAATTTCAAGCAAAGATAAAAATGATCAGCCCAAAAAAAAAAAAAAAAACGAAAACGAGGGGTTTTCTCCCCCTTATCAAGACGAAAATATAAAGGAAAAAACCTTGGGCATATATCTCGTTTTTCCATAGTGTCCGAGAAAAACACAAAAAACCAAAAGAAATTATGAAAAAACCGTCTATTAAAAGGCGTATATAATTTTTTTTTTTTAAAGTATATGTTTCAACCCCACCCCCACCACTCACCCTTCCCCCCACCCCAATAATATAGGAGGAGATGGGCCTGAGAACAGATTACAGCAGAGCAATGCACAAATGCCGTCCTGTCTGTCAATGTGCGATGTGATGCCTGTATTGCTGCAAGGGGTCCAATCCTTTGAACAGTTTTTAAATTTATTATTAGGAATTATTAGAAGAAGAAATTGTTATTTTATAATTATGTATCCATCCAGAGTTAAATTTAAAATGTTTTAAGAATTGACCATTTATTTTTATTAAGAATAAAGTTTTTTTGTTTTGTGCTTCAGCACTTTCCTCCGAAGGCAAGGAGATATTTTAAATTATGTTGAACTTAGAACTTTATATGGCGTCAGTTAATTTTTTCCAGCAAGATTTTTTTTTTTTTTTTTTTTTTTTGGGGGGGGGGGGGGGTAGAGGGGGTGGAAGATAAAACATATACTTTTAATGATTTTTACGAATTATGAAAGAGTGCCTTTTCTCAATTTTGTTTTAGTTTTTTACGTTTTTCTCGGAAAAGAAGCAAAAACGAGATAAATGCTAAAGGACTTTTTTTCTTTATTTTTTCATCCTGCATTGATTCCCGAAGTTAGGCCGTTTTTTTGGGGGGGGGGACACCCTGTATATATTAGATGGATTGCGTTTCATTTTCTGAAAAATTTCAATTTTTTGAACTACCAACGTAAAGTTAATATAAATATGATCCCATTGAGTCCCAGCTTGAAATTTACAAAAAACTGAGTTAAAATATAAAAGAAAAATTGCAATTTTTTTGACAATGTTTAAACATATGTTTTAAGATAAATTTAAATTTTAAAGTTTTAAAAATTACCTTAAACTTTAAATTTTCATAAATAAGTCATGATATACATCATTTTAATCAGCATTTAATACACTAACGAATGCTTTTCACCACAACTTTCTAGCTCATTTTGTTTGGGAGTTATGGTCAATTTTATGATCAAGTGTCTGTCAAAAAATGTGCTTTTTTAAAAAACTATAAGTTTCATAACTCGAAAATTATTAAAGATAAATTTATAAAAATTTGGATTTTTACTTGTCGTATGGAGTACTATCGACGCACAACATTTTTAAAAAATCAAAAAAATGTGAGGGGAAAAACTTTGAATCACTTGATATGGAATGACCCCTATCAGGATAGAAAAATGTCCTATTTGTGGTTTAAAAAGATTTTAAATAAAACAGTTTTTAGAAAAAAATGGTCAGCAACTCTTACAACTAAACTATTTTACTAGCTCAAGCAAGCTTCAATTAAGTAATTGATGTAGTCTTCATATTATCCATTAGAAATACTTGTTGATTAGTTATTTCTATAATATTTATATTTCATAAACAGTCAGTACTCTGTTAAAATGTTTAAACTCGATTAAACATAGTATTTTGTAAAAGCTCCAAGATTCTTTCGCAGATACTGACCTGGGTTAAGAGGAGAAGGGAGTCGGAATGTTTTAATTGTGCAGGTGTATCACAGTCTAGTGAGAGGTGAGGATCGCTTCCCTCTCGCTGGTGCTTAGACAGGTACTCTTCAGAGCTCTCCACCATTGCTTGCATCTCAGCCACCCGCCGCACAACCTTTAAACACATTCAAAATATATATTAAAAATATGACAAGTATCATTTAATTTTTATTTATTTATCACAATTGACAGAGCCTGTTAAGAAGTGATTTACTCTTTTTATATATATATATAGTAGATCCTAAGTTGAAAACTAAGATGTTCAAGGTAGTTGGTAACAGGTTATTAAGTCTTCAATAGTTTTGTACCCACGACAAAAATGTATTTAAAATACAAAACTATTGAAGACTTAATAAGCTGTTATTAACTACCTATATATATATATATATATATATATATATATATATATATATATATATATATATATATATTCAGTCCCGTAACAGGCCATGAGGGCCCTGAGGGGCAGATACTATAGAGGTATCAGATTCATGACCATACGGCACACTAGGGAGATAGTGTGGTCAGTACTATGCTCCAACCGCCTGATTTTCCCCTTCCTGCTTTGACTGCTAGGGTCATTAGCACCCACCAAGGTACCCATTAATAAATTATTTAAAGGCTGGGTTGGCCCAGGGACGGTCAGGTAGGCCGAATTCAACCCATGAACGAAGACACTAGAAGATAAAAATCTTTGGTGTTTGCTTAGGTCCTCCAGCTTATTAGTTCAGTGCCCTACAACTGAGCTAACCTCGCCCCTGTATATGTGTATATATATAATGATATAATTGAAGAAAAAAAATAGGTTAATTTTGTTTAAATAAATTAGAAAATTTTTGAGAAGAAAAAAGCCAAATAAATATTATTAAATGATATCAAGAAATAGACATTTACTCATAAGTAAAATTTAAAAAATATTATTCACCAACTAAGAGTTCTTGGCAGAACTTGTTGTTAAACACATCTTAATAACAATGTTTAGATATAACCAAAAATGTTGTTTCAAAAAGAATAAATTATATAATTTGTTTTAAATGTTTTTATTACTTAAATATAACGTATAATGTAAGGGCTATCTTCATACAATAGGGCATGCATGTGGGGGGGGGGGGTTCCAAGTTGAGTTTGTCGTTGCACTCTGTCAGTATGAATTCGATGCTAGTGGTATATCAAAAATTCTGTAAACAACTTCTTCTTATTTCTCCATTAAATGAGAATAGAGGCCACATAATAACCTCTTCTTTTCTTATTATTTGACTATGCCTGGCTATCAGAATTTACATTTCACTTTATTTTCCGAAATTTTTTGTTGTTAGTGTGTGCCATACATTTGTTTGTATGATTCATTTGAATAATAAAATGGATGTGTAGGCTTCATTTTCTAAACCCCCCCCCCAGGCAGGGTTGTGTTTTTGTGTTTATATTTGTCTTGAAATTGGCTGGGGGGAAAAAAAAGAAAGAAAAATAGTAAAACAGGCCATCATTGAGAGATCTAACCCTGAAAGCTGGGATTTGTGTTAAAACGTTGGTGATACTGTCAGTAGATTGAGCCGAGAAGACCTTAGAATATTGAATATGATATGTATAATAGTTGATTCACTAACCGTGTCCTGAAGGGCGATATATGTGCCCCAGTTTTGTTGCAGAGCATTGTAATACATCTATGGAAGTATATAAAAAAAAATTTATCCCTGAGCGAGAAGATGTATTTAGCCAAAAATCTAGCAGTTTGGTGGCCACTTTTAAGTAAGGCAACCAAGTAATAATGATGACATGTGAATACATGCTTTTTTTTTTTATAAACTCTTATAAATATTTGGCAAACCTCCACAATAAAATTTAGGGTATGTGTAACTACCCACATGACATGATCAAGCTTCTGTCTTCTTTAAACATGTATTGGTAATATAAAGAAATGCACAATTTTTTTTTGGAAATAGCAATGTGTGTGAATGAATAATTATTATTATTATTTTTTTTAATGAAGTTTGAATGCAATAAGATAAAAGTAATGTATATTCCAGATAATTACATAAATTGTAGGAGGCAAAGGAAGGTGGTTTTAATTCAAAGAATGTTATGAAACTACCTTCTTAAGAAGACTAGTCATGTAAAATAAACAAAACAGTGATAAAATGCAAAACAAAATTAACAAATAAAACACTTATCATACTAATTAGACACCTAGATAGTGTGACATTCCATCTACATGTCAGAAGTGTTACTTTCTTTTTTGCTATTTCATTCAAAAAAATAAAAAAATATTGTGGTCACTAAGGCTTCTGAATCAGTTCATTGATTAAAACACACAAAAAGGAGTATTCTCTGGATAAAATCACATATATTGAGTTTATTTTTATTCCGGTTAAATATATTTTTTCATTTATATTTCTCTATTTATGATTTTATAGTTCATGTTTATATGGATTCATTTATAAAAATAGAAATGCCTAAATAAAATGTTAATAGAGTGCTGTTCACAGAATTTATCGAACGTAAATCCAAGCAAATACATTCTAAACATAAAGATGTATATTTTCTAATTTCCATAGAAGTTGTCCGAAAGTGATAAAATTAGACACAAAAGTGCACAGCAAAATTCCATTTAACACTTTGCAGATAGCTAGTTAATCAATAGGCACTTTAGTTAAAAATGTTTTTGTACTGAAGCAATCTATGAAAACAGAAAATTACTATAAGCCACTTTTCAATAGGCACACTAAATCCATCTAGATCAGTTATAAAAATGAACTATTGGTGGATGTTTTATCTTAGTTCAAGAGTGAAAATGTCATTATGACATAAAACACAATAAACCACAAAAAAAAAAAAAAAAAAAAAAAGGAAAAAAAAAAAAAGACTCACAAACTGACAAATCAATTCTCTAGTTGAATGGTTGATCTATAAAAACAAAGATTTCTATTGCGTTGCTGGCAATTTCGTTTTGTTTTAGGGAGTCAATTTGGACAATTGGCAATTTGGATAATTTGTGTTCCGATAATCGGTGTTCTACTGTATTTGTATTTACTGCAGCAAAAAAATAAAACTGGCAGATAGATTCCATCTAAGTAGAGATTGCTTGAAGGTGAAGGGAACTCACAAAGTCTTTCCTTTCTTAAGCTCTACCTACCATTTAGGGAGGAGGTTTATCATCTCTCTCTAAGGCTTCTTTTTCATTCATGATTATTCTCTATGTGTGTTAACAGATATTATTAGCCGGGAAATCATTTCATTTTAGAGGAACTCAGCCAATGTTTTCATTTTAATATGTTCATAGTTAAATTTCCAGTCTGAGAGAGTGAAAGGGTAGGAGGTGATGGTGGGACGTTATTGCTACAGTGCATACCTCTGCCCACCCCCCTATCCACCAGCAACCCCCACTTTATTAATGTGAATAATAAGAGCAATAAAAAGGCAAAACATCTTTAACAATAAAAATAAAATAGAGAAAGAATTGATTATTAATCTAATAACCAAATTCAACCTCTATTGGTGTTGAAAAATCGTTTCTCTTGAAATGTATGACTTTTCCTAACACTCTTTCTCCCTAAATATCGAATAAATTTCTCTTTACTCATCTTACTGTACCCGATTCATTGTACAAATCTCAAATTTGTACAATGTAACAGGTACAGTAACCTGAGTATTTAAAGACATGTCCATAATAATGAGAATATGAAAGAAGTCAGTTCTAAAAAAAATTTTGTTTTCCCACAAAATGTTTTTAAAATAAATGATTAGTATTACTATTTGAAAATATCTTCAAACAATCTTCAAGAAGATTCATAAAAAAAGAATTATTGGAAAAGATCTAACAGACCAGTATCAAATAAATTTTGTAACCAAGTTAATTAATAGTTTTTCCCAAAAAAATGTATCAGAATTATAAGAATTATCAATATTATTATATGAAAATCCATTTTTAAAACCTAGTTGATGATAAGCAGGTCTGTTTAAAAACAGAATAATTGAAATAGCTCTTATAGAATAGTTCCAAATCCTTTTTGAAGCTGATCAAAGCTCCCCTTTGGTAACTTAACAGTGACTCCCCTTAAATGAGCCACATTGGAAAAATTATTTTCTTATTGATCTGATAACATAGGGCTTTGCACACTGCTTATGTATATACAAGGACACAGACTGTTAACCTACAGATATAAGAATATTTTTATCCACCCATTATAATCAGCTTATTTAATATATTCATTTAGAGCGTGAACAAAATAAAACAAAAATATATTGAATATTTTAAGCAGTAAGTCACTGAAGGAACAATGTAGTTATGAGTGATCATATTAATCGTACACGAAAAATCATTTTCAGAAAATTAATTGAAAGATCTTTGTATGAAATCTAAAGAATTGGGAAGCACAAGACTGCAATAATCACCACCGGTGTTAATTCAAGTTGTTTGAATCTAAATATTCACTGATTCATTCCTGTGATTCTTGTATAAACTAGCTGAATTCAATCCTGTGGTCAAATTATTTAAACCATAATAGCCAACTGTGGATTTCATGAGAATGAAATCTGTTATCATCTCAGTAAATAAAATTAGATGATTAGTCTCATTTTGTTTTGTATAAGAAACAAAACATATCTAAATAATACAAAGTGGTACAAGTATGCATAAAACAAACTGACTAATGCGGTTTCTATATGGGCAACGTAATGATATTTCAGATTCAGTAATAATAGAAAAGAACCTAAAATAAAAAATAAATAACAGATAAGGTGAATGTCACTGGCTTATTATGAATTTCCCTAGTAGACTTGTTTTAAAGAATATCTAATAAGGGAATTAGGCAGGGTTAATTGATTCCTAATAATTTCAATACCGACCGTTAAAAAAAGAAGTTCCAAACTGAATATTGTATGTATAATTTTATCTGCATCAATTCGATACTATATATATATATATATATATATATATATATATATATATATATATATATATATATATATATTTAAGGAGCATCTAGTTACAATTGAGGTATATCAGAATAGACTTTAGTACCTCTTATATAAAGTGATTGCTAAAACCATATTGTTGAAGAAAGAGCACAATAAAGAAAAATAAGAACAGATATTTTAATGAGTAGCTGGAACAAAATGAGTTTTTTAAAAAATTTTCTTTGAGTATTATAAAAAAAAATGTGCAGGATATTGCATGTGTCTTACAAAATATTCTAGACAAAAATATAAGTAAGATTAAGACTATTAGTGAGTTTCAATGCAAAAGAAAACATAATTTCAGTAAACACTTCAATGATCTGATTCAGATAATCATGCTCATAATAAACTGTGCAGAAGTGAAAAGGTGTAAAGACAAATGTATAACAAAGCCCAATTTTGCTTCCACACCGTACAATTCACACTCAGCAAAAAGTTTAGTAATACAATTCTTTAAAATAGTCCTTATTAATTATTGATCATTACATTTGAAATAATAACATCAAACCCACAGACAAGATCAATACTGATTTTATTATAGTGTTACTTTTTTCTTTCTTTTTTATTTTTTGTTTAAAATAATGATTAGGATGAAGTTAAGGTACCTCAGGATTGTGCGCCTCAATGTAACCGTCTTGCTCAAGGATATCCATCGAAACAACACTGTGGAAGTCAATACCGTTGTTACCAGGTGACAAGGGTTTCATGCCATTCCGGTCTCTCACTTTACCAGGCCTAGCTCACGCAAACACACCAACACGAACAACATTAGTTAATGGGGGTTTGGAGAATACAATTGGTATTACAAAGTTAGAGGATGGTATAATTAATAATAGACAGGAAAGAAAGAAACAAGCTAGGAAAGAAGAGGAAGTGAGGTAGCCAAAATAACTAAGAACACAGATCATAAACAGGAAACAAGAACCTTGAAGGGTGTTAAAAGGAGTATTATTACAAGCAGGTTAATTATTTTAGAGAAATAACTGAAAAATACTGAAACTATGAAGAAATTCAAGCAGTTTCACTTCAGGATTGAACCAATCCATATAGCATTACATATTAAAATTCTCTACTACACTTTTCAAAACACTGAATAGGAAACATAGAGAATAGAATGAGCTCTAAGAAAGAGAATAAAAAATATATATATTTGTGAAGTTAAATATAAATAAAACACATTGTTCCAAATATAAAAACAATAATAATGCAGAATATTAGCACTGCTTTCTTTAAAATTTTGTAAAAGGAGCTTCTACATATGTAATGTAATATGTACTAAGGAGAGAAAAATTAAAGAAATCATAACAATTTTCAGTACTGTAAGTGATTTATTGGCTTTTGTGTATAGTGATTTGAAATTATGTGAAAGCGACACACCTAGTCTTCCAATATGTTTGGAAGTTTCTAGACTTTTTTTTTGAGCTAACATGACAGTGCAAGCTGGTTTCCTCAATGGAATTACTTCTAAAACAAAAATGAAAAATATTTGCATGTGTTACTAATTTCATTCAAAAGGCTTCTGGATTAATATAACGTTATAAGGAAAACCTGATTACTCATTGATTTGATTGATAATGAAGCTGTGTAAATTTCTAAACAATTTTAACTATTACACCAAGAAATGCTGAGCACCTGTTGTAGCCATGCCAAACTTTACTTACACATTCATGTTACTGTCAACATCATTGCTTCGAATAACTCTGCTGTTAGTCCGGCTTAATGTTCCATTTCCATTTGCCTTCACCTATAAAGAAAAACAGTAGTTAATAATAAATTAATGTTTAATATACTCATAGATTGTGTATGAAGGTGTGACTCGCTCACTTCTGTAGCTAGTGAGATAAAGGGTCGAACACCTATGCTCAGGAAACCTTTTATTTTATGGAAAAAAGCTAAGACTAATTCAGAACAGGACGTGTATATTTTCCTTTGAAGCCCAATGGCGGTTTTCCCTCTCTTCAGAAATTATTCATTATTAGAATTCACAGATATTTTATGAGAGTAGATTTTATACATGACTTCTATTGAATTCATAACTGTTGGCCATCTAAAATGGCTTATTACAAAAAAAAGGAATAATTCTAAAATATTTCTGTATTCTATGAAAGCAGTAAAAAAAAAAAAAACTTCCAGCATAAATAAAACTACAGCAATTATGAAAGTATTTTCAAAGCCTAATGCAAAGAGAAATATCTAAGCACGCACTAATATAATTTTTTCTAATCAATATATCTTAAAAGATGTATGAAGCAGCGGTAATTCCTTGATTGGATTTAATTATTTATTTTAAGCAAAATTGCAATAGCCTACAACATAGATGTTCTATGACTGAGTGTGGGGGTAAATTTTAGAGAATACTCATGAATTGAGCGAACATCCGAAAAAGAAAAATTGAATTCAATTTGTTGATTAAAATAAATGAATATATTATTAATTAAGAAATTAATTGAATGAATTATTCATTTTTAATAAAAGGTGTTTTGATTATTTACTTTTTAGCTCAGGACATTAGCGATAAATACTCACATGACAAAGATCTGGATGTCTTGTGATTTTCCAATATTCTAGCATAGTTTCCAAGCGCCATCGCTACAAACATTGGCTTTGTAAGAGAAACTATTTTGTTCGAAAGAAAAAAAATATTCTCAACAAAAACTAACAGTGGTTGTTCAGATTATATGTTTTGGTTTTTATGATATTTTAAATAATTAAATCTGTTAGAGGCATTTGACAGTGTTATTTAAAATTCAATTTTTTTTAGCATAATAAATTGTAATAAGAGAAGGATTCTTCACTTTTTTATTCTGTGTAAATTAAATTAATTTACTGCAGTATGCCAGCTGAATAAAATCCCTCTTAAGCAAATGCCTGTGCGTGGAGATATCACAAGTATAATATTGTCAGATATAATGTTTATTTATATTTATTGAGTATCAAAAATTACTATTAGACATACTAAAACTAAGAACAATAAAATCTACTCTAAGAAAAAGAGTTATGAAATAAAAACGACATGGAATTTCTCCAAAATGGAGTTTATAATGTAAAGGAGCAATCGAAAAAATAATCTCAATTTCAAAAGCAAAATATGTGCTGAATGTTAGTTTATTATTAATCCTTTCTCTGCCGTTTACTGTTCCAGCAGTCGAGTAGTGGTTGGGTACCATTTACTAGTGTACAAGTCAGAGGAAAGACTGACCGTGCGAACCGAGGCCTTGTCCAGCAGTCGAGTGTTCCTCATATCTCTCTTCTAATTTCTCTACTATAGAGCTATCCAGTGTTACATTAGTGTACTTCTAGCATTTTTGCCTGTCACTAGAGGATGTTTGAATGAAGTTTTTGACTGAGTAAACTCTTCAGGAGAATTAGAACTTGTTAGCCTCTCAGCCCATTCACCCTATCGACCCTTGTCAAATTACAGTTAGTCTCTTTAATTGTTTATTATTCACGCCCTTTTTTTTAATACAGCATACAATGTAAATAGGTATATTTCTTAACTTATTTTTATAACTTTCTTTTATTCGAAGTTGTTTGACTAAAATATAATTTCAAGTCAAAATTAATTCTAAATTAATAATGACAAAAAACAAAATGATAAAAAACGAGTTTTATTTTGACAAGGAAATGCTCAAAGTCAAGACTGGATGAGAGAGAGTGGAAAAAGTATCCCCTACCCTTCACAAAAATTGTTAGGTCTCATTGAACCTTAAGTCAGTTTTCGAATTAATTAATTAGGAGTTTAAAAATTTATAAAACTGACTTCAAATTCAGTCTACAACTATTTGCAAAATTACTTCAGAATACGAATTTGTTCAGTTGTAGTATCTTAATAAAACTACATTTTTTATTAAAAAAAATAGTTTCATTAATTTGCCGACGTTTAGGCTTCATCAGAACGATGAGAAGAAAGAGAACTATAGCTCAAGGATGTGTGATTATTTCTCAACCCTTGACAAATTCTACCTTCGCATCACCAATGGTCAACGGTCTCCTCTCAATGAATTACTTCAGAATAATAGATTAGTTAAACTGGTCTTTTAGCTCATGGTAATCACTGCAATCTCACAATTGAGGATCACACTAAATTCAAAAAAAAATCTGGCAGTGTTTTGTCATAAACTTTCATTTACCACACATTTTACTTTAAAATTAAGGTCCAAAAAATACCTATTTTCTTATTATATTAAAACCATTAAATGTGCAAGATAAGAATTAAAACATATTAGAGCAACTGAGAAATTTAGCAAAATATCATACTTGCTACTTATTCCTCTTTGTTATTGTATTAATAAAGAAATAATCGAATCTTGAGATGATTCAAAATTACTCTTCTCAAGAAAATTTAAAAATTTTCTTTCTGGAGATTAAAAAAAAAAAAACCTACTTGCATTTTATTCTTTGGAGTCTTTATGTGACACTATGTTTTATAAATATTAACAATTTTTGTAGAATGATAAATTTTAAACCACGAAATCTACTAAATAACTGATTTTAAAAAATGTATAAAACTACAAATGTTACTACAAAATAAACAACTTGTAAACCACAAATAAAGAAATATACAGTTTGATACATTGACAAACCAAGTTAATATTCTCGATAGTTGTTACTGCTGACTATATTGAAATAAGTAGGTGTTTGATGCTTACCTGTCTTGAAGATTGGCTGAGAGTGTGGAGTGGTATGGCAAAATTCACCATTCGAGGTTCTTCTTGGTCCGATTCTGCACCATATGACCAAATAGCTGGCCTCACCACATGTTGTGAATGGTATAAAGGTGCTGGAAAGATTTTTCTAATTTAATAAACACATTAATAACAAATTGTAATTGAATTTAACAACACTTTTAATAAATTCAATTTTAAATTATCGTAACTTGTAAAATCTAATTCTAAGTTTTTGAAGAAAAGAAATGTTTTATAATGACCAAATCTAGCATATGAACTTTTATTTTTTAAGTTTGCTCTCATGAAAACATTTTTGAACATTTTCTTTAAATCTTCATCGACCCTACCTACTACTAGATACTGATAATGACCCTCGTTAAAATTGTTAAATATCTGTGTGTATATATATGAGTGTGACTGTTAGCACGATTGGGGCCACAGTATTTTTTAGCATAAATATGCTTTAGCGATGACTAAACTGGAAAAAAATGTTACAAAAAGGTGTCCACTGGCATTCGCGCTGGCGGGTGGCCATGTACGAAAAAGAAGACTTTATGTTATACAGTACATTACATAGGTTTGTCGGGTGGAGCTAAAGCATATTTATGTTCTTGAATTTGAGGAGAAGGCTCTAAACAAATTAAATATTTTTTTTTTTTTAAATTGGCATACAGCATTCTCATAATAAACAAATGAATGGGTTTGTTAACCCTTTAAGGGGCTGAGACGGCTTAAGCCGTCGAAAGTTCAAAAATTTGTTTGCCGCGCCGATTCCAATAGCTTGTTTCTCCAATAGATATCCTGTGACTGTTAAAACTATTTACAACCCTTCCAGCCCCTTTCTACCCCTTGGCAGCCTACATAGCGTTACTTTAACTGCCTTTGTCGTCTTATGTACCCAAACTCGCCTCACCCTCTCAAGCGTTATCAGTGATTTACTTCCACAGAAGCACATCTACCTTCAACAATGCACGTGAAAAATTTGTATATCTATATAATATACCATTGCATGTTACTTTATCTTTCTAGAATATGTCGCTAGGATGTTATTGATAATTGTTTAGATGAAAATCGGTTGTTTTGTCATTGAAAGTGCGGTTTGACAATGTTGGTGAACATTTGCTAGTGAAAATTCCGACAAAACACCGTTTTTGTGCGGGCTGTGCTCTAAAAAATGTAAATAATCAATCGATTATGGTGTGTCAGAGGTGCGAAGTTGCTTTATATTTAGATTGTTTCTTACCATTCCATACGCCAGACCCCAAAAGATAAAATGTAAAAAAATATTTAGGTTTATTTAAAACTTTATATTTCATTTAGTATGTAAGCTTATATTTTGTAATTTTAGTATGTTTAGTATTATGTTTGGTTTTATTTATATAAATATTTAATTTACATTTTGGAATGCCTAAGTTTTATGTTTGCATTTTTTTTTTCTCTAATTGTTCAATTAATTTACAACTATTTTTATATTATTCGAAATATCGATTTATTATTTATGTACATATATTGTAATTAAACATGCGCATATTTAAAATGTTGTGTTTATATTTTATCATAATTTATTTATTTACTTACTGCTTTACGTAATTATAAATGTCTCAAAGACCAAAAATATTTTTTCGCAAATTTTAATTTGTGTAAACGGGCTAATGATACAATTTAATAGAAATTCAGAAAATACGTAAGCAAAGAATCCAGAGACCAAGGGAACTAACATAGGTAAGAAATATAAGTGTGAAAGATCGCGGCCGCAACGTGGGAAATGCCTAGACTTGTGTCATGCGGGTTTGCATTCAAGTACACATCACATAGACCGTTAAACGGCTCAGGCCGTTTAAAAAAAATGTTTAATTTTGCAATAAATGGGCTATGGGGTGTGTTTTAGCAACCAAAAGGAGTCATTTTTTTGCATGACTTGATTTTTAATTTGTTTTCCGATGATTGCGCCTTAAAGGGTTAACCAGCAGAGGTCTGGAGGGTGGTTTACTCTGAACCCAAATTATGTCTGGTAACTACAGTGTAGGAAGCTTTTATTTGTTTCCCCTGTACATATTGATATGATGATTAATAATTCCCAGGGTCTCTCTGATCAGCTTTCTCGTTTGCTGGTCCTTTAGATATTCTTTGAAGCTAATTATGATAGTTATAATTACCAAAATGTCATAAAGAAGTGAATAGAAGACTATGATCTCTTGCTAGTCAGCAATGTTTCATCTCATAATTATCATTATTATTTCATTTAAGACATTTTAAATGAAAACAAAAAGTATGAAGCTTACACAAACCAAAGAATTCCAGGCAGTAAGCACGTCAAGTAATTGCTTTTTTATTTTTCCATTAAAAAGTGGCCAAAACTAGAGTTAATTGAAAATAAAATATGTAGTACTTCTATTTCTCTGAAATAGAACTCCTTTGCAGTTTTTTAATGCACTAATAAATGAACATATTGTTCAGCAACAAACTATAAACGTTCCTCACCTGTGTCCAATACCCAGTAATCAGGATCAGCATGAACAGGTAGTTCTTTTGAAGTAAATAATTTATAATATCCTTGCAAAACTAACACTAATTCTTCAGCATCTCTTTCTTCTACTGTAAACCTCAGTTCCTAATGAAAATACCTTAATATTAGAAATTCAAAGTTGTTAACATAGTATAGAATAGAAAAACAAAAAAGTTTTTGAATACATCTCCTATATATTTGTCAAATACCACTCACTCACTCACTGATTGACTGACTCACTGACCTATAATCGCCCAGCCCAAACCACTCGACAGAAAAATTGGAAATTTTGCATGGACACTCCCTATAGAACGTAGACACTCGCTAAGAAAGGATTTTTTGATATTCAAATTTTTAACTATTCTTAGGGGGGTTTAAAGTTTTAGTTGGTTAGAGCAGGCAAGCCAAGGCAGCATGTGTTGCTAGGATGAAAACAGAACACTGTTACTGTACGGTATCTATTTCATAGTATAACCTATTTTTCATTGAGGTTAATTTCAACTATGATGGCAGACCTTGAATTACTAGAAATAAACTGTGATTTCATCCCTCATCGAGTTTAAGCCCTGGTGATGATCCATCCGAGGTAATAATATACGAAACCAATTGACACAAAACTTTGAAATTTTGCACAGACAATCCGTTTTGAATGTAAACACTCGCTAAGAAATTTTATTTTTTGTTAATATTCAAATGTTTAAGGACTTTAAGGGGGTTTGAATTATTAAGAAGTTCCTCATGGGCTCAAAAATGGTCCGATTTTTATGACGTTTGGTACAAAACTCTTCCTTCTCTTTTGAAAGGTCAAGTTCATTAACCAGCTGAATCCGTTTACTGGAATATGGTTTTTAGAGCAAAATTTGCGCGAAAAAATTGGAACGCTTACATTTTTGAGTCTATAAGCTTGCAGGTACTCGTTATATGGGTTCCTTAACGTAGGAAAACGAATAAAGCCATTTTTAAAGCGATTTCTGTAACCGTTTACGAGAAAAATTGATAGAAATACATTTCCAAACTAATTTTCTGTTTGGGTATTCAGAAACGATGATTGGTTCACTTGAAACTTGTACCAGGTATTTGATATTCATCTAATCTAAGATATTTAAACTTTGTTATCGTTTGGAGGTAAGAGGTATATGGAAAAAAATGCATTAATGGTGATACAAAGTTTTGGATCTCAGTGTATTTTCTAAAATATATCGAAAAAGTTTGGGAAATCGTAGTAAGTGGATTTATTCTTTCCAACGTATATTTGTCTCTGTTTAACAAACTCTTTAAGTGGTTGTTGCATTTTTCTTTTTTTACTCCACAACGGAATCAAGCACGGTTACCTCCAGATGGTGTTTCCTGGGTAACTTTAAAGCCTGTGAAATAAGAAGCTTACAAAATTATGTAGTAGTGTTAATTTTGATAATACCTTATTTAACGCAACATAAGAACTACTTATCGGCCGTGGTGAAACACGGATAGTCAGCTAGTTTTAAATAAAAATAACCAACAAAATGTTCGTGCAGTGCAAGGAACTGTAAAAATGAAAAACCTATATTTTTTGATAAGTTATTTGTTTAGGTTGCTGCGGTGAATTTGGTTTGAAAAATTTTTCCACAATGTACATAAGATCTTATAGGAAATTTGATGCAGATTTTGAAAATGTCATCAGAATTAAATTTTCCCCATGGCGTGAAGGACAAGACAAATAACGCAGAAATTGTCAAAAACTAGCGTTTAGACAAAAAAAATATAGGGAAAAGCCTTTATCTAGGGAAATAATGCTAGTAAAAATTTCTCCTTGGTGGCATTCAACTATACTTCAGTCAGAGAGCACACCCCTCAAGTATAGCGATTTCCTTCGGGACCACTCTATATGTGCGTTTCAATTCAGGTATTATTAAATGCTCTGAAACATTTTCACAAAAAAAAAAAAAAAAAAAAAAAAAATAGTCTTTAATATCTGATTTATCAATGGAGAGTGTTTAACTGCTTTTTTCGGGTCAAAATTATATAGATCAGAATTTAAAGTGTCCATGAATTTCATGCAAAGCTATATCAGTTAAATGCCAAAGAAACCGGACAGATCTTTCTGGCTTATCCAGAAGTGGTTGAGCAAGAAATTATAAATGTATTTAATAATGTTTTCTAGAAACATTCAGTATCACCTCTATAATAAGGCAAATAATAATAGAATTAATTTTTAACCATACTATTTTATTTCTATGTTTTAGAACATAACTTAAGACATTTTCTGTGTAAACTTACTTTTTGAAGAGAAGGTAACAAAAGGGTAACTGTTGATAAAAGGTGATCTTCCTTTTGAATTTGGACCATACTCAACTGCTCTATTTCTGCCACAGCAATAGGCTGCAATGGAAAGTTGGTTCAATAGGCTGTTTTATAAGATTCATAAATTGAAATATTTTAGAAAAATCCTGTATATATATATTATTAAGGTATTATCATCATTAACATCCTCCCAGACTATATAAGATCCCCTCCATTCAAAAATGTCAATCATTATTTTCAAACCATTCATTCTAATCACTCCGATTCATTAAAGTTATGAATATTAGAAGTATAATAGTCATGTTCATGTAAATTTATAAAAATATATTTTTTTTAAAAAGTCTACCGTGCGTTGCAAGACATAACTATCCATGGAGTTTGTGCAAAAACCATTGCATAAAGCCAGCATAGGGCTTATAGTAACTCAATAGACAAATTGATAGAACTTTCACACTGTAACAACTGTATTCAGTATTAATGGGCTGTAGTAGAGATGGACGATTCTCTAGTACGAATCGATTCGAAATGAAAAGATCGATCCACAAAAAAGATCGGCGATTCCAGATCGATTCAAAAGATCGATCTCCTAGGTTCAGAAGATCGATCTACAATACGGATTGGTCTTCGATATGGATTGATCTTAGATATGGATAGATCTCACAATTACTTACAATTACCTACAAAATTCGTATTTCATTTTTATTCGAATGGATTCTCATTTGAGAATCGCCCATCATTACTACGAATCGACCTAAATAAGTGGATTTGAATACTTGATAATATAAAAAATATATCTGTAACCTAAAAATAGAAAAATTAACAATATATTTTATCAAAAATTATATATTATGAAACTACTACTGTTATAATAGAGAAAAATGGTTACACAAATTAGAAGCACAGTTTGAAACCCTATTCTTATTATAATACCTCCTAGTTGGAGAAATGGAAGGTATTGAGTCTTTGTATAATGTTAATGTTGTATTAGAAGTCTGTTACTAGACATAGACCACTGTTCTGTAAACTTCTTCTTCAGCTAAATACAGCTAGTGTAAAAAGTATTGGAACACACATGAATATTTTACTTTTTTAACATTTGCGACTAAAATAATGGTGCTTTAGGTAAATAGAAGGCATCAATAACACGGTGATAAGCTATATTTTAAATATTCCCTAAAAATCAACATCAAACAATGTTATTTGTGTTATTTATTAACATTTTAACAATAAAATGCAATATTCTATGCGTAAAAAGTATTGAAACACTCGATTTCTTGAGTATTACAGCTGAAATTTGGACGGGATTAATTCCATTTTATCGGTGAACTTTGTCCGGTAGGACGACTTGGTATCTTATGTGACTACTATGGCTTCTTACGTCCCGCCAGATGATCCTAGAGATTTCAGTCACAAGTTTTGGTGCAATCAGCCGTGGTTTTGAGTGTGCTTTTATTAAAATTGATTTTTCATCACATACAGTGAGACTCGTTGGACTCCTGATGCGATGTTTTGCTGCCTAAAAGTTGGTTGTAATATATGGATTTAATGTAATTGCTAAGGAGACAAGGCTGAGGTCTACAATTTTTTCAAATTTCCCACAAGCATTTGCGCTCATTATGAAGCGTAATTATAATTTTTTGCATTCCATCAGAGATTTCTTTTTCTTTCAGACCTACGACAAAAACTTTAACTAAAACAATTTGATTCTAACACATAAGATACTAAGCCGTCCTACCAGACAAAGCTCACCGATAAAATCCCGTCCAAAGTCCAGCTGTAATACTCAAGAAATTGGGTGTTCCAATACTTTTGGAATATTGCATTTTATTGTTAAAATGTTAATAAATAACACAAATAACATTGTTTGATGTTGATTTTCAGGGAATATTTAAAATATAGCTTATCACCGTGTTATTGATGTCTTCTATTTACCTAAAGCACCATTATTTTAGTAGCAAATGTTAAAAAAGTAAAATATTCATAGGTGTTCCAATACTTTTTACACTAGCTGTAAATGAGAATTCTTCAGAAATGAGATTGAGTAACAACAGGTGAGATTAAGTATTTGAATATTTGAAATAAAAAAGCTTTTATTTTACAGTATTCTAGATAGATCGATTCTTTTAAAGATCAACCCTCGAAGATCGATTCTATAACAGATTGGCCCTTAGAGATTGATACTTTAAAAAGATCAGCCTTTGGAGATAGATCTTTTGGAAAGATCGAACATTGGAGATTGATTCAAAAGATCGATATATCATGTTAAAAAGATTGATCTTTCAAAAGATATTCAGATCGCCCATCCCTAAGCTGCAGTATGGCTGACAATAGCATTTCCAAATATTTAATAAGTCAGAACCTACGTTTTAAAGGTCTCATTCTTTAAGTTTAAATTTCCTTTACATGTAAAAATATTTTTATATTTTTATGTTTGTAAAATAGTCTTATCAAACAAGATAAAAAATCAATAGACAGACATTCTTAAATCTTATTCTAAATACTAATTTTTAAAATAACAAGGTAATTTTAACTTACCACATTACTTCTAAGACCTGTTATTTGACTAATTCCTAATTTTGGACTAATCAATATCACATTTTCTACAGCATTCTCCTACAATAAGAAAGGTTAATTAATGTAATTACAATTAAAATCAATAAATCCCAATAAATTTTAGCCCTTTCCCAGATTGCAGATAATTTTAGAACTATGTTCTACCAGAAACAAATGCCACATGACAAATAGTATTTTAATGTCAATTCCATTACTTAAAAAAAAAAAAAAAAAAAAAAAAAAAAAAAAAAAATATCTTTAGATAGTTTTCAGGTTGATCAAAAGCTAATATGGTTCTTAAATAATGTACTGGCAGATTCTTTCTTACTGAAGTGAGTGTACGAGACTTCTGCAGAAGAAAGGTTAATAAATAAGGGGTAAAGATACAGTTTAAAACTAAAATGAGTAAATATGCTGAACGAGTCTAACAAATTATCCTGCTTTCATAGATACAGCAGTTATTCTATGAATGTAATTGAAATTATAAAGATAATTCATTATTGCAAATATTTATTTGGTGCTTATAACGTAAGCAGACGATGCACAGAAAAAAAAAAAAAAAAAAAAAAAAAACAACAATAAAAATACTCTTCTCCATACTGAAAATCTTTCTTTGTGAAGCTATGAAATTGTTGCATTTTATAATTAATATTTAATTACTAAATAAAGAGTATTTAAATTAAAATTATTTATTAATTTTGAGGTTATTCAGAAAAATAAATTAATAACAAAATAGTAGGAGGTGCAAAAGAGATATATTACAAGTAAATTTGAGATTTTGGCTTATTTAAATTAAAAAAAAAGAAGAAGAATACTTATTCCTTAAAATGGTTTCCATTAGGAATAAAGAAATTAAGGGTGTAGCTTCTTTAGCAAGTTGCCTGGGCTGAATAATGGATGTTTATGGAATTCTAGAGAGCTTACTTGGGAGTCAGCCTAAGTTTTGAAGCTACTCTATTGCATTTGCATAAACTTTACAAGACTTAGAAACTGAATAAATAACATCCACTCAAACTGTCAAATGAAAACAAGTGACGTTCATCCTCATACCATACTTTAGTGTTTTTTTTTTTTTCTTTTTTTTTTTTTGGAATGGGGCTTAGATAAAGATAAGCTACTTTGAGCAGCTAGCAAAACCTAATAATGGATGGACCATTACACCCTGGCACTATTCATCCTCACAAATAAATCTGTGCCTTAAAAGTCCACGTAATTTATTACAAATTATATAACATCAGAGATGCAGTTGATTTCCTAAATAACTTCTAACAATCTAAATATTTTTAACTTATAGAATAGGGGTAAAACAGAATTGATTAATAAAATACTTTATCCTATATTGAATTTTTGCAGAAAATATTATATAAACACAACCTAAACAAAAAGATGAATTGTGGGCAATCATAACCCTACAGTTTTTTCAGATTAAAACACACAAACATCAGTGATACCTGATGCAACACATTGTAATTTCTATTCAACGGGGGTTAGCAGTATGATAACATTTTTAAATGCATCTACATTGAAAAAATATTTAGATTGTTAGAAGTTATTTAGAAAATCTACTGGATCTCTGATTTTATTTTTACATTGTTGTTGTATATATATATATATATATATATATATATATATATATATATATATATATACATATATATAAATATAAAAATGCTTGAACTTCTGTAGTCATTAGGACAAAGAAATCTGGTTACTATTCCAAAAATGGCGATTTTCTCTGATAAAAGTCAACCTAGTTTCAGCTGGAATTAAACCATTACCTCTAGGTGATAAATTATGCTAACCACCTAGCCACCACTAAAGTTCCTCTCTTGTTGAAATTTCAGTATTTGTTGATAATATTTTAGAACACTGATGAAGAGGTGTTATCTTCAAAAGTACTATGTCAAGAAAACAAATGGAGGTTAGAAATCACACTGATAAACTTTTGATGAGAAAAGTCATGTTTTGTAATAAACAAAATTACTGAAATAAGAGACATTGGGTGGTGTGATAAAAACAAAGTGTCTACCTAGTAGACAATACGGTGTAGTTTTAGCTTCAACTCAGATGGATGTGATTAAAGAAAGGCTACCACTCCGTACTTACAACTACCCTAGATGGAGTGGTAGCTGGAAAAACTGAAGCTACAACTAGGGGTAGATACAACTACACTGTAGTAGTATCTACCTTTCATGTGTCGACCCTTTCCTACCCATAAAGGTTTTAATTCCTGTTTTCGTTAGTACTCTTGCTTTTCAGTCTCTGCTAGGCACATATTCATTCTTATCGTTTAGCAGTAGTTAAGTTGTGCAAAATGTCATCATAATGTGAAGATGAAAGAATAACTGATAAGAAATCTCTAGATAGAGATTTTTTATATAAAAAAATTATTTATTGATTTAATAAACAAAGTGAGTAATGTACAACTTGATTAATTATAAAAATTATATTAAATCAAATATACTAATTAATTAGGCATTAGGCATTCTTATAATTTAAAGATTAAAAGGCTAAAATTTTAGTTCACTTTTCTTCTACTTGAACTTTTGATGCAATACTGTCTGCAATGTGGTCAAATTCCTCAAAATTTAAAGGGTCCTTAAGAGTTTTATAAAAATTAAGAAGTACAGCACAGCTCATTACTAGTTTTGGTATTCTTTCAAGTGTTATTTACACAATTGCCAAGAATTGGGAAACTTTGTTTCAGTTGCCTAAAAACATGTTCTATATCCGCAGCCCCCCTCCCTGAAATTTAATTTGATTTAATCGGCAATAATGCGTCAAAAATAATACCACTTAGGCCAGAAAAAATAAATTTGTTTGGGTTTAAAATAGTCCCAAATTCCCCGTCAGCCAAAAATTATTTCCTATATACATCCCGGAACCAAAGTAATAATTAATATAGTAAATATTCTGATCTTGAAGAATAGCTGACAAAAGTGAAGTCTGCTCCTCCTTAGACTTCAAGAAAACGAAGATGTAACTACACCTAGGTAGTTGTAGCTTCTCTTTTATCACATCAAAAATGAAGTTGTAACTACCTCTCTGGGAAAACCGAGATATATCTACAGGGGGTAGTTGTAGGTCCGGTTTAATCACACTAAAGGTAGATCCAACTTTAAAATACTGAAGTGGTATCATCAACTCCGTTTTAATCACACCACCCATTGCTTTTTTTTATTTTCTTAATAAATCAATTTATTCTCAAACTACTGATAAATATAGAATATAAAAGTCTAAAAAATCGAAACGTGCACAGAATAACCTTACATCATCAGTGATTGCTGTGTTGGTGGGAAAACACTTAGCACCGTAGCTTGGTAACTGGCTGATTATTGTCAAATAGTAGAGTTTTGCTTGAAGGGCTGTCAAGCATTTATTGCTCGATCCAGTCATTGTATAGTTGAGCTTCAGAAGGTGAGTAAGAACTTTTCTCAACTCTTTTCTTTTCATAGTTTCTAACAGAGAACTGGGAACAAACCTTTCAAGTCCAAAATCTCTCCTTAAAACAAACCAAAAATCTCAGATAAATGACAGGTTAAAATATTTTTTTTTAAACATTTACAATTAATTTTACTGCTATAATTATTTAATAAAAGGAATAAATCAATTTAAAATTGATTTATCTCAACCCTAAAATTTTTAGCATGCTTTTTAATGTGCACTCCCAGGGTGTTGTACATCTGACCACGACTAGGTGTTGTTCCTTTGACTTGGTCAAAAAAATTTTTTTTTTTTTTAAATTTAAAATAGCTACTTTTCTTCGAAGGAAAGTCATAAAATACAAAATAAAAAACTTTTAATTCTTAATAAAATAAAATTTTCAATTCTTAAAACAGTTTAACATTTGACACTAGACGCATACATAAATATAAAATAATAATTTCTTCTTATAATAATTCCTAACTTTCAATTTAAAAACTGTTCAGAGGTTTGGCGCCTTGAAGCAATAAAGGCATCACAACAGACATTGACAGACTGGATGGCATTTGTGCATTGCTCTGCTGTAATCTGTTCCCAGGCCCATCTGATGCAATGGATGAGGTGCTCCCTTGTGCCAATGGGCTCCCTGTAGACCAAATCATTAATGTGTCCCCATGCAAAAAAATCCAAGAGCGTGAGGTCTGAAGATCGAGCCGGCCAAGATAACGGCCCACCAGTCCTATCCAACGCCATGGATGGTTAGTTTCCAACCAATTTTGGACCGCCCTCCCGTAGTGGGCTAGACTAAGACCCAGCTTCCCAATCTTTGTGACAAAAGTACTTCCTCCAAGAACACCGACAGTTTTTTATCGAGGAATGTGCGGAAAGATTCTGCGTCAAGTCGAGGGGTCAAAAAATGGAGACCTATTATTTCATTATTCCACAGAAAATCAGAGACATACTCACTCCTATATTCTGGGGTGGGGGAAGGGAGATTAAAGGAGGTGATGGTTGGGCTGGGAGGGTGAATGGAGGGGTGAATGATAAAACATATACTTTTAATGATTTTTATATAGGCATTATGAATGAATGCCTATTCACAATTATGTTTTAGTTTTTTTGCGTTTTTCTCGGAAACGAAGCAAAAACGAGAAAAATGCCAAAGGACTTTTTTTCTTTCTTTTTTTCATCCTGCAACGACTCCCGAAGTTTTGCCGTTTATTTTGGGGACACCCTGTATATATATATATATATATATATATATATATATATATATATATATATATATATATACACACACATTTTAACCCTTTTGATGTAACACCCGAATACACTCTCAGATGAATGCCGTGCGCCGGACGCGATGCCCAAGTATTCTCGAAAGAGCTGTATCTCTTCATTGTGAGCTCTCTTTAGCCTTGAACATGTACAAACTGCCACTGGTTTTGCTTCATAGTCGAAATGGCAAATCCTAAGCGAATGAGATTATAAAGGCGACGAGCTTTTGTAAGTGCAATTTCGTCTGATTCAATGGTAGAAACACAATAGCTAAATTCCTTTGGAAATGCTTAAGTAATACTTTTATTAAACTACTGTATAAAACACAGGAAGTTATGCTCTGTCAGTGACTTGATTTTCAAGCTTTTAATTTCTGGAAAAATTCACTCGCCAGGTCGAGATTTGAACCCAAAATCACTTGTTTAACACTAAGGTGTGGTGCCATACACACTATATCAGCATGGGGATTTGTCAAATCATATAATACCCAGCCATTCTGTGTTATGAAGCCCAGTAAAAATATATGAAGACACACATGAGTTTGGGTTAAAATTCCTGTCTTACGAGTTTATTATTCTAAAATGTAATGATATCAAAAGTAAGATTACTTGTCCCCCCCCCCATAGACAAAGTGTTAGAAGAGGAAATACAAATCAAAGTCAGAAAATCAGAGAAATTAAATTATTATTTCAATATTTTCGGCATCGAATCAAGTGCAATGTCGATGAGAGGATTAATATATTGGAGCTGAGAAAAGCAGAGACTTGCTTCCTGTGAGAGAATTGTTTGGCAATTGGAGTAAAAAAAATTACATTGTTTGGCTAGACATTTTACAAAAAAAAAAAAATTAATGTGAATAAACTTTCTTCATATTAATAGATGAGTATTCTCTTGGTATTCCTACTAGATCCCATTCAAAAGTACAACAATTTTAGAAGAGCTCTTTTGCAGTTTAATGCTTATTAACTAGGATACAAATAACTGTACATTTTTGTGCCATCTTACAAGAAGACAAGGGAAAAACCCCAACATGTTAGGTACTACTTAATTAAATCCTATCTTTTATTTATATTGTACTGACAGTGAGTACAAGGTTTAAAAATAATTAGCTTTCACAAGAACCACTATAAGCTTAAATAAATATTAGTAAATTAAAACTTACTCTACAGATTTGACAGTGATTTTTGAAGGTTGTATATTATTAGCCAAACAGTGCTGGTGTATATGAAGTGCAGCTAACCTCAGAGCAACATCGTACTTCAATTCTGGGGCATATCTCTCTTGTACGACATCATTACAACACTGAAATAAAAAGTACGGCAATAGTGGTTAGTTAGGGAATAAAAAAACGTATTGTCTATTAAGCAAAGAAAAACCAATGTCACATAGGAGCTGCATAACTAAGCCAGCAAGGTGAGGAATTCACAATGCATTCCTGAAGAATGTGCTTAAAGTAATGCATATAAATATAAATCTTAAAGCATGTAAGGCATAACAGATTATGAAAGATGAATTATCACAAAAATTTATTTTACAGGATTTCTTAAAAAAATCACATATATTGATTACTTAAAAAATGAAAAGGAATTCACCTGTAAGTAGAAGTATTCAAAGGCTGCTAAATCCTTCTGTGCTAGATCACATGGATCGCTTGGAACAAAGGCTACTCTGAAAAGGCATCGTAAATTATGTGTTCCTGGTCTCGATGCAACCTATAAAATATTTTAAAATTAATTGCGATGAACTTTGAAGTATATCAATTTACAGTATACATACTTGGATGAAAAAACAACAACAAAGTAGAATATAATACCATTTATCATATGAAGCATGTGTTTTTTATTGACAAGTAATAATTTGACAATGGTAGGAAGGATAGAAACAAGGTCATTATGGAGTATAATGTGCAGAAATACTTTTTTTTTTTTTAATTTGAGGATTTTCTCTTATATTAAACCAAATAATTTTTAATTATACAACTAAAAAGTTTAATGCTTACAGCAATTATTGCAGGAGAGTGTTCATTATTGAAAAAAATACTTCAGCCTGTATTGTTTATCCTTCACATTCACATAAAAAAATATCAAAACTTCAAAAAACGAACAAGCCTGCAATATCTTTAAATATATAAGGGTGTGTTTACATCTGATAGTTATTGCAGGATACTTATGTCAGACATAAATTGTAACTAATGTAAACTGCAAACAATTTATGTCTGAGATAACTATTTCTATCACGAGCAATAAGGTTGCGTTTACATCTGACACTTCTCGCAGGAAATATAACTCAGGTGTCGGATATAACAATCATAATAATTATCTATCCGACACTTGAAATATATTTCGTGCAAGAAGTGTCAGATGTAAATGCACCCTAAGTCTTAAACTTGAAGATCTACACCCTAAAGGATCATTGATCATTAATCTATTTTTATAATAACCTTTAATCGTTTAATAAGTAAGTTGCTGAGCTTAAGAATTCTAAGCCTTAATGACAAATATTTGGGAGATTTTGTTCAAAAAGAATACTAAATAGTATTCTATATTTTAAGTTACAAACCTTTAATATTAAAGTTTTGTAACTTAAAATTTCTACAAATAGGCAGCCAGAATAGACTGAGTTGACTTCATTCTATATGTGTAAATTCTTATGGGGGGTATCATGCTATAAGCTGTTATGGGCAGCCTTTAACAGAAACACGTCATACTCAGTCTACCGCTATTTTTACTTTTATTCACTTTACCTACAGTCTTGATTTAGGATGATTTGACACTCTTTGGATGTGCGATCTATAATTTAAATACCTGTTGGTAGAGTCCGTCATCACTGGCATCGGTAAAAGTACTGTGGGCAAGTGCTTTCGATGTAAACATATCATTCTCAAGCCGGTGTTAAGTTAGTACTTACTTACATAGGAGTACTAACATAACACCAGCTTGAGAATGATGTGTTTACATCAAAAGTGTTCACCCACAGTATTCTCATCGATGCCAGTGATGACAGACTCTAACAGCAGGTATGACAACAGTACATTTACTGGCGGACCTAACCCTTTAGATTATTTATATAATTTAAATGATCATAATGTCATCTCTTGACATATGGAACCTCAGTGGAGGGAAATAAAAGTGAATTTTTGCATATTCTGAAATGGATATTATTTTAGCTATACAACAATACCCAAAAAAGCACCTTAAGAAAAAAAAAAAATACCCTAGCAAGTGTATGCCTCGGATCCAGGAGGGTAAGCTTATTTCTTCTAAGTGTCTTCACTTGCTCGAGAACAAGTGCAAAGTGAGCAGTTTCCTTCAGGCATAATTTAGTCTGAAGTGAAGACAGCACATCACCAACAGTCGTACTACTATCGTATTTGAATGACTTTGTCTGTCCATTTTCAAGGAATACTTTAAGAACATTTGGAAGAATGGTTCCTGAACCCCAATCGCCTCCACTCAGTGTACAGCCCTGAAAACAGAAACAAAAAACTAAAAAAAATACTTGCTTGATAACATTACATTAATTTAAAATAAAGTAATAAAGTAAATGACAAAAAAACTATAAACAAAAAATAATGTAAATTAAACAAATACATAAATTACTGTTATTATTTATGTTTTCATACCATGTGGTTCTTATCCTTTAATCACCACATTGATCAACATTAAATTATTTATTTGAATTTTTAAGTTCCATTTTTTTAGAGGCATGGTGGCTTTTAGTGCTAACGTGTGTGCACTCTGTGCCTAAGGTCATGGATTCAATTCTCACAATGGATGATGGCTTTTCTTTCCAAAAAGAAAATATATCAGCCATATCTTGTAGAAAATCCGTCCCAAAAATTGTTGTCATTTATAAGTGGATGTTAACATTTAAGTAATAATAACTTCCATTAATAAATAACACAAATTTTTGGTTCGGGTTATCTGCAGGTTACCACGCATTTCTAGCGAGGATAGATCCCTTTTCTATTCTATTTAGCTGATCCCTTTTCTATTTTTGAAAGAAAAGCCACCATCCCTAGAGGCAATCCAACCCAGGACCCTAGCCATAGAGTATAACACTTCCTTCATGCTTTAACACTTCCATCAGGCCTCCAAATATTCTATAAGTACATTTAAAATATGGAAACACTCACTGGGAACAGAGGGGAACCATTTACAACAACTCCTTCTGCAAACCTCACTCTTGAAGGATTAGATTTTAGTTTTGCTTTCTTGGCTGAACTCAGAATTGCTGATTTCCTTAGAGACTGTAACAAAATCCCAAAGAATTTAGTTAAAATATTGCAAACATAGTAAAAGTATTAATTTATTTGAAAATGTTTATATACTCAGTGTTAAAAAAAAATGTTCATTAATATTAGTTATCAAATTATTTTTCTTTTAGCTCAATGTATTCATTTTCTGAATCATGATTTATCTTATGAGATGAAGATAGTTAGCCTTTTGAGAGCACAAGATGGCTAGAAAGGGTTGGGATTTGGCTAAGAGAAAATGTCAGATTTGCAAAAAAATCGCTTTTTTGAAAGTTTTGGCATGCTCTTTGGTAGCCTTCTTCAGCAGTAAATGCCTAGAGGATGTAGGAATACCACGATAACTGTTAGGTCCCCATGGATAAGTGACCCATTTATTGCTGAAGAAGGTTGCCAAACAGCTTTTCATAATCAGGAGCTTTCTTTATTCGTTAAAAATAATAAATAACCTAAGCTATTGTTGCACCAGAATATAATAAAAAACAAAAGAAAAAAGAATGCTTCTCTAACTCTATTTCAATAAGCTGTCAGAGAATAGTTGGGCTAGGAAAACATGAATACAATTTTTGTGAAAATCTGTATTAAGGACGTTTTGGCTACTCTTTAGTAGCCTTCGTCAGCTAAAAGACAAAACAAAAATGCAGAATTAATAAAAATATAATATAATAAAGCATTTTTGAGCCCTGGTGAAGAATTGAAATTCAACCCGAAACATTGGCAATAAAAATTCATTTTTACTTTTAAATGTAGTTTTATTAACAATTATGACCGAATCTTGACTATCCCTACGCTGGTGAATCCACACGGTTAACGATACCTTCTAGATAAACTATTTATGTGATTATGATAGTAATCTTAATAAAAAGAATCATAATGATTATACCACCATCAGAAAATGAAGGTAAATAGATAAATGAATAATATACTAACGTTCACAAGAACTGGTTGGCAGAGAACTAGGTGAACTGTAACCTTTGAGGCTCTGACAAGCTGAATAACATGATCTCGAGGAGCACAGCTAACATCCTCAGAGTTCACTTCAAGTATATGATCTCCAGGAAGGAGTTTTCCATCACTAGGTCCTCCTTCAGTAACAAACCTAAAAATATAATTACAATGAATAATAATTTACAAAAACAAAACAATGTGTATTCACTATTAAGAATCTAATGTTTTAACCGTGATTATTCATTTTATAAAACCACTATTCTTTAACAAGAATCAGATAGATTATGTAAAACATTACACATATTTAGGAATTCCATTCTCAACGTCAGGGAGATTTAACAAAGCCGCTGAACATTTTATTCAGAAATCAGAAACTGCAGGAGCAAAAGTCAGAGAAATTCTTAGAAGATGTAAAAGTGATGCATGGCAAACTAAAATGTCTCTCTTCGAGTCAATGGTCTCTTCTACACTTCTCTATGCGGTGGAAATTTGGAGCTTAAGGTGTCTGGAAGCTATTGAGATTGTACAAGTGAAATTTTTAAAATATCTTTTCTTTTTGGCCAAAATGCACTCCGAATTACATAGACGCGTCCGGCTTGAAACAGGACGCATATCCCTTTGACTATGCTTGTTTTAAAAAAAATCATAAATTTCTGTATCAAAATATTAGCCCTCCCGGAGAATCGGTTGCTATGCAGATGTTTTAATAAGTTAGTAGACTTGGACAAAAAAGAGCAAAATTTAGATTATAACTGGATCTCCCAAATTAAAATGCTCGCTGCCTCCAACTATGTACAGGAATACTTCACTAATCTTTCTAATCCTCAAACCTTACAAACTAACAAACATCCCATCATGGGCGTATATAGAAAATAATTTCGGAGTGGGCTGGGAATATTTCGGGGGGGGGGGGGGGGGCTGAGACCATTTCCAGTGTATGGAATACTAACAATTTATTTATTTATTTATGAGCATGATGCGCATCTAAGGGGTTTCGCTCCAAACAGTAATTGCATATATACATCTAAAAACAAATGGTATACATCTAAATATATATACATATACACACACACATATATATATATATATACATACACACATGTACATTTACACAAATATATATATATATATACATATATATATATATATATATATATATATATATATATATATATATATATATATATATACAAATGTACATATACACAAATATATATATATATATATATATATATATATATATATATATATTACATCTATTATTATACATCTATAAACAAATTATATGTAGAAATGACAATATATTTACATCTAAAAACGAATGGTATATACAAATGACAATATATATACATCTAAAGACAAATGGTATACTTATATACATTTAAAAACAAACAATACATACATACATATATATATATATATATATATATATATATATATATATATATAAACAAATGGTATTATTTATATACATCTGGTTGATCAATCGGATTACATAATTAGACATCTATGTCTAATTATGCAATCCGAACGATAACATGTAATTAATGAATTAATTCATTAATTACATGTTATCGTTCTTTACAGTTTACCAAGTGGCGTAATACCTTCCTTATGTTTTTTTATTGCGATTGTTTGAATATAATATTGAGATGGGTTAAAAAAAACTCCCGCCGCTGTACAACATACTAGAAGCTGAACTCCAATATTTCTTGCCCTCACTAACACTCCTTCATCACAACACTTAAACATTATCATCTGTACAGATTCCCTTAGTTCACTACACATATTACAGAACTTATACACTCAACATCCCAAAGCAATCCAAATCAAAAAACACATCTATAATTTACTAACAATTTAGATCTTGGAAGAGTTTTAGCCAACTTAAATGCTATTACACCCAAAATGGAATATATTTTATGAACTAAATGATCTTATTTAATTTATCTTTAAGGGTTTTATGAAATTTTTACCGATCAAATCAAAATTTCGGGGGGGGGGGGGGCTGCAGCCCCCTCTTATATACGCCCTTGCATTCCATAATAGAAAAAGTTGCAAACAATTTAAAATCCATAGATATTAAACGTGCACTTCATACAAAATATAATCCCCTCTATAGACTATTTTGCAATTACTCATATCCTCAGCCCGAAACTTATCTTACGTTCAACATAAGCAGTGATTATCTAAAAATACACCATACAAATACAACTCATGTTTTAAAACCAGATGAGATATGTCAGTGGTATAGAAATCTTATTTATAAACCATTAAATCACATAATACTACATTGCCCTACCTTTGACATTTACAACTTTACCTTCACTCATATATAGTAGATCACAGTGAGGAATTATCACTAGAAACAATTTTAATTTTTAAAAGTATTGAAGACTTAAATAATATATTTTCCTTTCTATTAAAAGTATGGCATAGTCCATAATATTAAGTTATATATTCTGCTTTCATTTATACTTGCTAAGTATCTATTTACCATGATATTATGTAGTTATTCTTTATTCATTTAGATTAATTTGATGCAGATTGTAAAACTTTAGTTATTTTATACTTATTTTTATTATTATGTTATTTTTGTCCTACTAGTACAGTGTTATTTTATAAGAAACACTAACAAAATAACAAGGAATGGCCAAACTATTATCTATCTATCTATTTCTGTGATGTATGCAGCGTTATTTGTGGAGTTCTCGATTTCGTAGAAGGTAGAAAAATAATGTCTCTCCACAAAAACAGTGGAGAGACATTATTTTTCTACCTTATACGATATCTATCTATTCTTATTTTTAACAAATATTTACTTCAAATAAAATTGACAACAATATGTATCTAATATGTAGTTATAATCTATGTATAATATATCATTCAGTCATTTCCTTGGAAAATCATAAACATTATTTGCAACTTCATCCCAAAAACTTCTTCTTGAACTAATTGCCTTTCCAGCAAACCAGTTTGTTTTAGGACTTACTGACCAAAAATATTTTCCTTTGCATACAACACAAAATATAAGTAAGTTGAATTGAAGGTGGGGAAGAATCAATGGATTTTTGAAGAAAGTTGCTCCCAAAAATTGTTTAAGATATTAGCTTATATTAGCGGAGTTTTGACCTGTTAAGGTTAATTATTAGGCATCTACATAAAATAAAAGTAAAATTAAGAGTAAGGCGGAAATATCTCATATGTCACTAATACTTACTACGTAATAAGTACTTACGTACTAGTTGCACCGATCTCGAGAACTGGCTCCCGTTGAGTGATCCGGATCAGGCAATATGGCGACAATTTCAATATGGCGACCTGTTATTCAGACCACTTGTATGGCACCAAGACCATGTATAATATTATCAACGAGTTGGATTGACTAGAGTTTCAATATATCCTTGAGCGAGCGGAAACGCATAGCATTTCTGCCATTAACATAAGTCCTTTTAATTTCCTAGATTATTTAACATTAGTGCTAATTTAATAATTGCTATGCGTTTCCGGTCGGTACGTTCGCTCAAGGTTATATCGAAACTGTAGTTAATCCAACTCGTTGGTAATATAGATCACTGGTTTTTATCGAAACTGTAGTTACACCTTTCTTGGTGTAAAATATTGCGTAGCTGCAAAAATGCAATTGCATCTTTTTCGGTTGTTGGTAAATTCCAAAGACTCATTTTGATCGTAGAGAGAACAGCACAAAGAACACAAATTGACTCTAAAAACAAACAGCACTCACAACTCACTGAAACAGTAAATTCTAAAGGATACGAATTTAAGAGAAAGACACACAAAACAATGAAGACTAGAGCGGAAAAGAGATCAACCAATGAAATTGTTCAAAAGATCAACCAATAGAAATGCTAGTAGTTCTCTTTTCCACTATTATAATGGAGATAACCTCATAATAACCTGTCATTTCATGAACCGGATCACTGAGCGTGAGCCTGAACGGGAGCCGGTTCTCGAGATCGGTCCTACTAGTACGTAAGTACCGTCACTAATAATAATACAGATACATTGAATGAGATGCATAATGATACAGTACCTTATATTAAGTTGTGCTAAAGTATATTGTCTATTTAACACAAGTTAACAACAACATTTTTATTAAATTTCAACGTCCATCTATAACAACAAAACATATGCTTGTAAAAGTAATATGACAGTTAAATTGGTAAATGTGAAGGAGCGCGGTCTCCACACCGATCCTTTTGAAATGTTGCACTTCAACGTATTTTGATGCACTAAACACGAATCCGTTAAAAAAAAAAAACTTGCTTTTCACTAGGAAAGAAGTTATGAAACACTAAAGTTCACTGTTGTGCGGGTTCAGAAAGGTAATGTAACCTACTATGTTTGTCAACATGCGCATGCGCGGGTATGGAAAAGTTCGTAATAAGCATGTCTAATTGAAATTTACCATCAATTATTTATCAATTTATCTCCAGGTAGTTATTCAAAAGTATTTTTTTAAAATAATAAACCATTCTTTAATTTTTTTTTTTTTAAATTTTAAGAAGATATCAAAACTCTAGTCAATCCAACTCGCTAAAATTAATAGAATTCTTTTCATTTCTGCGAGTTGGATTGACTAGGGGTTTTGATGTTTTCTTGAGCGAGCGGAGCGAGCGGAAACGCATAGCACGTATGCCCAAAAGCGACAGTTTACGACCAAGTCAGCTACCACAAGGTGAGTCTAAATTTCAATTACACTTCGTCATTAAGGACTATTGCGCATGCGCGTGTTTACAAATACGCTGTTACCCCGTCTTTTATAACCTCCATAACAGTGAACTTTAGTGCTTAATAACTTCTTTCCTAGTGAAAAGCGAGTTTTTTTTTAACGGATTCGTGTTTAGTGCATCAAAATACGTTATAGTACAAAATTTCAAAAGGATCGGTGTGGAGACCGCGCTCCTTCACATTTACCGTTAAATTGTACAAGGCTGATTAAAGCACAAGAATTCTATTTTCTGTGACACCTACAAGTACACACCATTATTGATAGATGTCTTGAACAAACTCAAACAAAAATTGAAAACATAAAAGCTCGTTGAACCTATGGGAAAAAAGGAATCTACACAACACAAGTTGATCTAAAAGTCACTCCCGAAAAGGACTTGTGGCTAACCAGAAGTTTATAACAATAATAATCATACGCATCCAATCATCTCCGACTTAAGCGACGTAGGCAGACTTCTGAATAAGAATGATCAACTAGATAAGAAATCCCTGCCTACAATTTTGCAAATGGCGGTTTTAACCTTCTTCCTATCTGGATGTAGAGAGAAAAATCGCTAATTACATCAACCCGATGACGCAATCCGGGAGTGTAAATGAGAAAAGTCTGCATTTCATACCACATGACAGAGAAAAACAGTCGTTCAAATTTGAACATTAATACATAGACATTTTTGATGAAATTTAATCAAGCTTCTTAACCAACAGAATTTCCCTACTGGCGCACTGTTTCAGCGAATTTCCTCGAAAGAAATCGCAACTCGAACTGTTTTCCGTCTCTAGCGGTTGCGAGACATATTATAATATACGTGTATACGAAAAATCTAGGTTTTTTTTTATTTTCCTCGACAGTTAAAGAGATGAATTTCGAAATGGTTTATTGAGCTCAACACGTTTACCTGTGACGTTTAAACGTTTAAAACGTGTACCTGGAAGTCAAGTAACGCAAAAACGTAAGCGTTATGATTTTTTCCGCGTGAAGGTCGCACAGAAACCATGTTCCGATGGATAGAGTCTGCTAGTTAACGAACTCGACTTTTCAAATTAAACAAAGTATTTTTGTATCAAATCTCATTGAAATTGGCCCATTTCTGAGGAAGGTAGAGATCTAATAGATATATGTATACACATATATGTAAAAATTTTAAGCACTGTAATTTTCGTGATCCATGGGTCCTAAACAGTGAAATAGTGTAGTCGACACTTTCGGATTGCGTCATGAGGTCAACCTCACGTTGGGTTTCCTCTCAATGGAAACGCGCTAAATAGGTTGTGAAATCACTGTTAATAAAGGGGCCAGTAATGTATTATTAAACCAAAAGCGGCAAAATAGTCCGAAATCTAATAAGACAAACATGATTATGTAATATATGCATGATTATGTAATATGTATACACATATATGTAAAAATTTTAAGCACTGTAATTTTCGTGATCCATGGGTCCTAAACAGTGAAATAGTGTAGTCGACACTTTCGGATTGCGTCATGAGGTCAACCTCACGTTGGGTTTCCTCTCAATGGAAACGCGCTAAATAGGTTGTGAAATCACTGTTAATAAAGGGGCCAGTAATGTATTATTAAACCAAAAGCGGCAAAATAGTCCGAAATCTAATAAGACAAACATGATTATGTAAATAATCATGATGATTACATATCGTGAACAAGCAATAAATAAATTCTATCGCCTTTTGAGCGATTAATTTTCGATCTCTAATAAAATATTAAAATCTTTACTATTGTTTGTGAAAGGAAATAAATCATTCATACAAGCTGAGTCATTCATTATTGATGATTGAAATGAATGCTATTGGGGTAGGCATGGAATGGAAATTAGGACTTTTTGGTAAAGAATCATGGAAATGGTAAAATATGTATAATCTTTAAAAACAGCATCTCAATAGAGCTTTAAATGTTTCAAAACGTTATTCTCACGAATGATTCTAGGTTTGGCCACGCACTTCTTTGGTAAATAGAATTAAGGCAATTTTTGATTTAGAGTAGCCATTATGTTGAAGCTATATTGCTTCTTTTAATATTTTTTTGAAAATTCAGCCAACAAATGATAATGTCGATTTGGAACATGAGACATTGGATTCCAAAACGGATCAGAAATTTTGAAGAAGTAATGAAAAAAAAAAATAAAAAATTAATAAATACGGAAGAAAGTATGTTATTAGTGAATGATTTTAAGTAAAACGTTTTAACACATTTTTGTAATCTTAACATTATCTTTATTTAAACAGCTTCGTTGGGCATAAGCGGATTTGATATGAAAATATAAATTATTAGATAGTTTACACTTAAAATGCGTATTAAGAAAATAAATTTAAAAAATCGGTATCATTTAAAACGATTCAAGTGTATGCATATGTACATATTTATAAAAAAATAATTTTTCTTGTTTCGGGAGAATACTTTAAATACTGAGGTGACCCTACTGGAGGAAGGTTCTCTTTCTCTAGTTGAGGCCTTGAGCCTTTTTAATTTATAAGCATATTTCCCTGTATATACACCTGAAAGGTGTGAAAAAAGTAGGAAAAAGAATAAATAATTAAATTTAAAGTTAAATTTGATTCACCTTCCGCCTATTTCACAAATTTATAAATTTGAGTAAAGGATAATTTTATTATTAATTTAAAAAAAAATGCTTGGGAAAAATACATGCATTTACAAGAAAGCGTTTTTTTTTCTTGTATCATTTTATTTTTAATAACTGGATGATCTCTCTCAATGTCATCTCGCTAGTTTTATCGTATTAAGAAGATTAGAGCAGCTCCTAAATAATAGCTTTATAATAACAGCCTAATTTACGTATTTCTATTTTAGGGAGGGGGTGATGGCTTAAAACTCACAATAAACGATGTCTACATTCGTGTGTTTCCTAGATATCGTGAGTAAATACTCTATATCCAAAATGAGTATTTTATACGACTTTAGTTTACAGAGTATTTATTTTCGTTTTCATAAGTCATATTTCTAGAATTTCTTTTAATACTGTTGCTATATTTTTTTTTCGAATAATGTCATTGTATTATTCACAATGCGATGGTGGGAAAATTATCTTACCATTAAAACCTCAAGAATTTCTTTTCTCTGTGTTTATATGCATGCTATTAAAATGTCTCCAACAGTTAAGAACATGTTTTTAAAATATTTTCGCACGATATCTTGAAAATAATAATATAACTCCAATTCAATTTTTCCCCCTAAAACTTCTTTTTCTCCCAATTCTAGCTCTTTTCTTTTCTTATACTTGAATGAGGTTATTAATATCAGTAATAAATGTCGAGAAGAAAGGCAAGCGTAACGAAGGGCTTTGCCAAAAAAGTTGGAGGAAGAAACTAAGAAAGATTTTTTTTTTTGTTCTTTTGATGAAGTGGACTTTAGGTGAAAAGAACTATTTAAGCTGCATTGTTTCTAAAGGAAACGAATAAAAGCATCGTTTGTTGGTAGCTCTAATCCCCCCCCCCGGAAAAAGTAAGAAATGAAACAGGCCATTGCTATTAAGCATTTATTTTTGTATAATTTTAAAATTGGTTTATTAGATACAAAGTGGGGCCTCCCTATGGCAGGGTGGATAGCCCGACCATTAGGAGATGCGGGTTCAAGCCCCGCCAACAGCACGTTATGCCGTCAAATGTACCCGAAGAGTTAATAATCTAACAATTTAGCGCGCGGGGATATATAATATCAAATCTGTTTTTTCGATGCTACTCTATGTATAAGGGAATATTTTTTGTAAAGGTGGGTGGAGTAGTGGGCCCTGGATTGGTAGTGGGCGAGAGAAGCAAGTCGGTAACGACCATCGTTTGATATCACGGCTGTCATTAGAATGTTGCTAATGGGCCTGTCACGGCCAGGGATGGTCATCTGTCTTTTTGTCTACCTCTCTCTCTATCTCTCTTCACAGCAGCTTATCTACACTTTATAAAATACCACAGCAATGAGAAATATGGCTATGTAAAGTTTAAAATTGTATTTATTTGATTTTTAGAGCCCCCGGCGATTCACTCTATTAAACATGTAGGGTGCGAGGAAAATTAGGAAGGTGCCTTAAAATAAAAGAACTTAAAATCTATACATATGTGCAAGTGAAACCTTAAAACGCAATCATATCTCAGTGCCTTCCCGTAACTTTCTTACTCCTAGTCTTCTTCTTCTCTGGCCGCAATTTATTTATTGGGAAAATATTTTGCCAAAAATTGACAAAAACTACAATCAATAAAAAACTGATAAAAACAGACCAGCAGAATTCTCCAACCGGAACACTGTCTTATGGGCAAAATTCGCGTGGCAAAAATCGTTGCGGTTGTGGCTTTTCGTTTCTAGGCATCCAGGCACACTTTTTATAGGTTTTAAAAAATAGGAAAACGAATGAAACTATTTCCAAGGCGATATCTCTAACCCGACAAAATTACTGTTACTGCCATAAACCTCGCTAAGTTGGGATTTCCATCATGTCTAAAATGAGGGGACTGGCATTTGATAATATTAAACTAAAACGGTCTGATAAAGTAGTTTTTATTTTGTTTTTTTGTCTGCTTTTACCTCAGTTATTAATCGGGTGTTTTTTCACTGTTTTCCTTAGTTTTAATTGATTGCTGTTATTTTCATTGCATTTTGTTTTCAATAAAACAAGTTAATGAGACGCATGTTTGTATTTTGAATCGACCTTGCTTTAGAATGAGGGAGAGATGGATTATGCCATTTCCGCTTTGTGCAAGTTGGCTACTGCCGTTTTCCTGTGCTTTGACGCCTTAATACCGTTTTTATTCAAGATGTTCCAATAGGTGTTGACAATTACCACGAAATATAACAAAACAAGAATATTTATTTCCAAGTGACACTAGGGATAAGAACGGAACCGCGCTAAGATGACGCGGTCCTGCGAGTTGGACTTTTTTTTAAGTTCTTATGAAAACAAGAATAGATAAATCGGACAGGAATCTACGACAATTGACACAGAAAATGTAAGAATGCGCCACCCATTTTGAAAATTAACTAATAAGAACACATTTCACGACTAACTTGATCCCATAGTTCAGAACGTCCCCAAATAACCTTCATAAGTTCTAGACAAATAACAGATTTTTTACGCCTTCTCCTTTTAGCTCTTCTAAATTCATGAATTCATTCAAAATTTAATTAACCGATTAACCAAACTAGCTTTTCTTTTCTGTTGCAACATGGAAAACACCCCTAATTTATTCAAGTAACGTAAATTAATACTTATATATATCATAAGTTATACAGCTCTCAGGATTAAACATTATATTTATGATATAAAACTATTAATTAACGCAGTATACTAATTAGACCAAAGAAGAAATCATATTTCCCGAACATTGTACTGATTAAAAGTATTAAATGAACAATTACCTATTGTGAACACTTTGAACGTAAAATTATTATGTAATGACGGAGGAATGTAGAAATGAATGCCGGTATTCTTCCGCTGCTAGGAATAGCTACTAGATTGGGAAGCCTCGCAAAGCCCTAAGCAGGAAATACTAGAACCCTAAAAGATTATCTTCAGTCTTCAGTGTCGGCTAAAGCCAATACATTTTTTTTTTTTTTTTTTTTTTTTTTTTTTTTTTTAATAATAAAGCGTTTATTAACATCTGCACAAATAATATAGTACATTGGTTAATTGTGATAAATGAAGACATTTTTATGATGTCACGTAATGGGATTACAGTAAAAAATAGTACATACTTAAATTTAATTACAAAAACAAAAAAAAAAATAAATAAAAATCATAGCTAAAAGGAAAAAAAAATAAAAAGTAATAATAATAAAAAATAATATTAAAAAAATAATAAATAAAATAATAAAATATAATTGTTTTTAAAAACTATATCAGTCAGTTTTTCAACCATACACCGGATTTTATAATTGATTATTGATGCCTTAAATATTTTTTAGAGTATAAAAATTAGTCATTCAAACATACCTTATGGATCTCTAACTCATGAAACCTTTTGGATCTCTAACTCATGAAACCTTTTGGATCTCTAACTCATGAATTGCCGACAACCGAAGGGAATCTTGCCGCTTACACTTCATGCTTAGGCAATCTGTCTGTCCTCCAGTCACGATAATAGCTCAATGATTTCTCACAGAAAATAAATCCACTATAATTAATTGTAAGACACATACAACCCAGAAGAAGAACCGAAGAACTAAACTGACTGTACAGGCATTTATGACACTTACTCGAACGACGATAACATCGAAATCTTAGTATGAAACGACTCTATTTACCTTACTATTGTAAGAACAATATACATAGTCTTACGGAAAACAACTGTGGAGTTTCACGAAGCCTTCCGAATCATATAAAATCCAATCCATGCAAGCAAACATTCTTCTGTAAATAACAAATGGAGGCCGTGCGTACTAAGGCATGAGAACTCCTTGTCTAGGGACATGAATTGGTTTTCAATGGAGGGGGGGGGATAGATTTACTTTCGAAAAAGCCCTATCCAGGCTAAAAAAGATAGGTAACCTTCTTGTCTCAAAGATATGTGTCTGATATAAGTGGACGATGGAATTTAAATAGAATTATAAACTATCGATGTTTCATTCATTGATTTAAATTTGACTCTTCATAATGAGTAGATCTCATTTATCAAATCCTTATCGAATAAATATCCTCCACGATACTTAGCCCCGACAATTTCGTACACTGTTGCATTATATGTATATGATTTTAATAGTTCGAATGGATCAAAAATACATTCTCATTCGCAAAATTTGGAATAAGTGTTTTGTTTTGATTATGTGGTCTACTATATTTAAAGCAAGACAACTAAATTTCGAAGGACAACAATTGGATTGCTATTGATCAGTCGTCCGGAAGAATTGAGAATGCCCTTAAGCAAAGTAAAAGATGAAACAAATCACTTCCAAGAAAGCCGAGATGAAAGAAAGCCTAACCCACCTAAATGCTCATTTTACTTAGAGATTGGTATGTAAATGTAAATGCTGTAAGAAAAGAGGCAAGAAAGGGTTTCCTTGCCTGAAGGGAAAAGAAAGAAAAATCCAATAGCCCTGCTTTCTTGAAAAAGAAAATGGATGCATCAGAGGGGCCTTTCAACGCAGGATAAGATTCCAATTTTATTTATTGATCAACGAAAGAGATTCCTCATGAATCTTTTCAATAGGATTTTTAAACTCAAATGAATAAGAAAAAAAAAACATTGGGTTTTCCGGAATATTCGTAAGGATTTTGTAAATAAGGGGTTTACTTCATTCTTTCAAAATGCATTGAATAGAAAGGCTATTATCCTTTATATATCTTCAAACCTAAATGCATTAACTCTGCTTACATTTCTTATTTGTCATGATCAAAAGTCAATATATATGTAGTTTCTGCTAACGGAACATAACCAACGACTTAGTCCATCAACGACATATTCGAAAAGATGCTCGCTGTGTATGATAGTACTGTTTAGGAGTGGTTTTCGGGGCTGAGGGCTGAAGATTTCCGTCTGGAAGATCAACGATCTATATTGAGAAAATCATGCCTTTTGGTGCAAACGAGCCACGTAAAATCCACATTGAGTGTTATCTCAGTTCTGTGAGGTAACTACGGCATAAAATTCTTCTAAATTGGCCGTTTTTGGACGTATGAAAACGGATGGGTACGCCTGTAGATAAGATGTTAGGATTCCCCTTGATCTCAGAAAAGGAACCTTATGGAATGTATTTCCACTTGGGATGCCTTACTTAAAAGAAATATGGAGCATCCTTTAATGAAACGAGTAGTGACTAGAGACGATAAATGGATTCTGTACGAAAACAGTGACCAAACAAATCATGTGAGTTGCCTGGAACAACACCGCTGGCAACGCCAAAGGGCGGTTTGCATTCTAGGAAGATTAAGCTCTATATTTGTTGGGGCCGGAAAGGATCCATAGGCTTTGAGCTACTTCCACGAAACTAAATCAACGCTAGTGAATTAAATAAAAACGACCAAAGTTAAAAAATAGGGAGCCCTTCCTTAGGCATCAAGACAATTGATAAAGAAAGTTCCTATAATGTTATATAATTTAGAAATATTAAAATGTATTCGTTGCAAAATAGCAATAAATATGGAAAAAAAGGTAAAAAACACATTTTTCTATGATTTGAATGGGCAGGATAAAAGTTATTTAGGTTCTTAATAATCCAGGAAGGAAATAATAGTTATATAGTAAAACTATATTTGGACGCACCTTGGACTGTTATTACAATGGTAGGATAAGTAATTAAACCTTTGTCCTGTATATTTGGGATTGTTGTTTAACCAAATTGACAATGAGCAACTAAAACTCTGAGTTCGGCTTTGTCTCAACTTTCTGGACAACATGATTAGCTTTGATTGCACTCAAAGCTCAGTTACGCTTGATTTATCAGAAAGGAAATAACAATTCATCGGTGAATTAATTATATTTCTATTGCTTTACAATAATAATTGGGTAGTAATTCAAAGATCATATTATTACTCCATTTAATATTATTATAATTATAATATTATTATTATAGGCGTCCATTTATAATATTATTATAAATGGACGCCTTTAAACGAAAAGGAACCAAGTGCCAACAGTTCATTCTTTAGAGAATTGGGTTTAAAGTTTTTCGTGGGTCTAAAATTCCTTTATTACCTGAAGTGTTTCATTCATTTTCTCTCATTAAAATAAACTGTTGTTATGGTAATGGGGTTTTATTTTTATAGTTATTGATAAAAATGGTGCTTGATTCCTTTCTGTTTATTACTGCATACCGGATGCACCATTTCACTTTTTATTTGTATTTTTTCTTGCTTTAATGACAACATTATATTTTAACCAGTTTTTTATTACTATATAAATTTTCCAATTCCCTACAAGATAGCATAAAAAACTCAATTTTGTTAAAAATGGCGCTTGTTTCTTTTCCGTTTAAAGGCGTCCAAATAATGTTTGGAAGAATTAAATATTCTTTTCTTATTAAAAATAAATCAATTTTAAAGATGTATTGTATTAGTGGGATACTACATTGTACCCTGTATTGTTAAAGTACAACGGACAACCACGAGTAAAAGTAATTGGCTGTCTGGAACGTTCATATAGATTTTTGAAGAACGATTTTATCTTAATTTTTTTTAAGGCAATTTAACCACACGAGTCATAGTTGCCTACTGAAATTTACTGAAATAAATGTTAATGTAATAGAGGAAAACATAAATAAATAAGTTGTTGAAAATAAAATATTCTTAAGAATATTAAGACTAAATATCAAAGTAAATAAAAATTAAAGTTGATTGAAATGTTTTATATTTGACTTAATATTATTTTTCGCAAAAAAAGCCTATTATACTTTATTAAATAGCTCAATGGCTCTGAAAAAACTCAACGCTTTCTGGTTTGTTTCATGGTTGTCTCCATGTATATCACAGAGAGGACCATGAATTCTTATAATGAATACAAAAGCTATTTCTGTTTTTATAACATTAACCTCAATTCAATGTATTAACTGGATTAAAGGCATATAAACAAAAATAGTCTTTATATTCATTACAAGGTAAAAGAAATAAAAGGAAATATTATTTTCAGAATCTCTAACACCTCTCCAGACTTTCAAATTTAAGTCCTGATGAATGTCACTGAAACACGCCACATGGAAGAAAATCGCTGGTATCTTCATAAACCAATAATTTGGTCTTTTGAACCTGGAAGGTGATCCCTACCTTCCTAATAATAGTTAATCCCCAAATATTCTGGAAGGGTTAGTAGTATGACAAAAACATGAAACATACATAGAATAAATGCATTCTTATCTTAAATTCTGCACACAAAATCAATGCTCACTTTGAAATTTCCTAAGAAGCACTCAATCTAAACTAAAATCATTCTAACATCACCTCCGTAGATGACCTGGCAGTATGCCGATTTCCTTTAGATTCCAATGCAAATGGTCATCCCAAGTTGGTTGGGATTCCCAACGCAAACCGGAGTTCAATCACTTTCTTTGCTCCTTTTGAAGAAACTTGAGCAGCTTCTTCAATAACGTTTGATGAGAACTCTTACGAGCTATCACCTTCAGTTGACTCATTCCAAAAATATTTTTTTATTTATTTTTTGAGAGTAAAATAGTTGTTGTGAATTACTATTGGATACAAATTAAATGAAGAGATTAAAATAATAAGACAAATAAATAAATAACATTCTTGTTCATAACTACACTTATTCATGCATACAGCGAAAGGTAGATTTCTGGGCCATACTTATGAGAAATGAGAAGAACAGTGGCGAACATTTGAGGAGCTTGGTATCAAAGTTGGACAACTTCATTTTTTCAGTTTTAAGATTTTGATCAATTCTTAAGTGGATTTTTATGCTGCATTTGGTTTTACAAGTTTCCTGCATTAAAAACGGACAGAAATTAGGTAAAATAGCATGTATTCGATCAGTTCAGAACCAGAATATGGACAATTCCATCATAGTTTTGCCTCAAAAAATGACCACTCCGTCAGTAGCCAATGAGAAGCTTGCATTTATGCAATCTGGTCCCAACATACTGCAAATCCATCATGGCTGAATGCCAAGAACTTCGGACAAAATTGGAAAGAAACAGATCGTTTACATTATTTTTAAACACCCTCATACATTAGAGTGTAGGCGAAGAAAATATAAATTCATAGATAACGAGTTCATAATTGTTTGGTTGCAAAAGAGGACAGATTAAATTTAAAATGGCTCCCTTTGGCTTCAAAAACAGACAACTCCATGACTTGGTTTCAAACATGGACAACTCCACTCTTTGAAGTGTAATTGCGGCTTTAATACTCATATAATTTTGCAATGCATTTGTAAAAATGTTTTTGGGACCTATAAGAAGGGCATATACAAAAATCACCAGGATACTGACAACCCTATAGTAGATATGGTTTATTACCTCTCCCGTAAAAAAAAAACAAAAGTGGAGTTGTCCAACTTTGATACCAGGCTCCTCATTTGAATATTAGATTAATATTCTCATTAAGAAAAATAAATCTTTAATATTAAATTAAACTTGTATTTAAACACTTTTTCTTACTATATAATTCCCAAATTTGCGTCAGAAAACACGTGTTACAATTCTTAGTCTTTCCATTTCTACCTAAGCTAAGGAGTTATATTTTTTTTTTTTTTTTTTTTTTTTTTTTTTTTAATTTCCCAAGTACAAATAGTTCAGAGTGTATAATAATTATATAATTAGATACATAATAAAATTATTTTATTATGTACCTAATAATAATATTTATTATGTATCCATTACTCTTTCGCTCCGAATTTCTACAATTTATATTTTTATTTTTAATTAGTCGTATTTACTTTTTATTTCTTGAGTAGTTGTAACTAGCATTGTAGTATGATCGAAAACATCAACTGGCCGAATAGGATAATTTTTATTCATGAATAAACACAAGCAAGTTCCATTCTATAATTAAATGTGTACCATATACCAAAATAGTATATAAAAGCGTTTTATGAGTTATACAAAGAAGCCCGTCGGGGAATACGGCGCATATGAATTCTACGCCCGCAAGACCGAGATGTCCACTGAGAACATCCGGAATACTGTTATTCAACTTGGCCAAAAACTGGGGTTTGTAGATTTTATTTTTGTATTCTCAACTATTGTGATAAATATATGCCTTCACATAGCGGAGCTAGTAACTTTTAAAAGGAAAATATAAATAAATATTAAAATTAATTATTCGGTTGTAATAAATGAAGGAGTATGGTTTCTTGAGTGAGTGAATAAGAGAGATTTACCTGACTATGACAGGCCTCTCTGAGCCGGCGACGAAGCCGAATCCCATCTCTGGATGTCTGACAAGTGTGACTGATCTAGGTTGTGGCGGCTCCTCGCTCCAGTCCAGCACCGGTTCCTCGTAAGTGGTCGTTTTGTTGACATGACTGGAAGAAAATAAAAAATGAATGAAGATAAGATTAAAGAAAAGTAATAAAAATTAAATTTTGGACATCGTGGATTTACTATTTATATTTATATATTTTAATTTGCTTTGCCCCAGGTTTAACTTATCCATACACAGAGCTGAGCCTGCTGAACCACCAAACTTCATCTGGTGGCTGAGTAATAGACTTATGTTCAGACAAGTTTGTAGACTGATGAACTGATGTTTAAAGATGTCATAAATAAAAATTAGTATTTTGGAGTAATATCTAATTTGTAGAAGCAGTGTGGTGTATAAAAATTCAGAAGCTGAAACAAGATTGATAACGAACAGAAGTAGATTTAGAGAAAGACAATTCCGACGTTTATTGTGAAATTCAAAGAGAGGAAGGAGACGAGCGGCTTTCTGAAATGAGACTTTAATAAAGTCTTTTTATAAACAAAATGGGATATATACTTCTACTTTTCTCTTCCTTTCCTAAGTAGAAAAGAGGGAAGGAAATGGACTTACTCCCTTAATAGGGATTTCTCGGGAGACTCCTCGGGGGTGAAGGCGAGAAATTAGGATCCGGGAAATGATATGGAAGAGGATTTCTGTTCTAAAGTCTCCTTGAATGCATTGCTCTCTTCCAACCAGGACTTACTAACAAATATAACACTCCTCTAATATAATTCAACTGCATCTCAGAATAACTATTCTACAAGATATTTTATTTAAAACATTTATATGGTATTTATTTTTAAAACAGAACGTTTTCGAGGTCACCACTTCATCCTCAGTGTCCTGGTTACACAACCATCTTAGATAATAAATTAAAAAAAATGAAAAACAAGTAGGTCACCATATATCAGTCAACAACAACAATACGTCGAGCCAATAGATTCTTAATTTATTGTTTATGATGGTTGTTACACTAGACACCCAGGATAATGTGAGAATGAGATAACGTCCTGTTATTGAAATATGTATATATGCAGTGTTTTAGAGCAGTTTTTTCATCCTAAGTCTATCTCGAAGGAAACAAGCTTTTGAGATTACACTTATGGATGTAATTTGAAAAGTAATTCTGCAGTGCTCAGTGGCGTATCTTATGGATTTCCTTTTTAATCAGCATATGCATATATACGAGCCTACAGAGCTAGGATCCGTCACTTATTCGTTCTTTACCATAAGGAAGCCTTAAGAGTGGATCATGTGGTCAGTACTCGGCTTCGGACACCTAAATTGATCGTAGGGACGTTCTGGGGCCACAATTCCAAACGACTAATGAATATGAAATCATACGTGGATAGAGTGATGTGTCAGAGAAACCGACACATAAAATAATACGCAAACGAAACACGGACTTTTTAATGACCTTGAATTTATGATTTATAGGAGTAAAGGCAGTAAGACCGAAGTATTTTAAACGATCTTATGATGAATAATGCAACGGAAGAAAGGGGAGGGTTTCTGCACTTCCCTACTATCCTGAATAAATATAATCCATTAATATCCTTTAAACATTAAAAATCCTCCAGTTAAATAAGAGTAATGAAAGATAAATGTTGAAAAATAAATACTTTATGTCCCTCAAAGAGATTCCAGAAATTTCTGGGTAGACAACGTTGTAACGCACGTTTACCCTGTTAATCAGCAATATTTCAAAATATTCTTTAATTTAACACAGACAAATAAAATTAAGGGATTTTTGGATCTTGTATACTTTGAAATAATCGGTATTTTACACGCTTTGGACCCAAGTTCCCATTATTGATACTGTTTAAATCCTTAAGTTTAGGTTTGCATTGCTAAATAGCATCTTTTTTGAGAGAGTCTATTCATGAGGATTTAGGAGAGAATGCTATTATTCATTATAAATAAAGAATTATCGGGGGGGGGGCGAAGAAGGGCTGTGCTAAATGAAAGAGAATATCCCATTCTATTCCATTGGAACGCTGCCTGAGAAGATCCAAACCAAGAATCGAATTAAAAATATAACGAAGGATAAAGTGAATAATTCATATTGATGGAATTTTAACTAAATTAAAACTGGTTGATGATGGAACTGTAATCAAATAATTATACCTTTACGAACGTCGCTTATCAAGTGCAAAAATATCGAAAACAACATTGGCACACAGGTATATTTTTCGTTAAAACGGATATATAAGTTATTATTTATTAATTTAAGTTCCTACTCAGCTGAACTCCTTGCTGTAAAACTTACTTTAGACAATATACCTACCTCTCAATACAATAACATTAAAACTTGCACTGAAGCTCATTATTGACTACCAGGCCAAGATTACATTGATCTTAGTACTAAAGTAGGTATACAAGCAGAACTTGACATTCATACAGACCAACTAGACATTCATGGCTCGACGTACCAGGACTTACGGACAGAGGCCAAGGAAAAACATACTTACAAAGAGGTGGCAGGACACATGGTACAGGAAAACAAATAATAAGTTAAGAGAGTTTAAAGAGACAATTCATGTATGGGCTTCAAGCAGCAGAAGTAACAGACGAGAAGTGGTCCATTCCCAACTGACTCACCCATACCAAATGACTAGACGGGACACACCAATTAGTGTGTCCCGTTATTAATTGTAATACAACTCTTACTATTAAGCACATCCTGACAGTATGTAGAGTGATTGTGAGACAAAACGATATCCCTCTACAAAGCATGAACGAACTACACAAAGATGACAATCACTACATAGTACAGCTATTGGAAAACCTTAAAAAAACTAAACGTTTATTACTTAATTTAATACAAACTATATTTATATAATTGTTCTATTAATTTTACTTATTTCATTTTTTTTTCTATTTTTTTCTTCTACTCCTCGTCTTGGAACACCAAACTGAAAGGTTAGCTAATATAACCTATTTTGTAATATAAAAAATGTAGTTTTATTAACCTCACGGCCAAACCCCGAAAACCAATTTCTCAATAAAATATTTATTCTAATTCTAAAATCCAAAACTGAAATGATTTGAATTGGACTGATTAGTCAAATTTAAGATGCCAAAGAATTATTAATTTTCTTTAATAGTGTTGTCTTTTCATATATTGGACCAATATACGTTTTATTGATAATAATAAAAAAATATACTGTCAATAATAGACGCCAATTTCTGCAATACCTGGAGAAAATAAGTAGGCAATTTCAGAGCTCTTTGCCTGTTACGGGACAAAATTAAATTCTTCTCGCCAGCCTGGAGCCGGGAATGGAGTTACAAGTCGACTCCCACGTGGTTTCTCAAAGGGCTTTTATATTCAACAGCCGCTTTATTGTCTCAACTCATAGCAACATTTATAATTTCCAAGGATATTGTAATGAAGTTTATACACTGAATTAAAGTTTCTTTAAGAATCAAATTTCTGATTAAAAATGAAAATGTATAATTATAAGAGAGAATGGATACTTGGTAACTAAGCTGGAGACAACTCAAAATTTGTACTTTAAATAATCTGGTACAACTTTCATATCTCCATGCATCCAGGATTTTTTAACACGTTATTTAACTAGCAAAACAAATTCAGAAATAATTTTTGAATTTATATGAATAACAATCCCTATTAATAGAAACTAGTAAGAAATTACATAAAAACAATTAATATGTTCCCAAAAACAGTAGCAAGGAGATTTTTTTTCTTTCTTTTGAGTCCTTTAGCCTCGGAATGTTCCAGTACTTTACATAAGTATTTATTTATTTAAATTTTAACGTCCATTGTTATTAACTGAGAGTTTTGAGACGGGTTATCTATAGGTTACCACCCTTTTCTAACCAGGATAGGGCTGATGCCTTTTGTTTTTTTTGTTTTTTTTAAGAAAAGCCACCACCCCATAGTGGGAATCGAACCCACGAACCTTGGCACGGAGTATTAAGTGCTCACGGGGCCTCCATAATAATAAATAAGATAAGTAACTTCCTAGAAAAAGTAATGAAGTATTATGGGTTTTAAGAATAGGCGTCGTAAGAGCGACGATTTCTCTTTGGGGAGAGAGAATGCGTTTAGGGAGTTGACTCGTTAGAGTAAATTGGTTCGTTAAAAAAAATATTTGCGAAGGGTGCAAACAAGGACTAATTGACGTTCCAATATTTACTTATAATATTGAACTTCTTTGAGTAAATAAGATAAAAACTTATGAAGTTAGTTTATGACAATTAGATTAAATAAAACATTTTGAAGGTCTTAAAAAAGAGGATATCACAGAGAGGGCTCCCAACAGGCATTCTTTACTTCAAAATGACATTGCAGTAATTAAAAAAAAAACAAAAAAAAAAAACGGAAATGCTCAAGAAAAAAAAATCGTCAGTTGAGAGAGAGTTGGAATCCCTCACAGTCGTATTCCATGAACTGTTCCTTGTCCCACTGTTTCGTATGTCTGGAATAGCTAGTAGGTATGTTATGAACGATAATGCGGGTTTAGGGTCAATAACCCTCTGAGGACTGGGAGGCTTTGCTCAATCCACTGGATATTTTTAGTTCCTTATGGTGAGTTAGATACTTGTGAATTTGGTGTATGCTTGAGGATGAAGTACAAACTTTAAAATTATAAAAAAAATAAGCTCATTTAAGAAGAATATCTTGGTTATGAAGGTTTTTGTGAAAGAAAAAATGTTTTGGTTCAAAACATCTAAAAACTATCCATAGCTTTCCTCACGCCTTTTAAACATTATTTAGTTGTAATGATGTTTCGGAAAAATTTTCACAAGATCAAAACTTTTAAATTATACTAGCTATCAATAAGAATTTAGATTTCATAGAGATGACCAATACTACTCAAGAAGGCAAAAGTGAAAAATCAAAATCTACAAACATATCATAGATTTTTATAGGCAAGGAGTGGAATTTTGTGGAACAGCTTTGTTCAATTTTCTCAAATGACAGCTGCTGAGTCTGAACCATGTAGTTTTTTCTAAAGATCTACAAATGAAGAGCGATATAGGCATATGGCATACTACTTTATTGAAATATTGTTGTAAAAATGGAAGATGCTAAGGTTCTTTTTCTTATGTTTTGATAACGTATCAATAGTGAAGTTTCTCAGTACCCATGGCCAATATAGAAGGATTAAACCGTGTAGTGATGTTTGAATTGATTCCGTAATTTCAAAACTCCTTTAATCAAAAGTGTTTCTTAATTCTATGAAACGTTTGTTTTTGTCAAAAAAATGACTCACTTAATGTAGTAAGGCTTTCCAGAATTATCAATGGCTTCTTCCCATCCATAAGGCAGCCCCCTTCCAATTTCCTTGCTCCAGGCCTCCACAGGCGGAATCCACGCGCAGGACTCCCCACTGAAATACATTAAAAATAAAGCTATCAAAATCATGAAAATAACATAAAATATGAAAAATTAAAATTGAATTAATAAAATCACTTAAATAATTTGAAATTATGTATTAGATCCTAAGTATCCTGTTTCTTTGTATCACCCAATTGTTCAGGGCCAAGAATGAGGAAACCCCAAAGTGTAACATAGTTAACGAATTTTTTTGATATAACGAAAATAGCTTCAATACTAATACAACATCAAACGATAATGATCCTAGATCTTAACAGGAAAAAATAGCTTTTCGCCTGAGACAAACTGTGCTATCACAGTGTATGTGTATTATTTCTAAATTCCCTTAGTTCGGGGAGTACCTTCTGGTACTCAAACGGTGGGATGTCATGTCATTGTGCTGACATCCCACCATGTGAGTGTCAGGGAATAGGCGTGGGAATCTAAGCTTACTGCTACAGGTTCTTACTTGTAAGAGAATATAACTATTAGCATCAAAAAGTGCACATAAAACTATTAAATTTTGTTACCTTTTTATTTAAATATAATTAGACGTTTTATTACTGTTGTACTATTTATTAATTGCCTATGATCATAGGAATTTCATTTCAGACCAAACATGAGATGGGAAGATGCGGTCAACTCAGATGCACGAGACCTGCTGGGAGCTAGGAACTGGAAAGCTGCTGCACAGGACCGAGCCATCTGGCGAAGGCTTTTGGAGGCAGCCGACACCAGGTAGCGGGTTGTTGCGCCGGATATGATGATGATGAAAATTCATTTGAACTAGAGCTCCCAAGGCACCATTTATGCCATGTTATGCTTTGGGAATTCGATAAAGAAGAATATCGAAAACTTGTAGATATGTTTGGGGAAAGTGTCTTCACTGAGCGACAAGTGCAGCGGTGGTTTGAACGATTTCGAGCGGATAACAGCAAGCTTGACGACGATCATCGTACAGGCCGACCAACAGAGCTTGACAACGAACTCCTGCAGAAGAAAATCGCCCCCTCTTGAGGGGGAGCAGGTTTTTTTTTTTTTAAACTGATCTGACGTTTTTCTTAGCCGAATCGCAACCACTCGTTGACTCCTTATTACCTAAACGGCTACCTATCTTCATCTCAATAATAAATCACTGTATTTACTTCGTGCCATTGGATAGGAAAATCTACTTAATGCTGACGAGCATATATGGAGCGACCGATTGAGGCTGGAAACATAACATACGACAGCAAGTACAAAAAAAAACTTGAACTTTCTTAAGCCGCCATGCCATTTTTGGTTTAGAAATGAGAAATGAATATATATATATATATATATATATATATATATATATATATATATATATATATATATATATATTCATTTCTCATTTCTAAAGAATCTTCAATATTCTTTGTTCATCTTTTCAAAATAGATTTCTTAGGATGTACTTCAAATAACAAGAAATTACACCTACTCTGAATCTGAGGAAAATTGCAAATGGAATGTAAGACACACGAGGGAATTTTGCAAGAAGAAAACGTTTGCCCTGTACTACAGGTTGTCATATTCTTGAAAGAAAAAATTAATATAACTCTAAGCATAAAAAGATTTAAGGGTTAAAAGAAAAGACTGGTTTGAAGAAGCTGTAAACTGTCGCCATCAACTTTTTTATGACGGCTCTTAAAACCTCTCATGATGAGTGCTACTGGCTTCAAGCGACTCGGTGGATATCTTTTTCATTAGATCACAAAGTAAGCATTTCTTTATGGTGGCAAGGATTTTTCTTTTTAGTAAAAATTCAATTTCATACTTCTTTTCTTTATTACCAAAATTTGAAAAAAAAAATAATAAATAAATAAATAAAAAAAAATAACAGCCACAAAACAAACTTGTTTTGAGTTACGAAACCCAACTCTTATTTGTTACTAATTACTAAAAAAAGTTCATACATCAAAATACACGTTTTTGCTGCGAAAAATGGAGCAAGAAGCCATGGTCCGACCAACATCCAACGGATAACCATTGGATGGATATTCTAAAGCGATACGCTAAAATATTTTGAATTAAAAAAAAAAAAAATGTACTAATATAACAGGTATCTAATACTGGAGCCACTTGGGATAGGTAGTGATCAGTACTATGCTTCGGCCTCCAACTATATTTGTACCCTTGCAGGAACCAACCAAAAAACAACGCCAGATGTTAAAATATCTTCAGTCGGCAAACCAGGCGAAATTCAGATCCAGCCATTCAAAATTCTAGTGCTGTAATCTCTTAGTTTAGTCATGGGCGCACTTGGAATCTGAAGAACATCAGGTATATTGACAATGAATTTTGAGGTGCCTGCCAAAAAAGGGGATCTTTTTTTTAAAAATATTAAAATCCAAAAATTACTGGTTTTGAGTAACTATTTTCTTTGATATTTAATCAATTTAAACATAAATATAATAGGTTTTCCTAATTTAAAAACTTCAACTGCTTTTCATAATTATATTAAAGTCAACAATTTTTTTAGGTAAACAATTTTATTTCATTGCAGAAACCCGTCAAGTACAAAAACGTTTAAATTTGTTTTTTAAAAAAGTTGTTTAAAAAAAGTACAAAAAATAAAAGTTATAAAATTAAGGATTACTTTTTTTTGCAATACAATAAAGAAACTTTAATTTTTTCCCAAGCGAAAACCTTTACTAGTTTTAAAATTAGGAAGTTTTTTTTAGTTTTCCGAAAATTTAAAAAATTTCACTTGACGGGTTTCTGAAATAAACGATTCAATTACTTTAGTTTTGTTTTTCATAACATATGTGTTTTATTATTCTTTATTGCCATGCGCTATTTCAATACAATTCAGTCCACTTTTATCCAATCCACGTCTGATATCTGGCGTTTGTTTAATATGCAGACACTAAATTTCAGCGCACCACCCATATTAGGGAAGCGTTCAAATTATACATAGCAATTTATAAACTTTTTTCAAGGAATCTATAAAAATGTAAGAAAGTTCAAAACTGCTCCTGTCTCTTAATATAATAATTTTGTGAAAATTTTCTCTTTACAGATGTAATCAAAATGTATATGTCTTAGTCTACATAAATGTATTTATTTAAGAACATGTGTCGTTGTTGAGCATCCGAAACCAAAACTCTATCTGGATTTTTTCAAACAGTTGAATATATTATCTTGAAAGTGGTTCCTTTCCATTCTTTACGTCTCAGTGTCAATGAAATATACCTGAAAGCTTATTTTTCCCCTTTTTTACAGCGCATCTAAACGTAGGCCATTAGCGGCGGACTATCTATAGGTTGCCACCCTTTCTAAACATCCATGGGGGAGCAGGGAATATTTTCATCAGGTCCATTGATGAAAGAACTATCCTGCAGAAGTCGGGACTTGAAACCGCATCCTTGGAGTTACCCACTAGACCATGGGATGACCCTCCGATGTGCACATACTTCAGGCTTCGATTCAGTCAAAGTATTTACTTGCCAAATTTGACAACAATAACGAATTTTCTTCGGAAAGAGAAAACACGATGATGAACTAAAAACAGAATATTACTCTTGGAGGTCGACGTAAATGTAACTGGGATGTAGGAGTTGATTGGATTGTCGCAGTGATGTATGGCGATATGGCTTTAATTGTGATTTATACATGTGATGTAACTAGTTATGGGTAGCCTTGTAGCCTAACAGCTGATAATTACGCTAATTATGGATATTGATTCGTACGTACTTTGAAACATGGCGGTGCCTGCGATAATGTAGCCAGCTTCTCGTATCAGTTGTTTCAGTAATAGTGTTACTAATGCAATAATGCGTTTATACGCTGTACATAAATATTAAGAGCACTAATAGCATAAGACGTATTGAGCACTTTTTCATAAGATAAATAAAATTTACTTTCATAAAATCGGTATTCTAATTTCAAATTTATATTGGTTTGTTTTCTTTTTTACTTATTACGCGATCAAGCAGTCGCGCATATATATATATATATATATATATATATATATATATATATATATATATATATATATATGCACACACACATATGAAACGTTAATATATTTCTATTTGACGTGAGCAATGGGAAAAACTTTGCAGGCGATATCATTAACAATTTTCGAAAAGATAAGAAAAATTACATTTTTGGGAACGAGTCCTTTAAAAAGAAGAATTAACAATGCCAATTTGCTCAATTTCGGATGAAGCATTTTTCGCATGTTCCATCGCGTCATCCAAACTGAAATTGTTGTTAGGATCAGTGAGTGAAAAGAAGTGTCAAAAAATTATTGGGTAGCTGGATCGTCGAATATTGCGTACAAATATGTCGATCCTAATAATATGTACCATTATACAATATAAACATTCAATAAAAAAAGCGAATTATTTTCTAAAAGAGATCCATTCAAGGTTTTTTTCTCTAATAAAAAATTTAACAAAACCATTCTCAGTCTAGATTCCAAGCGCGCCACTTACTTGTGCGGTGAACCGACTACTTTTAATGAGAAATTCTTTCAAACCCACATTCCTCTATGTTAACTTTTTTAAGTCCCTCCAACTATAATGTTTTACGTTTAAACTAGAGTCGGGTGAATTTTTGAATTCGAAAAATATTTGTACGAAACTGTGTATGTGCTTTTTTGATCATTGTTATTTTATCTCGAAAACGGAAAATGTTGTCAATTTTTTTATAAATATTTGTTAGTAAAGCTAAGCGTTCATGGAGCCCTAGCTGTGTCTTCATAACTATAAGATCGATAAAGAGATTTACTTGTTTATCCATCATGGTCACTTAACTGGGAACATTAGTCTTTCTCTACCCCCACAATATTCGTTGCTGACGAAGGCCACGAAAGAGTAACCGAAACGTCCTTAATACAGAAAATTCTTTTACAAAAATCGAATTGATGTTTTCCAAGCCGACTTTCAACTAAATATTTTCAAAATGCTTATAATGGACGTAGGGAATACGTTGGTAAGTCAGAAAATGGGCAAAATGAGTTTCATACACTATGATTATCTCCTAAGACACATAAATAGTGTAAAGAAGTCACTAACTCACTGTCTTAATCGATTCCGACTTATAAAGATGTCTCTCAGTGAACATCGATATGGTACAGCTATCATGCAAAGCTACTCATTCCTTTAGGCATGAGTGCCTATGAGTGCTGCATTGTGCAAATACAGCATTCCTTTTTATGAAATATTAACCCCATTATTTCTTTTCTTATATTAATGCATAAAATATTCCCAAAACAGCCAACAAGTGAGTTTCTACAAAACCGGCACATTAAGAGTGGGTTTTTACTCCGAACTTATAATAAGCACAGTAATAATCAGAGTACTGGAAGGAGACTAGCTGTGCAAAGCTCAAATCTAATAATGGAAATACATTAAATTAAATAATCGAAATCGTTGTAATTATTATTCCAGCTGTGATTTGGGGTTTACCTGAACCCAATTATAAATTAAAACAAAACATTTCACCTGAGACAATAATGCTTCTTAGTTTTAAAGAAATTAGTTGCTTAACAACCTAAACTAATGATTAAGTATTATTATAAAATCATCCAAATTTGTCCAGTAGCTTCATTATAGTCATGTTATCATTGTCAAGTTATTTTATTATAGACCGTGTCTTTTAGGAAATCAATAGACTCGCAAGATAATCCATTATTATTATTATTACTTTAATTTTTTTCGATGCTCCATATCGTCTATGAATGGCATCGATGCTGTTAATAGTTGCTCACCAACCATACCACGACAGTAATATAGAATCCAAAGTAAAATATGGAAAAAACAACTAACTAAACAGAATACATAAAATTAAAGATAAAAAAAAGTTAAAAAGAAAACACAAAAATAAATTAAAATTAAAAATTCAATAAACTAACTAATATTCATTTGATTTTGAAATAAAAAAGTTACGGATGTTCTCATATTTTGTCATGTATGTTTAAGATAATCCAGAAAATGCCTATACCAGTCTACTATGTTATATTTTTAACTTCCAAACTATTCTCGTGGTATTTCGAATTACAGTTGTCCGCTCATTTTTAAAAATGTGTTAAACCAAGCGTTTGCAAAAGTTTCCTTAAATCCATCTATCACCCCAGTATTGGAAGGAATTATAGGGTTCGCCTTCATATTTTGAAAATCCTGGTAAGTTCAAAGGATAATTCACTACGTGTTTCTATTTTTCCTTCGATTGTGCTGCAGAAATAGCTGTCTTTAATGCATAGTTTTTTAGGGCAGTTCCTTCCTCCCCCATAAGGAGGAACACCGCTTATACGGCTGACCTCATGACGCAATCCGGAAATGCCGACTAGAAAATTTTACGTTTCAGAACCCCTAGAGAACGAAAATAACGGTGGTTCAAATTTGTATATGTATGTGTGTATATATATATATATATATATATATATATATATATATATATATATATTTGGCTGTTCGCTCTCTAGCTCCCAGACGAATGGTCTGATTTAAATGAAATTTGGTACAAAACTCTTTCGTCTAATTTGAAAGATCAAGTTCGTTAACCAGCAGAATCCGTTCACCGGAACATGCTTTTTGGAGCAAAATTCGCTCGAAAAAAATCGTTGCGCTTAAATAGGTTTATTAGCCTAGAAAATCGAATGAAACCATTTTTAACGTGATAGCTTTAACCGTTTTCGAGAAAATTGGAAACATAGTTGTCGAAAAATGTTTTTGGTTAGGTTACTTAGAATCATGGGATTCAGTTGAAACATTTTCTGCGTGTTTTAAATTCATATAAACAAAGATTTTTAATTTTTCGATACGTTTGGAGTTAAGGAAGGATAAGAATAAAATATTTGATTAATAAACATGAAACGTTTTGGAATCTTCGTATATTTTCCTTAATATCTCGAAAACGGTTGGAATTCTTGGTAAGCGGAAGGCTGACTAAATGATTTACAAAAAAGATTCTGAAGCAATTTTCGATTAGGCGATGTCAATCGGAGAAATAAGTTCGTAAAACTTCAAATGTGTTTGTTTTGTTGTTTTGAACGGGTTTTTGTCTTTGTTTAAATCATTTTTTAATCGTTTTTTTTTGTTTTATATTGCATTTATCTGTAAAACTAATATTATAGTCAAATAAATTAAGAAACAGTAAGTAGTGTGTTTCTTGAGCGAACCTTGACAAGGCCAGGGAGTCAGGTATGGGGTATGGACCCTTGTAACCGTGACCTATTTGGGATCATAAATTACGAGGATTTCATGAAAGGTCTAACCAAAATTATAACTGTTTCTATTTCAACCTTTCCAAATGACATAGATAAGAACGGAACCGCGCTAAGATGATGCAGTTCCTGCGAGACGGACTTTTTTATTATTATAATATATAATATAATATATTATAGAATACACAATATATATATATATATATATATATAACATTATATTACCTAGTTATTATTACTACTATTCGATTAATCTGGGAAGGGAATTACATAACCAAGTATTTAATGGGCGTCAATGTTTAAAACCGGCCTTCAGATCAACCCAGACAATATCTGAGAGGATTGAGCTTGTCTAGAGGAACAATATTATAGAATAATGAAGAAGATGAACAGGGAGCATGAGAGACAAGTCTTCCATCTCCACGGTAGAACTGTCATATTACGAATTTAGCCTTGAAGGTATGTCAGAATGGCGGGAGACTGTTAGCAACCACCATCAATCCAGGGAGCGGCTGAGTGGGAGAACAATTTCATTTATTCAAAAAGCAATGTCATCGTATCTGGGATTTTGAACCCAATCCTACAAACCTCTACAAAACCTTCATCTAACATTGAAAAACGTGTGATTGAATAGACTCCTTCCTCCTGGTCATGTCAACTAGCCCCAACAAACTTAGACTGAACATGAAATATTTAGAGAGTTAAAAAATATTATAGTTAATTAAACAATGAATGAAAACACATGGCTGCCGCTAATGACTTAGGCAGTCGAAGCACCTTAATAGGTAAAAAAAAAAAAACAAAAAAAAACATAGCAATCATAATTAGAGATGAAGTTTGCGGAATTAAACGATCAGCACTATTTTAATCCTATGAAGTTATCTGGGCCATGAGCTTGTTTTTCTCTGAATGCAAAGTTACATTGCAATATTGATTGACCTCATAAGGAGGTCATTTGCGCTCAGTTCGTCGCGCAGAAACTTGGAGGATCCTATATTTCAGCTGATATATGCTTCAATATATCAGCAAAGAAATCTAGTCTATTTATAGAGTACATGCATTAGGTAATTTCAGAAATTATTATGGTTAAACAGGAACCCTCATACATCTGCGTGTGACTGCAAGATTATTGCTTTATTAAACAAAGCACGATGATCTGGAATCAATCCTGCTTTTTATTATTTTTTATAAGAATAATCTCGCCATTACAAGCAACTCACAAATTTGTTCCTCTTTAACTATGTTTGTAATCTCTGATCCTCATCCCAGCGGATTCCTTTTGGTTAAACATACTTCTTTTTACCGGAAGTCATATTTTTCCCCCCAAGCCCAATAAAACCACACAAAGAAACACATAATGCAGGAGCAAAACGATTGTAGTACAATTAAACTTTGCTAAAAAACCTAATTAAAGGCGAGTAGCTAATGCACTTTTGCGGAAGATCAATCCCGCTGAAATTGGCGGTGAGGACTGGCATTCGCTAGTCTTGTATTTATTTTACTTTTTGGATATGTTCTTATCAAATAAGAGTAGTCGATGAGAATGATTTTTTCCAAATTTCCAGTTCAATCTTCTTCTTCTTCCACCCCAGAGGACTTAATAAGTACGGATTATCTCCGTCTTCATTCATAGGCAGTTTCCAAACAGAATATTTTGAATCTGGTTCATGGCGGGGGTCAACACAGTTTGCTTTAAGAATGCCGAAAGTGTAAAGGAATTCATGTCAACGGTCACGTGATCGTAAATTTATTTTTGCAGGAATTTTGGGCGGGTTATTAAATCAGTAATTTTGTGAAAAATGATTTAATCAGCGCTTAGTATTATTGATGTAAAAGAGTAATGTAAACTTATGGGTAAATTATTTAAATGTACAATAAAATGCATGAAGAGAATAACTGGTTTTTATTTAGTGACCAAAATGATTTATCCTTAGAGGGATATCATTTAAAGTTTTTTTTTTATTATAAATTATATTCTAGCATGTAAATAATGGTTTTATGTTCTACCCATATTGGTCTTCAAGTAATATGGAAGAAAAAGTCCTCTCTTGGTGCTAAATATTGTATTCTTCTTAACTTAGTATATTCAATAAAGATTCTAATTTAGAAACACCGACAATAAATTATTGTTGAGAAAGTAGCACTAGTTGAAGGCAGAGTCGTGTCATAGCTTCTGAGTGAGACACAGCGTTCCTTAAAGCTCTCGTTTTTACTAGTGAAAAGTGGCGGTCAGTGGTCATATTTTCCTATGAAAATTGGCACACTGATGGACAAAGTGTGAGTGCACACATTAGTGAAATATCCTTCACCTAGTCATCACCGTTTACCTACAATCTGTAAGTAAAGTCATCAATATTCTCAGATTATTCAGCCCTCGCTGCTAGTAGGCCTAGTGGTGGGGGGCTTGCCTGTGGTGACCCGCTCCTGGTGCATATAGGAGCCCCTTCAGCGTGGAAAATACTTTATCCTGCCAACACTGTCCATTGACTTATAGCCGCCAGCTAGCCTACTTGGCTCAGAGCGTACGTACTGGACTCCTGGCCAACAGTCAGTGGTTCGGATCTCCAATATACTGCTTTTTTTTTTTTTTTTTTTTTTTTTTTTTTCTTTTTTTTTATTATTAATATTTTTTTTTTGCAAAAAATAAATCATGTCTACTACTTTGGACAGTGAACAACAATTGACATTCATAGAATCAACATCAACACATGATGGGGAAAATTTCACTATAGGGAGACGAAAACGCCTCCGTAAGAGGACATCAACCAACTTATCTCCCAAAGCAAAACAACAAAGGAGTATAAAAACACCAGAAGAGAAAAATACCACAAAAGCCAACAAAACACCTCCAACCGAAATAGTGAGCCAGAAGCCACCGAACATATATGTTCGAAAAATTAATAATTATAAATCTTTCTGCGCCCGACTTGGTCAAGCCGCCGGAGAAAAATCTTTCACCTGCAGAGCTCGTTTCAATGATATAGTTATCAGCTCAATTAATAGTGAAGCCTACAGGGCAATTATTAAATGTCTTAATGAAATGGAAGCCGACTACCTTTGTTACCAGCTACCTGAAGAGAAGGCATACCGAGTAGTCATTCGTAACCTCCACCAATCCACACCTCCAGAAGATATCGTAGCAGAGCTTAGTGAGCTAGGGTACCACGCAAAAAGGGTAATAAATGTACGTCACCCAACGACCAAAGTGCAACTCCCGCTCTTCTTTGTGGACCTAGAGAAAACTGAGAAAAGCAAGGACATTTTTAAAGAAAAATACCTACTCTACACCAAAATCTCAGTGGAGGAGCCTCGCCGTCGGAATCAACTGCTCCAGTGCCATAAATGTCAGGAGTACAACCACACCAAGGGCTACTGTAATCACGCACCTAAGTGTGTGAAATGCGGCGAGCAACATAAATCCGAAGGTTGCCCAAAACCCATCGAAGTACCAGCGTCCTGCGCCAATTGGGGAGAGAACCACCCTGCAAACTATAAAGGATGTGAGGTCTACAAAGCGCTTCGGACTCTTCGAGCTCAAAGACAAAGAGCAAGCAGTGCATCCCGTCAGAACCAGGTTCCGGCAACTACCGCTAAAGAGGATCGACCCACTCAGCAACTGCAGCCCTCTACATCATCCCTCACATCTAAGCGTAGGCCAACCATCTCTTATGCCTCTCTTCTCTCCTCCAAGGAGAAGAAGGTGCAGCTAATGCCACATCCTAATCCCAATCCACAACAAAAACCACCAACCACTTCTGCACATAAAAATCTGTCACAATCCACGTCTTCAATACCCCAACAAAATATTACAACAGACTACCCACCTAAATCTGCTAATGCTCCCCCAACCCCTAAAGCAGTTCCTCCCACTCCTACACCCCAAGACCCCTTTCTTCTGTTTTCCACATTTTTAAACAAATTGTAAACGTTGTTAACCCCACTTATCTCCCTCATGACCTCCCTAATATCAGATATCCTTCCAAAGCTCCTCAAATGATATCCCCCAACCCCACTCCACTCTCCATAATCCTATGGAATGCTAACGGACTTACTACACGACGACTCGAGCTCGAACTCCTACTCACAGAAAAGAACATTGACATTGCACTAATAACAGAAACACACCTACTGACCACACAACACTTCTCAATCCCACGATACGTGTGCTACAGAGCAGACCATCCCTCCGAGGCCAGGCATGGAGCTGCAGTAATGGTTAAAAATTCGTTGGCTCATTTTTCACATTCCACTCTCTCAACAGATAGCATGCAGGTAAGCTCAATCTCCCTTTCCCTTTCTTCCAATGATATTATTGTTTCCGCTGCGTATTTTTCCCCGAACTTCACTATCTACCATCCTGAATTCCTTACTCTGTTCCAATCCTTCGGTCCTCGCTTCCTCATAGGGGCTGACTTCAATGCGAAACATCCCAGATGGGGAAGCCGTCTAACCAATCCTCGTGGCAGAATTCTGTAGGACATCCTTCATTCCCAAAATTATGACACTATTTCCTCTGATTCTCCTACATACTGGCCAACCGATCCTTCTCGCACCCCTGACCTGGTCGACTTCTTCATCACTTCTGGCCTACGAGGAATATCATACTCAGTTCAGTCACTGCTTGAACTTTCATCCGACCACTCAGCCATCCTACTCGTCCTGAATACATTTCCTCTACCACGTTCCCGAATTCCCTCCCTTACCCCAGGGCCTATGAACTGGGAGTTATTTCGTTCTCAACTATCTCAATCCATAAACCTCAATACACCTCTGAAATCCTCATCTCACGTAGACGAGGCTGTCTCGATATTCACGAAAGCGATACAAGACTGCGCCCTGAACTCCTGCAGACCAAGATCACGTCTTCCCTATCGCCCGAAACACCAGCTACCCGATCACGTCCTCAACCTCCTGTCTGCTAAGCGCCAAGCAAGAGCTCGCTGGCAGAGATCCCGTTACCCATCCGACCACGCTAACTTTAATAGACTTACCCGACTCCTAAAAAAAGCCTTATCCACATTCCGATCCGAATCATTCAACGACTACCTGCAATCACTTACCACCGAAGATAATTCCCTTTGGCAAGCCACCCGCAAAATCCTTAAATTCCCTACTGTTCCCCAACCTCTCCAGCGCAGTGACGGAAGTTGGGCCAGAAGCGATGATGATAAGGCTGAACTATTCGCTTCCCACCTGGAATCCATTTTTTCTCCTCATCCCGAAACAAATTCTCCCCAGGATGTAGAAATATTCGATAACCTTAACAGCCCTCTTCCTCTATCACTTGCTCCTAAAGCATTCCATCCTTCAGAAATCAAATATATTATCAAACATCTTCCCCGAAAATCTCCTGGTTGCGACCATATAACAGCTCCAATCCTAAAAAATTTACCGCAGAAAGCAATAATCTTCCTTACATACATATACAATGCAATCCTCAGAACTACCTATTTCCCCATTTCATGGAAACACTCTGTCATAATCCTTATACCTAAACCACATAAACCCCCCAAGAATCCATCATCCTATCGTCCTATCAGTTTGCTCCCAATTATGTCTAAAATATTTGAAAAACTCCTCCTCAGAAGAATTCTGTCCACTATCCCTCCCAACTCCATACCAGATCACCAGTTTGGGTTCCGTGCTCAGCACTCAACGATACAACAATGTTTCAGTGTTGTAGACACCATTTCCCATGCGCTGGAAAGTAAAAACTACTGCACGAGTGCCTTTCTCGACGTCGCCCAAGCGTTCGATCGTGTTTGGCACCCGGGGTTATTATACAAAGTACGGCGCATACTTCCTCACACATACTTCCTAATCCTACAGTCCTACCTATCAAGCCGCTCCTTCCAAGTAAGATCTGGTTCCACATTGTCTAGTTCCCGTAACATCTTCTCCGGTGTACCGCAAGAAAGTATCCTCGGTCCTATCCTGTACCTTGTGTACTCCTCCGACATCCCTACCCATCCAAATACTCATCTAACGACATATGCTGATGATACAGCCATCTTTTCCTCCTCCCCTGATCCCGAAACTGCTTCCCTTCACCTGCAGGAACATCTACACTCTGTTGAGGATTGGTGCAACAGGTGGAAAATCAAGGTGAATCCAGAGAAATGCAGCCAAATAACATTCACTCTCAATAAAAGGACTTGCCCACCAGTTCACATATCCAGTCAAGACCTTCCTGTATCCAACGAAGTGCTCTACCTGGGATTAATACTAGACAGCAGATTCACTTGGAACCCACACACCCGACTGAAAAGACAGGAACTGAACAGGAGATGCGGACTTCTTCGACGACTATTGGGACCTTCATCAAAACTCACAATACAGAACAAACTCACTATATACAATACCATCATCAGACCTATTTGGACATACGGACTGGAACTGTGGGGAACAACCAAAAGATCAAATATACAGAGAATACAGGCATTCCAATCCAAAGTCTTACGCAAAATAGTTAATGCCCCATTTTACGTTTCCAATAAAACCCTTCATCATGACCTCAATATCCCTTTCATCCATGAACTAGCTAAATCCCGATTCCTAACCTTCCATTCTAAACTATCTGCTCATCCCAATCCCTGAGCTCAATCCCTCTCCTCTCAATCCCACCCCGAAAACCCTCCTAGGAGGCTAAAGAGATCTTGGCCTCGTGATCAACTTCGTACTTAAAGGACAAATAAAAGCGTTTAACTAGGAAGTGTCAATTATGATTGGCTCCTTCCAAATTTCTATTTAAATTATATTTTATCATTTCATTTATTTAATTTTTTTTTCTTATTTTTAATTTTTTTTATTATTTTTCCCCTTTATTTATTTATTTATCTTTATTTGTAATAATTTAAGTATGTACAATTTTTTTTTCTTGTTTTTTTTTTCTGTAATCTCATTATGTGAAATCATAAAAATGTCTTTATTTATCACAATTAACCAATGTACTATATTATTTGTGCAGATGTTAATAAACACTTTATTATAAAAAAAAAAAAAAAAAAAAGTTGAAGGCAGCGTGGTGGAACTCTTTCTTTAGTATTAAGATACTATGGTCGAAAGAGGATTTCAGCAGAGAATTCCTTGCCTGAAGCATCCCGTGCTCATTCTACGCTCCAATGGCTCCAAGACCTCAACTGCAGATATAGGCTTATTTCATTATATACAAATACAACCATCACAAGCAAAAATTTATCTTTCTGAATCTCATCTTCCCAATTTTTTCCCCATTATTAATTTAACCGTTCAAATAAACCCGAAAATACTTATGAAGAAGAAAGGGAAGACAACAAAGAGAAACGTGATATACTATTATTTATTCAATTCATAGTGTGTGTTTGAGAATAATGTACCAACAAATTATAATGAACTTTTTATGTATCACTAAACGGAGCAGAAAAATATATATTTGAAAATTATTAAAACCAACCCTACGTGATCTGAAGTTTCATTTCCGCCTGTTATGTGCTGTGTTTATTTATTTATCTATATATTTTATTTCTGCACCGGAACTTAGCAACTTTTTTTGCACTATATAATTGTAAAAAAAATTAACCATTAAAATAAATATAGAAAAAATAAATAAATAAGAACATACAAAATCAACACATACAAATAATTGTATGTTTCTGTAGTTTGCAAACAATCTAATTCTTTTCAACTTGTTAGGAACGAATAATCAGATAAATTCCGAACTTAAAGAAAGTAAATTTTCTTTCGTCACCTTGTGAAATTCATGGTAACATTCAGCCTGACCTTTCACGATATCGTAGGCCTATAGATTCCCGTTTAATTAGAATCTCTAGAACAGTCAGTAATATATGGAACTTGAAATGTTTTCTCTGATATATCATAGTGCAAATCTGTATTTTTACAACAATTCAATAATCCAAGTTAAAAGGGTTACACAGCTGCAGCTTCTTTTTCCATAAAAAGAAAATCTGATTTTTTTGTTCTTTTTAATTTAATTCATTAAACCATTGAACTATGAATAACGCTCTGTGAATCTAGAATATATCACCTACTGAATGATAAATGGATTTACGGGCCATTCCATGTCAATTCAACCAATGAAAGTACTGTTTACAACCTGACCCTCTTAGATTTTTTTGAAATTTTGAATCCTAATAGCTCTAACAACTCCTTGAATGGTACAATTTTTTTAAAAAAAATCTCTGTTTCCGTTTTGCCTGTGAATATGACGACCAGTGGTGGCTGACATGTGTACTCAACAAAAATGATGAGATGGGTGAAATAAAATTTAATATCCAACATGTCTCAATTATTAAAAATTTCCTTTTTCAAAAAATGTTTTGAAAATTTGTACAAAACGATTTTTGAAAAACTGTACTTTTAAAATTCTGAATATATTTCAATCTTCAGTTCATTGACTACATATGCTGTTAGTTTCATTATGGGAACATTTTACATCATAATTTTAACTGATTTAGACTCTGATCCAGTAGCCTTCAATGAAAAAAATATGTGGTGGTTTTATTACCTGTGAATATGACAACCAGTGGTAGCTGGCATGTGTACTCAACAAATTACACAGTTACACACAATAGCACAAAAATGGATATGACCGTTTATTAAATGTTATAAATGGTCTTTTTTTTTCCATTGTCATCCCATAATAAAACCAGCATCATTTTTAGTCCAAAATTATGTAAAACATTTTTTGAAAAATGAAATTTGTAATAATTGAGACATGTTGGATATTAAATTTTATTTCATCCATCTCCTCAATTTTGTTGAGGCAATAATAAAACTACCACATATTTTTTCATTAAAGGCTACTGTATCTGTGTCTAAATCAGTTACCAGTTCAACTTCACTTTTATTGAAGTTCGAGTAAAGTTGAGTCTTAATTTTTTTCTTAGTTAAAGGAATGAAAGGGTGCAATTTCTGGGTTCCCGTATTTTTATTTTTTTTTTTTTATTATTTTTTTTCCTTTTCAAATCTCCCCTTTAATTTTAGTTCTGTCTGAAAAAAAATCAAATTTTGATCAGGGATGCTTATTGCTGAATTTACAATACAAATATCCATCACTCACCATATTTTTACCAACTACGCAGTGACAATTATAAAGTCAAAATTATGTTATAAAATGATCCTGTTCCCATCCCATGATGAAACTAACAGCATATGTAGTCAATGAACTGAAGATTCAAATATATTTTTTTCAGAATTTTAAAAGTACAGTTTTTCGAAAACCGTTACGCACAAGTTTTCGAAAATTTTTTTGGAGGGGAAAATTTGTAATAAGTTGGTCTTGTTGTATATCAAATTAAAGTCCATTTAATTAGCTACACAATGAGACTATGCTGACTGTTCTTGCTAGAATTGAACTTAATCTACCTAGCTATAAACATTTTCCAGTTGACAAAAAAAAAGGCGGTTTTTCAACACTTTGAACATTAATACTAAAAAAACGAAAACAGTTACAAATTTTTAAAAAATTGTTTTTGGTTATTTTTTGTTAAGAGTAACCAACCTACCAAATTTTATTAAAATCCAAGAAGGTCGGGTTGTGACCCTTGTTGATTTGACATGGAATGACCCTTACATAAAATTTTATTCTTTCAATAATTTATTTTTGTTTATGTAGATGACTCACCTGATAAATTATAACATCAAAACGGATAAAAATAAAGAGAATTTAACTTTTTTTTTTTTTTTTTTTTTTTTCTTACAGCGCATCAACTATTTGGCTATTAGCGCCGGGCTATCTATAGGTTACCACCCTTTTTTAATGGCAACAGCACGTGGTCGGTCACCCATTCAGGTAGTGACCACGCCAGACGTTGCTTAACTTCGGTGGTCTACGGTAACCGGTGCATTCAACGTGGCTATGGCCGTTGGCTTTAACTATAATTATTGCTTTATAAGCAATAATGAATAAATATCCAGGAAAAATCGAGTTTGACTTCAAAAACATGAATGAACTTAAATATTATAAATGTTGTATTTTTAAAAAGAAACATAGTAACTTGAAGACGAAAAATAATTTTTAATCTATGAAATCAGAAGATATTAACTCAGAGAATATATATACCGAAATATTAATATAAGTTGTCATAAATATAACTATATGTCGATTGTTTATTAATAAGCAGTACAATATTTTTTATATGAGTATTATAATGTGAAAAATTAATAACAACGCATTATATTAGTCATTTAAACAAATGATTAATAATAGCCCTAGCTCCTAAAAAACATTGATAATTATTTGTTTATTCTTATATATTGCAAATGTTCATTTTCTGTTTATGAATATCATATGGCCACAGAAGAAAATTGTTATCCTATTTTTATATTGTAAGTACACTATAAACAATGAGGGGCTCCCGCTTTATAGGAGAAAACATTTTATCCTTTTTCCGAGATGGTTTCCGTTAAAAACTCGGAACAATTGAATGTTTTGTGTATTAGATGAAATATTCTAAAATATTTAAATCTGCAACATCCTCAAAATATTTAAAAAAATGTTTTTACACAATTTTTCTTGAATACATATATGTAATGATAAAGTTATTTAATTTTAATGTTAACGACGGCTATACATAAGAAAGTTTTAGAACGGATTAATCATCGGTTACCACCCTTTTCTAGGCAGGATAGGGCTGCTGTGTACTCAGTCACAAGAAAAGTCACAACGCCTATTGGTAATTGTATCCACAATCTTAGACATGGAGTATTTAAGCATAAGCAGTCATGCGGGTCCTGATGAATAACCCTGGATTGACACTGCCATTGGTATATACGGTAATGGCACCTTGGGGAAAAATGTTACCCCATACTGTGAAAAATTTTGAAATGAATAAATTTATTTTTTTTCTTTTGATTTTTTATAGAACAACACAGTATAGAACAGGAACATCAAGAAATAAATTTAAACATTAATAAATTTGCAAAATATTTATAAAAATACTCAATATTGTTCATACACCAAATAATTATCCTGAAAGAAATGTTACTAAACTGAAAAGATTTTTTACGAACAATAAACTATAATGATTAAAACCATAAAAAATAGGCACTTTAGGAAAATACAATGTTCTGTCCAATTGAGAGTCGTTAACATTTAACACATTTTGGTGATCGGTAATGGAAGAACATCACCCAGAGCAAAGCGTTTTCGTCTTCCATTCATCCTTTCTGTCACAAAATGAACATCTCACGGGTTTGTACAAGGTAACGAAAGATGTTGAAGGTCCATCAGGAGTTGATTCATCTCCCTAAACAAAAAGCATCAGCGTCTTCAGTGGTTTTGGTATGTTCTCCAGTAGGGCACTAACTGACACGTCTGCTTACACCACAGGCCATTTTGTAACTTGGAAACCGTAACATAATAGTAATCGATCCGTGAATATTTATCAGATGAGCGAAAAAGTTAGCCGTTAACTACACCGTGGGGTAAAAAATACCTCAACACAACTCGCGACCAGCCTATGCAGCGATTAGCAGACAAGTTTCATTGTTTATATTAGGTTATACCAGATAATACACTTCCGATTATTTACGAAGATTGAGGGAGTTTCTCTGATTCACAGATATTAAGAAACATTCCAGAGAACAAAGTGTGGGATGTTTTTCACCCCACGGTGTCAATCCAGGGTTAAAAAAGAATTGAATCTAATTAAGCAATTTTATTTCTCTAGAACGCTCTTAAAATTAAAATATGTAAAAGAAGCTGGAGAACTTCATTGATTTAAGTGTTAAATAAAAGAAAGGCCAGGTAATTTTAACGGCTGTTTAACAGTACAAAGACTATTTTCAGAGGAGCAATAAAATCAAATTTGATTCCCGCTATTCTGCCGGTTAAACTTTCTCAAGGGATTCATCGCGTCTTCATTATCTGTTTTCCATGGCTAAAGTAAATCAAGTAAGTTTCCAAATTATATTGAGCGCTCATAAAACATTTATCTTTATATTATTTCTTAATAAAGAAATATTTTGATTTTCTTTTCTGTTTATTACTTTTAGCGCGTCTTCCTACCTCCATAACGAGGAAACCTTATGAATCGGACCTTTTCTGGGGAGCTATTGCGTGAAAAGACAAATATATATATATATATATATATATATATATATATATATATATATATATATATACATACTTGCCTGTTCTGGCAATAGCTCCCCAAAAATGTTCCCGATTTAAGTTGGTAAGGAAAGACCCAACGATAAAATATGACTACCATTCCAATACAGAAAAAAAAGCAGGCCCCAGCATCAGGCCATCAATCATACATGGCGACATACAAAATGTTATGCAAAGAAGTTTATTGTAAGGGGTAGATCACCTTCTACAAAAAAAGAGTAAAGGTATTAAGAAAGAGGGTCTTTACCCGAAATTATACAGAAAAAAACGAAAGGCATTCTTTGTAATTAATTAACTTGTCGCATGGAAAAGAAAAATAAGGCAAGATATGAGAAAGGTGATGAGTTTAATAAATAAGGCACATCACATTATAGCCCCTTATCATAAGACCATGATGGATGAAATTTGGTGCAACATGGACCTGATAAGGAGCTTAACTTAGTCACCTTGTACTTTCAGCTGTAGGATCCGCATTTCACATGCTCACGTCTGTTTTCAGCGGGCACGCATCATCTTTTCGTTCTCATCTTCGCTTCTAAACTAAGTTATCAAACAATAATTGCAGTATTAAAACAACAAACTAAATTTAAAAAAAAGAAGGATTGTGTATAAAGTAAAAATGAGGAGCTCTTTTGAAAAAGGGCCAGATGACTATTTGGCCCTTTTTCAGGAGATCAAATTTTCGAATCCGCCATACTGTTCTAAGTAGTTCTACAAGATATCATGTTACTAGGTAGAGCCATTGCTGAGATATTTGGATACGAATGTATTAAGGTTCTAAATGAATACCTGAAATTGTTTTGTCGGTTTAGAAAAAAAAAACCCTCCAGGTTTATTCTTCTAAACGTAGCCATTAGAATAATAAACAAATGGTCCGTAGCTCTTCAAACGTAACGGGACTCCAAATTGCAAGAATATACGCCTCAAAATATAGTAATATATTCAACACAAGTATGATGGTTTTGGCAATGTTCTTGGTTTGAAATCTAATTTTTCCAATTTTCAGACCTTTAAAGTTCTAAAACCCAATTCGGAAACCACATTCAATTCACCTCAGGTACAGAGAACAGCAATATCAAAGGAAAAAGAAAAAAACGTACGAGCTCTACTATTGTTTCTCAAGCTAAATAAAAGAATTTCGTTTGAACAAAATGTTTTCAAAGTGACAAAGTTGATGAGTTCAGCAATGAATCTTAGTCTTGTGATTCAGATCTTGAATATTGAGTGTTAATGGTCAGTATGTAATCCCCACGGTACAAAATATATCGAAGTGGTCCTTTCTTGTTATTGTTTGATATTTATTTTAAAATAAAGAATTACCTTGAAACTTCAAAATAAATATATTTTTCTCCACAAATGTGGGGAGCAACTCCTGCTAGTTTCTTCAGGAATCCATTGATCCGTACCCACCCTCATCTTCAACTTAAATATATTTTTCTTTCTAATAAACGTATTTTATGGAAAAAGGGCCAAATTTTACGCTTACTATTTTGCTAATTATGGATCACCCATTCAAGATACGTAAAAATGGTGGCAATAATCGGATTTAAAACAATATTTTACCCTATAATTCCAATAATCGCCAATAAGAAATTGCTTCAATCAGTTTTATGCAAAATTGAAAACTATGAAAGGCTTTATCTTACAAACTCATTTCATGTACTCGTAATTTGGCCCTTCTTCTAAAGAGCTTCTCAAATATTCTTTGAAAAACATATTGTATATATTGTAATTCAATATTGCGCTCCCACGCAACTTGAGAAGAAAATGTAGGAGGTAGCCGAGGCGTATGGCGTGGGCGCATAAATTTCTAGTACATTCATTAGTATGATTTTATTTACATTTTTTTCCTTTCTTTTTGAATGGAGTTATCTAAATTAGACATGATTTTCAAGTTAGTTAATATAAAAGAATAAAAACGTGTACCAAATAAAATATTATTACTTTATACAAAAATGTATAAAATAATAATATTTTAGCTCGTAGATTTCAACGGTCCAAGTCATCACAAATATTATAGTACTTTCTGACAGCAGTCTACAAGTATAAAACCCTTAGAACGGAACGAAGGTTCAGTTTTAGATTTTCCTATTCTTAGAATTCTTAATAAGAAAATCCGTACCCCCCCCCCCCACCAGTTTTTTCCTTGAACAAGAAAATACATTGACATGATTTCGTGTAAAACTCTACTAACAAGTACTACCATTCAAACAAGTACAATAAATAACATAAGGAAGGTATCGCGCCACTTGGTAGCATGTAAGGAATAAATATGTAACACTGTCTAATTGTGCAATTCGATGTATAATGGAATTGCAAAACCAAATGTATATGTATAATCCCATTTGTTTATAGATGTATATATGTAACATTGTAATTGTTATGTATGTAATAATTTTTTCGGACGAATAGCCTTAGATGCGGATACTCATTAAAAAAAAAAAACATTTTTGAAGGGTGAAAATAAGCAGTAACTTAAATTAATCTAACAGTTTAATTAAAGAAAGACCAGGTAATTTCAAGGGTTGTTTAACCGCGCCTGAACTACTTCTTTAGAGCAATAAAATAAAATTAACTGCAGTTTAAACAAGAGTCCTATGTTTCTGGCGGCTTTTAAACATTACTTAGGGATTCCGCTCTGTCTTATTTAGCTAATCTCTTAGGACAGCTTCAGCGCTCGTTACTATTTGTTTCTTAATCTTAAGAAAACTAATAGTCACTCTAAAGTATTAAAATTTGTTTTATTTTTTTTTTATCGACATATCGACAACTCTTTAGAGGTCAAAAGTAATGATCAAATCATTAGTTACCTGCTTTACTTTCTTAAAAGACGTTACGATAGTGACACACAGAAGGGTATATCTTCAGAGGGTTCCCTTACATACAATATTTATAGCATCCAAGTCTCAACTCGAACTACGCTCTGAACAATGGCCCTTCATGAGTATGGTAGTGAGTCGCTGAGCACCCAAGTTTCGGAGTAAACACACACTTCTACTGGTTCCCTCGCGATAGTTCCTACATCATTAGTTTAGGATGTTGTACCGCCAGTGTACTTTCATGAAAACAGAAATTACAGCATATGGAAGTAATCTAGTCAGGGTTGGAAAACTCGTAAACTTCTCATTTAGGGAAGTTCGCATTCCTAATGGAACAATTTTGATTATTTTCAAAATTGATCTCAAAAACAGCCAGCTCATGGAAAAACTACAGTATCATCAAGGAGTTGAGGCATTAAAGCTTTGTCATTATCTATTTTGTGACCTTAGCGTTTAGCACTTTCCGAAGTAGCAGCTATTGAGGTTAAACTTTATCATTTGTGTTAAAATTTATATATTTCGCCAAGAAACTTTGTATATAATATTTCCATGCCAAACGATCGGACCGGCCAAATAAAATTGTTATTTGTTTTTTTCTTCAGTTTATATACGCCTTTTCAACTAACTATTCAGGAATGCAATTTTAAGAGACGAGCTAGAAGTGAGTGACAAGTAATACGAACATTTTAAGCTCAGATTGGAGCCATTTAAAATTTCTCTTTAAATTCGACGGCACCGCAAAGGAGGGCTGTTGGCGCCGCTTTTCCTTAATCTAAATAGATTGGTTGGCACCTACGAGTTATTTAGCAGTTTATGGTATTCCCTAGGAAGTCACCTTTCATTAATCCGGACTATGAGAAAACTTGCATTGCTCTCTCATTACCCATTGACGAACTCTTGGGCTCGAATCAGATCTCTCAGTCCACATTAGAATACTGAAAGATAGTATGGCAGTCAATGTGTTAACAATCAGAGTCATTACATAAACATAATTAATATTTATTGTTATTATCGGTGGTATGACCCGCATTATTGTCAATTACAAAAAGGAAAGTATCTTCCGAACCTCGTAATTTTAGGAAATCAACAAGGAAATAGTTTTGCATTAAAGTGTAACTGTATGTATTTTTTAAATTATATTAAAAAATATAATATTTTTTTAAGTAAACAGAGCTTAGGGCCATGAAATAAGATTTTACAGTCCTGTGTTTTTAAAATAGGTCAGTATAGTTATTGGTTTCTGCGTTTGGTTTCCCTAAGACTGTCTTTTCTGATCGTAGAGAAACCAAACGTGAAAAAGTAACTTTCACCCGACTACGGCTCAGATATAATTGACTAACAAACGAATTCCTAATAAGAAGAGGACATACGAGTCCAGTCAACAAATATACTGTACCTTGCAAAAGGTACTCACAGATATTTTATCAGGAAACATATTAAATACTCAAATATAATCAAATATGCAAAATGTTGAGAAAATACATATGTTTAAAGGGCTGTAACGCGAATCCAAATGGAGCAATCGAGTTCGTTAAGGCCTCAAAACTTCATATTTTTGAACTCTGAAAGGCAGTATACAGGAAATAGTCGTTTATTTTGGTTAACGACTAAAATAAAATGATTATAGTAAAAAAATAAATCTTAAATATCCTAAATTATTGTTTTTTTTCGGACCCCGGATTCACATTTAGTGACTTCCAAAAACATATAGTAAACGCGGTCTAATCTCTTGGTTCGAACCTCCAAATCTACATCTAGATACGAACACAACCCCTCAGAGCAATCAAAGGTCACACACTAAATTGAAGAATGGACGAACAGTAGGTGAACTGGAAGTAGAATAAGAAAAAGCACCGGGGTGCTAAATGGAGCGAGGAAGGTGGACCGGAGCTTCTGCCTTAGGGTAGGAAAAAACTTGGAAAATAAGGAAGATAAAAATCCCAGGACCTATAGACATATCAGGGACAGGCTGGGAATACTCCTGTCTCTGAAATATAGCCCGATATCGAATCTGGTTCATCGTTCTCACCTTACAACATCTAGGACTAAAACTCATAGCTAAGTTATCTTCAAGTAATCTTATCGATAAATATGTGGCGTATTTACAAATTTTACATTAAATATAATTAATATTTAATGATTAACTCAATTTTTCCCACAACCATTGAGAGCAGATTTGAAAACAGAAAAACATCTGTCTGCAAAGGCATCTGCCAAGTAATTTCGTCAGTTTAATAACTTGGAATATGGTATAAGAAAAATACCTTACTATATGGAGAATTGAATTCGATCGATTGGATTTCCAGTTTGCCTATTAGCCTTCGTAAATCATTTATTTTCCATTCTTCGAGCAGTATGAAAATCCTCTCACTCATTTTGACAGAATCAATCTGTCGCACTCAAGAAAGAAATTTTATTATATTAATGTACATCATCAGCGATCACGGCAACAAAAATGCTTACCGTGATAATGTATTTAGGTAGAGGAATACTATTAGGCAAGGTAGGTATGTATTAATGTTTGTTCTCGAGTGTAGGCCAACTTCTAATGTACCAATTTTGTGCTTCTTCGTACAACTAATATTTCCCATTACTTGAACATGATGGTTAATATTTATATTCGTCTGTTCGCTCTTCCACCGTCTGGAAAATGGTCCGATTCTGATGAAATTTGGCACAAAAAATTTCGGAGCGAAATTCCCGCGAAAATAAACGGAAGGCTTACGTTTTCGAGTTAATATGCTTGCTGGTAAACGTTTTTAACTCATAAGTTTCTTTGTAAGGACGTTAAACTAATGTCCCGTACGTACAAACCCCCATTTTCAGTGGATCGATTTTTCTTATATTTATACAAAAATCTATTTCTGCTAGATTGAGCACAGTATATTATCGAGTTTCGTTGCAGTATAAGTAGAATTTCGAATATTTACTACTTCCTGAGTAAATCTCCTTTCCACTCCAGAGTGACCGATTTTGGCGTTTAACGAACTCGTCCTGTGATAAAGGACCCCTGGTTTTATCTTTAACTTACTTTATTGGGGGGGGGGCACATAAACTAGACCATTTAAAGATTGCACATCTAGTATTCACATCCAAGATATGTAGAAAATAATTTATTTTCGCAATCGATTTTCAGAAAATAAACAATCGTAGGTTGGAAATATCACCACATAAAATTTATAATTTTAGACAGATTATAGATAAACTATGCAATAAAATCATACGCCTGATTAGCATTTAAATAAGAAATGACTGGCATAACTGGTTGATAATAACTGGCATATCTGCAGTAAAACTCACATAAATATCATATGAGCAAAAAATATGAAATTCTCGTTTCTATCAGAGAGATTGTAAATGTATTAGGGGGTTTGATGAAAATATTTTAGGTCATCGATTGCCAGGATCTAAAGGTAGGATAGATGGTAGGGGGGAGGGGGGCGTTAATGGAAGTTCATCCCTACCACTGACACATGAAGGTCAGTCCGGCAAACATACAGGACAACCGTAAAGGAACTGCTCCTATCGATTTCAGGAGCGTTAAGCCCCGCAAACAACTGTCAGATGTTCTGAGGGAATGTTGGACAACGAGGGAGCAGCCGGTATTCAATCTGCCTTTGAACTAGAGTGCACCGCCATCAAAGCGACCCAGTAAATGAGGTTTGGGCTAGTAAAAAAAAAAAAAAAAAATTAAAAAAAAAATAATAAAAAAAAATAAAAGAATAAGTGTTTTTCTTTAAACCTAATATTTAACACTATAAACGTGGCTTAACAAACGTAAAGCTATTAAAGTAAAGATGGTTTCCGTTGGCTCAACGAAGTGCCAAATTAGCTGGAAAAGATTGTTAAAATGGTATGTGGATGTGTATGTTTACACACACGTATATATACATATGGATTAGGATATATATATATATATATATATATATATATATATATATATATATATATATATACATATTTATATTCGATTTAAAGAAATATTCGAATTTTAAAAACACTTCCAGACTAAAAACAATCCATCCATCAGGACAATCCAGCAACATTTAAAAGATTTAAACGTTTTTTTTTGTTGTTTTTTTTTTGGCACCGACACCAGGGCCAATAGTGCCGACATCCGTGGCGTGGGGATAAATTTTCTCAACTAGCCGTGAAATGAGAAAAATCCCCGATGCTGGCGGGAATCGGACCTTTAGAATTGAAAGTAGTATATTTTGAAAATAAATTTATAGTATTAGTTTTTATATTTCATTCTTATTTCTGCGAAGAAATGTTTTTATGAAAAGAAGAGGTTGTGTAGAGTAATGTGGATCAACGGAGCTGAATCCGCCGGCCGCTCAATCTAATCATGGGCTCAAGATTGGCTTAGCCCAATCTATTCCATTTCATATGGTCTCTCTTTTCATGGCAGAAATACAGCTTTAGAGGAAAGTAATAGGGGAACTGGATACATATTTTCATCCCCTTTTTTAATACTTTTCCATTTACCGGTATAACATAAAAGCGTGGCTTTGAGTCAGAAAAGGTAATTTTGCATCTCTTTATATAGGTACTGCAATAGAGTAGCTTTCCAATAAAGTTTTGCAGATTGCATTTCTTTGCGTTCGTTTTTTAGCGCGGTTCCTCCCTCCCCCATAGGGAGGAACCCCGCTTATAAGGTTGATACAATGAAACAATCCGGAAGTGCCGACTAGAAAAGTTCGCGTTTCAGAACCCCTAGAGACCGAAAATAACGGTGGTTCAAATTTGTATATATATATATATATATATATATATATATATATATATATATATATATATATTTGTCTGCTCGCTCATTTCTGGCTTCCCTAATGGTCCGATTGTGATGAAATTTGGTACAAAAATCTTTCGTCTAGTTTGAAAGGTCAAGTTCGTTAACCAGCAAAATCCGCCTACTGGAAGATGGCGTTTGGGGCGAAATTCGCGCAAAAAAAATCGTAACGCTTACGTTTTTGAGTTCATAAGCTTGTAAGTACTCGTTTTATAAGCTTCCTGGGCTAGGAAAACGAATGGAACCATTTTCAAGGCGATATATTTAACCGTTTTCGAAAAAAATGGATAAATAGTTTTTGAATACCGTTTTTGGTTTGGGTACTTAGAATCATGGGATTCAGTTGAAACATTTTCTGCATGTTCTACTATCATCAAAACTAATATGTTGAAATTTTTGTTACGTTTAGAGTAAAGGAAGGGTTATAATAAAATATTTTATTAACAGACAAAAAAAGTTTTGGTAACTTTGTATACTTTCGTTAGTATCTCGAAAACCGTTGACAATCTTGTGAAGCGGAAGATTACCATTCGAAAGCTTACTAAATGCAATACAAAAAAGGTTCTGAAGAAAGTTTTAATTAGGCGATGTAAATCGGAGAAATAAGTGCTTAAAACTTTAAATTCATTGATTTCGTTTATTCGAATGGTTCTTTTTGTCTGTTTTATTCCTTGTTATTTTTTAATTGCTTATAGTTGGATAATGTACTTGACAATGAAACTGGTTAAGTAAAATAACAAAAACAATTTATTGTTAGAAATATAGATTTCCAGGATTCCAAGACCTTGTCACTAGCAGGTCCGTTTCTAGTGTTGCCGACCCTTCCAGGTAAGATTGTAAATCATGACCTTTCAAGACTTTACTCAAGCCCCTTTAAAATCAGCTATATTTACAGTAGCTAAGCAAGGATGAATTTCGGCAATATTATGTTCTTTGATGCAATTTCATTCTTCATAAATTATTAATATATTGTGCATTCTATCTCTCTGGCTGTTTGAGAGACGACACAATTAGCGCGGTTCCTCCCCCCCCCCCCCCATAGGGAGGAACCCCGCTTATAAGGTTGATCTCATGACGCAATCCAGAAGTGCAGACTAGAAAATTTTGCGTTTCAGAACCCCTAGAGACCGAAAATTATGGTAGTTCAAATTTGTATATATATATATATATATATATATATTTGTCTGTCCGCTCTCTAGGTAGAAGAAGAATGGTCCGATTTTGATGAAATTTGGTACAAAAATCCGTCGTCCAATTTGAAAGGTCAAGTTCGTTAACCAGCAAAACGTCCACTGGAAGATGGCGTTTTGGGCGAAATTCGCGCAAAAAAAATTGTAACGCTTACGTTTTTGAGTTCATAAGCTTGCAAGCACTCGTTTTATAGGCTTCTTGGGCTAGGAAAACGAATGAAACCATTTTCAAGGCGATAGCTTTAACCGTTTTCGAGAAAATTGGAAAAATAGTTTTTGAATACCGTTTTTGGTTTGGGTACTTAGAATCTGGGGATTCAGTTGAAACATTTTCTGCATGTTCTACTTTCATTAAAGCTAATATGTTGAAATTTGTGTTACGTTTGGAGTTAAGGAAGGGTTAGAATAAAATATTGTATTAAAAAAGGTTGAGAATCTTGGTAAACGGAAGAATACCATTAGAAAGCTTATTAAATGCTCTACAAAAAAGGTTGTGATGAAAGTTTTGATTAGAGGATGTCAATAGGAGAAATAAGTGCTTAAAACTTTAAAGTAATTGATTTCGCTTATTCTAACTGTTCTTTTTGTCTGTTTTTATTCCTTGTTATTTTTTAACTGCTTATAGTTGGATAATGTATTTGGTAATAAAGCAGGTTAAGAAAAATAAGAAAAACAATTTAATCTTAGAGATATAGCTATCCAAGATATAGCTTTTCAACTGCCTAGCGGGGTCCTTCCTAGGGCGGGGACCCATCCAGGTAAGATCGTAAATAAGACCTTTCTTGAAAGTAAAGATGGAACTGTCAACTTTGGTCCTCCTCTGCCTCCCGGCACTTTCATTGCTGACGAAGGCTTCCAATGAGTAGCCGAAACGTCCTAAATATAGATTTTTTAACAAAAATCGAATTGAGGTTTCTTTAGCCGAATCCCAACCATTCCATCTTTACTTATTACCTCGACGGCAAACTATCTAATCTTCATCCTTTCTAGAAATGTGGACCCAAAATAATAACAGCTTCTATTTTAATCATTTTAAATGAGTCTAGAGATAAGAACGGAACCGCGCTAAGATGATGCAGTTCCTGCGAGTCGGACTTTTCTAATTTCCTGTTAAAAAGGAACGATCCTCGTTGTTAAAGTACTTTTGCTTTAGGACAAACCTTTCCCATAATTTCAAAGATTGATGAAAGAAGGACCGAGAAAACAGGCTTTTGCCGCAGAAAGTCACCCTACATTTAATTCCAAAAAATGAGCACTAATATTCACGCATGCAAAATTATAAAGGTAAGTATTTTTTAACCTTTTTGATAGTTCTTTATTTTTGTGTTCCTGTAAATCTTGTCTTAACGTTGAGGATATTCCGTCCATTATTTTTGTGAGAATTATTTTAAGTTCGTTTGATTAATTGTAACTTGACCGTAAACATTACCCACACAACAACGTTTTGTAAGACCTCATTTTCCTATATATATATATATATATATATATATATATATATATATATATATATATATATATATATATATATATAAATACACACCAGTCGTAGTTGGCTGGTTGTGTTACTAATCGTAACTGGCCTATGAAGCCAATTCTAGTGTGTCTTGGTATTCTCACCCGGAGGTCATGAAACAGGCTGATAGTGATAAACGGCTGATTGAAATAAATCAGTTCAATGAGGAAGTTTAAAAGAGAACATCCCTTCTACTGCTCGAATCAACAACAACACAGGTGGCGAGAACTCTCTTATATTCACTAGGTTCATTGTTTGGCGAGTGTTTTCATTATGAGTAACGGTTTAATAATTTGATGCAGATAGTTAGGCGTTGAGGTGATAAGAAATCAGATAATCCTTGGGATTCAATAAGATAAAACGAAAGATTTTCAGAAGTATTTCGAACGTATTAGCGTGCTCTTAGGCAGGCAGCCTTCTTAATAATATCGTTTAGGTGACCCTGAGTAAGTTTGTAATATGTCGCTGAAGAGAGAGCGCGCCGAAACGTTCAAAATAAAGCTATTTCTGAAATTGTGGCGTTTTCCTTTCGCCCAATCTCAACCATTCCTTGACTTCTTAACGGTTTAATAGTTCCATTCGGTAAGATGGGTGAAATAATCCGTATTTTATAGTTCCAACCAGGGACCGAAAATAACTATTAATTTTTATTTCAAATGAGTTTCACTTAACCTTTAATTTTTATTATTGAGAAATAAAAATATAAATTCCATCGTAATTGATATATTTTATTATTTTTGAAAAAAAAAATTCTAATAATTTTTATTTCAAAATTTTAAAAATAAAAATTATTTGAATAATGTTATTTCAAAATTTGTTTTTATAAAAAATTTTAATACGAATTTTTTATTACTTTAACTTTAAACATTATTTTAAATAAAAAAAAAACAATATTAGTGTCATAATGAATAGAACGTAATACGCAAAAACAAATTCTAGAATATGCAATATATACCCATACAAATCAATTGGATTTAGACGAACTTTGATTCACTGACATAAGCAAATAACTTCTAATAAACAAAAGGTTCCAAATTCAGTATTTAAATTCGAGGATAAGAGATACTAGCTGAATACCCGTGCTTCGTCACGGCAGATAAGTAGTTATTTTATTGCGTTAAATAATGTTTCATTAAAATTACGTTACTATACAATTCTGTGAAGTTTATTACAGCACGGTTCCCGTCATACTATATTTTATTCAATGGGCGTTAAAATTTAAAAGTTTATGTTTCCAAGAAGTCATATGGTAACACCCAATATATCTACGAGTATTACCAAGGTTATAGGCGAGAAGGCATTGCAAGGGTTCCGGATATTATTACCTCACCTGGAAAACCTAAGGATATGCCATCCATCACGGTTTGACCGGGACTGTCCCGGTCTTTTGCAATTCTCTCGGTGTCCCGCCCGATTTTATCAATGTCCCGGAAAAGGCTGTAATATGTAAAAAGTAATGAATTCATGCTTATAAGAATCTTTTTTAAATCGGTTACTTTTCAACAATCAACATTTTTATTACTGCTCACAGTGTCAAAGAAATGAGAAGTAATCTAACTGTAAAACGCTGGAACCACCTGCACAGTGCTGCCAGCTGCCAGACACTACTATTTGGCTGAGAGATTTTTTTAAGAAAATCAAGTAGCAAAAAAAGTTCTGTTCTTATTTTTAAGGTTTGGGTAGACTAACAGTTTAGGATTCCCCCTTCCCGTTAGTTGCTAGGCTTAAAACTCACCAACCATTTTGCTTATAATTTGTAGTCTTTTTATCCCCCCCCCCCCCCCCCACTGGTATGCCCATCCCATATTAATGTGTCTCGGTTTAACTCTCCAAAAATATGGCAAGCCAATCTGACGGGGACAGGCAGAAAAGAAACGCAATTAAAACTCTATGAGGGACAGTTAATTTCTAGTAATTCAAGGTCTGCCATCATAGTTGAAATTAGCCTCAATTAAAAATAATACTATGAGATAGATAATGTAAGGTAACAGCTGTTCTTTATCGTCCTAGCAACGCTAGGAAGGCTGCCTAGGCTTGCCTTCTCTAACCAACTCAAACTTTAAACCCCCCTAAAAAATTCTTAAAAATTCGAATATCAAAAAATCCTATCTTAGCGAGTGCCTACGGTATATAGGGAGTGTCCATGCAAAATTTCAAAATTTTCTGTCCAGCGGTTTGGGCTGGGCGTTGATAGATGAGTGAGTGAGTGAGTGGTATTTGACAAATATATAGTAGACTAGCTGTTACCCGGTGTGCAATGCTACACCTACTTTATATTAAATATCTGTAGCCGGGCTTACCATGATACACATGCTTCATATTAAATAGTTGTAACCCAGCTTCCATGGTACGCCTACTTTATATTATATATTTAAAAAAATTAATGATTATATTATATTTGTCCAAATTATGAGAATATAAGATAATAAATTGAGAACTCGGCTGAAAAATTTATTTTCCATTTTTTTAAGAGAAAGTGGGGTGGAAAATAAATTAATCCTTATTTTTTAAAAAGTACGCTTATTTTAAAAAGTACCCTTACTTTTAAAATGGTATTACAATTAAATGATTCCAAATAATTTAATTGCAATACCGTTTTAAAGAAAATCCAAACCAAACTCCCTGTGTTTAATTTTTTTAAAGAAAAAAAATATGTGGTCCATAAATAAATATTCATAAAAAATAGCAATACAAATGAGGCATTTAATTAAGGTTATGATTAGTTATAAGTTGTAATAACCTACAACTGAAACTATATTCTTTATTTTCATTGATTTTTTTTTAAATATAATATTTATTTATTTTAAGGGCTTCGCATCTAAAGCTAAAACCTCAACCTTGCGCAAATATAATATTAATATGTTATATTGTTTACCTGTTCATGTAATAATCCGTAACTGAGTTTTTTTTATGAATGAAAAAGTAGGTAAGTCGTGCAGGGTGTATGTTATTTATGCCAAAAGGAAAGTTTTAAAAACATAGTTTGTTAATAGTCCTTTCTATTAAAGCTTCTGTTTCAAATTTTATGGTTCATGAGCTCTTCTATAAGGAAAGTCCTTCTATCATAGGAAATAGGGGCCTCTAAGAATAAAAACAAATTTAAGATATTTTTCTTGCAGTTATGGACAACAATGAATTAAAGGTATTTGGGAATTTCAATAACGACATTGACTTGGCGAGCAACAATATTTCTACCAGAATTGCAACCGTATTTAAACATTTAGTCCAAGAGCTGGTAACACACTTTTCAAGTGTTTTATGTGCCTTGAAATCGTGCTATAGTGGGTCTCTAGTGTAGATGAAAAGTTACGTATGTGGTTGCTGGACATACCTTGAAACACCAGGTACTGCGCATGGTAATCAGTAACAAACTATGGGCCAAAAATAGTGTTTTATTCAGAAGCCATAATTCTTTAATGTAAAATTAAGGCAATTCTATAATGAATAATATATAAGGTAGACACTTTTAAGTGGGATACATATAAAAACAAAACTGAAGTGGGTTTTTTGTAATATTAAATGAAGTCTCTTCTTCACACTGCTATTTAAACACCATAATTGAAAATAATTACAAAAGGGCAGACACTTTTTGTGAGGTTTAGTAATCAGCAGACATGAAAATAAATTCAGTCGATGATAGACTGCAATGCAGTGCGTGTAACCGTAAGAGTGAGAGAGCACCAATCATCTGGACAGGACAGTTGTGGCTGTTCTAGAAATAAAGCAACTTGCCTTAATTATACATTAAAGATTGTTGGCTTCTGAATAAAATACCATTTTAGTGACATATTTTTTTAACACCTTTCCCCTATGTGCAGTACCTGGTGTTCCAAGGTATGTCCAGGATACACATATATGCCTTACCTATCCACGACATGCAATACACCAAAATTCCAAGGTGCATAAAACACTTCATGAAATGTGCGTTACCAGCTATCCGACTAAATGGTGACAGTCAGAGGATATAACTAACCCAGACAAAAGGAAGCATATGGCAGAATATAATGATTAAATTATTGTGGATATTAAATTAATAAAAAATTGCATGGAAAATTTAATTACTTATTCATTAATTAGAACACCACAATTCACGTGACTTCCTCTTCTTATAAAAATAATATTTTAATACATTAATTTATCTGCAAAAAAATAGCATGCAAAAGAAATATTATAAGAAGAATAACTTTATTAAAAAAAAAAATAAAGTGAGGCTGCCCAAATTAATAGGGTTGCTAAACCATACAGCTCTTATAATAATAAAATATTGTTTCAAAATGTGGTGAAAATTAATTCATATATTTACATTCATTTGTATGATTATAAACATTTATATAATTTATTATGTACATCTATCTATATGCGAATAAAACAATAAGTTAAATATAACAACATTTAATATAATATTTTAATAATATTTGCATATGTATGTGAGAGAATTAATTTCAAGTTCATAAATTTAAGTCCTTTACAAAATGACATTGTTCACAAAGGAGTTTTTAATGCTTAAAAAAATCTTTATGTTTAAAACAAAATGTTCTATCTTTTTGGAACTTTAAACTTCACTTAAAGCTACATATTCTGCATATGGAGACTCTTCTGTACCATCTTTTTTCTTTCTCGATTTCCAGTATAATACATTACCAAATAACCTAATAAGAAAACCAGTGGTGGATTTTCCTTCTAAATGATCATTTAAGAATATAGTCTCTACATCCATCTGTTCAACATTTAGGCCCATTTGATATCTTCAACTTCCTTATTTCAACAAAATCTCAAGCATTATTTTGTTTCAAACTATCTATTTCTCTATCCCAAAAATCACAATCGCTTGAACTTTATCAGATTCGCCCTCAGCCAATCCAATACAGCTTATGTTTTCTTGGATAACATCAACATGCCTAGCGACAATGATTTTATTATTCAAAAGTACTTTATATCCCACTTCACTATACTCGATTAAAATGCACATATTCACCTTTTTATCCCATTTAGAAGTTATAATTTGTTCTGGTTTCCTAACAAAACTTTTACTACCATATAAATTAAAGTTAGAAGCATCTGGTTTCTTTCCAAAACAGATTTCATAGGGTATTTTATTGTCAATGGTGTTAGCTAAAGAGGGATTTTTCAAATAAGTTGCTGCACATACCATTTCTGGCCAACATTTTTTTCTACAATATCTTCTGCCAGTAAACAATGAGATATATTCATAATTGTTCTAGTAAATCACACCGTTTAACTCATGAATTCATGGGGCAGGGATTAATTTTGATACCCTTTTTTTTGGTAGTCATAATTCTTACTATTTAATATTCCTTACCAATGTCACACCTCATAATACCAATTTCCTAAGTTTTCAACCTCATTTACTTATTGAACAAAGGAATGAAAAACTTCTGTTTTAGGTTTAATAGTTCCTAGCAATCTTACTATTTATTTATTTAAACATCAGTGAGACCGCGACAAAGGGAATTCATCACTAAACACTTAAATAACAATAAACAATACTGAACAATTATGAAGAAATTAACATGAGGGCAATCTTACTATAATCATCTATAAATGAAACAAAATATTTTTCACCTTTGAGACTCATAGTTAAAAAAAGGTCCACATCAGTGTAAACAATTCCAAAATACTTTTAGCCTTGTTCTTATTGTTTTCCAAAGGGACACGGTCCATTTTACAATACAAGTTTTATAAATTTATAACATGTCCAGATAAACTGATTGTTTCATTTCAGTTGTTTGAATTTTATTTTTTTAACATAATCTGAAGTTTCTATGTACAATTTACTATGCTGTTGATTCCTTTAGGTATAATCTATCAAATTTCGGAATTATGTCTTAGGCTGTTGTCAAATCACAAAGAAATTCAAACTGTTTATTTGATCTTGCTGATCCCAATCTTCACCAACTTTTGTCTCCTTTGCCTTTTCAATGACATTTACACACCTCATCAGTTTAAAAAAAAAAGTTAAGTGTTTTTCCACATACTAAAACCCTCTCCATCAAATACCAGTACAAACATATTCATTTAACAGAAAAGCGAGTGAGAGATTATTCAACCGAATACTATAACCGACATTGCAACCTTCCTTTACTAAAGAGAAAAAACTACCTCTCAACAAAAGTATTGAAATTATTATAGTTCTGAATAGAAACATGACCACTTAATTATATTATATTAGTCCAAATTATGATTAGATAAACACAGAACATTTTTATGATATACTTATTTATACGATATTAGTCTATATTCTGGTTAGAGCAGTGTTGCCCTAGGCAATCAAATGAAAATTGATTTGATATGAAGAAAACTGATCTGATATTAAGGAAATTAATCTTAAAAAATATAATATTTTATTATATGATATCTTATATGATATTTGTCCAAACTCTGAGAATATAAACCTACTATTTAGATAAACAAACAAAGGTTTTATTATTGCACTTCTTCTTAGAAGGAGGGGCAACACTGGAAAGAAAATGCCGATTTCTGACTATAAACTCTTCTGTATATGACAGTTTCGAACTCGTTACTTCCAAACTATGAATCCTAGAAGATTTTGAGCTAGCCTACGAGATTTCCCGGATCAAGAAGTATCTATGTGCGAAGTTTGGTCAATATCAGTCAAACGGTGTGGATTTGTATAAGGAACAAACAAACAGAAAAACAGAAAAACAGAAAAACAGATAAACAGAAAAACAGACACGTGATTTTTATATATATAGATTTAATAAATGAGTTTCACTTTACCTTAAATGTTTATTATTGGAAATTAAAAATAAAAATTCCATCGTAATTGATATGGATCATTATTTTTTTTAAAACAATTTTGTAATCATTTTTATTGTAAAAACTTACAAATAAAAATTATTTCATAACAGTTATTCATTAATTTTAAAAATACAAATTATGAAGTAATTTTTTTGTCATAATTTTTAGGAAACATTTAATTTTTATTTCGATCCTTGGTTCTAACGGTCTTTTTTATTGATAACTTACCCTGCGACTTATGTGAGTTGTTCAGTGAAGATAGCCAACACAAAGACTCAATACTACATTACCTACACAATATGGTATATACGAACTCAAATGAAGGCAGCTTAATATTTTTAGGTATGAATATTCCACTAACGGCTGATAATTCATGTAAGTTCTGATTCATACTGACTTTCTTAGGATGCCAATGCAAACCTTTAACCTAATGTAATCTAATAAGATATATATATATATATATTTTTTTTTTTTTTTTCCCTTCTAAAAGTACCCCTTTTAGAAGGCCGTTTATTGTACTACATGCATCATACAAGATACAGTATATCACATGTATGTTTTTTTTTTTTTCTTATCTTAGTTAATTTTGTTCAAGTTAGCAATTTAGTTAGGTTTACATATAAATTATTCACGTTAACTTAAATCAATTAGTATAAAACAAGGAGTATACAAATAAACTTATATATTCAGTAAGGTCCGCTTTACTTCAATAAAAATGCAATTTTTCATTTTTCACTCAATCTTTGAATAATATCTTTGCATAAAGTTAAGAATAATTTGTAATTATTAAAAAACAATTTATTTTCTTCAATAGGCCAATAGGTTATTTTCTTTCTAATTCTGTTTCTGTATTCGTTAAACAGTGTACAATTGTATATGATGTGGTGTGCTGTCTGTTCTGTATGTCTGTCACAGGGGCATGAATTTTCTCTTTTTATTTTAAATCTACTTAAATAGAATAGAAATACCCCATGTCCCGTGAGTACTTGTGTTGTGTAAAAATTTGTTTGTATGTTTGTATTACAAAAGTTTTGTATGATTGGGATAAATTTGAATAAATGGCGACCTTTGTTAGAGGTATCCCATTTTTGCTGCCATTCTGCAATTGATTCTAGTTTTAAGATATATTTTAAGTGAGTTTTTGAAAGTTTATTATATTCTATCGGTAGTGACGTATCTTTTGACGCTGCTTTGGCGAAACGATCTGCGATTTCGTTACCTTCGTCACCAGAATGTCCCTTAATCCATTTAAAATATATTGTATGCGTATTTTGGCATATTCTTAACAGTTGTCGTATTTTTTCTATTAGTACTTCATGTATGTCAGTGTTTTTGAGTTTTTGTAATGCTATCATGCTGTCTGTATGTATCTGTATAGAAGATGGTGTAGTGATGTGTTTATTAATGTAGTCTATAGATTTTAATATAGCAAGTTGTTCAGCTTGGTTGTTTGTACAGTAATGTCCAAGTCTAAATTTGAGTGTCGTTAATAGTTTATAGTCTTTGTATATGATTGTAGCTGCTCCAACGTTGTCATTGTCTTTACTGCCGTCTGTGTATATCTGGTAATCTGTTTGTTTGTTTGTATATCCGTTGAGTTTGAGTGGTTTACCGGGATGTGTCCATTGAGTATAATGTATTGTCTTTTCCAAATCATCAGATTTTATGTTATTCGAGTCTTCGTTCAGTTTCAAAAGTTTATATTCTTTAATATATTGCTTTGCTAGAATGTCTATTGGCATTATTTTTGCTAAAACGCAGGCAGCATCATAAGAAATAGTCCTATAACCTTTTATTATTCTTAAAGCAATCAATCTCTGAACTCTTTGCAATTTGCTTAAGTTGTACTTCTTTTGCAGTCCTCTGTGCCAAATATGTAGTCCGTAAGTAAGTGATGGTACAATTGCTCCTATGTAAATGATGTGTAATGCTGAAGATTGCAGTCCCCATGTGTTACGAGCTGTGAGTCCTAAGTAGTTGATTAGTTTTATAAGTTTGTTTTGTAAATTTTCTATGTGTTTATTCCAAGTTAGTTTGTTATCTATTAATATTCCTAGATATTTTGTAACATTTGTTTTTGTCAGTTCGTTTCCTTGTAATGTAACGTGGATAGTCGGTTCTAATCTGCTTCGTGTAATTATCATGTAAGTTGATTTTTGATTATTGAATGTTAACTTGTTGTGTTTTGCCCAGTTTTCGACTGTGTTAATGATAATGTTAATATTGTTTTGTATTTGTTCTGGAATTCTGGATTTTACTAGTATTAAGATATCGTCTGCAAATGCTATTAGTTCTACGTTTGGTTGAGTATTAGTTTTCACTAAGCTGTTCATGATAATATTCCAGAGTAATGGTGAACAAGAAGACCCTTGTGGGGTACCAATTGTCTGTCGTTTCATTTTCATTATGTTGTGTGTGATTATGTAAGTCTCTCTATTGTTTAAGTAGTTTTTAATAAGTGTATAAATGTTTTGAGGGCAGTTATATTCTTTCAAAGAGTTTAGGATTGACGGCCACCATGCACTGTCAAATGCTTTTTGTATATCTAATGAAATAAGTACGACATGATTTTTATTATTTAATGCTTGTTTTATAAATGTATTCATTTTCTCTAAAGCTTGAGAAGTTCCTGTTTGAGGAGTAAAACCAAACTGATTGCTATCAATTATATTATTTGAGTAAAGGAAATGTGAGAGCCTTCTATGAATAATTTTTTCCAGGATCTTTCCTCCTATTGGAATTAAACTTATCGGTCTAAGGGAGGATATTTCATTTGGTGGTTTATTAGGTTTCTTTAATAGAGTTAGTTTTGATTTCTTCCATAAATATGGAAATACACCTTGAGAAAAGCATTTTGAATAAATAGTATGCATGAAATTAGGATATTTTTGATAAACTGTTTGGATAATTTCGACAGATATGCCGTCTATTCCTACTGATTTTTTTTTATTTAAATTATGTATAATGTCAGAAAGTTCGAATTTTGTTAAAGGTAAGTCATTTAAGGTGTTGGGCGGTATTTGAGAAGAAGTTCTTAATAATTTATGTTTTTCATTGTCTGTTTCCTGATTGTCGTTGCCTACTATATTGTTAATTATATATTCGTAAGTAGATTCAATGTCAGTAGTGTAGGTTCCGTCTTCTTTTAGAATAGTTTTCAAATTTAGATTTTCAGGTAAATTTTGTTTAGAATATTTGTAGGGCCAAGACCAAGGATTTGTAAAATCTATGGAATTACAATAGTCTTGCCAGGACTTTAGTTTTTTTCTTCTAATTTCTCTGAGGTATATTTGTCTTTTTTGGAAATATAATATTTTGCGTTCTTCTTTGAAATTAGAATCATTTGGAGTACGCTGATATCGCCTTCTAAGACGATTAGTTTCCTTTCTTAGTTCAAATAAGTTTTCATCCCACCAGGGTGTATATTTATGGGGTTTCTGGTTATTTTTATTAAAATAAGTTTTGATTTTGAATGATTTGTTACAGGATTTAATCAAACATTTTTGAAATTTATTTAGACAATCGTTTATTTCAGTGTTATTAGCTATTGCAGAAAGTTGAATATCTGTAGTATTATCTAGAGATAACTTAAATGATTTTATAATTACTGACTCTAAATTTTCCTCGAAATAATTCCAATTAGCATTTTTTGTAATATATCTTAAACCATATGTTTTGTTAGGAGAATAAAAAACAGGATGTTCTATCGTGTATGTTATTAGAAGGTGGTCAGAGAAAACTTCATTTGTTAGAATATTCCAATTTTTAATATAATCTGCTAAAGATGGTGATGTTAGCGTGACATCTATATTGCTAGTTCCTCTTGGACCATCAAAAGTAGGAAGGTTTTTGTCAATATTTGCTAAAAATAAATTGTTCGATACAATGTAATTTTCTAATTTCCGTCCTCTTGAATTTGTAATTTTGTCATAATAGAATTTTGATCTACAATTGCTGTCCATTCCTATTAGGATATTTTCTGTTTGGAAGTTTTGTAATATTTTATCTAATTTACGAATATCTATGTCTATGTCTCTGTTTATATCAAAATAAGCGCTAACAATTATACAATTAAACGAATTATATTTTATTTGAATAACAGTTATATCATTGTCTGAATATTTATTTAATAATATAGCATCTATATTTTTATTTAATAACATTATTTTAGTGCGAGAATTTCCATTTCCTCCAATAAAAGATTTATATTTTGTATCGAAATGCATTTGTTTATGAACATATGGTTCCTGTATTATAGCCAAATCAATGGATTTTCTTTGCATGAATTCATCTAATAAAACAGCTGTTTTCCAAGAATGTTGTGTGTTTATTTGAACTACATTAATACTTTTAAAATTAACCATAAGAAAGGTTATAATGTTTTGATTGTTTATTTGGGCTATTTTTTGGAGATGAAAAGTTTATTTGTGTCGATAAAACTGATATAAAAGGAAAAATATTTTGTAATGATACCACAAGAAAGCATTTGAATGGTGTGAATAATAAAATGTTTAAAAAACTAAGCTCAGAATGTAGTTTTCTTGGGAATAGTGTTGTTTTAATAATGGAGTGTGTATTATTCATATTGATGTGTAATTAGTGTTTTGGATTAATTTTTTAATTGCATTTTTATAAGAAGGGCATAACTTACTGAATGATGTATGATTATGTGAAATTCTTTGATGCGGCTTGCAATGTTCATTAAAAGAATAACAATTTATGCATTTGTAAGCTCCAAGTTCTTCCTTCTTCGTGCAGGTACTGGTAGGATGTTCCTCCATGCAGATGGCGCAGGTCAGCTTCCCTCGGCAGTCAGCTTCTGAGTGGTTGAACTTGTTGCACTTCATGCAGCGTCGGATCCCAAAGTAATCTTCTGCATAGCTGATAGAATAGTATAACTTCAATCTTCTATTCAGCAGCATTTCCCTTAGTTTAGGATTCACTTCGACCACTGCATTCCGTCTAGAAGAGTCAGATCTTATTTTGGTTATTCTTATTAATTTAATATTCTCCTCGTTGAATCCCAATTCTTCATTCTGTTCTTTTAAAGTATCCACCAGATTGGATTCATTAACCTCCTCTGGAATATTCTTAATAATCATTCGTGGGTTAAATTTATTCAATGTTGTGGGTAGTAGTGTGGATTTTTTATTACTTGTGATAACAGCTGTTATTTTTTCAAGATCTGATTTGCTTTCAGTCTCAACAATAACATAACCTTTTTTTGTGTTTCTTAAATTAGTTATTCCTACTTTAAGAAATCTGGGATATATATATATATATATATATATATATATATATATATATATATATATATATATATATATATATATATATGTGTGTGTGTGTGGGTGTGTATGTGTGTATAAATATATGTATGTATGTGTTAAAAAGAAGAAAAAAAAAACTTATATTAAGCATAATGTAATCTACAGACAATAAGGTAATATAATGAAATGTAATAATGTATAGATACTGTAACTTCGCCATAAAGCGGAACACCAAAAAATAAATAAATAATAAAAAATTTTATTGAGGGAACAGTTCTGAATAATTACTTATTTCTAGTACCTCATCTAGATTGTAAATCAATGAAAAATTAAGATTATTCCATTGAATGTAAAGTAGATAAAATATTAAGATAATAGTAAATATTAATATGCATACATTTTCAATTAATCAAATTAAGTTTGTTCATATATGGAATTGCAGATTACTTTACTCCATTATATTTTTGCAGATTTCTGCTGAAATTACACTGTTTTATTACTCTATAGAAAAAAATAGGACGAATTCTTCTTTTAGAAAACGGAACATTCCTGAATGAGCCATAAGAAAATTCTGTAAAGAGTTCAGTTCGATAATATTTTGATATATGTGGTTAGAAGTTCGTACTTAATTTCTTATTACTAAAAGCTGCATGCCATTGAAATGATCATATGTGCAGGAATTTTAAAAACTTTTCTGCATATTATTTTCCCTCGAAAATTTAATAATATATTAAAACTACGTCACTAAATATCCAAGGAGATCCAAGCTATCCAAAGAGATCGAAGCTCATCCCCAAGGAGATCCAAGCTCATCCCCAAGAAGATCCAAGCTATCCAAGGAGATCCAAGCTCTTCCCCCAGGAGATAAACAAAAATCGATTGTTTATATTATTCTTCATCGTTTCTCCTTTGTGCAATTCCTATGTTGCACGCAAATCACCAACACAAAGCGTGCAAAATACATCCTTCGATACATTAGGGAGGATGGGGCCTGGGATTTGCGCCGTATTCCCAGGTATTGCGTATGTATAAGCAGGTAAGGTGTGTCCTTGATCTTCACAAGTCTGCGTCACTCTTCACGTAGGCGGTCTGCAACCTCAGCAGCATCATTAATACATAGGGCTGTTCAAACCAATCTCAATTTCATCTACCTATTTATGTCCTTTAATTAACTACTGATTCTCGTATCATCTTTGATCACATCAACAAATTTTACTAGCAAATGAGTACACAGATATAAGTTTACCTCTTTTGTAATTTTGAAACTTATTTATTACAATAAAAAAAAAAAACTCTTTGTCTTTTTGAACTCTGAATCTTCCGTATTAAGCCGGGATGGGTTGCCAATGGTGCTATCGGGCTTCACTTGAAAGCGTGGAATGTTAATTCATCCGAAATAGCTAAAAGTTCACACAGATGCCTTAGCGTCATATTTATCTGAATCCAGAATGGTTTTATAAATCATTCGACATTATTTTTCCAGCGTTTCCTCAACAAAAAAAAATGATAAAAATGGTCCACTTAAATAAAAGAATATCAATTGCCTAATGCTCGGAATATTCTTTAATTTATAAGCGTGTTTGTTTTCTCCCTCCCTCCAAAGAAGATAAACCCGCATGTGAGGCTGACCAAATGACGCAATCCAAAAGTGCGGACGAGAACATTAGAGGATTTAGAACGCGAAGAGCACAAACATTTTCAAAATTGTATATATGTTTTATATATTTTTGTTTATTTGCTGTCTAGGTGGCTCAAAAATGGACCTATTTTAATGACATCTAGTAAGAAAGTAAGATGTGAAAGTAAGATGTGATTTGAAAGGTTGAGTTCCTCTACCGGAATATGGTTTTTTGGTTGGAATTTCCGCGAAAAAATTCGCAAGTTTATGTTATTAGCGTTACTCGGCTTTCAGGTTTAAGTTTTATAACTAATTGGACGTGAGGAATCTATTGAAACCAGTTCCAAGGCATGTCTATTATTGTTGTTGCGGAAAATGGAAAAAAGAGTATATGTCTTGGGATTGTAGGTACTTATATTATTACACATCTCAAGCCCTGTTTTATGACAGTAGTAAATGTAAATCATCTATTCGAAAGCGTACTCTACAAATAACGTTCTTTTTCGATTTTCGATATATTGGGAGGAATCATTCCTTAAATGAAGCAATTTCCGCTTACGATACTGTCAGTTTCCTTTTAGGGTGCCTAAGATCTTGCTCCAATTTTAGATTTCATTTTATTTTTTAATTACCTACATTTATTTAATTACCTACGAAAATTAAGACAAATTCTAAGCTTCACAGATGACACACCTGTGAGCCCGAATCTTTACAAATTAACGATGGAAGTCTATAAATATGAAAATGTATTATATTCATTATAATATACATGAATTACATTCTGTCATGATTAGCTACAAGCTAAACAAGTTAAATTCGAATCTGCTATGAAATGTTCATTTCGAATTTACGAAAATACATTATTAAATAATTACTCAACTCATCCTATCATGAAAGTACTGCTAAATGAAATTATATTAAGTGTACTTACATTCATCACAATATAGCACTATAAAGAAGGGAACAGCGCCGCTGGAGAGACATCCTGTCATACTAAGAAACATATATATATATATATATATATATATATATATATATATATATATATTTAGATGTATTTGGCGCGCGTGTGAGAGAGAGAGATTTATTTATTGCTACTGTCAATTGAATATTTACTGTTTAAATCTCTGCGAGTATCTCCACAACAGCGTGAATATATCGTCGCTACAAATGCAAAGTATCGAATGTGAAAATTACCACTTTTCAGAGTGGAAAAGCATTTATTCATAACTTTTTTTTTGGACAGTCAAATATTCGGGAGATTTGACCTTTTGATAGTGGAATACTTTCCCTTTAATAGAGTGAAGTAAGATTGAAGAATTTGCCGTACATAAGTCCAGGAGAAATTAGTAAAGATTGAAAATGAAAGATGCACTTTTTTACATTCGATACTTTGCATTTGTATCGACGACATTTTCTAGGGCTTCAACATTCCACGTGGATTTTATGTTCGATAAATTTCTATTCGGATAAAATTTCTTTGCTCCGTGGTTTTCTATTTTTCGAATATTTTCGTTTGAAATGTCGGAGCATAATATGTATTCGATATTATGGAATAATACGGTACTGTATTTCTGAGATTGTTCCGTTTCTTCTGCTTCTATGGATTTAGTTGCGAGTTATTTATTTTCATCTCAACTTTGTGTGGCAAGATTTATTCTGAATTCTGTTATGCACTATAATATTAAATCTGTTTATTTTTATGGCCTATAGTAAATCGTTTTTGGTCCAATTCAGTCAAAACATTCGTGCCCATTTTTATGATATTTTTATTTGGAAGTTTCATTTAATGGCGTTAAGGCTGGCATCTCGTTCCGCTGGGACCCTGCAGTTGATGTTGGTATTTACCTCCGGTCGTTGTTTTATTATTTCGCTAAGGAATCGCTCATATTATGGCTTTAGAAATATAATAGTTTTCAAGGAATTGTTTTTTCGAATTATTAAGTTATTATATATATACATATATACAGCAATGCTACAATATTTTCAGAAACAAGATGCAAACCACCGCAGCAAGGGATTAATAATTGTTTTGTTGAAATCCTGTATAAATCTGTTGGTCGGACGTAGCGGTTGATCCATAGCCACCTCCTGTCCTGCAGCCGAACGTACATCAATCAACATCGATTTAAGCAATTTCACCCCTCGTAAATCAGTTTTACACCCATTGCAAAACCTCATTGGTGCAGCTTACCATCTCTGCTTTTTTGTATCTTATTGAACCAGATATTATTAGTATTAAAAATTTAACATTTTGTGCTTTAAGATTGAGACAACGTCGATTTAAAGTGTTTAGTGATCCGCAGAGTCTTGTTCTTGCAACTGTGTATTGTAATAATATTAGACTATATTGTGTATTGTCTGCACACAAATTTGAAACTTAATTTCTGAAACGTAATATCACCCTATGAATAGAATGCCAACAATTTGAGTTCGAGTGTATCTTATTTGTTCAGATATAGAAAATACATTTTCCTAGAACAAATTAGACCATTTCATACTTAAATAGTGGCACCATCTAAATATATATAAAACCTTAAGTTAGTACTAAGAATTTCTAAATCATTTTAATAGAACGATTAAAAATTTAACAGAATGATTTCAATAATGACTAGTTCACATTGGTTGTTTGTTTTGTTTTTATTTGTTTCCTTAGCAGTTTTGGTTTGCTTGTGCTTTCTCTTAGTGAAACGTTTCAAATAATGAATTGAAATGAAGAGGAGTTCTTTTTTCGTAAGCGTAAATTATCATAACAATTAATGTTCAATACTTAAAAAATAAGCCTTGGGTGTGCTACGTAGTATTTGTTGTCGTTTAATTGGGTAAAAATATGCATTTTATGGTTCTCATACAAGACCTTTTGTTTAATTTTGGACATTTTAACATTTCAATGGGGGCGAGGTTAGCTCATTACTAAAGATTTTACCTTCTAATGACTTCTTTGGTGTGTTAGGTTCCATCGAAGGGGAAAATCAGGCGGCCGGTGCATAGTACTGACTAGATACTCCCCTTGTTTGCCGCATGTTCAAGAATCAGATACCCTTATCTGGGTTCATATTTAAATAATAAAAACGTGCTAAGAGTAGCTTGAGATATTTTTGAAGCATCTGATTTTTAGTATTTAGCTATCGATGTAGGGTTTTTGTAATTTCATGTATGATGCACCTTTCACACTTCTATGAAACTTTTACGGACAATAGTTGAGACATTACTGATTTTATGTGATTTTTTTTGGTAGGTGTGCTTTGAGGGGTAGTTAGGGAAAACCGCTCTTGAAATCTTCACAATTTTTTTTTTATAAGTGGTCCGAAAATTATGAAAAAAATACGCAAGGTACACCTAATCAATAGCTTCAGTTCACATTATTTTGATTTAAATATCTAGTATAGTTTTATAGAAAAACGACTTTGAAGTTTGGGATTACAAGCCTTATTCCCTCAAAACGAGTACAGTTAGAGGTTTGATAATTGACGACAAATTATTTCTAGGAACTAGAAATAAAATAATGGCATCAAAGTCAAGAAAGACACCAGTGCAGATTTCATGTGGAAACACGGTGAGACCCTTTACCGAGGCTCCTCGACGCTAGTAATGGCGTCGTAAGAAGAAGAATGAAATGAAAATTAGCTTATTATATTTTGTTAGAACCGGAAGTCGCTAATATCTTTATTTTTCCTCGAAACCTTTTTTATTGACAAGCAAATTTTTGACTACATGATGTTTGGCAATAATTACTCTTACCACTTTAGCCTTCTTTGAGAAAGTAGGCTTTCTGGGGATACCAGAATGCTTCAAAGTTATTATACATTGGATTAATGTTGTACGTGTGACATTTTACCTTGCTATATTAGTTTGAAACAATAACCAAGCGTAGAAACCATTTCCCTCACCAAGTCATCAAGTCTTGTACCACTTGTGAGTTTCGCTCTTGCTTTGCGTTGGTGGTAAGGACTAAATAAAGCAGCTAGGGGTAGATGGAGTTAATGAAGTAAAGTCTATAGGGGTGAAATATAGGGGTTGTGTTGGTGAGTGAAGCCCCGTCGGAGTGGTGGCACAGGAGAGAGAGTGAAGTATGTGAGGACTTGAATTTAATTAAGTAGCGTAAGTAAGGGAGCCTCGACGAAGTTATCCTCCCACCCCGAAACTTGCCTCGCTGCTAGGCTTAGCAAGCTAAGGAAAGAACTAGTCGGTGCTAAGCATAATATGGATTAGTGGATTATAGCACAGCGCTTTTAACCTCCAATACTTACAACAAGTACTTAGGCTCTTCAAGTGATAAGTCAAACTCAAAATTTTATAACATCTTATAATAAGTAAAGAAATAATAAGAAAAATATGTAAAGTTTTTTTTTTTTATTTATTATAATTATTATTTTTTATATAAATTTGTTTTCGCTTATTCCTCAATTGCAAAAACTATCAAACCGATTTGAATAACTTTAGTAGGGTTTGCAATATAATCTTCATTTACTTTCTGATATATAAAGTTCCTAAAAGCATTGTAAACTGCCGAAGCAACTCATATAAGAAATGTTTAATTTTTACACATTTTTCATACTTATTGCTGTTTAGCAAATAAGCGATATTTTTACAGATGCCTCCTGGACTAGCTGCCTTTTAAACTCTAAAATGATTTATTTTTCTGAACTTCTTACTATTTATTATTTCTGGTGGAAAATATGAAAACTTATTGTGTAAACAAATTACCTGCCCGCTAAATACCTGCTGGGCTTTAATCGCCAGGAAAACCGAGCTTTATCGTTAAATTTGTCCAAAGAAGATTGTCCCTGTAGTCCAGTGTAGGTTGAAATAACCCTTTGGTTACTTAAATTCTGCTCATAGTTTAAGAAACGGATATTACACAGATGATTTTTTTTTTTTTAAAGCTAATTATATGGATAAACTCCGTTTATTAAAAAAGAAACATAGGTAAATTAAAACCACATAAATTTCGTGTTTCTTTATTCGTATATTTCTTTTATTTATTTTTTTTTCTCTTATAAAAATGAAATATTCATTCCATTTCCGACGAAGTAGGTATAACAAGGTTTCATATTTGTAGTGTAAAAATTATTCTGATTTTTTAGTAATTAAACCCATAATTTATTAATATATTTTCTCAAGCGCCCTAATTCAATTATCCATGTGCGTGTAAGTGTGTTTGTGGACTTCTTTTAGCGATAGCCTCGGGGAAGTAGAACTTTACTTTGAAATGTATAGAAAATATGTTAACCATTACATAGCCAGAGGAGCAGAACAGCAATCTGGCGATTTTCGCGACTCATTCCTTGTCTGAAATTTCGTGTAAAAACAAAATTTTTTCTTGAAGATTAGATAGGTAGCCGTCGTGGTGATAAGCAAACATGGAATAGTTGGGATTCGGATTTTTTTTTTTTTTTAGCCGAATCCCAAAAATTTCTTAGTATTACGAGACAGACAGTTTGTCTTGGGTCTTCGCCTGTAGAGCTATGCAGCCTAGAAGGTGACCAGCAGTCCCATTTCCCTAAAGAACAGGAGACAATTCAGAGAATCTGCTACAATGATCATATGTAAGGTGGGTCTGGAGGCAATCCTGGTCCGTCCATCTCATCCTAAATTTGTTCATGTCCATTCTTCGGGGTTGCCTGCCGGAGGTTACTTATTTGCATTATTCATAATTTAAACATTAAAAAAATATTAGCAAATTTTAAAATAATAAATATCATTGCCAACGGCCAAAGTCACGTTGAATGCACCGGTTTCCAATGATCACCGAAGTTAAGCAACGTCGGGCGTGGCCAGTACTTAACGACTTACTAGCCGAAAATATTCCTATTCTGTGCTAGGCGGAAGGTCAAATAATATTTATTTATTTGTTTATTAGTGAGGCCGCGACAAGGGCAATTCATCACTTAAAATACATACATAAGAATAAACAATAGTAAACAATTGTTAACAAATTTGAAAATGAAATAATTAAAAAAAACATAAAAAAAAAAAAAAATTACTAATACAATTTGCATTGACTATAAAAAGGTAGGAACAACACAGAGGCAGATAGGGCAGTCTGTAAATACAATTATAGACTTAGATCTTTATGAATTTCAAATCATAGTTTGTACATATTTATTAATGATAGGAGGTCGTAAACAGAAAAATAGAAAAATTAATGTATACATACACAAACAGATAAGCACGTATACAAACATAGAAAACCATATACGTATACGTCATGTTTCTTCAAATAGTCCAATTTTCCTTAAGTATCTAAAAACAAAATCTATAAATTTGCTTCATTCTGCTAACAACTCTGTTAGATTTATAGCTGGGAGGGAAAATGTGTTAAGTCCTAAACAGTCCGTTAGTAAGTGTTTAATATTTAAAAAAGTGTTACATATTGAGCAAATCGGTGCTTGTTCCCTGCTCATTAGGAATGAGTGTGTAAGTCTAGTGTGACCAATCCGTAAACGTGTCAGTATTACTTATTCTCTTCTTGTACTTCAAATAATAAAAACTTCACCACACAATTTCGCCAACTTTATTATCTCCCTACATGTTTCACACCTTTTTTGGTGCCTCTTCAGGTGGAAGGTTATCCTCCGCAGATTGAGGCTGTAAGTTTTATATATGTAACTTTCTCCCCTGAAGAGGCTCCAAAAAAGGTGTGAAACATGTAGGGAGGTAATAAAGTTGGTGAAACTGTGTGGTGAAGTTTATTATTTGACCTTCCGCCTAGCACGAAATACGAAGATTAAGAAAAGCGTCAGTTGAAGCATAATTATGAAAATATTCCTTATATTAACATTATATTAGATCATCTAACCTTTAAGTACTGACGTATGGTCCCTGGGACCTTATGGCAGCATTTTCTAGAAAAGATGCGAAACTGCTAACAAATAAATAATAAAATTTATTATAATAATGAAATTCAATTTAGGAAGCTTTTCTAGTAAAAGCAAACGTTCCTGGAAAATAAGTGGTACGGACATTTCTCGGTAGAGGGGACAAAACCCCATGATTCTAGGAAGCATCAAATAGGTCAGCAAGAAATATGATTAATAGGGAGCTTTTGCCGGCAGTCTCTACAAACATTGGTCCCGTATTAATTAAAACATACTTTTACACTGGGCTTTGTACAACGCTTCAATATATAATTCATATACTCGCCAATGTAAATTTGAATATTAGTAGATGGACGGGCAAAAATAGAGGTATGGGCAAGCTTTTAACTCTCAAATATGCGTATAAATCTCCAGTGAAGTAAAAAATAAATAATAATTATTTAAATATATAATTAGGCTCTATTAAATTCTAAATGGGAATTGTACCTGGACGGAGATAATCTGTAGATGTTTAATATAAAGCTGATTAAGTACCCTAATTTTTAAGGACGAAGACAATAATAAAACCACTAATATATATATATATATATATAAATTCGGATTCTTTTTTGTTGTTTTGAAAAGAAGCCTAACGTTGGATTAACGGAAATAAACGGAATAAAAATAAGTTTTATAAATAAAATTTATCAACTTATTTGATCTAGAAGGCTGTTAAAAGGAACGAATATTGGATATTAGACGTCATTATTCCATTTATGGATATATCAATTTAGGAATTCTGTATAACTCATAATATCTAGATGATGTAAGTACTTCCAAATCTAAATAATTGCTATTAAATTGTATCTTATCATAATATTGCAAAAGTTATGATAAGATACAAAGTTGGATGACCAATATGACGTAAAACTGAAATATAATTGTATCTTTACGTGTGGGTATATATACTCAGCTGAAAAAAAAACGGTCATTGTGATTATTATCTGTTCTGTGAAAATGCAGCAAATCTTTTTTTTTTTTTAATTTATAGACAAAGTATTTTTTTTTATCCCACCTACGCCATTAGCATCGACATCCACGGTGCAGCCGGGAATTTTTTCAATGAGCCCAACACGAGAAAAATCCCTGTTGCCGGTAACCATCGAAACAACTATCTCCCGCATGAGAATCCAAGGTATTAGCCACTAGATCACGAGGGACCCACAAAGTATTATTATTAAAAAATGATAAATAATGGTTCAAACTTAAAGAAAAGAGTGTTTATATAATAGCACTTAGTTATTCATAATACCCTAGTTTTCAAAACAGGATGGCTTCTTAAAACGGAGTATTACCATCTCTAGACGATTAGTACGAACCTTGTCAGGCATTGAACACAAAGCCTCGAGACCAATAGCTACCTCGAGCCTTATCTCCTCTGACCCTCATTAATTGTAAACGGATTATTTCAATAAACTTAGTCCTTCCGCATTAACCAGATTACTGATAATAACGAAAATACCAATCACAATAGGCAAGTGAATTTAAAAATATTAAAAGTGGCCGAAAAAAATATGAAAGCATTATCAGAAAAATGGAATGACACTCATTTATTTTATGCGATTATGAAACGATTTTCTCCGCAAGAGTAATGCCATTAAATAAAAAAAAGTGGATAGGGCAATCCTCTTAATTAAAGTGAATTATTTGCAAAAAAATAAAATGCTTTTACAAGGACTTTACATTCCGCAAGCAAATTGTTTTGGCGTTCATTAGTTGACTTTGTTCCCAGGCTGCACAAACATTACAGAGGTTACATAAGCTTCTCCTCGAGTTAATTTTTAAGAGGCACGAATACTTTATAATTCAGATAATATCTGTTATTATTATTATTTTGGATACAATTGTGTCAAATTACCTTAAGGATAAGAAAGACCAACGAAAATACACTGCTCCGATCCTGAGTGGATAATGCTATTTTTCTGTCACTTATAATGAAGAATTGTTAATTACACAATATTTATTTTAGAGAATTGAATGACAAATCGACTATTTAAAATAGAGGGAGATAAAATATCAAATTTTTCATTCATTCTGCAATAACAATCAAAATATTTCCTATCCGATTCCCACATAAAACGTCAGTCACCATGAATCACCAGAAGCTGTATAGCACATTCCTCAACAAGGAACATTCCTGACCAATTTGCTTAAAATAATCTATATATAATGTAAAATAAACGTGTGAATAATTTTGCTTCAATAGTTTCAATAAACAGCTGAATCAATTATTAATTTCTTATTTAATTTTATCGGGATTAAACACCTAGGTACTTATAAAAGATCGAATTGTTTTTTTTTTTGTTTTTACAACACCTGTTGCACATTCACCGAATTATGCCTGAAGAAGTACAATGAAGTAGGAAATGTTGTAGGAAATATTAAATATGAAATTCTACTCATTTTTTAATTTTAAAAAATTAAAAAACATTGCCTTCCTGATGACTACCTTCATAGGTCACAGGGAAGTAGAGGAGCAATAAATAGGTAAATAAGAAGTTACTAATTTCTTCATCATTTTTAAGTCGCACAAATAAAGGCTGTAATATAACAAGAATACTGTGGATATTGCATCTTCTTTATTTATCTTCCCGTTGCCAACATGGGAGGAAGTGGTTGCGTTACATGGGCACACTTCAAACAGGATTTGCCCAATGGATAAGGGTTATGGAATATGTCGGCTACTAGGGACGGAGAGGCCACCGCAAGCCGCCACATTATTACAGACCTAATACAAGACCCTTCCTTCTTCCCTCACCGCGAGGCACAATCTACTTAATAAAATACAGATTAAATTATAATAACAGGAAATTCCCTTATTACAGAGCTGTGGTTATTCGTTGAACAAGGTTTTAAGGGAAAAGTAAAATGTTAATAAACTATGGATTAAAATATAAAAATTTGAGAGCTTTAATTTCCTCTATAGGGAATCCAATCTACAAAACCCTTGGCAAAGCAGAAAATAGAAAATTCATCAATGAATGTGAACGCTTAGCAATAAAAAATTATGGGAAGAAAAAATCATGGTTTCAGTAAGCATAGAGCCGGTAAATTCCTCATTTTTCTGAAATACTGATACATAGCCCCATTTTTTGTTAAGCAGAGCAGTCAATGTAGTCAATACACAGTTATACAGACAGAATAAAAAAAGGTATTGCGTCCACACCAAGCATAGAAAAAATAAAGATATTCTAGATCTGCCTTCAGTAAAACAGAATATATAAGAAGACCACACTGATCCTAATAAGGGGGGAGAAAACCCCTCTAAAATTTTAGTGATAACGTTTTTAATAAATAACATAAAGCACAAACAAAAAACTGCGGTGAGCTGCCTTACAAACTATAATAATAATAAAATTATAATTATTTTATTTTGAATAAAATAGATTTAATAAATTTTTTTGTCGTTTTTTGTAAAGCGGATATATACACTTCTAATAGGAGTTGATATAACATGCTGATTGTCATCCCACATAGAGGGAGGGAACGCGTTAGGAATGAGATACCGGATAATATTAGCTGTTTCAGAGAAATGAAGTCTTTAATAAAAAGACTCAACGAATAAATTGAATGTTCTAAAATTAAATTCATCATATTTTATTTATGGCTTTTTAAACTGAATAAAATAATGGTTTGAGATAATAACTGATAAAATTAATTAATTATTCGAACTATCTCATACTTTCTTTAACATGTAAGTTTAATTATTTATTAATTGTTAAGGTAAATGAGGGACGGTTTAAAACGGAAATGCCGGGTAGTCATCAGGAAGGCAATGATTTTTCTTAGCTTTTGTTTTAATCGCTAGTGGGCCGAATTTATATCGAAAAGTATGTAAGAAATGCTCCATTGTTATACAATTTTATTACCTGCAGATATAGCTCACTTGACGCAGCTTTGTATGGAGGAATATATAAAAAAAAGAAGAAGAAAATTATGAGAAAAATACAAGATATTTTTTCTACTTCTTGGAATGAATAAGTTAACTCGGGCTTCAATGAACGGAAAGTCCATCTATCTAAAAGTAATGTAAAAATGTAGTCTAAGTAATAATACCTATAGTAGACATTGTAAAAATTGAAATGGCATCTACACCGGACATATCTCGGTCGGGTGTCGCCCTTCCGAGACTAAAATAATTTCATAAGTACTTTCCATATTCTTCAGGAATTTCAAACAAAGTAACTTTGGTGTGGAATTTGATTAGTTCTGGACCTCCTGCTTCACGGACAAACTTCCGCCTAATTAATATAATATTTTTCATAGAAGTATTTTTAGAATTATTACGGTTTTCCCTAAGAAACGAAGGAAATATAGCCTGAAAAAGGAGAAAAATTTCTAAAAATCCGTTGAATAGGGTATTATTGAACTAGTTCTAGATATTTTTGCAAGAACTGTACTAATAAATAGTATGGTGGAAAAGAGTGAGTTGGGATGAGTCAGATATGGGGAATAGCTGATGAAAGGACATACGGGTCTGCAGGATACGGGTGGCGAATCCTTTAGATCCTCATGGCATTTGTTTCTCATATTATATATCTATCATACTAGTATAATTGTATACATATAAATTTATAAACACACACACACACACACATACAGATATATATATATATATATATATATATATATATATATATATATATATAAAAGCTTTTTTCAATATTTACGTTTTGGCAAAGAAGTGCAGTACCAACTTCATAGCGCTGATTTTTCCAAGTAGCAAAATGCTACAGAGATAAACAAACATTATCGTTTAGATGAGAATTAATAGTGTTGTCATTCATACAAATGAATAATCCAATAAACGTAAACAGATTATTATATAGAGGAATTTTGAACTTAAAAAACCCAATATTAATACTTAACACCTATTTTACTTAAAACGCCTCTTTCTTATTCCTCTCTGGAACAGCATGGAAGAGAATTAGATGATTGAATATTTGCATCATCTAAATAAGCATTAGGATGTGTTTTTTTTTTTTTTTTTTTTTTAATCAAAAGTAACTTATTTCTCTCATAAAATTAACCCAGGCAGCGATGATATCTACCGCCAGTATTAATTTATTTTCTCTCATTTTGATATATTCTCTATTTGTAACCTATTATTTCTAAAATTTGATAAAAAAAACATTGAAAAATTTGGATGGCGTATATACTCGTATAATTTATTTTTCTTCTTATAAAGCAACTTTTGAAAAGCCGTCCCTTGCCACCCAGTCTTCGCTAATCCTAAACAAGGCATAATGAGTTTTTAGTGTTTCATGTGGCCTGTTATTCATTGAAATAGCTGAGCCACAGAGTGAAGGAAAGCAAATATTCCCCTCCCAGAAGTTCGGGTATTCGCAATTGAACTGTTTGGTTTATTCCGGCTATACTCAACCACAGTGGGGCCAAACAACATTTCCTGTTTCAAAAAAAGGAAACGGTCTCTACATCTTAAATGATTTCAATGTATTTTTTTTTTTCTTTTTAAATGAAAGCCCTACTTTATTAAATTACTTGTTAAGAAGCTAAATTCATAAAGTTTTACAATTGAACATAAAATAATATTTATTTTTCGTATAACTTAATATCAGCACCGATATCGTTGGAACTAAATATTCAAATCCTGATTAGACTTGGAAGAAATCAGACTGAAACATTTTTATAAAACGTAAATTTATCTTAATTCAACAATGAGATTAATTGAAATAATATTTAGTACAGATAATACTTGTAATGAATTAAATAAGATAAATTAAAGGGGTCGGGGAAAAATAGTGCCAAGCAACATTTTGAACAGAACTTAACTGTAGCTGCTATATGTTGGATATTATGTGGGACTATCAGTTGAAATCATTAGTAGCAACAAGATGATGTTGCATACAGAGCTTGTAGTAATATTTTAGTAGCATTTGCATGATTGACTGATAGCCCCACATCCAATATATGCAACGTACAGTTAAGTTTTGTTAAAAATGTTGCTTGGCACTATTTTGCCCCGACCCCTTCAATTATTCGTTGAGAAAATTTTGAGCTTCCACGTCTATCGGAATTGGAATATGCTTCCATTCATTACGAAGACTACTTATATAAGGATTGAAAAAACTTCCTGCATTTAGCTTATTTACACGTAATTTAATAGGGAAATAAAAAATAAAAATATGGCTAGACAAAGTAGTTCTAAATTTTATTAGCTTTTATTTTTTAAAAAAAACGACATGCATAGAATTCGGTTAAGGTTTAGAGGCTGTATCCTTTTTTGAAACATGTAAAGTCGTTTGGCCCCACTGTGAGCCGGACGTTTGCGATTCTCCCATCTGGCGTTACCTTATTTAAGCCATTTTGAATTTCGAGCCTATTAGAAATATTGAGAGCAAGTAAATAGGTCCTGTATAACACTACCGCGCTGTGGAGTGCTATGTTAAATCCGTGACCAATTGATTGTAACCACGGACACTCCAACTAGTTTGAAACGTCAGGATGTGCCAAAAAAATGTACGTAATGAATCCTTTTATAATTGTTTAATTAAATTTTTAACGGTCGCAAAAACCTAAGAATTCATTTTTATTTTTATTTTGTGATGCGCAATGCCTACGTAAGAAAGGTCGAGTGCCACTGGTCTAGTCGAACGACTAATGAAATACAGGGGAGTGTTGCAGGTTGCCGGTCCATTACTTCAATCCGTGCACTGTACTCCTAATGTCCGAACTCATTCATACCTGTAGACGAATGATTTTTTTAGAAATCTCCAAAGCAAAACGCCCAAAACAACCTGTGTGCACTTCATTTATATCACAAATGGTTCTAATAGCATGGAGCCAGAATTTACTTTCGTATATATCAATTTGAATAAAATCATATTTTTTGTTAAATATTTTCCTTTTACAGCAGCGTGACAGACAATGGATTTATTTTTGACTGATAGAGAGAAAGCAGTAAGTTTGTCTCGAATATTTATTTTAATTTCCATAGATTTTAAAACGCAGCACAGGGTGAAACACAATATTTTTTCGAATATACTGAGCCGCTGAGATGATACAAAAATCAAGGTATGGTTGGGATTTGGCTAAAAGAAAGCGTCAGATTTTCAGAAAAGTCTATATTGCAAATGTTTCAGATGCTCTTACGCCTCCTTCAGCTAGAAAATAAACATTCATAAGAAAATTAATCAAAACAGTACGATTTTTTCAACTATTATGACAATAGATTAAGAAACAATTTCTTTAGTGAATATTAGAAAAACAAATTTTTTTAAATGATCAGTAGTTTTATGCAAATATACATTTGAAAAAAAATCAGGAAGCTACTATCAGAAGGATAATATTTGTTTGCAATAAAGCATGCTGGTTGAATGTATAATCATTAAAAAAACACCTTAATAGGAAGAGATGTTTACTTGGAAAGTAACAAGGCGTCCTAAAATAGTTTTGTTAATCTTAAATACTCTAGTATATTTACCCTGCCGGAAGGCTACGGATTTGTTTGGTCTTGTAGGAATAAACAATTGTATACTCTCTACTTTCTATACTATTTATATTGGTTATATCACTCTCTCAGGTCGTTGATCCAGACTATTGGATGTGCCTTTCCTTAATGAGCTAAAATCAAGCATAAACTATGATGGAATGTTCTGATTTGTAGTTTCTCTTTTAAAATACATCGACTACTTAAGGCATTGACTTAAAAAACAGGATATATCCAAATCGTACAACTTTTTTGGGGACAAAAAAAACGTCTAAGCCAGTAGACTTCCTTTACGAAATTAATATTTACGAGGCCACACTAACCTAATTTTGCCTTATTTTTGATGAGATTTAATGAATTCTCCCCCCCCCCCCCAAAAAAAAAACAAACCAAAAACACTTTTTACGATGTGAAAACATTTTTCAAAAATAAAATTCGCAAAATTTACGCTCGATTATAAGGTGAGAATTGTTTTGAGTAATACAGGTCTCCTCTTGGTCCAGTGTCTAAAGCCTTGGAATATCACGTGGGAGATGCGGGTTCAAGTCCCCCTGCAGTTTTATCATTTCAAGGCCCGTTGAAAGAATTCCCTCATGCACAGGGTGGTAACCCATAGATAGCTCAGCGCTAATGGCCTAGATTTTGATGCACCGTTTTTCGCGTGCCCCCTTTAGGTGATTATCGTGGGAGAGGTTTTTACAAGCCTAATAAACTTCGAATTGAACACTTCAAGATATGGTGCATACCAATATTTAACGTCATAATTATTTTTATCAACTCCCGTCAATTCAACGCAATCAATTTCCTTCATTTATTTTAAGAATTTATATTTTTAAAAGGAACACATTTCTATTTGTGTTTCATTTACTGTAAGTAGCTTTTACAAAATAATTGAGATCAAAGTTTGGAAAGTGGAGATAACGTACCAGTATTTTTTGTCTACAAGCCATTCTTGTCAACATGTGAACATAGCATTTTTTACTTATGATACCGTCCCCTCCCCCGGGAGCAAGTGAAGATAAATAGAAAGAATATTTCTTTTCAATTTAAGAAATAAGTTATAAATGCTTGTATGACCTTGACACAGAACACTTCAGGAATCCAGCAGGGAGAGTGACTACCTCACTATATTTTATGGAATGTCTGGGGGCTTCTCAGTCTAATGAGACTTGAGTGACAAAATCTCGCGAGCAAATACACCTTTCAGTGTAATTTGATTATTATGTAGGAAGATGTAGTTAAGGAAATGCTTTTAACCACTCACTCTTTGTCTACAAGTTCTATTTCTGAATATTAAATTGTACTAAAGGGGACAAGATGATTTTCGTGTCAATCGTATCTTAACATTTTATATGAGACGTTAAATATATTCAACAATTTTGAAACCTGTTTTATTTTTAAATATAAAATTTCTTGTTACGTTTCTTTATGGCTCGGGAGTATTATTGAATTACAAACTTAAAGGTCGCCAGTAACTCAAGAAGATAAATCATCCAAATGTAGAAGACCACCAAGAGATTTCGAGTATGGTAAAACATGACAATACGGAATATGTTAATTCGTTTAACTATTTTTATGGCTGCTTGAAAGAAATACCATTGAAAACCGCAACTTCTTTTTTCTAAGATACCCATAAAGCACAGAAACTCGTATTTATCCAGTCCTCCCAAAAGGAACACAAAATACTTTCAAAAAGGAAACGGCAACCTGTTTATCGTTTTTCATGACTCAATTTAATACTAATATATAATGGCTGTTTAAGGCAAACATTCGCTTCTAAATGTCAGATTTTGCAAATTAAAAAACCGCTGTGTAATGCATGTGTCAATAGAAATTACAGAATAAATAATAATAGTAAAAAATAAAAAACACCGTTATCAATTACACTGGACAACAAAAAAATATTTTTGGAATGTTTCCTTCACTTCATGAGTCAAATCTTACTAATTTTGGGTTGAAAAAAACGAAAATGAGAAAAAATTTTATTAGCTCTAGTTTCTGTGATACACCATGGGCCAAAATATATAACGTTAACAAATTGAGGCAAATCTGAAAATTTTAAACCATAAGTTTATCAACATTATAAATTAATTTGGATTTATTATATAGTAGTTAATTTGTTTTAAGAGTTGAAAATTAATGGGAGAGTACTTGGTAGGTTGGATATTATTGCCATCATGTGGATTTCATGGCTGTCTCTTGTAGTTGTGGAGCATCCCTACACACTCACCAATAGTAATCTGCAAGCATTCATTCATTCCAACGGCCCTGATATCTTTGTTCCATTACAGAAATATCCTGATGGAATCTCTCACCGTGTTCATGACTCACCGCACCACAACTAGCAGGGAAAAAGTCTAGATGAGAGCGGAGAAAATGAATTTTGAGATACATGTTGCATCCAAGTTCATGATATTTTTGTAGAAGTATCCTCACCAACTGAACATAGTTATCTTCTCATTTGTTCCCTAAAAAACCTTTAATAACTCCCTTGAACGCATTCCAAGCTTCCTTTTCTTTGCCCTCCAAGACTCTATTAAACGCAGGATCCTTCACAAGCTCCCGAATTTTTGGCCCAACAAAAACACCTTCCTTAACTTTTGGATCACTTAATAAAGCAAATTTTTCTCTCAAATCACTAAAGGCCTCTCCTTCTTTGTAAATGCCTTTGACAAAGTGTTTCATCAAACCCAGTTTTATATGTAGTGGTGGAAGAAATATATCTTTCGGGTCGACGAGAGGCACGGCAACAACATTTTTTTCACTAGGGCCAAGATTTCTTGCAGGCCAGTCTGTTTGAATATAATGTAATTTCTTATCCCTACTGTCCCACATACATAAAAAAAAGCAGTATTTAGTATACCCTAGTTGCATTCCTAAAGGTATAGTGATGACTAGATCCCGGAAGTCAGGCAAAATGCCTTTTTTTATCTGAATGGATATATTGAAGAATCAGATAGAAATAAATATGTTTCAGTGCATTTAGGAAGTGTAAAGACAATTTTTATTTTGCCTGTTTTGGCTATTTTAAGATTTAATGCCTTTTTTGCCTTTTTTACTATTTTTTTTTCTGGGATTTAAACATTTTAAAAAGCACCGTTCATCGAAGACAAAAAAGTTTGCACAAGTTAAATTACATATATCCGTCACAAATATCTATTCGAGAGCTCATTTTCCCCACCCATGGATTTAACCTCTATAAATAACAGATCCTTCCTTAGTAGAAGGAATGATGAAGCATAATGAATACCAGGATAGAGACAGGATGAGAGAAGTACGTCACTTCTTCTTCCTCACACTCCTTTTGCTGTGACGATGGTTAGTTAACTGGTACTCCGGATTTCGAAATATTAAGATATTGCAGAGGAAGGGAGGAAATAACTTCCCTCTAACAGGACAATTATAAAATAAGCTGTTAGTCTACTGTTGAACTTCTTAAAGACAGCTCGTGTGTTCGTTCTCACTTATTTATCATGCCGAAAGTTTCATCGTTGCTTGGTAAATTACATAGCTATGTTTGCGAATTCGGTTCGGATTTACTTTCTACTGATGGAGCTATACTCTTCTGCAAAGTCTGTGAAAAATCTATCAATCACGATAAAAAGTATTTTATTACTCAACATTTTGCAACAACGAAACATAAATCTAGGATAAATACTGTTGGTCCTAAGATTAATTTAATTGCAACAGCAGTTACAACATCCAGCAGGCAATCTCAGTTTTCCCTGCATCTATGCAGAGCTTTCTTGGACTCAGGAATTCCGTTCTGTAAACTGGAAAATCAATCCCTGAGGACATTTCTGCAAAAGTACACTAAAGAAGAGGTTCCATCAGAATCCACGTTAAGAAAAACGTATTTAAATATCACCTTTGAAGAGACGATGCAGAGGATTCGACTCAGAGTTGCAGAAAAGAAGATCTGGATCTCCATTGATGAAACTACGGATGCAATGGGACGTTACATAGCCAATGTTATCATTGGAACCATGGAAGCAAAGCAAACTGACTTATCATCAGTATATCTTTTGACGACAGAGGAGATGGAGAGAGCAAATGGTACCACACAGTGGCACAGTTGTTACTAATGCTAAGTTGTTTACTAATGCTACTCTGGCCGGACGGAATACGGCATGATTCCTAAATGATTCCCTCCCCTTCAGACAAATCCTTGTCCATCCTACTTTGGAATGCTAACGGAATAACAAATCACACAAACGAACTGACAACATTACTGCAAGACAAACGTATAGATGTAGCACTCATCACAGAAACACGACTTACTAAGAATAAACACTTACGAATTCAGGACTACAACACTTACCGTACTGACCACCCAGACGGTAAAGCCCATGGAGGGTCTGCCATCCTTATACGGAAAAACTTATCCCATCACCCTCGTCCCACCAATCCCACCGATTCACTCCAAGCCACCACTATCACTATATCCACATTTTCCCTTCCAATTTCCCTGTCAGCTGTTTACTGTCCTCCTAATAAACCTTTAATATCATCAGAAATCCTAGATCTTCTGGAATCCCTTGGTACCAAATTCCTTCTAGGAGGTGATTTCAACGCCAAGCATCTTCAGTGGGGGTCAAGGGTCACCAACTCCCGTGGTCGTACCCTACTCTCTGCACTCTCCTCAAAGCATTGCTCAACCATTTCTCCGAATTCCCCAACATACTGGCCTACCGATCCAAACCGTATACCAGATATAATAGACTTCTTCATAACCCATGGCCTCACATCCATCTTCACCTCAATAGATTCCCTAGATGACTTATCCTCTGACCATAGTCCTCTAATCCTTACTCTTTCCATAAAACCTATTCTAAAGCCACGTCCGCCTTCCCTGATCACTGGACCAATCGACTGGAAGCTCTTCCGATCCCTCCTCGAAGATTCTATTAACCTTAATATTTCCCTAAAAACTCCCGAAGACCTAGACATAGCTGTTCACCAATTCACAACCGCCATACAACAAAGTGCATGGAAATCCTCCCTTCCTAAACGCCATTACCAACCACTCCCAGCTGAATGCCCTCTACCCCAATCCCTTAGAGACCTAATAACATCCAAACGACAAGCAAGAACCCTATGGCAAAGAAGCCGCCATCCCTCTGATCGCCGCTCTTACAATCAATTGTGCCGATTAGTAAAGCGAAAATTAATCCAACATCGTTCCGAATCCTTTAATTCCTACCTTTCATCTCTATCAACCTCCGACAAATCCCTTTGGAACGCAACCCGAAAAATCCTTAAATACCATCCTGTGTCTCCCCCACTTCGCCGAGACGACGGCTCATGGGCCTCCTCCGACGAAGATAAATCCGCACTATTTGGCACTCACCTTAAAAGAACATTCACTCCTCATCCCCCACACCAACATAATTCCCACTCTCGTGAATTAGATGATTTTCTACAATCCCCGCTTCCTCTATCCCTACCACCCAAGGCAGTTAATCCATCAGAGGTGAAATTTCTAATATCCCGACTACCTTCCCGGAAATCCCCTGGCTACGACCTCATCACCTCCAGAATCCTGAAACAGCTCCCAACCAAGGCCATTGTATTCCTCACCTACATCTACAACTGCATCCTCCGAACTACCCATTATCCCTTACTCTGGAAATACTCAGTTGTAATCCTTTTTCCCAAACCCGGTAAACCTCCTAACAATCCTTCCTCATATCGTCCCATCAGCCTTCTCCCTATGTTTTCCAAACTATTCGAGAAGATCCTACTAAAGCGCCTACTACCCATCCTTAACTCACAAAATATCATCCCACCCCACCAATTCGGCTTCCGCTCCCAACACTCCACAGTGCAGCAAGGGCTTCGTGTTGTTGATCACATCTCCTCATCCCTCGAGCGAAAAGAGTATTGCACGTCTGCCTTCCTGGATGTTGCTCAAGCATTTGACCGTGTCTGGCATCCAGGATTACTCTATAAGCTCAAAACTCACCTTCCAAGCACCCTTTACCTAATACTTCGCTCCTATCTATCAGACAGGTACTTCCAGGTCCGGCAAGGATCAGCCTTCTCAGATTATTTCCCTGTGGAAGCGGGAGTTCCACAGGGGAGTGTCCTAGGTCCTATCCTCTATAGTATTTTTACAGCTGACATTCCAACTCATCCCGAAAACCTCACGGCAACGTATGCAGATGATACAGCCATCCTTTCATCACACACAAATCCAGACATTGCCTCACATAAACTTCAAACTCAGCTTACTGAAATCGAACAGTGGTGCAAAAAGTGGCGCATCAAGGTAAATGTTGAAAAATGCCAACAAATAACTTTCACCCTGAGGCATGATACCTGTCCTTCCGTCTCCTTCAACAACAATCCATTACCTATAACCAACACCATCCGATACCTTGGGTTTTACCTCGACTCTCGATTAACTTGGAACGCACACATTAAGCAAAAACGTCAAGAACTCAATCGACGATTCGGACAACTTTACAGACTACTAAATAGAACATCACAATTAACCGTACAGAACAAACTAACTGTGTACAACTCACTAATAAAACCTATATGGACTTACGGAATAGAACTCTGGGGGACAGCCAAGCATTCCAACATCCACCGAATCCAAACATTCCAATCCAAAGTCCTACGTACCATAGTCAATGCTCCTTATTATGTTTCGAATCGCACCCTCCATAGTGACCTAAATATCCCTTTTGTCCAAGATATAATCCCTAGCCGCTTCTCATCTTTCCATAGCAAATTAATCAATCATCCTAATCCTACAGCCCAATCCTTATCCAGCACCAATCATCCTTCCTCTCCACCAAGACGTCTTAATAGGATGTGGCCTCGAGATCTATTAAACATGTGAAGTGCTGTGAAGTGAAAGAATAATAACAGTGATCAAAATTAGTATGTGATATTTTCTTGTATTGTATATTATTATATTCTAATGTCTGAGAGTGATATCAATGGATATTTTCTCTCCTCAAGATATCATTGCCTACGTCTCATCACCTCTCTCCCGGCTGGAGGCAAGGGATGGTTCGATGGTGAAAGGTAGACCAGGTCATCAGTATGAATCCTAAGAAGGTATTCGGCTGACAACCTGCTGTACCCGAGACCTGGCTAATTCTGTCATCACATTACACAATACAATGTAAATTGTAGATTGTAATATACCTGTAAATAAAATAAATAAAAAAATAAAAATAAAAATGCTCCACCTCACTTGTCTAGCACATGGCCTCCACAGAATCGCTGAAGAGATAAGAAGTTTGTATCCTCACGTGGATAAATTAGTTTCTAACGCCAAGAAAATCTTCCTAAAATCACCCTCTCGAATACGGGTTTTTAAGGACATAGCACCAGAGCTGGCTTTACCTCCTCAGCCAGTTCTTACCAGATGGGGAACCTGGATCTCAGCAGTAATATATTACTGCAACAACTTGGACAAGATACGTGAGGTAGTTCATGCAGTATCAGTAGACGAAGTTAGTTCAGTTCGCGAGGTAAAAAAGTTGCTGGACCAAGAAGAGCTTAGCAATGATCTGGCATTTATAAAAGCACATTATAGTGTGATACCAGAAGCAATCTTGAAGTTAGAGAAAAGAGATGATTTGCTGGTATCATCTATGGGGATCTTCGAAGATTCTGTAAATCAACTGCTCCAAGCACCAGGAGAAAAAGAAAAGAGTGTCAGTGAAAAAGTTAAACGTGTTCTGAGTGCTAATGTGGACATCGAAAAAATTAAGAACATTCGTAATGTTCTGAAAGGCGAAAATTCTGTTTTAACTGGCATGTGTCCTTTCGATGTAGCTTGTTTCAAATTTGCGCCTATCACTTCAGTGGAAGTAGAACGTTCCTTTTCCATGATGAAAAACATTCTTTCTGACAAGCGTCTGTCTATGACAGTTGATACTTTAAAAAAGCATCTTGTTGTAGCTTGTAATCAGGGAAAGTAGGAGTAAGTACAGTATTTAAAATGCACCTTTTAATTGATAATTAGGAATGAGATTCCTCTTTGCCTTCACTCCTTGCAAAATACCTATTTTAATTAAAGTACTTTTATGTATTTCAAGTGCCTTTTTGCCTGCCTATTTTAACCAAAATTAAATGCCTAACTTCCGGGCTCTAATAATGAGTAAGATTCATCTTTGCCTTCACTCCTAATAAATGCCTATTTTAACTAAAGTACTGCCTATTTTCAGTATTTTAACTGCCTTTTTGCCTGCCTATTTTAACCAAAAATAAATGCCTAACTTCCGGGCTCTAGTGATGACCTTTAGATCACCATAGATAGGAGGAGGGCTTTCATGTTTTCATGAGTCTCTTTCATGTGTATAACCTCAAAATAGCTGTACAACGTATGGTTTTGTCAGTTAACAGGTGGACCAACATCCAAAAACTAAACTTCTCAACAAGTGAAAAATGAGCATGTAAAAAGTGACATGTTACTGTATCTTGAAAACCAGAGCTAATCGGTCATTTTCGAGGTGATTTTTGAACTCAGGGAGTGGAAATACATAATAATTGGATATTTTTAAGCCCGAAACAAATTCATTGTTGTTCAGTGTTATTGTAAACAATCTGTTGAAACTGATGATAAACCCCTTCCGCCATCCAGCTTCTACAATCTTAAATAAGCAATATCTCTTTCTTCATAAACATGTTTATACTATGCAAAAGCTCCCTTTAGTAGGGGGTTATTTTCAGGTTCCAATAGCAAAGTCCAGCTTACATTTCCTAATATTTATAGGAATGGATGCAGTAAAATTGATAGAAGGGATTTAAGGGGTATAAGACATTTCCTCTTTTGTACCGAGTAACGAAATAGGAAGATAATCTAAGGGGTTAGGTCCACCAGTAAATATACTGTTGTCATACCTGTTGGTGAAGACCGTCGTCGCTGGCATCTGTAGTCGCACAGATGCTAGCGTCGACAGTCTTCACCAACAGGTATGACAAATAGAAAGAGTAATCGCTCAAAAAAAAAGTTGACGTAGTGGTGTACCATCTAAAAATAAATGCCTAACTTCTATTTTTCGTCTATCATTAAAGGGGTCGGGGCAAAATAGTGCCAAGCAACATTTTTAAGTTAGCTTAATTGTAGTTGCAATATGTTGGACTATCAAATGTGTGTGACTATCAGTTCAAATGATTAGGGACCACAAGATTAAGTAGCATAAAGAGCTTGCAGTCATATTTTAATAGCATTTGCATCGTAGACTGATAATCCCACATAATATCCAACGTATAGCAGCTACAGTTAAGTTATGTTAAAAATGTTGCTTAAAAATCTTTGTTCCGACCCCTTCAATTCTTCTAGGCAAGGATGAATTTCGAAATGATTACGACGTACTTTACTACAGAGATTACACGTACTGCATACGACAATCATCGAGTCGGATAATATAAAGCTTTCTTTAAGAATACATTTTTCATTGTTGGAATATTTTACTTGTGGAGGAGGGGGGATAACCCAAGTCATTGTAAATAATCAGGACAATATTTTTAATCAATGTTTTCCTCATCATTAAAAAAAAATATTTACATGTTAGAGTCGATTAAAAATCTCCGCCTTTCCTTACGCATATTTCTCCATGAGAATTATAAATACTCTTTTGCATAATAGGATATCTGGGAGGTGACAGCCCGTCATCTATTCCCCTTCCCCCAGCTGCCTCTCACTTCGTGCTCATTAAACTGAGAGTCTCTGCTTTTGAGTGCCTAGAGCAATCTCAAAATGTCTCGCCAATTATAAAAGCTGAATTGTAATTTTTAACTTTTCTCAGGGTAATGATCTTATAATTTTTATTCAGTCTGAATCATGGCGAAATTTTAAGAAATTTATCGTAACGAATATCATTAGAGAGCTCCAGTATTAGTTAAAATAAGTATTTAAAGAAACAGTTTCTAATCTGTCTATAAATATATTATTTTAGTTCGCCCTCCTTCGCGTCACATACATTTGAGAGAACAAGAGAAATTGATATGGAAAGAATATACAGAGAAATAATAATAATAAAAAAAAAAATGACTAATGAACTACTAATATTACTCAAATATAGGAATTCTCGTTACGTTTAGAGTAAAGTTTTTTTGACCATTTGCCTATTACGAGAAGAATTCCTATTAAAAAACAGTAATTTCTGTCTGTAAAGAGTAAAGAGGGAAGGAATCTCACGTGAACGTGCTTAGCTGTAGGAGAGCGCTGAGGACGGGCTTGTGATCTTGAGAGTACTTTTCTATTAATAAATATACAAAATGGAGTTGTCATTGTTTGTTTTCTTCATACTAATTCAAAGTGAAGACTCGAAATAATATTGGAAAAAAGAAAATAACTTTGATCAAAACATTGAAAACTTGAAAATGAAATATTTTTTTAAAAAAACAAAGTATTTTGCTAAGAAACATTTGTTGTTTTGTACTTTGCATATATTTACTTAAATATCACATTAACAGTTTGTGATGAATGGAATTTGAAATCTTAATAAATTTCCATGAAAAATGAAGAAAAATATATAGTTGAAGTTAAAATATTATTTTCGTTAGTTCGAACGTATTTATTACTTGTTTTCTTCGTTTTGACTTTGAATTAACTGATAAATAAAATGCATTTATAACGTATAACATTTTAGCAAAAATAGAAAGTTATTTAGAATATTTGTAGAATTAGAATATTTGTATGCACGAAGGTGACGCAGCTCCTACGGGAACTGTAGCACCGGTATTTGTATTCATTGATTTCGTCGTAAAAGTTTTGTCTGGTTTTTCTTATCTTTTTAAATATCATCAATTTAATGGAGCAGAATAAATAAATGAATGAAATTTAGCATAATAACATGACAAAAGTAGTAGGCTTGTTCAATTTGAAAAGTCTATTCGGTAAGTAAAAATTCAGTGGACGGAATAAACCATGAACTAATTTCCTTTTTAATGACACCCGTAAATGTTGGCGTCCATTCCTATTTGTCGCATAGCTGCTGCACTGAAAAATAATTATTTGGTTTATGGGCTATTTCGTACAAAACTAAATATTACCTCTTATTGCTTTTAGTTCTGTTGGTAGTTTCAGTATAAAACCTAATTAACCAAACTAGGTATCTTCCGAAAGAAAAGTTATGCTCGAGTGCTCGTATACACACAAATAGGCACATTCATAAGGGGTGTATATTTTAACACCGGGCAGCAAATAGCTCGGCCCTTCCGGATTAAAAGAAACACGGAATTAATATTTAATTCACAAAATTTAAGTTTACAACTAAACCGAATGTATAATTCGAGTGACTTGTAGCATTTTTTACGTTTTCATGCTATACTCTTTCCGACGTTTTCATGATTAAGAACTGAAACCATTGTTACCGTATAATACTTTGAAGAGAATGACTGCTCTGGTCGATCATGCAACAAAATACAATCACACTTCTAATTTTTACATAGTTCAAATATTAGATAAACAGAAGAAATCCCATAAAACGAAAAATAAAGAAAAATGTACATATTAAGAAAAGGAAAGAGACAGTTAATAAAAAACATATATTTAATATCTGGATAAAATATTTTTTTAACTTAATAGACAATAGTTGACATATAAATATTTATTTAATACAATAACAATGACTTCTTTTGGGAAATCTAAATTTATCCTAATGCAATGGGTTTTAACAGCTGATTTACAGTAGCTAAGATCAGATCTTGTCAGTCTAGATGCTCGCGAAACATCCCTCAATGAGAAGCCGATCCCCGTCTCTGGTCGAGTGCAGAGAACTATCGCCACAGTACCTGCGATAGCACGAAAGGACCGAAGAGTGCCTATAGCAGACGTATAAAACACACTCAGTTTTGTGTTTAAACTTTTTACCCTTGCAATCACGGAGGAGTAAAGTGCTACCTGGTTCGACCCCAGGGAGCAGGGATGGAGTCTGCCAGAAATAACAGCTTCCCAAGATGTGAAGGAGAAAAACCACACAAAACAGGGATTGTTTAATCTTCCAAGTCTCCAGGTAACCCCGTTAATTTAATGATACATGGAGACTCTATAAAACATGTCTGCAAATTTTAACAATTTATCAAAAACATCTCATCTCAACCAACATCAGCCGCTCAACTTCATTTTTCAAATTTCTACATTTTGCTAACCCATTACCAAACCATAAGAGTTTGGCACCCCCCCCCCCCATGGAAGTTATACATTAAGATAAATATATTCGGTTTCTTAACCAGCTATACAAATTTATACAGCCCTCAACCTAACACAGAGCAAATGTAAAACAGAAAAAATGGTAGATGGTGGCCTTACCTATGAAAGGTTCTCAAAGATTAAGGATGTGCTTTATACTTTAAATGCTCCTGAAGAGGTGTGAAACATTTAGAGCGAAATAAACGATTATTAAATAATAATGTGTAGTTAATGATTGACGATTTGCCACATAAAATATCAGGCTGTACCGTATGAAATGTCAGTTTTGGACCTGCCGATTTCCTTCAAATGTCTTGACACTGTCGTGGCTCCTACTCGGAGTTCGTTGGCATATTCCCTAGTGCTTTTTGAGGGACACGCTTCAACCCATTCTTTCAGGTGGTCATTGACAAGCTTGGTTTCTGGCCTTCCTCGCTCCTCGTTGTCAAGGTCAAAATTTCCATTTCGAAACCTGGAAAACCGCCGGTAAACAGTTCGTTCATTCGCCATTCCCTCTCCGAACGCCGTATTAATGTTCATACACGACTCGGCAGCGCTATGACCGACCTTAAATTCATAACGAAAAATAATACGGATTTCCGTTGAAGTCATAATTTAAGATTTATTTTTTTCTCAGAGGATCGTTCTCACAACACAGTACGCAAGTTACTGATTAAATAATAGGAATACAAGAGCTTTAATTCTATATGAATAACAATGATGTTTGTAAATAATGCAATAAAAAAGGGAAAGGATTAAATCGCAAAGTGAACAAAACTGACATTTCATACGGTACAGCCTGATACATTGTTACCAATTAAGTTGATCTTTTAATCTCAATATGTCTTATAAAATGTTGATAAAGATTGGGTTATTGTTCTGGATATTGTATAAGGAGAATAAACAGCTTAAGTAATAAGTAGTAATCTATACACAATATTATATGTGGAATTGTAGTCCGTGCGTATGATATATGATGAAAATAGATGTAACAAATATTTTAATCGGATATTTCACTAATCATCTGACAACGTAACTGAAGGAACAATGAGAAGAAAAGGTAAATATTTCATGCAAGAATATATTCTATAAAGAGAAAAAAAGTTAACCAATGAAAAGAAACAAGATAAAATAAAAGAAGCATTTTCCGAATGATTGATGGCAAGAACATCTACCGACAATGCAAAGAGCAAACGAGAAAAAGTAGGACATGTTGGAAGAGTAAGTTTCACCAGGAAACTATAGAAGGAGATAGTAAAAGGAAATGAAAGAAGAAGTGGCTATGCGAATATCAGAGCTCGAGGAAACGGGGCAAAAGTTACACTGCGAGTGTGGTTATCTTCTTTATATCTCAACTCTTAACAGTCATATAACTTAATGAAACCTACAAGGGAAGTAGTCCTTCTCTTTATGACTTGCTTATACGCTTCGTTTCTCTTTAATCTAACACATATTCAGGAGGAGGCTCTTCTTATAATAGTTACTTTTACTTCTGAATGATTCCATTCTAGTGGCAACCAAACACAGTCTAATCTGTAGTGTTTCAACTCACGCTAAGTGTTTTTATTAGTTACTTTTTTATTATTTTACAGGCTCAAGAGGTATAACGAGGCAATTCATTCGAAATTATAGTAGTTTTTTTTTTTTTTTTTTTTTTTTTTTACATATTATAGGTGTTCTTGCTGCTAAGGTGACTAGCACAATTAATTTTCATTATTCTTTAATAATAAACAGTTATTTATTTTTTGATGAGCATCCAAGGCGATTTTTATACATCCAATTATACAAATATACAATATTACTTATGCAACCAATTATAATTAAAAATATATGTATCGTAAATGAAATAAAAACAATTACGTGTGACACATATAGAGCATTGAAAGATAAACAGTGACTGCAAAATAACTTGGGGGGGGCTGCATTGTATTAAATTGACACAATTGAGTAAAGGCTGTGTAATTTCGATGTAATTTTCAATACAGTCTTACCTAGCAATCTATCGCCTCATTGCACACCAACATTTGCTAAATAAATTAATATATTAAAACACTTATGTTTAATGAATACAACAAACGCATGAGAGACGTCCATTCAATTCGTATCGCTAAATGCGATCTCCACTATCATGTTTGCCCCAATCTCCATTCTAAAGTATTTTTCTATGGTAGAAATTCTCGAATAAATGGCATAATATAATAGAAGATTATAGAATTTCTCAGGAGAAAATGTAGAGAGTGAAAATCTGGCGCCCCTTAAACTGCAAATCAATTGGATCTGGGGGAAAGAGAGCCATGACACGCGAAACTCACAGTGACAGTGAAAGGGTCCCTGTGATCGATCCCACTGTAATAATAGTGCAAAGGTGACTCTAATAGGCTGACATCTAAGCCTATTGTATTCCAGTGTTAGGTCTTGGGCTTCAACAGTTCCTTCATAATGAAAGCTATTCGCTTTCAACAACTAATATTCATATTCATACTGGTCACGTGCCTCAAGTTTTCCAACTCCAGGTTAATATAACAATCACTAAAATGTAAACACCATATCGGTATTTGTGAAAAACTTTCTTCTAATTCCTCAAGCTAGAAAAATAAATCAAGAATATATAGTTTCAACAAAAGCGACATATTATATCGACGGGTTCATAATTGCTAGTATTCACTGTTGTATACAAACCTAACTAATTTCACTGCAAACTGGTGGGAATTTAAAACACTGAAGTATTTTATTTCGATATTTTTATAAAATAGCTTGTTCACGTATTGACCAATACTTGTTCTGAACGGGATATAGATCCTTATAAATTCCTCCTTACGATTTTTTTTCATATAATTGCAAAACCTTCAACTTATAGTGTTTGTTTATTCTGTACACTGACTGTATATTAACAGCATTCAGTGAGATCGTTCCTTTAGATAGTATCTTTAAGACTGCTGGACAATAAGATTACTAAGAGCAAGGGGTGTATTTTAGAAGAAAACACTTCAAGGAAACCCTCTTCTAGAATTTTGGCATGAGAGGTAGAGTATGTATGTGAGAAGAGGTCCTACAAAAGTATGAAACATTCGTTCAATTAACAACACCGTCTCTTCATTAACTAACCTTCTCAGTTTCTAGATATTTCAATTTCCAAATTTCATATTATAAGAAAACAAGCATATTACAGCATGGAAAATACCAAAAAAAATAAAAAAGATTCTGTACTTCAAAGGTATCTTAAAAATTCAGAAACACACATCCTTGTAAAAATATTCCAAACTATGATGAGGGTTGTAAGGTGGAAAAATTTATGTTTCACTTAATTACTGACAAGGGGAGTATACAGCGATGGGGTCACCGATTTGGACCAAATTTTTTCTGGTAATCCTACATCGAAAAATAATCGACAGGCGTCCGAGCGTTCCGTCCAATGCGCCTTAGGAGCCGAGAAATAAAATAAAATAGGTTGAAAGTGCTTTATTTTTTATATCGAGTTTAGAAAATGATATAGACATGATTCTTTCACCAATTCATTTGTTTTATAGAGTAGATTAAAATAAAAATATAATCGTTAAACAATAATTTATATTTCGTCAAATATATTCAAAATTATGCTTAAGTTTTCAGGTAAACTGGTATTATACATTTTTTTACACCAAAAATAATAGCAGATTTAAAATCAGCACCCCAAAGAAACCCTAATATAGTGAATATCATTGAAAACAAAAAATAATGACTTTTCCCAGTCTGGAAGAGGCTAAATATTTGTAAGCGAAAAAGTAATGTGACGTTTTGGAATTCAATATCTTCCCTTGAAATAATCCGATTTTTACGTCGTTGAAATCTTTCGAAAGAAGAAAGACTCCTCTTTCTAACCATATAAATAACTATTGCATTATCTCAAAAAGTACTTGAGAAAAATGGTTCTCAAAATAAAAATAAAATGTAACCTTTTTTGCATATAACGTCACTTCCAGAACTCGTAGAAATACCCCGATTGGACGGAAATTTGTCACATTATGACCTTTATCGACCCTCCTTTTGAGATAATACAATAGTTATTTATATGGTTAGAAAGAGGAGTCTTTCTTCTTTTGAAAGATTTCAATGACATAAAAATTGGATTATCTCAAGGAGAGATATTGAATTCCAAAACGCCACATTACTTTTTCGCTTACAAATATTTAGCCTCCTCCAGACTGGGAAAAATCAATATTTTTTGTTTTCAATGATATTCACTATATTAGGGTTTCTTGGGGTGCTGATTTTAAATCTGCTATTACTGTTGGTGTAAAAAAATGTATAGTACCCGAAAACTTAAGCATATTTTTGAATATATTTGACGAAATATAAATTATTGTTTAACGATTATATTTTTATTTTAATCTACTCTATAAAACAAATGAAATCATGTCGACATCATTTTCTAAACTCGATATAAAAAATAAAGCACTTTCAACCTTTTTTATATTATTTCTCGGCTCCTAAGGCGCATTGGACGGAACGCTCCAAAATTGGACGGAAATTTTGGTCCAAATAGGTGACCCCATCGCTGTATACTCCCCTTGTGAGTAATTTACAGTTTACCCATTTTCCCATAATACTCCATCCACACAGATCTCTTTCAAGCCAATTTGAAACCACGCCTGTAAGGTCTCTACTGCCCAAAGCCCAAGAAATTACCAACCAAGTCGATTTTATTGTTTTTATTTGACGGCATTTCGCTTAATGCGAATTACTCTTTTTCTATTTTAAGATTTTCATTTAAAAGAGCAATAAACTCTAATAATTTAGGCAATATAAAGACATAAATAAACACCCCCCCCCCCCCTCCGAAGGTACATTTTAAAAAAATAATAAATTTTAATTTAATCTTTGTCATCAGTAAAATGCAAGTCAGTAATAATAGTCATGCGTACAAATCCATGTATATACGAGTTCCAAAAGTTTCCGGCCTGGGATAGAAGGAAAGGTGAAAGAAAAAAACTGGTTTTACTGTTTTTCAATATATTCTCCTCTAAGTTCAACACACTTAATACAGCGCTTTGGCAACATTTCTAAACCATGAAAAAATAATTTTCTTCTTTGTTAAAAAAATGTTCTTCCACTGCTGCTTGGAGCTCTTCGTCAGTGTTAAATTGCCTTCCACGAAGGTCAGATTTTAACTTTGAGTAAAGGTAGAAATCGCTAGGGGCCAAGTCTGGGCTGTAGGGTGGATGAGAGATTTCTTGGAATACACAGTCTTTCACACCGGCCTTGGAAATCAATAATGTGTGGACAGAGGCATTTTCGTGAAGGAGGCGGACACCTCTGCTTAACTTCCTTCGCCTGTTCTCTTTAATGGCGTCTCGTAACCGGTGAAGTAGGGCTGCATAATACTCACCATTCACTGTGGCATTCCTTTCTTTAAAATCTATCAGTAGTATTCCTTTACAGTCCCAAAAAATTGTGGCCATTACCTTTTTTGTTGACTGCGTGACTTTTGCCTTTAAAGGAGGGGCTTCTCCTGGTCTTCTCCATTCCATGGACTCTCTTTTGCTGAGTGGGTGATAATATAGAACCATTGTCTCATCCCCAGTTACAATTGACTCCAAAAAAATCCTTGGGTCGGCATTATACTCTCGTAAAAATTCATTGCAGCAGTGAACTCGTTCCTGTTTTTGAGCAGCTGAAAGAATTTTTGGAGCCCATCTTGCACTAACCTTGTTCATATGCAAATGTTCTTTGATGATCCTCAAAACACTTGTTTTTTGAAAGCCCTAACCTCGCTGCTATTTCCTTGGTTTTTAGTCGCCGGTCAGGCAGCAATTCAGATTCCACAATTTGGATTGTTTCAGGAGTGACAGCTTCCAATGGGCAACCGGGACGTGGGTCATCTTCTAGACTTTCTCTCCCTAACTTAAATAATTTTGCCCATTCTTTCACTGTGGAATACGAGGGGGAGGACTGCCCGTATACACAATCCAAGCGCTCTTTAATTTGCGCAGGAGTAAGACCCTCTTTACAAAAGAATTTAATTACCGCACGGTACTCGAGTTTGAACATTGTAAGAATGGGGAGTTTCCTTCAAGGCTGGACACTGACTGACAAGACTGAGGAAGTGCGGGCGATGGGTATGGAGTGAGCAGGTATGGAGTGAGCAGGCATGGACCAGCATAGGCGTGCAGGTCCCGGCACGTTTGAAGGAGGGGAAGCAGGACAGGCCGGAAACTTATGGACCTTACTACGTATGTACGTATGTGTGTTGTTGAACTTAAAAAAATAGATTGTTGTAGATAAAATAAAAATAGAAGGTAGATTAAATCAAAGTAGGTTAAGGTACCTAGTGATTTTAAATCGTAAAATTTTGGATTTATGCAATATTATTATCCTCAGTCTGAAGCTCCTGGTACTACTGTCGATGACCAGGTAACAAGCAGTTTTGCTTGTAAGCTAAGTTAAGTACTAAATTAAAAAGCCTTTTTTTCATTTATTGTAGGAATTAATAATGGAAATTAATGTTCATAAAAGTGAGAATAATTGAAAAAAACAATTAAATAAAAAAAAAAATCATTTCTTTTAGCGCGGTTCCTCCCTCCCCCATAGGGAGGAACCCCGCTTATAGGGTTGATACAATGAAACAATCCGGAAGTGCCGACAAGAAAATTTCGCGTTTCAGAACCCCTAGAGACCGAAAATAACGGTGGTTCAAATTTGTATATATATATATATATATATATATATATATATATATATATATATATGTATATATTTATTTATATATATATATATATATATATATATATATATATATTTGTCTGTTCGCTCTCTAGATAGAAGACGAATGGTCCGATTTTGATGAAATTTGGTACGAAAATCCTTCGTCCAATTTGAAAGGTCGAGTTCGTTAACCAGCAAAATCCGCCTACTGGAAGATGGCGTTTGGGGCGAAATTCGCGCAAAAAAAATCGTAACGCTTACGTTTTTGAGTACATAAGCTTCTAAGTACTCGTTTTATATGATTCCTGGGCTAGGAAAACGAATGAAACCATTTTCAAGGCGATAGAATTTTCGAGAAAATTGGAAAAATATTTTTTGAATACCGTTTTTGGTTTGGGTACTTAGAATCATGGGATTCAGTTGAAACATTTTCTGCATGTTCTACTTTCATCAAAACTAATATATTGAAATTTTGGTTACGTTTGGAGTTAAGGAAGGGTTAGAATAAAATATTTTATTAACAGACATAAAAAGTTTTAGTAACTTTGTTTACTTTCCTTAATATCTCGAAAAAGGTTGAGAATCTTGGTAAACGGAAGAATAACATTAGAAAGCTTATTAAATGCTCTAAAAAAAAGGTTCTAATGAAAGTTTTGAATAGGCGATGTCAATCGGAGAAATAAGAGCTTAAAACTTTAAAGTAATTGATTTCGCTTATTCGAACTGTTGTTTTTGTCTGTTTTTTATTCCTTGTTATTTTTTAATTGCTTATTGTTGGATAATGTATTTGAAAATAAAACAGGGTAAGAAAAATAAGAAAAACAATTTAATGTTAGAGATATGGATTTCCAAGATATATAGCTTTTCAACTGCCTAGCGTCCTTCCTAGGGAGGGTTCTTTGTCTTTGATTTTGGTACTTAGAATTATGGGATACAGTTGAAACATTTTCTGCATGTTGGAGTTTCATCAACACTAATATGTTGAAATTTTTGTTACGTTTAGAGTAAAGGAAGGGTTAGAATAAAATATTTTATTAACAGAAATAAAAAGTTTTGGTAACTTTGTATACTTTCCTTAATATCTCGAAAAAGGTTGAGAATCTTGGTAAACGGAAGAATACCATTAGAAAGCTTATTAAATGCTCTAAAAAAAAGGTTCTAATGAAAGTTTTGATTAGACGATGTCAATCAGAGAAACAAGTGCTTAAAACTTTAAAGTAATTGATTTCCCTTATTCGAACTGTTCTTTTTGTCTGTTTTTATTCCTTGTTATTTTTTAACTGCTTATAGTTGGGTAATGTATTTGATAACAAATCAGGTTAAGAAAACTAAGAAAAACAATTTAATCTTAGAGATATGGATTTCCAAGATAATATAGCTTTTCAAATTCCTAGCGGGGTCCTTCCTAGGGCGGGGACCCACCCAGGTAAGATCGTAAATAACACCTTTCTTGAGAGTAAAGATGGAACTGTCAACTTTGGTCCTCCTCTACCTCCCGGCACTTTCATTGCTGACGAAGGCTACCACTGACTAGCCAAAACGTCCTAAATATAGATTTTTTAACAAAAATCGTATTGAGGTTTATTTAGCCGAATCCCAACCATTCCATCTTTACTTATCACCTCGACGGCTAACTATCTAATCTTCATGCTTTCTAGAAATGTGGACCCAAAATAATAACATCTTCTATTTTAATCATTTTAAATGAGTCTAGAGATAAGAACGGAACCGCGCTAAGATGATGCAGTTCCTGCGAGTCGGATTTTTTTTATTATATGGTTGCCTTGAAAACATTATGTTCCAGCGGATATTTTCATTTGCACCCTTAACCCAAAACTTTAACACTTACATGTTCACATATAATATTTACCAAACTGGTTTCCTAGACTGATCAAGTCCAGAAGATACTATTCGTTTTGTAATCACCAAAGAAGCGGAGTACAAATGAATAATAATTTAGAATTCATCACTTCTAATTCTATTTTGGAATGAATAACTTTGATTAAAAATAAAAAAAATAAAAAACTACTCTAGGCTATTATTTAGCTCTGAAATGTCTTGTTAATTTAAAAAAAAAAAAAAAAAAAAAAAAAAAAAAAAAATCCTAGCAATTAAGATAGAAATACATGAATAGAGACTGGTAATACAAGAGAGAAAATCGAAGAAAGGGGATTTAGGGAGAGAAGACAATGAGGGAGATGGGAGAAGCCGTGTTCTGAATAAGAAATAAGAACAAGGAAGCCCGCATAAACAGCTACTTCTCAATATTCCTCAATACAGGGGGCTATTTATAGGAAACACCACAGCAAGTATACTATCTACCTTCATGGGACTTTTAATCACCCAAAAATACATATTACCTAAAAGACAGCTTTTCCAGGCTAGCTGCGGAGGCAAAGCTCACATCTTCAGCGAGCTGAATTGAAGTTAAATACAAAAGAGGATTCGAATCTAGAAAAATGTTAGATAGAACGGTTCGAATTTAAACTAATTCAAGTGAACTGCACTTAAGTAGTTCATAATTGAAGGGCTCAGGGCCAAAGATGACTAACCCACATTTTTAACAAATTTGAGTTATTCACTTCTCCTGATAGAGAATTTTAAGTTTTATAATTGATAGAAATGACCAGCCTTTTCACCTTATTGATTAGTACTGACTTCTGTTAGTTTGTTTTGGAACTTACTGCAAAGCTAAATCATGTGAGAAGCAGACATGACCAACCCACACTAGGAATGGCTTTGTTAATGATAAGCAGCAACATCAGGAATTAAATACTCCACAAATTAAGCTGAATTAATTACGAAAATAAATTCTAATTTTTCTAATTTATGAGGTTATGTATTTTAATTATTTTTTCATAAATTAAATACAATAAAAAATGTTTTTAATTTAAAATATTTAATTTGATTTTCTATTGCCGCATTTTCTTTTACGAAAAGTTACTTAAGATAATGAGTAAAATATGTACATATTTATATGTTTACTCTTTTAAGTGTCTCGACTTAACTCTACAGTATTTGCAGATTATGTTTTTTTGTATTATTTTATTAATGTCAGATTATTTTTTGATGAACGGCTGAATCATTTCCGGCAAGATTTTTCTGAAAGAGCATTGAAAATTCTGTTTAGAAGTGCGCCCATCAGACATACCCAAATCTTAATGAACTAAACACACATTATTTTTTTTATTTTTTTACGACGCATCGACATCGGGGTCTTTAGCGCCGCAGCAAGGAATTTTCTCAGTTCCTGCCGGTTGGACTCCAGCCCACCATCCCCCGCATGAGAATCTATGACGTAAACCACTAGACCACGGGGAGGCCCCCTATAATCAATTATTATTGCCAAAATGAATGACATATCATTACGTATTCAATGTCCTCTCGAAAAAAGTATTTATTTATTATATACATTACTTATATTATAAAAGTAGTTATTATTTACGTTATGTAGTGATAATTATCACATGAATGGCTAAAAGGAAGACGATTAGAGAACACTTTGACAACATAAAAAAAAGTATTCGTAGTAAAGTTTCAGATTGTTGATAGCCGACCTTTTTCAACAATGATCAAGTGGTTAGGAGGTTTTGTTAGCTTCTAGTGTCTCCTATGCATGGCTGGAGATTGAACGTGACGGACAATGAACGACTAACAAGACTCACCATCTTGTTCAGGTCCATTGATAAAAACCGTCCATTCATTAAAAGAAACCCCGATTTATCTCATATACTTAGCAAAATTCTGAAGAAAATCAAACTTCATATGAACATTTTTTTTTTCAATATCATTTTTGGTGTTCTGCTTCATGGCGATGTACATTTTTTATGACCTTACATTTTTATATATAACATTATTGTCTATATGTTTACATTGTGTATATATTATTACATTATATAAATATATTGTGTTTGACAGACGCGAAATTATTTTAACAATGGTATATAATTCCCCATAACACTCAAGTATTTGACGAGGAGTACACTTAAAAATATGATAGTAAATATAAACATGTTGTATAAGAAGTCGAAAGGTAAGATAAAAAAAGGAGTGTCTTTGCTAAAATGTCGGCCTATTTCCTTTATCAAAGAATATTTATCTGATAAACATACAATAATTTAAATCGAGTGTGTTCATTGTTTCTAGGTCAATTGAATCCACAAAAGATATCAATGAATAGAATAGAAAACAAAGCACCTTCAGATTTATAATTTTTTGTAGGTCCGAAATTTACATTAAATCTATATTATAAAAAAAACAATGGAATGGGTTGAGACAAACAGCACTCAATTGACAAAATGGGATTCTAACAATCATCAGAAATTTATATGGAATTCAATGAAATATAAGGCATTATAATGATGGTCCTGTTGATTTAAGTTAATTCCAAATGAATTTAAAAAAGTAAGATGGAGCTATCCCGAGAATAAAACATAAGGATCATAAGAAAAGATCATAGGGAAATATTTAGAAGTGAGCAAACATATTTTGTTCTTCTTTAGAGCTAAGAACGTTGTATAGGAAAAAAGAGTCTTTCAGGGAGAGTAACTAAGTTCTGCACTATTTTCCCTATTTTTCAACCGGTAAATATCATTTTTATTACTCTACGAGTAGAAGGGATCAGAAGCATTTACTCATATTTATACTAATTTTCATATTATTCAGACCCCGAAGATACGTTCATTGTACGTTTTTAAATATAAGTCTTTATTTAGACATGTGATATGATGATTAAGTTGCTAAGATAACTAATAAGAACAATAATACAAGGGAATATATCTCATTCAAGAAAAATTATTTGTTTGTTGAATTCCGCAACATTTGCGACAAACTTGGTATTGAAAATTATAATTCTTATATAAATAATTTGATATTCCATCTTAGTATATGAATGTATACTTTATCCCATTTTTAAGATCAGCTGTACAGTACATATAGACTAGAAATTAATCATTTAGACAATCGAAAGTACGTCTACTGCATTATTCATCATTGCGAATTTAGAATTTAAATACCCTATTATTCAAAATAGGCAGTTGACGGCAATAAGGGATCCTTGTCACCAAAAAGGGAACAATTAGATTACTCAATATATATGCAAACTACGTTTTTCGTCAACCGATAGGTTCCTCAGAGAATCAGGGACAAACATCCCATGTTCAAGGTCAGCTGTGGTAGATCAGGACCTCAATGATATGATGAAAACAGTGGACATTGCAAAGTTTAAATTTTCAAACACAAAAATAATCACTTAACCTAGTGTCATATTAAATAGTAAGTTGAAGTTTTAAATGGACGATAGAACGGAATGGAATTATATCTTGTGTGACATTATTATACGTTTAAAAAAAAGTTATACAAAGACTTTAATAGTTCAATTGTTGATACGCCCTTAAACACTTAAAAAAAGTTACATAACTTGTTACCACCTTCATATAAAAGGCTGATGTTGCTAAAAAAAAAAAATAAAAAAAAATATATATATATATATATATATATATATATATATATATATATATATATATATAGAACACCAGCCTTCTATAATATTACCGCCTTACATGAGTACAAAAGTATTTTCAACGCAAAATTAAAAGATTATTATAATTAAAATGGCAGACAAACAATTTTAAATAGATGCCAACAGCTAATAAATATATAATCGGGGAAGAGAAGCAATCTCTCAGAGGATTATGTTACTTGTTTTTCACCGATTTATATACACTAACACAAACTGAAAGCAATGCGGCATTGTCATTGGCGATTTGTTTTTCAGTAAAAACAATGCTAGGGAGTGGAAAATCACGACAGGAATGTTTTTGTAAAAGTTATAAGAATTTTGCAACGAGTAAGGTGATGCGACAAAAATATGTATTTTTCATTATATATCAATACGATGGCTTGGAGGAAGATTTCATTATGATAACGTAAACCCTCTAATAGAGTTCAGGAAGTTCAAGGAAAATGAAGATCATTTCAGAGACGTTTATGAATAACCTGTAATAGGGGTTCAGCAAAAAAACAAGCCTAGAGATTTTAGGAATCGGAGAACAGACAGGAATGAGAGAAAGGTCAGTGGTCTGAGGACAGGTGAAAGGAAAACCAGAGGGGCCGGTAGAGAAAGTGGTGGAGTAAGATAGTTACACAACCTGCTCGCTGGACATACGCGCTGACCGTCAACTCACTTATCTATCATGTCTAGGTCTACAACATGTCCACTCATCAGGAATAGTTTAACACATTTTAGCAATGTTAGCTTCATTCAAAACCATACCTGGTTACGGAATTTTTGAAATATAACGTTCCGAAATGTTATTTAACAATCGAAGACATAGTCTATCTTGTGTTGCTGGCAATTCTGGAAAAATATAAATCAAACGTGTGCACGCTGATAAATCTCAAATAGAAAATGATTAAGATAGGAAAAAGATCAACTATTCCTGCTACTTTTAAGCAATTTCACAGCCATCCATTCAAGTTAACTAACTGTAATGCCAAAATGAAGGAAAGGTATTTACTTGCAAAAATAAACATAGGACATCTAACAAAACAAAAACAAAAAAAAAGCAAAAAATGACTACAGAAAATAAATACCAAAGCAAAGAGCATAGCTTGAATACGCCCTTAAATTAAAAAAAAAAAAAAAAAAAAAAAAAAATAGCTATACCAACTGAGAAGAAATCGTGTCTAAGCGCTCTCCTCTGTTTGCTGATCCTCTCAGTTTACTTCCCTTTAACTCCACCTGTTAGATTTCTTCGCAATGCTCTCAGCATTCTCTACCTTCCACTCTATACGTACCCATAGTAAGAAGTAAAAAATATTACACTGCCTTGTTCCCGGGACAGGAGTGCTAGTAACTCCATTGGATATATATGTTACCTATATTGCCATGAACATTTCGAATCGGATTCCAGCGTTTGCATCTTCCAGATGAAGTCATAGATTTAATATCGAATTCCTTTCATTGATGAGACTACAATGCGTTTAATTGTTGGATCACATTAAATATAATAACAAGACAAATCGATAAGGCAGAATCCAATTTACAACAAAAAACAAGGATAACTGGGTAAAATTAAAAATATCAAGTAGAATATTTCATGAAGAAACAGGCAAGAGTTGCTCCCCAAAAACCTTCAACTTATATAGAATATTTCAGTTGTCAATAACTCATCTATTTTAACATTTTAATTAAAAATATTTCTGGTCTTTAAATTACTAAGAAATTGAAGTACCGAGCCTTAACCCCTGTCGCGGGATTAATTGGATTCTTAAGGGAAGGAAGAAGGATTACATTACAAAATTGAGATCACCTGAAATTTTAATGGGTTTTTACGTTTATATTTATAAGACATTTAATGAAAAATGCCATGACCAACTTTAAAGTAAATCCATTTTTTTGAAAAATGTATACCTCTTGGAAGTTGATTACAACGACCTTGTACAACGACTCAGGATTTCTAATCATTAGCCGTTGGCGTATATTCTTGACCTTTTCGGAATTTCTATACATGAAAAAAAAAATTGTTCGATTAATGCCTCATGTAATGCATATGTAAAAGATTCTTTGCTTCCTGGTGAGTGGTGGAGGGTGGTAATATATCCTCCAGTGTTTTGGGGATGAACTGAAGGTGCCGTCCCAAAATAATTGTGAAATAGTAGCGAAAATATTCGCTCACTCAACAGAAAATTCCATTAAAGGAATGACCAACCTCGCATGGATGATAAAATCTAATGAAACCGTCCTGTGTTATTGATTTGAGAAACCAAAAAGAAACATTTACATGATTTTCCATAGGATTTATTAAATATGAGGTTTTTGAGACATCGTTCTTTTTAGCAAATTCCTTATTATTGTGCGAAATTATGCCTAGTTTACAGATAATACAATTAACCGTACAAAAATATTGTAGGTAGTAATTCATAACTGTAATTACGTTAGTATTTAAAGAAAAAATTATACTATATCACTGATAGGTAAAAATTAATCTTACACCAGCTAGAAAATTCTAGTAAAATATACTAATTCAAAAGACCGAAGTTGAAAATTTACAAGAAATGTTTGAAGAAATAAGAAATGAGTACAATGTTTACAACTTGGGTACAGCAAATCGATTCCCTATAGGAATATTGGAATACCTCTTATAGACAATTATATTACTCTTTGTTCTCTCTGCAGTTAGTACGTCCCACAAGCTTATAGTGGACTTCATGATAAATATGAAGTAGCGTGTTGCTCAATATTAATATTAGGTAGAAAATGGAAGGTATATATATATATAGCTATTCTAAATGAGAAAATTATATTTATTTTTTAGAAGAACCCAAGGTGTCGAAAAACCAACATTTTTTTTAGTAAAATAAAAGTGGTAAACAATTAACTGGTTATCGTACAACAAGGTTTGCTGCTTTATTATTGAGACGTTCGAAGAACTATAAGAAACGTTAGCATTATTTAACCTGCAATGTTACCTATTATTTTTGACAATACAACTAGTTCTATAACAATCAATTAAGAAAACAAAAGACGAGACAGAAATAAGCAAAATAGGTTCATAACGAATAGCGGATTTATCTGAAACGGAAAATTTATATGCAGCACTGTATGAATTGTTTTCTTGCAATAAAATTTTCTCTCTCTCTCTCTCTCTCTCTCTCTCCCTCTCTCTCTCTCTCTCTCTCTCTCATGATAGCTCTTGCTTACAATATTTGAATACCTTGCTGTTAGAAATGTGTGTTGGGTAATGAAAAAAATATATATAGTTTTAACACATATTTAATAATTAAAAATTAACATAATAATCATTTTATTGAAGTATAAAAATATATTCTGAAAATTATTGAAAATTAAACTGATTGCAACACCTTTGTGACTGAATTAAAACTATTAAAACCTTATAATTTAGTACTTTCTATGGCTTCATTTGGCTTTAAGTATGATCTGAATTCTATTTGGACTACTTTTCACTAGATTATTTGAAAATGATGACCGGATATCGTTCTATTTCAATTCGTTTCGCTCACATAATTCTTCAATCGATTCTGCTTAATTTTCGCACTTGGGCCAATTTTGTTTTTTACGGAACGAAAAGTGCTCAATAATATGTATATTCGGAGACCGAGGGGCTAATCTAACAAGTTAATTGAATGATTTTCAAACCATTCCACTTATTTTTGCAATATGCTTTGGGTCATTATCCTGGTGAAATAGAATATCTTCATTTTGAAATTTAAAACTTGGCAGTTGAGATGACCCGAAAATACTTAGATATTCCTCAGGGGTCATTTTCCTTCCTATTCTGGTAATACGTCCAACATTTTGGTCCTTTATGCACTCCAAACCATTTGACTGCCACCACCAAATTTCAGAGTAGGCTGGAATTTCCTGTTAGTAATGGGAGGCCCATGTTTTTTTCCAAAGCCAGCATTGCCCATGAGTCCCAACACAGTACATTTTTGTTTTGGCTCACCTCACATCTCTGCAAAATTGCAGTTGTAGTTGCCTGTGTATTCTTAAGCCAATGGCTTCTTCATCATTACCCTTGCCACATATCCCTGACTTATTAGTGTTCTTGGAATAGTTTCAGCATTAGTGTGAAGCTCCATGTCTGTTTTAAGTCTATTTTGGCGTTGGACAGCGATGTCGATCACGCCCATCCTAATCAGTCGAACCAGTAACTTGCTGTTCCTCTCTGAAATTTTTCTTGGTTGACCTCCAACATGTTTTGAACAATAAAGAGTCTTCTTTATAACATATCTACTTACCGTAAAAACATTCAAACCAACTCGAGCAGCAATTAGTCTCATCGAAAGGCCTTCATTGATCAAAAGCTTAATACTGTCTTTTATGTCAGAGAAAATTGAGTTCATCCTCATTTTTGTAATTTATATAGCTTAAGTATTATTTTTTAAGTCTGTTCTGCTTGGTAGTAACTATTTTAAATAGTTAACTTGACACACTACAACGTGAACTTCACTCCAAAACATCCGCCACAAAACTGTTGCAATGAACCAAAAACGGAAAGAGTCCCCCTGAGAGTGTCAACAATGACTAATCCCCTCAAGATCCTTCTAGAATTATACCACCAAGTCCCAACTAAAATATTTTGGCCTGAAGTAGTAAATATTATAGTGGGTTAATTTTTTTTTTATATATTATAACTCAACTTACATATCATTACAACGGTTTTGTGAGTCACTGTATATATATATATATATATATATATATATATATATATAGAGAGAGAGAGAGAGAGAGAGAGAGAGAGAGAGATGGGGAAAGAGAAAACATTATCATAAGAATCGGGTTTGCTCGCACAATTAATGTGTAATGACGTTTATTCGTGGTCACCTAAAAGCTATCCCCTAAACACCTGTTGCTGAAGAAAGGTGCCAAAGAGGACGACGAAATGTTCGAAATATAGATTTTTCTGAAAATCTGAGGCTTTCTGTCAGCCAAATCCCAACCATTCCATGGATTATTTATGTGTAATGGGTTGCATGTCCAGCCATTGCAAATACAGATTAATTAAAAAGGAAAAAATATATTAGATGCTAAATTTAAGTTGGCTACCGGAGAGGTAGTTTTAACTCGACTCCGAACTGGCCATTCTCTACTTACTCACAGACACCTAATGACTAAACAAGACGCACCAATAAGTAGACAATGTAACTGCTAACTATAAGACATATACTTACAGACTGTCGAAGAACAGAACAATTACCCTTACACAATGACCTTACAGAACTTTTAACCGACGGTAGCCACTATTTCAAGCAGATATTCAAACACTTACTGACTACACACATATATATCACAAAATTTAACAACCTCATGAAAATGTTTTGTCTTTTAATTTTTTGTAATTTTCTTATTTTTATTATTATTTGTTTATTAATTTATTTTTTCTACTTTTGGTTTTCAAACGACTTTACTACTTTTTCCCAAATTATATTTATTTTCTTTATGTTATGATAATCTATTATTTATTTATTAATATTACGATTTTGTTCAAATCTGACATTTCCATAAAGTTGTACTTAATAATTTGCTAATCGCCTCCGTTGTGGTCAAGCAATAAATAAATAAAAATTTAAGTTTACTAAAAATTAAACAAATTTCAACCATACTTCTATTAATCCTGCTTAGTAAAAGTTAACAGAAGTGTAGATGAAGTTATTTGGAGAAAATACTTCTCTAAAGAACTTGGCTAGACTATCTCTATTTGTATTTTTAGCTATTCTTCTAATTAAGGCTTCTAATAGATTAAATGGACTAGGTGAGGAAAACTAAAGGCTAACCTAAAGTATTATTAGATAATAGATTTGGCAGAGCTATAACACTTCAGCTAATAAGTGAAATCTAGGAAGGTGAGGTCTTTTAGATGGCGTTATTCACGCTTCAAATTCTCGTCCTTGGATCACTTGAAGTGTTTCAAGTGAAAAGAAAAGAAAGGATTCATACTGAAGGCATCTTATCAGGCTTCGATAAATGAGTGAATTTAAGTGAGAATAAATTTGTCTCTAATCCGTTAGCTGTATAATCTGAAAATTAATTACACGTTTATTTTTTTAATTTCTCAGTAGGTTGAAGTCAGAAAGTTATTAATTGAATTAAATCAGCTTTAATTCAGAATAAATCATAAAGAAGCGGTTAAGAGGAGTGAGGTTCAGAGGACTCCGACCATAAGAACAATCGCTTCCGTCCTTCCTGGAGATAAGCAGCTTTGTGTGCATCAGCCTGGAATTTAGTACTTCTGATAAGGGAGGGCAGTCATCATAACTCACATTAAGGGACATTAAATAGTGTCTTATCTCATTATAGCTTAAAATTCGCTCAGATATTTCTTTAATTTACAACCTACTAATTTTATAACCTTATGCATTATCCAGGTAATAACATCCCAACATTCCTCGACGATATATGAGTATTATTGAGAGAATAAATTTAGCATTAAAAATGATTCAGTAGTATTGGAAAAGACTTAAAATAAATGTGAAAAATGCGAAGGGATTTAGCAGGTTACTGTTTTATGTCCTTAACGCATCCGTCACGCAGTAGCTGCATAACTAAGCACACTCCTGAAAAAGGCGGTACTTTATGCAGCAATCCAGAATAATTTTCTTAAAACAACCCATGTAAATAAATAACTAAAATAATCAAATATAGTTTTGGTCTTGTGTGAACAGCTGAATCGCCCTTGTCGCGGTCTCATTTATGTATTAATAAATAAATAAACAATGAATAGCCGACTCCATTATTAATTTGTATTTTTTGTTTTGCAGTAAACCTCAACTTTTATTGGACCAATTTTGATTCGATTTACAACACTTGCTCCTCTTTGATGCACGGAAGTAGACGGCCGGTCTGGGCAAATTAATAATTTAGGTCCGATGTTGATGTTAATGACACCAAACATATGTTCACCGTGTCATGTCAGCCCAAAGACAGATTTAATCTCTACTTACATTTTTTTCGGGAACCTTCAAATCAAATTAATGGCGGACAGCCCACGATAAACATATGGTAGACGATCTTATCTATTGGTTTAAGGTGGGATGGCTCCTAAAAAGGAGTTAAAATAAGATCTTTTTAAGTGAAAGAATTAAAACAAAATGGTTTAAAATGAATTTGTGTGTCACGTTTTTCGACCCCATCGCTAAGAAAGTGATAAAATATGGAGATTCAAGAAAGTATAAGAAAAATTATATAACATAGAGATAATTACTGAAAGAAGAAATCAAAAGTAAAAACGTTGGGATAATGGAGTTCTAATTGGCTTTAAGGAATCGACATCCATCAGAGAGGATCCTACAGTCGAATAAGAATGTCCCGTTGGATATCCGGTAGTGATCCCGCTGTAGCTGTCCGCGAAACGGGCCAGCCGTCCACATATCTACCTTTCCGCTCTACATTCTAGAGTCCTACACATTCCTCGCCTAGTTGGGAGGTCTCCAGGAGGGATGAGCAATTCCGAAATAGAAATTAACCAGAATAATTCATACTGGAAAACAGTAACATTTGTACAAGAAGTCTTATTTAGTATCATGGAAGATGAAGAGAATAATACAAATTCGATTTTTAAGAAAGGGATTATATATTGCATCACAACGGACCTATGACCACTCCTGGCTCAAATAGAAGTCAATTCTGACCACATTGGGAAAAATCACACATTTTGTTTCGATTCCTGCACACAGAAGTATAGAATGGAATCGCCTTTGCTACAAATTTATGAACAATAAGACGTCAAGGCTTGGCACAGAAGAAGAGATCGCAGTCAACGGGAATCTATGTGGAAAGATCCTCGCAAAAAATATTTATGAACTATTAAGCCCACTACTTAACCATGGAGAAGTGCCATCAGAGATAATAGACGTGACGAGGTAGTTTTGACAAGGATGAGAATAGGCCACACGAACCTTACTCATGTCTACATCATAACAAAGAACCCTCATCCTTTGTGTGAAGCTTGCCAGATTCCTCTCAGTATTCTCCAAATCTTGGAGCATTGCACAACATTAGTAGCTACGCGGCGAAGAGCATCAGTACATTTACAGCGATCGTCCGATCAGATGGAGAAATTAGTGGGTGTCAAAGCGTACAAACCTGTATGATAAAATATAATACATAAAATAACAATTCATGGACTTTAGTGCTCATCAATAAATGAAAATATATAAACAGATTTGAACGAACAATATTCATAATTATTCTTCAACTGACCCTTTTTTCCAATCTTCTTATTTTCGTGGTAGGCGGAAGGTCAATTAATAAAAACTTCACTATACAGTATCACCAACTTTATTCCGTCCCTACATGTTTCACACCTTTATTGGTGCCTCTTCAGGGGAAAAATTACATATATAATGTAATTTATATGAGGAGGAAGGTTATCCTCCTCAATCTGAGGAGGATAACCTTCCACCAGTACGGCCACGTCTAGAATGATCATGGTCTGAAAGAATCCAAAATGGCGAAATACAATCAGCTGATCCATAATCGATTTGTCAAACATTTAAAATTAATTTCCAGAAGAAATATAGTCTTAAAAATTAAAAACATCTTCCCACCTTCTAATTAAAACATATTTTCACCTTTTGTTAAATAAATTAATAAAAATTGTATTCAAATGTAATATTTCAGTTTTTTTATTTACCACTTTTTTCCTATTTTTTATGATATGGATATTTTCCTTAATTCTTCTTACATTCTATTTCTCTCTTTACCTTATGTACTAATATTTTCAAAATCGAAACTATGTTTATATTTTATAGCATGATAAGCCAACGCTGTCTTATTCTCTCCTTTATCAATACTTTGCGCATGCTGTTTAATTCTTTTTCGAAGTAGCTGTTCCGATTCCCCTATATATGATTTATCACAGCCATTGCAGTCAATTTTGTAGATATTGTATTTAGTGTCCCTTAATTTTAATTTATCTTTAATATGACTAAAGCTATTTTTTATTCTATTATCATATTTCCAAGATATCCTGCCTATATCCTTACATATGTGTCTTATTTTGTTGGAAATTAATGTACTAAAATTAAAGCCAAAATACCGGCATGGTTCTGCATTCTGATCTTTTAAAATACTACATCTTTTATTCCCTAATTGTTCATAAATATGTATATTATATGACGTTGCGCCTTCCCTCACTGTATCTTTGCCCTCATCCGATCGAATTGCCTTGCTGAAAAAATCATTAATTTTTGCTTGCTTTATTTTGGTTCTTTTTATGCTTCTATGGTTCTCATCAAATCCACCAATCGATTCTCTTTTCCGCTTTAATCTATTACCACAATTCAATTTTAGACTTTCCATAGTTGATGTGTTTTGCAATTTTATGCATTTCCGTGCTATTTGTTCATCATCATCCCTTTTCCTTTTTAAAACATTTTTCTTATCCTCTAAAAAGAATTCATCCAAAAATTTAAAAACTTCCGTGTCAAATTTATAATTATCTTTGTTCCTATCAACTCCGTGCGTATTCCTTCCATATGATACTTTTTTCTCTGCTCTTTTAATTTTCTTCTCTACCACCTCACCAGGATAACAATTTTTTCGAAACATCGACCTTAATCTGTTTTTAATTTCCGGAAAATATTTTGGACTTGTTCTGAGCAGAGCAGTTAAAGTTCTATTGTAAACAAGGTTTCTTTTAAATGTTAAGGGATGACAAGAATAAAAATTAATCATTCTTCCCGAACATGTCTTTTTTTGTTGCCATCTGAATTCAAGAGTATTTTCTGTTGTCCTTATAATTTCAACGTCCAGAAATAAAATCCTATTGTCAATTTCTACCTCTTTCGTAAAGCCTAGATTACTTTTACCATTAAAAATTGTAAATAACCTTTCAATATCGTCCTGATGAACACATAGCAATAAATCGTCCACATATTTGTACAAAAGTCCGTCACGCAGGAGCTGCATAACTAAGCACTTTCCTCAGAATTTGGGTAGTGTAGACTGCTTTCCAGAACAATTTGCTTAAAATATCCTACATAAATAAAATAAAAACGTGAATAGTTCTCATTTTGTAATGAGTAACTGATCAACTACGTAATAAATACAAAAATCCTCATATTATCGTATTTTGATCTAACGCAGGAACAGGATACAGTCCGTCTAGATACAAAGCGCTCCTTGCGGCGGCTTTGTGAACCTACGTCTGGCGGGCTTTTCTATTGAAATGCATTATAAAGTAAACCCCCGCTTTCCGATTGACCGATTCAGCTCATTTTTACAACACTTCTTTCTCATGAGTTACCCACGACGTATACCGCGTTTCGTTTCAATGCAGCAGAAATTACTACCGGTATGAGTATATTAGGAATTTGGGTCCGGAGTAAACCCCCCCTTCTAATGAACCGATTTAGTTTATTTTTACAACACATATTTACCTGTGGATTAGCACTACGAATACCGAGTTTCGTCGAAATATACCAAAAATCACGGCTGGTAGTGGCGAATTGGTATTGTGGGTCCGGAGTAAACCCCCCCCCTTCTAATGAACCGATTTAGTTCATTTTTATATCTCACTTTTCTCTCTATATTACCACTACGAATACCAAGTTTCGTTGAAATATAACAAATATTACGGCTGACATAGTCAAATAAGTGTTTTGGGTTCGGGGTAAACCCCCCCTTCCGGTGGACCGACTTTAGTGGTTAACGAACTCGTTCAATCGTTTGCTAATTGAATGCTATATACCAAGTTTCGTGACGAAAAAACAAAAACTCTGGCCGCTATCGTGTTAACAGACACACATATATATATATATATATATATAAATTTTAACGGGGGTCATTTTCGGTGTCTACTAGGTAGGATCGATAAAGATTTGAAGAAATTTTTCAAAAATTCCGTCATGAGTCCAACCTCAATAGCTACTTTCCTTCGGAGGAAAGTGCTAAAAACTGTATATGTATACTGTATTCTTTAATAATTTCTTCAAGCAAGGAATTCATCACTAAGCCACTGATCGCCACCGATATGTGATTCCCCATTTGAACGCCATATTTCTGTTTGTAAATTCTCTTATTAAACCTAAAATAACCATCTTTAGTGCACAGCTTTATACCCTCAATAAATAAATTCTTATCCTTAATTTTTGTATTAGAAATTATTTCATCCCATTTCCTGTTAATGATTCTGATAGCAGTATCTACGGATATATTTGGAAACATATTTATTACATCAAAGGAAACTAATTTGTATCCAGGTTTTATTATAACATTTTCCAGCAATCTAATTAATTCCACTCCGTTCTGTACGTCAAAAGGATTATTTGTAACAAATGGTTTCAGTTCTTTTTCAAATTGTTTTGCTAATTTATGAGTAGGAGAATCGGTAGCACTTATAATCGGTCGTAATGGATAATTGTCTTTGTGTAATTTTATCAGGCCATACGCAAGTGGAATGCAACTATTATGATTGATATGTTTTAGTCCATCTGTTTTATTTATGAACTATTTCTTTACCAAATTTTCTACAAATTTTATAACCTTGTTTGTTAATCCATTAGTAGGATCGTAATCAATTTCCTTGAAAAGTGAGTTGTCCGCAAATATGTTATTCATTTTATCAATGTAACTTTCCTTTTCAATAATAACAGTTTTGTTGGTCTTATCAGCCCGAATAATGTACAAGTTGGGATTTTGACGGAAAAATGATTTAGTCTTTGTTTCTAATACTCTTAATTTTTCAGCCAGTTTTATATTAATATCGTCAGATATAATTTTATAATTTTTACTATTGTTAATTTTACTTAGTCATATTACTTAGTCATATTAAAGATAAATTAAAATTAAGGGACACTAAATACAATATCTACAAAATTGACTGAAATGGCTGTGATAAATCATATATAGGGGAATCGGAACAGCTACTTCGAAAAAGAATTAAACAGCATGCGCAAAGTATTGATAAAGGAGAGAATAAGACAGCGTTGGCTTATCATGCTATAAAATATAAACATAGTTTCGATTTTGAAAATATTAGTACATTAGGTAAAGAGAGAAATAGAATGAAAAGAAGAATTAAGGAAAATATCCATATCATAAAAATAGGAAAAAAGTGGTAAATAAAAAAACTGAAATATTACATTTGAATGCAATTTTTATTAATTTATTTAACAAAAGGTGAAAATATGTTTTAATTAGAAGGTGGGAAGATGTTTTTAATTTTTAAGACTATATTTCTTCTGGAAATTAATTTTAAATTTTAAATGTTTGACAAATCGATTATGGATCAGCTGATTGTATTTCGCCATTTTGGATTCTTTCAGTCCATGATCATTCTAGACGTGGCCGTACTGGTGGAAGGTTATCCTCCTCAGATTGAGGCTGTAAGTTTTATATATGTAATTTTTCCCCTGAAGAGGCACCAATAAAGGTGTGAAACATGTAGGGACGGAATAAAGTTGGTGATACTGTATAGTGAAGTTTTTATTAATTGACCTTCCGCCTACCACGAAAATAAGAACAATATTCAGGTATCTAAATATTCCGGAATATGTACATTTCTTGTCGGCACTCCTGAATTGCGTAATCTTTTCAAACGCGCGGGAGAGAATACGCTAAATGGAAACTACGTAAGAATGTGCTCAATAGCAGAAACCTTGGGCAAATCTCTGGTTAAAAATGAAGCTAAATCGGAGGATGATTGGTGTAATATGTATTCAGTAATAGAGGCAATCACTGACAAAGTGTGTGGTTGAAGGAAAGTATGAGAAAGAAAAAAATTCACACCACTACTTTGTCCCGTCCAGCAACAGGTCCTCACATAAAGGACTGGGTGTCTGATTTATAAAACTCGCTATCACAATAGAGTTTTTCAATAAACGATATAAAATTGAAGGCCATCATTCATCAATTTAGTGGATTTCCTGCATTTTTATTATAACCCATAAAAGTATCGGTTACATCTAACCAAAAAAATGAACTTCAAGCAAAACGTCTCAAAGTTGGGAGATCAAACCATTAGGCCCCTTACATTATATATATTTATATCTTAGCCTAGTACGTTAATTTTTCTAAAATATGAAAAATAAATAAATAAGTACTACAGTTAAGTCATATAAGGATTGTTTAACAAAATTGTGCTTATTCACATTAAACATTGTTTAACAATCCTTATAAAGTCAGGGGAATAGTTGAGATTCAGCTAAAAACAACAACCAGATTTTCGGCATGCTCTTTGACAGTCTTCTTGAGCAATGAATGCCTATGGGATGGAGAAATACCAAAGGAGTTAAGTGATCAAGATGAAAATATGTCAGGTGGCATACTTTCACCTTTATTAAAACTGTCACCTTTGGTCTTGCTCCATCTCCTAGGCATTTATTGCTGAAGAACGCTGCCAAAGGGCATGCCGAAACGTTTGACATGTAGATTTTATTGAAAATCTGATAAAGGAGTTTAGTGAAGCCGTTTTTATTTTTAAAAGAAATTATTGGGGAATACAAAATAGTCAGCAAGGAATTTCAATGATATAATAATATTAGAAAATTGTTTTTCCTGCGATTAAAAATAATAAATAACTCATAATCCTTCGTTTCCCACATTTAGCATCCACAACAGCAAAAATCACATATACTGCTCAAATTAAAACTAAGTTAAGTATTAAACGAGAAAGGACGTTACTTCCTGGAAGCGAACAATGTACAATCCGAAGAAACATTAATAGACGTAATTGCTGTACGCAATTTATGAAGGTAATATCGCCATTAATAATGGGGTATGCGGTTTACGCGGTTCATAGTCGAAAGTTGAACAATCAAGACTACCGGATATAGCTGATGGCAACATGTGTTGCGACACTGTGGGCTTACCAGAAGAAGGCAACATCTACTAACGGCACAAACTTTCTCCCATGAAAACACACAAGTATTACGTCTTTGCTATTAACAACCGAATAATTATGTAAATGCTCCATTAGTGAAAGAGTCAATGTACAAGATAAATATGAACAAAAAAGAAAGACCTTCAATATATTTACAAAGCACCTCAAGGGGGTAAACGCTTGGGAATTTCTATTCGAAACAGGATTATGCCGATATTTTGGTATTAATGTAAAATAAAATGGTAATTTTCTTTTCGTTTTTAACGGCGCATCAACTATCTGGCTATTAGCGCCAAAAAATGGTAAATATCAAAATAAAGGAGACAAAATGGTATCCTCCCACGAAAAATGAACGAACTACTTACAAATGACAGTCACTACATAGTACATCCATAGGAATTCATTAAAAATAGGAACATTTATGATTTAATCCAAACCCTAATTATTTTATTGTTTATTTTATTTTTATTTTTATTTTACTCTCGCCAATACAAAATTAAAGTTACTCAAAAGAGATATAAATACAAATGTGTATGAATCTGAACTCAACCATTACACACGGCAAAGACCATGACCATTGTGTATAATTGTTTTACGTATTGTATAAATTCTATTCCTGATGTTGAACCGCCAAAGTTGCGAGCAACTAAAACTAATAAAATGAAATTTCGACTTACAAATAAAAAGCTGGCCTGTTTTTTTTTTTTTAGCACTTTCCTCCGAAGGAAAGTAGCTATTGAGGTTGGACTCATGACGGAAATTTTGAAAAATTTCTTCAAATCTTTATCGATCCTACCTAGTAGACACCGAAAATGACCCCCGTTAAAATTTATATATATATATGTCTGTTAACACGATAGCGGCCAGAGTTTTTGTTTTTTCGTCACGAAACTTGGTATATAGCATTAAATTAGCAAACGATTGAACGAGTTCGTTAACCACCAAAGTCGGTCCACCGGAAGGGGGGGTTTACCCCGAACCCAAAACACTAATTTGACTATGTCAGCCGTAATATTTGTTATATTTCAACGAAACTTGGTATTCGTAGTGGTACTATAGAGAGAAAAGTGAGATATAAAAATGAACTAAATCGGTTCATTAGAAGGGGGGGTTTACTCCGGACCCACAATACCCATTCGCCACTACCAGCCGTGATTTATGGTATATTTCGACGAAACTCAGTATTCGTAGTGGTAATCCACAGGTAAATATGTGTTGTAAAAATAAACTAAATAGGTTCATTAGGAGGGGGGGTTTACTCCGGACCCACAATACCAATTCGCCACTACCAGCCGTGATTTTTGGTATATTTCGACGAAACTCGTTATTCGTAGTGGTAATCCACAGGTAAATATGTGTTGTAAAAATAAACTAAATCGGTTCATTAGGAGGGGGGGTTTACTCCGGATCCACAATACCAATTCGGCACAACCAGCCGTGATTTTTGGTATATTTCGACTCATACCGGTAGTAATTTCTGCTGCATTGAAACGAAACGCGGTATACGTCGTGGGTAACTCATGAGAAAGAAGTGTTGTAAAAATGAGCTGAATCGGTCAATCGGAAAGCGGGGGTTTACTTTATAATGTATTTCAATAGAAAAGCCCGCCAGACGTAGGTTCACAAAGCCGCCGCAAGGAGCGCTTTGTATCTAGACGGACTGTATCCTGTTCCTGCGTTAGATCAAAATACGATAATATGAGGTTTTTTGTATTTATTACGTAGTGTAGTAGGTACCATGTGTAAACATAACTCTGGAAGCAAATTAATAATTGATCAGTTACTCATTACCAATTTAAAAGAGAACTATTCATGTTTTTATTTTATTTATGTAGGATATTTTAAGCAAATTGTTCTGGAAAGCAGTCTACACTACCCAAATTCTGAGGAAAGTGCTTAGTTATGCAGCTCCTGCGTGACGGACTTTTTTTAATTATTATATTTTACACAAAAAACTGACTATCCTTTAACGCTAATTTCTAACTTTTTTCTTGTCTATTTTATTTAAAATATAAATAAATTATTTTCTTAAATAGAACGTAAAGTATTACTATTGATAGATAATTTTTCCCAACTAATTTTCATTGTGTCTGCACGAGGAACAGTATCTTCTGAATCACAACATTCTAGGAAATCAGCATAGTTAAAATAGTTATACAACCGATGCGTAAGTATATCTGAATATGTTTTTCAACGATTTTGTGCTAAATGCTAAGTTGTAAAATCACTCAAGATAGAAAAAAAAAAATTGTTTTGTTTAGATATATTTTGGTGAGTACGCAATGAAACGAATTACATATTATTATTCTATAAAATTTCTAAATGGGGAAATATACAACTTATTTCATTTCATCAATATTTTATAATAGTTTATCTATCTTTGCAGAACACTTACAGTTTATAAAACAAATTCAAATTCAAAATCAGTTTGTGACAAATTCTAATGGACCGACGAGAAAGGCCGACGATACATAAACCACAATTAGAACGTATATCACTTCTTATACACGTTTATATACGTTTGTCTCTTCTTGAACTTTAATCGACAAAAAAAGTGCCTTCTTCATGAAAGCATGGTGAATCAAATCGTTAGACAACTAGTATTGCTTTCATATTCATTGAAGCATACTTTTATGGGGATGCCCGGTTAGCCGTGATTGATGCACCTAGTTCCTAAGGGTCGAGGGTTCGATTCCCACTAGGGGTGATGCCTTTTCCTTCGAAAAAAGAAAAGGCATCACTCTTATCCTGGCTATAAAGGGTGGTAACCTAAAGATAAAAACACGTCCTTTAAATCTTTGTCAATAATAAATGATCGTTAAAATTTAAATATATAAATACTTCTATTGGCATTTGAATAAGAGGAATTGAATCAAATCTCGTTGAAGGGGATATAATTAACGCTTTCCAAGGAAAGTGAAAAAAAAAAAAAAAAAAAAAAAAAAAAAAAAAAAAAAAAAAAAAAAAAAAAAAAAAAAAAAAAAAAAAAAAAAAAAAAAAAACAGGATATAGTTTCAGAGGCTCCAAAATTATAGATATTGTTAAGTTTATTTTCACTAAAACTTTTATTTGATAAGATATCATTGGATGTTTAGTGAGAAGAATAGCGTAGCATGATGATTTTGTATAAAAGCGTAGCATTAGGGAGTAAGGTGGGCAATTATGAGCGTGGCTTGAAAGCAGGAGAGAATAAAAGGATACAAATGAAAGATAGAAAGGTATTTGAAAAGGGACGCAGAGCACTCCAACCCTTCTGAAACAAGAACAGAACACTCTAGGTCCACAATCTGCTACGCTAGGGTAAAACTCGTTCCCTTTAACAGTTAAACGAGAAAGTACAACTTTCATCCGTCAATAGTAGCAAACTATGTGTTTTCTAGGTTATATTAATGTATTTTTCTTAAAACATATCCAAGAAAAAGGGTTGGAATTATGATGGAAACATAACCTCAATTACGAATGTTTATTTGGATTAGGTTTGACTAACACACAATCAGGCTATTTTGTGTATTACCAGAATAAAACGACGATTAACCGGGACAATCAAGTACTCCTAAAACTACAAAAAGCTTCACTTTCTAGTAGTACATATTAGTATTATATTAAGCCATTTGTAAAATAAAAATTGAAATATTTATTTGTATTGGGTTGACATATTTAGGCATTATAGGAAATGAAATAGATGATTTTTTGAGTAAAATGGCAACAAAAAGTAATGTACGAAACTTAGCCTGTTACAAACTATCGGTAGATAGAGTGAGCCTAAAAACGCAGCACTAATGGAATCAAGCAGATAAAGGAGTACCTACATCCATCTCTCATATCGGAAATATGGACCTCTGGAGCAGAATAAAAATGCTTAAAAGAAGAAGTACTTGAACGTAAAATCAAATTGATAAACATTATGTTGACTACAGAAATCCTCTTCGATCGTCCCACATATCTTTCATTTTGTCTCTTTAACTCTTTAAACATTTGACAACGCAACGGTAACCTAAAAAGAAAGGATAGATTCATCCATTGATAAGTTATACAAATAAAGAAATATCAGAATATGTAAAAGAAAACAGTATATGTAATGAACTTGGACATTTCTTTCTTGTATCATCTCTTGTATTGACAAATATTTTTGGTTGAATTAATACAGCAACTCATACTACTTTTTTAGAGTGTAGAATGGTAAGGCGTTTTGGGGGGGTCTTAGGAGGGAATATTTTTGAGGAAGGGAGTGTTTCTTTGTGGGGGCAGGAACTTGGCCTCAATTTCACATTTATGTTTTTTTTGGGGATTTGTATTTCACACGCATTAACAGCTAAATACGATGTATGAACAGGTATTGTGCTAATACCTAGAAAGACCACTGCCGTAAATACAACTATGAGAAAACTCCTAGTTCACTGCGTCATTATCTAAGACGCCAATTACTTGCTTTCAAATAAAACACTATGTCACTTAACATCCATCATCAATGTGTTAAGTGTTTGACATATTTACGGATTTATCACACAATTTAATATTCTGTGCTGCAACAGTACGCCGAAGCAGGTAAAGAGAGTGAAATGTTCTGAAACTACTCCTAACAGTGAAATTCATCCCGAACGTATAAAGTTTATTTAAAAATACCTGTTTATTTATTTTTTTGTATTTGATATGATTATATGAATAATTATAAATTATATAGTAAAAAAGATAATAACGAAATAATATTTAAAAAATAATAGAAAATAATCAAAATGAATAAACACAAAGTTTCCGAAGGTAAGGAAATGATCTCTACTCTGATGTTAAGCCTTGACCTATATGTGCACACCGGGGTTATGAATGGAGACGTATCCCACTTTTTACAAGGCCGCCAACATTTCCAACTTTAATACGTGTTGAGATTAGTATACTCTTCTCAAAATAAATTCTAAATCTCAGGAAATTATTAGATTAAGAAGAGAAAGCTTACTACTGTCTCATATTTTCTATTCAAAAGGAGAACTTAAAGTCTATATAACATCCCAAAGAAACTAAGGAATCAGAAAATAAATCAATAAAAATGAAGGAGAAACTCAATTGTTACGATTCATACGTAATAAATAAAGCATGCAGAATTCAAATACATATTCTGTCCACTTATTAAAAACGTCAAGTGACTGATTCAGTATTGATGTTAAACTCTCAATAGCATCACTAAATGTTGCCTATAAAGATGAAAATATTTAATAGATATACCTGCATTATACCTCATGTAGTTGGAAAATGCAGCAAAGACTTACCTGCAAGAGATAAAACAAGGCATTAATGGAAAGAAATTATGTTTAAATATATTGCTGAGAAGTGTAAGTGAGCTAGTAAAAAATGTAAAAGTTTACATGTATTAAATTTTATTTGACTAGCTGATGAAATCTTAAAAAAAAGAAAAAAAAAAAATCCTTTCTGGTGGATACTAACTTTCACTAGCTACGAGAGCTCGTACTTTCGAACGCTATGCATCATATTTCGCTGAACGAGAACATAAATATATTTGTTCTTACAGATACATTTCTTCTTAATATACAGGTCACTTTATTTTCACAAGAAATTTTTATAGTTACCGGGCACGACGTGTACCGAATTTTACTCCAATGAACCAAAAATTACTACCAAAAATTTATTTATTTATTTTTTTTTATCTATCTGGTTATATTTGTAATAATTATATTAATTTCAGTTTTATATTATTATATATTATCAGATATACTGATTTGTAAGTATTAATTTATTTTATTTATTTAGTTATTTTTGTGCCTTCTTATATTCGTCATGAGGTACTCTGAAGACTGATGAGGACATATTATTAACTTAGGTCTCCCAGCAACTAGGCTTGTGTTGCTTTCAAGCCTGAATAACGAGGGTGAAGGAGACACCAAATTGTAAGTTGACTTATTGTATTCTAGAATAATAGTAACAATAGGCGCTAATAGCCAAGATTTGTTGATGCGCCGTAAAAAAAAATAGTAACAATTGTGTGTGTGTATTGTATCTCCTAATAAATAAAAATATATTCTTATGATATAGTTCTTGTCTTCAAAAGAAAATTCTGAGGTCAAGCTTAATTAATAATGCCTTATTTTGATCATCCCCTCAAACCAAAGTTTGGTATATATATTTTAATAATCTTTTCGGTGCTTTTAGGTAACTTGAATAAAGCATTGAAGAAAATAATTGCCAGCATATTCATGAGTCCAACCGCAATAATTGAACTCCCACGTAAGTTCTAGGATGTAAGTCCCATTATATTTGTTTAACGAAAATACAACTACGTAGAAAAGTACTTTATAACACACTATATGCCGAAAATTAAATGTATGATGTGCACAACAAGTCACAGTTGATGCGCCGTTAAAAAAAAAAAAAAAAAAAAAAAAAAAAAAAAAAAAAAAAAAAAAGTCACAACATTTTCGATGTTTTTCGTTGTAAATAAAGAAACATTTTACAGAATAGAGACTGCAGAAGGCTTTCTATAAGGGAACATTAGAACATCTGCGACGATAGAATTCCGTTAGAGCGAACAAACCGTGTAATTCAGGAGGCCTGCTGGACGTGAGGGCTTAGCTTGATAAGTAAAGCCCTGGTCTGCTTTACGACTTAGGGTGATAGCTTCACAGCTCATACCCGGAGAACGGACATCTAGTTTTCTGGGACACCACCTGCTCCACGTTATACCTTCTCTCCAAGGAAATAATTTACAAGTCACCGTTTTATTAAAACAACATTTGATGAATTCCTTTTAAAGACATTTTCTTTGATACTCATATGCTTATTAAATACTGCATATGGAACTAAGCGTTCTATTTTAGTAGATTTTCTCAATACTAATGATTCTGAGGAGAGGCTTCGGGTGCTTTCTAGTGTACAAGCGCCTATCTGTTTCTGTCACATTTCGGTATTATTATAATTATTATAATATAACTATTGTTATAGTTTGAATTTAAAAATAAAACAATGTTTAAAAATATACTTTTCTTTACACAGTTCCTAACTACACTTAAATAATTAAGCCTTTGAAATACAGTGATATGACATAAGAGTTTGATATAACAATAGTACATTATACTTCTACAAATATTATATTTAATTTTATTCAAAAATATATTTCTTTTAACGTCTGAAAAATATGTATTATTGTTTTGCGTCATCTTAGCATGTTTTTATAACATTTATATTTTATTGTCATTTGAAAAACTGGGAATAGAAACCGTTAGTTTTAAAGCTTCTTCCTATTTTTGTGGTAACCTTACATTGCTAAACTAATTTTACTAGTATCATTCAATTATCTACGTCACAATACCTGTAATAAGTGTACAGAGCTGGAAACCTATAAAAGAAAACCCGAAATTCACGTGATTTTTTTGTAAAACAGTGTTACGTTGGGCAGAATCTGCTGGTTTCCAATCACGTTCATTAGTCTTTGACAGAGAATTTTTATTTTCACCAAAATGGCCAACTTTTGGGCTAGTAGAGCGCAAAATGGCAAATATATATTTGGCACAAATTCTCATGATATGTGCGTATATAAGGGGGGGCTGAGGGGGCTGCAGCCCCCCCCCCCCCGAAGTTTTGGTTTGATAGTAAATTCGTGTCATAAAACCCTTTAAAATGAATTAAATAAGATCACTTAGCTTATAAAAAGTATTTTATTTTAGGTGTAATGGCTTTTTAGTTGCCTAAAACTATTCAAAGTTCTAAATTGTTAGTATTCCATACCCCGGAAATGGTCCCAGCCCCACCCGAAATTTTTCGAGACCCCCCCCCCGAAATTATTTCCTATATACGCCCATACTTTTGCTGTGTGGTCGACACTTGAGGATTCATCGGAGTTCATGTAATAAGGCAGTTTCCTACCAATGAAGAGAGGGATGAAAAACAGTAAAATTGAAATGCCTCCATTTGACCATACAGTTTACGTTTACTTTTAGAAAACATATATAGTTAATAAGTACGTTTCACTAATATAAGAATATATAAACCTCAATAGTATATTTTACTACTTTTTTAATATACATATATACATACTCTATTCCTTGCACTGTTGACTATTAAGTTATAGTTTTTCATCAGAAAGCATTCTCTTAATGTGTGCTTTGTTGTTTAACAGGGTGTTACACAAATACACTTAAGCGCAAAACTGAAAACTCTGAATTTTTCCTTCTCCACTTCGCAGGAAACGTCCAAAATGTTAACGTCCCATTAACATTACCTGTTACAACTGTATTATATTATTCTACTGGTTTACTGTTTTCCATGACATGGGGAGGCTATGGCGGTAATAGGGCTGAAAAATGTTCGCAATTTGAATCCCAAGGTACGGCTGGGAGGAACTGCGTCTTCTTTGTGTGTTTCGAAATAATGCTCATTCCTGAGATTTTAATACCTTCGAATGCAGATTCCTAATAGTTCTCCTTTAATTGAATACCAACACTTTGTTACTTTAAGCATTATGCTGCCAAACTGCCATTTATTGGGCGTTAGAATCGTTACTTATCACGATTTTGCAACGTTTTTCTGCGTATTTGAGAAAATGTACGATAAGTCCAAAAATGTCTGTTAATAATATGTTTTCCCCTTAAGTCATATTTTTCTTTCCATTTATAATAAAGTTCGTACTCATTATTTATGCTTTTCTTTTCAATATTTTATAGAGTTTTAGGTATTTTTTTACTACATGTTTTCAATTTCCAATGTGTTCCTCAAGTCCAACCGCAACGTGACTTTACAAATCCTAAAAGCTGTACAAAAAACGTAGAATATGTCTTGCTGGTCATCCTGCTTCATGTAGAGTTTTCTTTACATTTTACGATCCCCTAGCTATGTTGCAGGAGTAGCAGATGTAGCCAACAATACTGACCTGGAGGTTTGAACCTGGAGCAAAGATCCGATGGCAGTTTTACGAGAGAAATACCAGGTTAATGGCTTCTACTCTCTGGACGACACCTGCTACAAATTCGCACTTTATGGTTGTGACCTTTAGCACAGATTTTTATTTTCTATCATATTTACTTAGTTTAAAATTTTAACTTTCATTTATTAATAACTCTGATTTATGGGACGAGTTATCTACAGGTTACTTACTTCCTTTTCGTGTCAGTTTTTTTTTTTTTTTTTTTTTTTTTTTTTTTGGGAAGAAAAGCCACCTCCCCTAGCGGCCAATCTAACTCACAGACGGTTTACGCTTCGACAATCATGACTAGGGAACGGATGTTCATATAAAATAAAATGCAAAATATGTACTTATATATTTAAGTATTTATAATGAAATATGTAATAAGAAATTGAAAACATGTTGTAAAAAAAGACCTAAAACTCTATAAAATATTGAAAAGGAAAGCATAAATAATTAGTACGCACTTTATTATAAATGGAAAGAAAAATAAGAAACTGTATAGAATATTAAAAAAAAAGCATAAATAAAAATTTGGAATTAATTTTAAAAGGGGGAAAAAGAAGTTGAAAAATTACTACAGATGAACATTATTTTGGAAATTGTTTGCAACAACATGCATTTTTAAATTATCAAACGTGAAATGACGCCGGTCTGATCTCAACTAATTTAATTATCTTAACAATTTGTTACTTTAGTGCCTCAGAAAAAAACGTGGAAAGGAAATAAGTAAAAGCATGTTCGAATTTAGAAAATTCGTTCCTTTGAAGTCGTTACTCCGTTCGATTTGTGCTCCTTCATCTATCCCTGGAGAAAACGAACTTAGATTACAGGGCGAAGAATTCTCTGCAACCCCTTCTACATAATAAAACATTCGAGGACCCTATGCTTTCATTGATTCTCAATAAAATAACAATTAAAAAAAATAATGGAATCGGGTTTTAGGAAGGTCAAGGACAAATGGGATGTTAAGGTCATTGTGAAGGGTTTGGTTGGATACGTAGAAAGGTGCATTTACAATTTTACGAAGGACTTTTGACTGGAATGCCTGTATTCTGTTGATGTTGGATGTTTTTGCACGGAGTTCAAGTCCGTATGTCCATATGGGTCGAATAATTGTTTTATGTATTGTAAGTTTGTTATGAAACGATAATTTAGATGAGGGTCCAAGGAGTCGTCTAAGTAGTCCGTATCTTTTGTTCAGTTCTTGTCTTTTCAGTCTTGTGTGAGGGTTCCATGTCATTCGGCTGTCAAGGTTAAATCCTAGATATCGAACCTCGCTGGATGGTGGTAGTGGAGTGTTTTTGAGGTAGACAGTAGGACATGATCTCAGGTTGAGAGTGAATGTTACCCGTTTACATTTTTCCGGGTTGATTTTACTTCTCCATCCTTCACTCAAATACTGAATAGCGGTGAGATGTTCCTGCAGGTGTTGGGATGCTACTGAGGGATCAGAGGAAGTTTATAGGATGGCAGTATCATCTGCGTAGGTGGTCAGTAAGGTTTGAGGGTGGTGGAATGCTGGTAGCGGAAACCAAATTGATGGTTGGGAATTGTATTCGAGGATTCTATGAGAGGGAGGATTCTTTTGTAAAGGAGTTTTTCGAATATTTTGGACATTAATGGCAGAAGGCTGATGGGAAATCGGGAGGTTTGAAGGGTTTGGGAATAACGATAACTACTGAATGTTTCCAGGGAGTCGAGAAATGGGTTGTTCTTAGGATTGAGTTATACAGGTATGTGAGGAATGTGGTGGCCTTCTGGGGGAGGTTTTTAAGAATTGTGGAGGTGATAAGGTCATAACCGGGAGATTTCCTAGGGAGACTTTAGGATTTTACGAGTAATTGTCCACAAAGAACAGTCTTGTGTAGAGAGGGATGAAAGGTGTTCGTTAAAGGATTCTGAGCGGACTTGGGATAGGGAAGATTTCAGTTGTCGTGTCAGTCTGCAGTTTGGATGGAGGAGGGAAAATTGTTCTTGGTCGGCAGGAATTGTGGCCACAGTCCTGAATAGCTTTAGTGAAAGTTTCGGTAGCTTTGTCTAGTTCTGTAGGGGTTTTTAGGGAAATGCTTAGGTCTATGGAGCGCTCTAGGTTGATCTGAAATGCTTGCCAGTTGATAGGCCCAGAAACCCACAGCTATTTCGTGAGTCTTCTGCATAGCCACATAAACTCTAGTTAAAGTTACACTATCAGTATACGTGTAACTCGACGAATAGCCATTCTGAAACTAATGTAAATAAGACTTCATTTTCATTGACAGATAGCAGACATGACATTCTCTAAATAAAACGTAATTCTTCTTATTTATTTATTTATTTATTCATTGTATTTACGAGCCCGCAAAGTAGCGACTTGCTCGTTATATTGTTACATTTTATTATAGGCACATTGACCTATACTAAATTCTAATATCTAATGATAATATTCTTAAGAATACTATAATATTAACTTACAATACCACATGATATTAATTACAATTTGGATATATATTACATAATATGCTACTAATACTATTAACTTATAATATTAATAATTCAAATATTACCACTAAAATATTAATAACTAATAATACTAATACTAATACTAATAATACTACTACAATTATTTTAGCTTAAACATACTTATATTTCACATTGAGGTTTAATATATGTTCTTTATATGAGCACTTTTAGTTCATCTGGCTGATCGTGGTTCATGATACCTTGCAATGATAATGAATAAATGTATTCAATAATAATTCATCTTTATATTTCATTATAAATGTTTTTGGTTTTTAAATGCTGAATAATGGTGTCTATATGTGGGCTACCTTCAGTTAATATCTCTCGCATGTCGTGTGGTAAGTCTAAGTAGTCCCGTTCTCTGCAGTCTGTCAGTATGTGTTTTACTGTCAGTCTCACATTACAGATTCTGCAGAGTGGTTCGTCTTGTCGAGTCATTAGATGAGAATGAGTCAAGTGTGAATGGCCTATTCTGAGCCTGGTAACTACAACTTCTTCTCTTCTTGTGTATCGATTTCTTGACGGCCAGGCACCTACGCAATCTTTTATCTCACGTAATTTATTGTCTGTAGTGTACGTCCATGTATTTTGCCATTTGTTTATAATATGTGTTGTAATCTGCAGGTAAGTGTCTTGTAACGTCATTAGGTCTTCGTCAGTTCCTAACCTTTTTGCTGCAATTTTTGCTTCTTTGTCGGCGTCAGTGTTTCCTGGGAAGTTTGTGTGTCCAGGTAGCCACACCATTTCAATGTGTACATTATGACTTTGTAGTCGGTGTACTTGTTCAAAAATTTGTGTGATTATTGGATGTGTTTCATACATGTTACTTAGGGAGAGCAAAGAACTTAGTGAATCCGAAAAAATTAGGATCTTTTGGTTTGGAAGGATGATTACATTTTGAAGAGCTAGTAAAATGGCATGTAATTCGGCAGTGAAAATGCTAGAGTTATCAGCAATTCTTAATTGAAAAGAGTTTGAGTGAATAACTCCTGCAGATCCAGTGCCTTCTAGTGTTTTTGACTCATCCGTGAAAATAAGGAGAGCATCTGGATTTGAAGATGTTAATTTATTATATTCATTTTGGTAAAAATGGACAGAGATAGGGTCATCTTTCTTAAATTTTGATAATTTAGTGTTTATTTCTAAGTTCTTAACCCTCCATGGTGGAAATGTAAGTTGTTGGAGTGTGTAGGTTTGTGATAATAAACCGGTGTTTTGTGTGTTTTCTTGTATTCTTATGTTTAATGGTTTTTGTCTTGCGCGTCTTCGATTGTAAGTGTTTTGATATTGGTTTTCGATGAGTGACTGTGTGCATTTATTGTGTAGGTATCTGATTTTAGCAAAGTACTTTAAGCATAATATCTGACGCCTGTGTTGCAATGGTGGCTCGCCTGCCTCAACATAGAGGCTGTTGCATGGACTGGATTTAAATGCGCCTGTAGCTAGTCGGATTCCTGTCGAGTGTATTAAGTCCAACATTTTGAGGGCGCTCGCACTGGCAGATGAATATGCTATACAGCCGTAGTCCAGAAGTGACCTGGTATAAGCTCTGTACACTGTAAGCATAGACCATCTGTCAGTCTTCGTATTACTCAAAATCTTTAGTATGTTCAAGGATTTCTTGCACTTAATAGAGAGTTCTTTCAAATGGGGAAGCCATGTTAGTTTTGAGTCGAATATTAGCCCAAGAAATTTAATTGTGTCTGTTACCGGTAAAATAGTGTTTTTCCACTGGATGTTAGGAATCCTCATTCTTCTCTTTTTGGTGAATAAAATACACTTCGATTTTTCCTTTTATTTACTATTCTCTCCAGAATTCTGCTCTGGCAACTTGTGAGAGACACTGGTCTGTAGTTTGCTGCTAGTTTTTCATCCTTTCCTGCTTTTAGCAAGGGTATAATTATGGATTGATTCCAAGATTGAGGGTACGGACCATTTTTGTATATTTCATTGTACATCTTAAGGAAGCGGTCAAAACCCATTGGCGGTAAGTGTTTCAACATTTGATATGATATCATGTCTGGTCCAGGTGAAGAGTTACGTTTTGTTATGTTTAGAGTATGTTTCAGTTCTTTCAATGTGATTGGGTCGTTAAGAGGATGTATGTAGTCTGTTAGTATTGGTATTTCGATATTTTCATTTAATAATTTGTATTCAAGGAATTCATTGGTATACTTTGTTGAGCTTGAGATTTTTGCGTAATGAGTTCCTAAAAGATTACTAATATAAAAGGGGTCTGTAATTAGTGTGTCGTGATTCATGAGTCCTGTTATTGGTCGTTTGTACTTTTTATGTTTTATTTTATTTATGTTGTCCCATATATGTTGCGGTGTGGTATGTCTGTTGATTGATGTGACGAATTCTTTCCAACACTGCTTTTTGCTACTTATGATTACCCATTGGGCCTTAGCCTTCGTCCGTTTGTAATTTTGAAGATTTTCGTCAGTCGGTTGCCTTTGGAACAAACGAAGAGCCTTTCTCCTATTTGCGATTGCTTCTCTACAGTCTTCATTCCACCAAGGAACCGGTACTTTTGTGTATGTATTTGCGGTTTTAGGGATACTATAGTCGGCGGCTTGTAATATTATTGAATTAAGTTCTTCTGTGTTATTTACTCCCTGTCTCGTCAATGTGTCAGTTATGTAGGTCTGATACATGTCCCAGTTTGCTTTTTTGTGGTTGTATTTGCCTGAACTATTAAAAGGCAGCGGATTGGTTTTATGTGTTATGGAAATGGGAAAGTGGTCACTTGTGTATGTGTCGTTGATCACCTCCCAGTTGTACTGTGTGTATACAGACGATGAGCATAAAGAGATGTCTATGTTTGCCAGTGTCCCAGTTCTTGAACATAAGTGCGTGGGTAAGTCAGTATTCAGCGCTAGTAAGTCAAAGTTTTCGAAGACTTGTTCTAAATGTTGTCCTCTGTTATTTGTTCTTATGGAGTTCCACATAACACTTTGCGCGTTTGCATCGGCCATTAACAATATAGGTGGTGGAAGTTGAGTCAGTAAATCTTCTCAAGCGTGTTTGTTAATTGGTTCACTCAGTGGAAGGTAGAGAGAGCAGACAGTCAGTCGATTTGGATTATGTATCGAAACAGCAACTGCCTGCAATGTTGTGAACAATCTGATAGGTTCACTATGAATGGTATCCCTAGCAAGAATAGCAACCCCACCACAAGCTCTCCCTCCCAAACAATAATCTTTTCTATACAATTTATAACCAAGTATGCTGACACTTTTACCCGGGGCTAGATGTGATTCTTGAATTGCAATGATGTCGTAAAGATTTTTATGCATTAGGCACTTTAAATCGTCAACATGCTTTTTAAGGCCGTTTAAATTCCATTGAAGGACAGACATAAATTATTTTGTTTATTAATTGAATACAAGTAATCATTAAAATTGAAAAAATATTCATACCTCACGTTTCTTCTTTGTTGTACTCGTTTTAGCCCCTTTGATTCCCTTTAGTGGAGTATTTTCTGATATTACCACCTCTTCTCGTCCACAAATGCCTGCGTTTTTTCTTTGCGGTATGTTGTAGATGTCTTTCGAAGGAGAATGATGTTTATTTGGTGTTTTTTCTTCATTGATGCTGGAACTTTTACTTGAAGTTGACTGATATTTTAATGTTTCTAAGCGAGTGTCTTTCTGTTCTGATTTCTCATTGTTGTAAGTCACATTTTTCCCTGTTGTGTGATCACGTTCTATTAACGATAATCTAGATTCTATAGTTTTTATCACCTCAAGGATTTGGTGAAATAGTTCACCTGTTCCATTTGTTTTGTGCGCATAAGTGTTTACCCGGGCTATCTTTGATGTCTTTTTTGCCTCAATGTAACTTATTTTATTCAGGACCATTTCTTTGAATATTTCTTTTTCTTTAAAAAAAATGTCGCATTTTTTGTATTTATCGCATTGTTATTTTACTTATTTACCTCTGCTGTTTCGTGTATTCTTCGGTTCGTTAACGATTGATAACATTGTAAATATGTTAATCATTCGCCTGTAAGATGCTGTCATATACAGAGCTCTATCATCTCTCTATCTAAAATTCCATGCTAGTAGTATTTCCAAATATTTTGACTAAAATAGGAAAGATCTTGATTACTTTAAAACGGAGAGAGTAGAAGAGCGAAAAAGACAAATGATGACAACTACAGAAGGATATCTCGTGCCAAAGTAGTAAACCATTTATTAGTGAACGACAAGCAGGGCACACGGGCATCCCTTGAACAGACTGTCAACTCTCTTTACACTTAATATACGCCGTCTCATAAATCACCTGACAGCTCGGCTCTTCCCTCTCAACAAATTCATATAAAACCTATACTCACAGAATGATGTTCTATATCTGAGGCCCTTGTAGTTTTGGGCACACACTCCGTTAGTTCATTGTTTTATTTTATGTTTTTTCACAACAACCGTGATTCGATATATATATATATATATATATATATATATATATATATATATATACATACTAACTCAATCACTAAATGGAAATATGCCGACATCGGATTGTACGGCGGGAAGTCATGTCCCTACCTCTCTCGGCTTTTAGCGTGTTTCTATTCTCCATGGGAAGGAAGCCCACTTCCGGTGGTTCGAATTTGTTTATAAAAAGTGTTAAATTAATTTTCGAAGGGAGGATGTCAGTTGGAGAAATGAGTGCTTAAAACTTCGAAAGTGTTAGTTTAGTGTCTTTGAACGATTCTTTGTGTTTGATTGTCCCAGTTTTTATTGTTTGTTGTTTTTTAATTCATTTTAGCAGTTTTATTAATTTGAAAATTAATTATATGTAAAATGAGAAACAATTGTTGGTTGTTTGTCATCAAACTTTCCGAGCGGAAGTCGAAGAGGCTGCGAACACGTCATGAAAACGCGCTAATACGATGCAGTTGCTGCGGGACGGACTTTTTTTTATTTATTTCAATGTAGAATAACCTCTTTTTTATTTAATGTACATACATGTATAATTATAACAAAAATATTCTCCAATGAAGAAACCGTGTAAATATATGAGGAGAGTTAATTTAATTTCTTTTAGTAACAGGTGCTATCTACTCCTTTGAATTCCAGCTATCAGGTATCCAACGTAGTCCAGGCGAAATTCAGAAGGCACGGACTTAATTCAAACAGGACAGGTTCAAAATACTAAATCAGTAGACACGAATGCAGGCGCAAGCACACACCCAAGCAAACATACAAATCAATCAATATGGTAACATCAAAATCATTAAGAAGAAATTCAAAACGGCTTACAATAACATTCATCCAATCAAGAAGAAATGTGAACCTTATTAATCTTATTTCATTCTTTAAAAAAACTTATCTAGGCGCACGGTAGTGCGCCAGGCCAAGTTCCGGCCTAAGCAAGCATACTGTGTGTATATTACAGGCGGTCTTAGAGCCGATTTTTACCCTCTCATAACTTTCAACCAGGTGAAGATAAATTTATGAAATTTTACACAGGTATTAAACTACTGGATGTGAGTAAAACTGGAAATTTTCATAATTCTACATCGAATAGTTTCTGAGATATAAGCGATCGAAAATCGGGATTTATAGGACTCACTCACTCACTCACTCACTCACTCACTCACTGACTCATCAAAATTATTAGGCACTTCCCATGATGCTAGAGACTTGAAATTTTGCATGAAGATAGATATGAAGGTGTTATTAAAGGAAAAAATCGAAAAATCGCGAAAAGTTGTGTTTGACTCCGCTTCCGGGGCGGGGGCGTGCCAGTTTTGTACTTCCATCGGAAACCCGTCATTCCGTCCGAAACCCATGATGTGGAGTATCAAATGAATTGTCTCGGTATGAAGAACCTATATTTGATGTTTTAAGAAACAAATAGAGACGCATACAGGCTCGGTAAAAATCTTATACCAGCTGTCTGTCTGTATGTTTGTTCCTCTTACAAATCCGTACCGTTTGACCGAATTTGACCAAACTTGGGACACAGATGGGTCTTGATACGGGAAGAATCATAGGCTAGGAAAAATTGTCTATCAGCTGTCTGTTTGTTCCTTATACAAATACACACCGTTTGACCGGTTTTGACAAAATTTGACACACATGTCGGTCTTTATCCGGGTAGTGCCATAGGCTAGTCAAAATCGTCTATCAGCTGTCTGTCTGCATGTTTGTTCCGTACACAAATTCACACCATTTGACCGATTTTGACCAAACTTGGCACACAGGTAGGCCTTGGTCCGGGGAATGCACTAGTCTAGGTAAAAAAGGTCTTTCAGCTGTCTGTCTGTATGTTTGTTCCTTATACCAATTCACACCGTTTGGCCTATTTTGACCAAACTTGGCACGCAGGTAGGTCTTGATACGGGAGTGTCATATTACCTATGACGTTTTCTACTTCTTGTTCCATCGAAATGCCATCATTCCTTCTGAAACCCATCATGTGGGGTATCAAATGAATCGTCTTGGTAAGGAGAACCTATATTTGATGTTTTAAAAAACATTTCGACGCATCTTAAAAACAGTTCTGACTTCTTTCTTAAATGTAGTAAATAAAGTCGTAGGGGTTCACTGCATAATATACTTCAAAACAGATACTAAGTTTTTCAAAGTCGAGTCATTTTTGTTCTTATATTTTTCTTGAAGGCCTTCTACACTTTCCCTATTGTGATCTTTATCCTCGGGATAAGGTTCCTGTGTTTTACAGTGTAACAGTTTAGTTAAGAGAGCAATCAATTTGTCCTCTAAAGTAATGTCATTTGGAAGAGCTTCTAACTTTTCTAGTCTAGTGATTAGATGTATGTAGGTTGATTATTGGTATCAAATATCAAGCAGTATGGAGAACCTTATGCAGAATCCAAAGACCCTGGTTTTATATGAAGTAAAAAAGCCAGTAGGTATGCGGCAACTAAATTCTATTTAATACTTAGAAAAAAGCAATGAGATCCCCAAAAAAACATAAATGTGAAATAGAGGCCAAGTTCCTGCCACCACAAAGAAACACTCCCTTCCTCAAAAATATCCCCTCCTAAAACCCCCCAAAAACGCCTTACCATTCTACACTCCAAAAAAGTAGTATGGGTTGGTGTATTAATTCAACCAAAAATATTTGCCAATACAAGAGATGATACAAGAAAGAAATGGCCAAGTTCATTACTTGGAAGACCTCATAGTTACTTACTAAGAACAGTAAAGACACTTCAACTGACCTTTAAAAACAACAATAAAAATACTTATATCCAGTTACTAAAATATCACTTTCCTCAACCAGGTATATTCTTAAACTTGGCAATGTTTTTTTTGTGCCGAAATTATCTTTAGATAAAAACTAAACATTGCCAAGTTTAAGAATATACCTGGTTGAGGAAAGTGATATTTTAGTAACTGGATATAAGTATTTTTATTGTTGTTTTTAAAGGTCAGTTGAAGTGTCTTTACTGTTCTTAGTAAGTAACTATGAGGTCTTCCAAGTAATGAACTTGGCCATTTCTTTCTTGTATCATCTCTTGTATTGGCAAATATTTTTGGTTGAATTAATACACCAACCCATACTACTTTTTTGGAGTGTAGAATGGTAAGGCGTTTTTGGGGGGTTTTAGGAGGGGATATTTTTGAGGAAGGGAGTGTTTCTTTGTGGTGGCAGGAACTTGGCCTCTATTTCACATTTATGTTTTTTTGGGTTGTTATTTCTATACATATTTTCATTCTGAGGATAAAATTCTTCAAGCAGTCAACAGAATATTTATTACACACCTTCCGTACCCATGTAATAAAGGGAAAAAAATGCTTCAATTTTTGTCTACGGTGTACTTGGTATGTATGTAGATGCCCGACAGAGCGTAATGCATGCATTCAAGGAATCTAAATGGAATTCCTCTTTCTTTAAAGTGTCCTTGACCTCACTCCGCTTGACACACGATTAGAGTTATTGCATCAAACGATAAATATAATCTTTTTTTTTCAATATTGGCATTAAGAAAAAACTGTAATCATATCAGCCTAAATTTCATTTTCCCTGAAATTCATTGAGCAACCAAAAATGATTTGATAGGCATTTAATATTACATAAATAAATAAAAAATCAGTTCTATAGCAGGCCACAAGGGCCCAGAGAGGCTTAGGTAGTGTAACTGGCACAACGTAAATGACGCAGATTCACTTTACCATACAGAAGAAAACTTTACCACGATTTCCAGACGAAAACTGTACCACGATTTCCCAACTGTACCACAGTTACGCAAATTCACTTTACCATACAGAAGAAAAAATACCAGAGTCCGACTCGCAGAAACTGCGTCATCTTAGCGCGGTTACGTAAATCTCGAAGAAATGAAATAGATTAGCATCACAAATCACAGGAAACTGACAGTAGCCAACTTTAATCTGTGTAAGTCAATACAATTATGTACAGTAAACGTACTTTCTGTTTGACTACTGCTGAGAAGGCTCTATTCTAAACAACCAAAAATTCGTTGTCATTTTGAGTATCTTGTTTTACTAGCAAATTCGTTTTACTGTTATAATCAACTGTAAATATGTGCTTCATGGCGAATAAAATCCCATTCTGTCGTGGGTTAAATCTTTCTATAAAATAAGAAATAACGGTAACTTCAGTTGGAGGCTATGAGGAAGGTTATATAGGTAGGAGAATTCAAAACAAACTATGCAGACGTCATCATGATTAGCGACTGCCATCATGATTACCACAGCCACTCCAAACTTATTACCAATACCTTTCACCGTTTTTTAGCTTAATTTACTACAATACTAATTTTACTAATAAATGCAATTTAAAACTAGAAACAACCAATTAAAAAGTGAGATAAACAAAGAGAAAAACCCTTTCAAAACAACAAAACAAACACTTTTTAAGTTTTAAGCGCTTATATCTCTGATTGACGTTGCCCCATCGAATATTGCTTCAGAACCTTTTTTTGTAGAAAATTTAGTAAGCATTCGAATGGTCACTTTCCACTTACCACGATTTCCCAACCGTTATCGAGATATTTACGACAAATGTATGAACATCCGAAAACCTTTCATGTCTATTAATAAAATAATTTTTTCGCATATTTCCTGAACTCCAAATATAACCAAAATTTAAAAATCTTAGTTGGGATTAATTTCCAAGATGTAGAAAATATTTCAATTGAATCCCGCGATTCTAAGTACTCACAAAAAAATAATGACTTACAAAAACATTGATTCCACTTTTCTCAGAAACGGTTACAGATATCGCCTTAAAAACGGTTTCATTCGTTTTCTTATGTTAAGATACCTATAAAACAAGTACCTGCAAGCATATAAACTCAAAAACATAAGCGTTACGATTTTTTTACGCGAATTTCGCCCTAATCAGTATCTTCTACTGGGAGGATTCTGTTGGTTAACGAACTTGACCTTTCAAATTAGACGACGGATTTTTGTACCAAATTTCGTCAAAATCGGACTATTTGTGAGCTTGCTAGAGAGCGAACAGACAAGCATATATAGAAATATATACATATATATATATATATATATATATATATATATATATATATATATATATATATATATACAAATTTCAACCACCTATATTTTCGTGATCTATAGGGACTGAAACGTGAAAGTTTCTAGTCGGCTCTTCCGGATTGCGTCGTGAGGTCAACCTCATATGCGGGTTCTCCCTATGGAGGGAGATAGGGAGTAACCGCGCTAAAACTGATACGTTTTATTTTTCTTAACCGCATGCATTTTGTACAACTTATGAATTAAGTTTGTATGGACGTCTTTCCTTGAAGTTAGAGCTCAGACTAAATCCTATAACTGCAGGCGCAACATTTATATTCAAGCGAACGAAGTCGCGAATGTTCTGACCAAACAGGCCTCTCGAAGTCTCTAGAAAAATCGGGGGAATGAATTAGGCGGCATTATTTGATAAGTTCCGCGCGTTTATTCGATTAAGCTGGTTTTTGGCGCAAGCAGGGGGTTATTACTAAGACGAAAGTAATGAGGAGGTTATTCTGTCCTAATGTGGATCTAATAAATTTTAGTTGTTTATTCATTATATTTTGTTTTAGTTACCTACCCACTAACACAACATGTAAGAAATGTTCTATATCGGTATGTTTTTCTCAAGATCGACTCAAAATGCACTCGCGATCGACCGTTTGGACACCCCTGCTGTAGAGGTATTCTCGGCTATAAGGCACTCTAGGGAGATAGTGCAGTAAACCCCTCACTTTCCATTTTGCAGGTAGCCATTACTAAATTAATTAAAGGCTGGATGGTTCTGGGGACGGTCTCGTATCCCAAATCCAACCCACGAACGAAGATACTACAAGATAAAATATAGTTTTAGCGCGGTTCCTCCCTCCCCCATAGGGAGGAACCCCGCTTATAAGGTTGATATAATGAAACAATCCGGAAGTGCCGACTAGAAAATTTCGCGTTTCAGAACCCCTAGAGACCAAAAATAACGGTGGTTCAAATTTGTATATATATATATATATATATATATATATATATATATATATATATATATATATATATATATATATGTCTGTTCGCTCTGTAGCTCCCAGACGAATGGTCCGATTTTGATGAAATTTGGTACAAAAATCTTTCGTCAAATTTGAAAGGTCAAGTTCGTTAACCAGCAAAATCCGCCTACTGTAAGATGGCGTTTGGGGCGAAATTCGCGCAAAAATAATCGTAACGCTTACGTTTTTGAGTTCATAAGCTTGTAAGTACTCGTTTTATATGCTTCCTGGGCTAGGAAAACGAATGAAACCATTTTCAAGGCGATAGCTTTAACCGTTTTCGAGAAAATTGGAAAAATAGTTTTTGAATACCGTTTTTGGTTTGGGTACTTAGAATCATGGGATTCAGTTGAAACATTTTCTGCATGTTCTACTTTCATCAAAACTAATATGTTGAAATTTTGGTTACGTTTGGAGTTAAGGAAGGGTTAGAATAAAACATTTTATAAACAGACATAAAAAGTTTTAGTAACTTTGTTTACTTTCTTTAATATCTCGAAAAAGGTTGAGAATCTTGTTAAACGGAAGGATACCATTAGAAAGCTTATTAAATGCTCTAAAAAAAAGGTTCTAATGAAAGTTTTGATTAGGCGATGTCGATCGGTGAAATAAGAGCTTAAAACTTTAAAGTAATTGATTTCGCTTATTCGAACTGTTCTTTTTGTCTGTTTTTTATTCCTTGTTATTTTTTAATTGCTTATAGTTGGATAATGTATTTGAAAATAAAACAGATTAAGAAAAATAAGAAAAACAATTTAATGTTAGAGATATGGATTTCCAAGATATAGCTTTTCAACTGCCTAGCGTCCTTCCTAGGGAGGGTTGTTTGTCTTTCATTTTGGTACTTAGAATTATGGGATACAGTTGAAAAATTTTCTGCATGTTTGAATTTCATCAACACTAATATGTTGAAATTTTTGTTACGTTTAGAGTAAAGGAAGCGTAAGAATACAATATTTTATTAACAGACAAAAAAAGTTTTGGTAACTTTGTATACCTTATGAAGCGGAAGATTACCATTCGAAAGCTCACTAAATGCTCTACAAAAAAGGTTCTGAAGAATGTTTTAATTAGGCGATGTCAATCGGAGAAATAAGTGCTTAAAACTTTAAATTAATTGATTTCGTTTATTCGAATGGTTCTTTTTGTCTCTTTTATTCCTTGTTATTTTTTAATTGCTTATAGTTGGATAATGTATTTGACAATAAAACTGGTAAAGTAAAATAACAAAAACAATTTATTGTTAGAAATATAGATTTCCAGGATTCCAAGACCTTGTCACTAGCGGGACAGTTTCTAGTGTTAGCAGACCCTTCCAGGTAAGATTGTAAATCATGACCTTTCAAGAATTTACTACACACAGGAATGGTGTTAGTGACCTTAAGGGTTCACACGCCATTATAATAATTAATTAAAAAAAAAAAAGACTGGTGGAACCAAAATAATAACTGCTTCTATTTTAATCTTTCCAAATTAGACTAGGGATATGAACGGAACCACGCTAAGATGATGCAGTTCCTGCGAGACGGACTTTTATTAAGAAGCAATGACCGAACCCCGACAATCCCTACCTTTGCATCATCAATGGTCAACGATCTCCTCTCGATAAAATCTTTACTTTATTGCGCTCAAGTATTAGACCAAGGTCCTCTAGCATATTAGTGCTAAACCACTGAGCTAACCTCGCCTCTTATTACATATTATATCTATTAGAAAAGAATGTTTTTTTTTTTTTTTTGTTAGGGTTGTGAAATACAAAAAATATGAATAAATTCAACTTTCGAAATACATTTGTGACGTAAATATGATTTAATTTTTTTGAAATAACACTGAAGCAGGCCACACAAGGTTAGGCAGGCCTATCCGGCTGCCTGAACAGTCTTAACTGACTGACCGGTCTGAATATATACACGTTCAGGTGACCGGCTTTCAGGCGGACTGTTCAGGCCAAACTGACAGGCCTGCCTGACCGTGTGTAGCTTGCTTTAACAACGTATCTGTGAGTCCGCAATATAATAGAATTTAGATCATCTTTAAAAGAAACAAATAATTGCCGAAAAATCATTCAATATTTAATGGACAATGTTTAATATATATATATATATATATATATATATATATATATATATATATATATATATATATACGTATATATTGGAAAAATCTTTTATGGCCCACCATGTTATAAATCAATCAGTTTTAGTATAACATCATGGTTGTACTATGTTAATATCTAGGCTCTCCATCCAAAGTGGATAAGGTTTTGTTTATTAGGTAACCTAAGTACATGTTTCAAACTCGCTAAAGCTACTACGTCTGGTGGATCGAAATTGCAGATGGAATAACCGTTGTTAGTTTGATAATATTATGTGTTAAGCTGTCTCGCTGGGTTACCAAGTAGGAATAATGTTTTTCACCAGAGGTCTTCAAGGATTTGAGAGATCCCACCAAGACTTCTTCCTGCTGAAACTCCTGCTCTGAAGGATCTCTAGTGGCTTCAAGGGTGTTTAGTATAGTAGTTCAGAATGGGTATCCTTCATCTTAAGGCTTTCCATTTTCACCACCAAAGCGGCCTATTCATGGGACTAAGAATTTTATATGAGCAATCGTAAGTCTCTTTATTTAGTTAAAATGAAAATATTGTACTTTCAATATCTTTATTCTATTTCAGAGAAAAATGAACTTTCCATGATTTAACTTGCCCTACTGTAATATGAGGCTTAATTGCCAAGCCACCCGAGCGCAAAACAAAACTACAAATTAGTCAAGTGTTCTACCACAGAGCTAACCTCACCCCTATTAAAAATGTCAAAAATATTTTTATTGACTTTCCTTTATGCTAGTAACTAATTATAATATTTAATATTTACAATATTCTATTGAGAGATGAGATGGCGAAATTATTAGGGAATACAATGTACAAGATAATTTATATGTCGGATTCATCTTAAGCCGACTCCTGACCAGAGGCAAATCTTTTGTCGTACAACTTGACAAATGTTTGTGATGTTTTGAAATGTATAAATACAAATGAACCAATGTGGAATCCACATACACAGCATGCTGTTTGACAAATGGGTTGCCAAAAGTTTGTTAAAATATGCGATTCCAGAAAACGTTGTGTAGCTCTAGCATGGAGTAAGAACTAGCCGTCACTGCAATTAATTGGAGATCGTTGGGGAATATGACAATAATAATAAAAAAATCATAGGCATTTCATTAGGTAACACAAAGGACAACTGATTCTCTTCCAGATATATTAATTCAGGATACGCTTGATTTTTTTATAAAATAAAATAAAAAAAATATAGAACGAAAATATAATTATTCAATTTTTATTTACGAACAATAAATTGTGAATTTAATGTTGGGGGAGTAGAATTAATAAAATCTGCTGAATGAAGTAACAAACATTTCAAAATCTAATATTTAGAAGTCAATTAGACACTTGTTGGGCGTCACTGATGTTTTCATTGGCGATGACAATGGCAGATCCTTTGATAGGTGAATGAAAACACTCAGGAAGTGCCTATGCAAACATGGGGCCAGTACATTCAACCACGCAGAACATTCGAAAATACTGCGATCCCAATGGTCTATTGGTTTTCCACTGGTTTAGAATCAGCTTTAGGCAGAGTTTGAAGATATAAGGAATTATACGAAAAAGGCATGCTTAGAAAATTGGCTAGACAGAAATTCGGACAGATCTTGAATCAATGAAAGTTTTAGTTAGCGTCGTTCGTGAGTTTCAGATCGAGGAAACGTAATATGCAGGCCCAAGAAACGAGAATGTTGATGGAGTATATTGAAGTATTTGGTTTTATTTTATTTTAGTATTTTATAGGCATTTTCTAGACAGGATAGGGTTAAAACTTGCTCTTTTCCTTTTTTTTAAAGAAGTGTCACCACCCCTAGTGGGAATCACACCTGGACTTGGCATATAAAGTATATTTAAGTAAATAAATTATTTAATATTTATATTTATCACTCCTACAACAACAATAGTTTCTTAGGGGAAAATTTAAAATCACTGACTAACGATATGTTCCTCAGTAACAATTCTACTAAACTTTATTTTTCTTAAATCCAAAGAAAAATATTTACTTAAAAAATTGGTTATTTACTTAAAAATATTTAATTAAGTAATTCGTACTATATAGGACATAGAGATTTAATTCTATTTTAAAAAAATCTAGCGTGAAATAACCCATTTTTGCTACCAAGGTCATTAAATTTATTTTTGCCTCTGAAATTACAATGTTTATTATGCCAGGGAAACTGCGCGACCTATCCATAACTCAGTGATATTAACCGGACTCTATGTTATGCATATCCAAGATAAATAGGGAGAAGATAAGTCATAACTAAGTCAAATAACCATATGATTTCAAATAAACAAGATAGAAGTAATTAACTCCTGGGGGGGGGGGTAAATAAACCGAAATGCGAACGGGTACATTATAGCTCTAATTATAAGAGAAACCTAATTGCTCGACCCGTATTCCACCCACGGGTCTATACAGTTTTCAGGCGTCTAGCTAATTCTGTATCTGTTCCCATTGAATATATCCACCCACTCTAGCATTGTATATTCCAGGCGGGGTCCATTCATTAACCCATGGATTCCAGGCTTTTATCCATTCACCCCATCCAGCAGAAGATTCGGTACTCAAGGATATTCTGCAGGAAGTCTGTCTGCTTTAGCACACATGTGCAGCACATATGAACATCTGACTCTCCAAACCAACGCCTAAGAACCTAAAAAAGCGTTAAAAAAAACAAAACAGTTTTAAGAATCCAGCCTTAGCAACTGAACCCCTTAATAAATAGATCATTTTGTTTTCTTTGTTTCTTTTAAGGCACCTCAATTTCTTCTGTTATTCACACCACAAATATAAATGGAGGATAGCGTATATATCTTTCGAAAATAATTATATAACAAGAAGATAATACCTCCATAGGAAAATACTAAAACCATACTAATCATGAATTGGAGGGTACAGAGCAAAACTAGGCCATTTTGGCATTTTCTGTTGTAATGGCATTGAAGAGTATTATTAAAATGGCTCTGTTCAGTGCAACAGGAGTCATTATATTGCCACTTGTATCAGTTCTTGCTACACATCTGGAAGTCTTTCTCATTTGTTTTCAGAGCAAAAGTAAGCTAAGTCCAAGTTATAACTATTTTATGAACAAGGCTATACATTGTGTCAATGTTTAAGTCTTAATCTTTTTAAGGCTTATACTGGTCAACAGGATTTATACAACGTCTCTGCAATTAAAACACATAATACTCATTTTCTGAAAACTGTTTAACATGGATTTGATCTAGTTGAGCTCTGATCCCACGAATTAACATTCAGACTGAGAAGACGTTAAGGTTGTCACAAACTCGAAGCTTATTAAATAAAAAGTATGTTAAGAAAAGAGTAGAAAATACAACCAAATCAAGATCTGTAAAAATCATCACATCTATACCCAAATTTATAAATAAACACAGACACTAAAATGCTGACATGATAATCAACCAGGTCTCCATCTTAAAGGCTTATTATATTTTCCATTGCGGCGCTTTTGGACTTTAAAGCTCCATCTATATCAGTGCGTCTAGTATGTCACTTCACCCGGTTAAACATAGACTCATTGTGGTGGAAGACCCGGTATTTGATTTTTCTGGTATGCTGCACCACCACCGTCCGAATAAAGCAATGGCATGAAATTAGAATAATTGTACACTTCTTTCACCAGCATTCCTGATATTTCTAAGCATTAATTTGAACTTTTAAATGACTTTTGCATAGGTCAGCAATATTTGCAGGTATAGTCTTATTCATTCCTATTTTTATGTAATTATTAAAAAGGTCAGTTTTATCGGGGCCTTGGAGAATTTTATCCAACCGGTTGAAATAACATTTATGTGTTTTTTTATAATTATTTTTCCTTTTGATTAATGGATAGTAATGTATTGTCGGATGATTGTATCTAACTTAGAGATTGTAACTTAAGAGTGCGTTAAGGCTTAATAATAAATTGACATGGATATTCAATGCGCGGAAACTTGAATCTTATGTGATTTTTTTTAAATGAAATTATTTGTGTTTTTTGCTGCCCCATAGGAACTGTAACCAATTAATTTTCGTTTTAGGTTAAATCATTCAAGCATTCATGCAAAATCGATAAAATGTTATAAGATTAGCAACTTTTTTTTTACTTTATATTAATGTTTTGTTTGTCAAAAATTACATTCAAGTGGATTTTGTCATATTTAAATGTATTAACACCTTTTTTATTTAGAGGGAACTACATAACCCCTCTAAACAAAAAAATAGAGGGAATATTATAATATATAATAAACCTTTCCGTGGAGGTTTATACAATGACACTAAATCATTCAGAAAAACGGAGTTCATACAAATTATTACAACTGCCCTTACACTGAGAACTAAAACAAAATATAGATAACGACCATAATTTAAATTACAGTGATAATTTCAAATGAATTAAAAATAACTGAGTAAAAATAAAATATAATTAAAGAAAAGTTAAATCTTAAAAAAAATATATTTATAACATGCCAAAACAAATGTAAAATAGTAAACTGAAGTTAGAAATTCAAAATAAAAATGATGGTACACAAATTAATCCAAAATAAAAAAAAACTTTCAATACTTTTCCAACGGGAGGAGATTTTTTTTTTGTTCGATGATTTTTCAGATCCGCAAAAAACGAAACCATACGATGGAATGGTTGAACAGATAAACCCAAAATATATTTTTTGTCTATAAAAACAATAGCATACGCCTCTTCTATCTAGTATGCATAAATAATCATTAATTATCATATTGTTTTAAGCTCTATGAGGATTTCGTGTTGGATTGGTCGATTCCTAAACCTGAAACATTCGTATTCAATTTTATTTATTTTCCCTCGTGTATAAAGATTTAGTGTTATAGAATACAACCAAAAACAATGAAATAAATAATGTGATAATCAGGGCTTAACCTATTTATTAATTATTAAGCATTACAATATTTTATTTCATTCGAGGATATTACATCCATGGAATAGCAATGAAGACACCAGGATAGGGGGAGGGCTTTATTCAGTAAATATAAAGTGACTCTTAAAAAAAAATATATAATTATTTTTAACAAAGACAAACAATAACATAATAATATTTGTCATGCCAATAAATAATTATGGTTACAAATGAATGGCAATGTTTTAACAAACTACCGAGCCCATGTCTGCCCTAATAACCTATAAATATCTTAAATAATCCATATAACTTTAACACTTCAAAATCAACAACAATAAATTTAAAAGAAGAATACTTTGCCAACTAACGAACTGGACGATTTGCCAAGGATATAGGATCTGTCTTCTTAGTTTCATTCGTAGGACGAAATCTAGTGATATATATATAATATCATAATTATCCTCAGTGGTTTTTTTTCAGTATGTTGTGGTATTGGTTAAGGGTTCCAAGGGAGTCAATAAATATTTCTTAGACGTGAAAGGGGTAGTTCATATGAAGGCTTAGTTCTTGAAAGAATTTGTTCCTCCAGCTCCGAATCTATTAAATATTTTACTATTTATTTTCTTGCCCCCAACAATTAGGGACAAGAACCCTAATTAAGGACCGCCGATTATTCGTCTTGGATTTGTTTGGAATAGAATGTGACGACTGGGGTAAAAAAAAATTCACAGTCTAGGGCCATAAAAATATTTAAGCCATTAAAAGGACTAGGCAATTGTTAAAATTAGCGTACAATTGGATATACAACATCAATAATCTTCCACCAATAAGAAGATCGAACTCCGATAGCTTGTCAACGATTTTCAGGCGCTTGTCCACCAGACAGTAAATTCTTTTATAAATTTTACAATCCATTATTTTTTTCTTCTCTTAGGGTTTGACTGTTAGCAACCAATTACACATACTAAAAATTTGGCTATTTATTAACTATGTATTCTCGAAACTAAGTAACTGAGTCAGGTCATTACTGACCTAGAATAAGACATGTTCGTAAGTGAGTGACATGGAATAGAGGGCAGTGTTAGTAGTCTTCCAGTCACATCTCATGCACCGTTCGCTGTGTCACACTTACAGCCCATATAGTCTCAGGCCTACATAGGCTCTTTATCTGTCAAGCAATGTCCGTTATAATGGCACACTATTCCATCAAATGATACTCAAAACATCCTTAAATGGGAAAACCAGGGGAAAAGGGAATAATATGGATTGGATTTATTAAACTCAAGTAAATAAAGGGGAAGAAGTTGTTCAGATGGTATTACTACACACTTTTTTTTAGCAACTTATTAAAAAATTATGAATTTATTTTAATTGCTCGCAACTAAGACGGCTGTAGTCTACTGTGGACAAAAGATTTGTGATCTTTAAGATGATATACGGTATATTTGTTGTTTGTCTTGGGAGTTTTTTTTTTCGAAATACGTGCATTCTAAAATTATTCGTTTTAATTTAACAAATAATATAAATACTGAACAACACAATAAAAGTCAAAGGCCAAAGCCACGTTGAATGCACAGTAGATCACCGAAGTTAAGCTACGTCGGGCATGGCGACCGATCACAGGGTGTTGGCATTATAAAGCGATGGGAACTTATAGATACCCCGACGTTAATAGCCCAATTGTTAGCACGTCGTTAATAAAAATAAATAAATAATACATGTAAAAAAGAAGAATAACATTCAGACGAATTTATTGAACATGTTACGGTCTAATTATTTAATTAATGTATGATATTCCTTAAAATAATTATGAACAAACTCGGGGTGGCCATAGGCCAACTTCCGTTCTGTAAGGTGATATTTTTAATGAGTTTTGGTAGATATAAGTCTTTCCAGTTATATCGTCGCATTTACATGTGGTATTTGAAATTAGTATACAAAAACATCTAACAGCATGGATGCTCCTTACAGGAAATGTTCGATTAAATGACTAAGTTTTTAATTTTTGAAAAATGTACAAGTTTGCTGGCATCTATGGATACACGAATTTCGCCTTAAATACAATGTTCTGGTGGACGGATTCTGCTGGATAACGACTTCACCCTTTCAAATCAGACCAAGTATTTTTATATCAAATTTTATTAAATTCAGAACATTTTTAGGGCAGCTAGTGAGACAACAGCAGACAAATTTATATATAATTGGAACTATCGTTATTTTATTGATTTATGGACATGCAATTTTCTATCCGGCACTACCAAATTCCGTCTTCAGGTCGATTTTCTACCTTTGAAAAGAGAAGGAAACCTAATAATATGAATTAACAATGACAAAAAATTTACTCAGTTCAGCTCTACATGTTTTACGCCTTCTTAAGCGCCACTTCAGGAGCCAAACTCACTACAGTAGTAAAAAAAGCCTAATTATACTAAGGTAATCCTTCCCTTACAATGGCTACCTCATAACTGTCCAGAGTTTTTACAAGTCTGTCGCAAATTATACTTCTTATGACAGGAGAAAATTACTAGTAAACGGAATATTAAATGTATTTGGAGTACTCAGATTGTAGAAACAATATTATTATTATTGTTGTTATCATGACAGATACACAGGAGTCCTGGGATTTGATGTGAAATGGATTAGACTAAGAGGACGGGTCCTGCATTGTCAGAGTACAACTGCCTACAACCTCAAAGCAAACAATGGGAAATCAGTAGAGATGGGGATCCTAAACCATAACTGCAGCCTAACAGGCGGGACTCAAATTCAATTAGACACCTCAAGTAAACTCTCCAACCACAATATAAAGGGACATTCTAAATATTAGCTAGGAATATTAAACAGTGAATTAAATCAAAGCAGTAAAAAATAACTGAATAATTGATTTTTTTTTAACCACCTAATGTTTAACAAATCAAGAACGGAATAATATTTTTTTTTTTTTTTTTTTTTTTTTTTTTTTTTTTTTTTTTTTTTTTTTTTTTTATGATAACTACTAGATACTAATACGAATCTTATTATGCTTTCCTTGGGAGTTCATTCTACAATATATAAGAACATTGTTGCTGAGTTTGGAGTAGGACCATCGACCTTATTTGATTGGAAAAATAACAGAAAACAGATTGAAGGCTTTTGTTCCAAGATGATTTCCAAGGACAATGGAACGAAGGTGGTTATGAGCTACACAGAAGTAGTCGCAAACGTTAAGAAATTGATGGTACATTTCGAGAGTCAAGCCGAAATCTTCCCAAATGAACTTCTAATGTTGTAGCGGGGCCCGGTGGCCGTGAATGTTAAGGCTTGAGCACTTGACACTCCGTGCCAAGGGGCGTGGGTACAATACCTACTACGGGGTGGTGGCTTTTCTTTAGAAAAACGAAAAGGCATCAGCCCTATACGGGTTAGAAAAGGGTGGTAACCTTTAGATAACCCGTCCCAAAATTCTCAGTTAATAATAATGGACGTTAAAATTCGAATAAATAATGTTAAAGCGAGTGCGAGATAGCGCTGCCTGTGAGAGATACACTAAACTGAGACTGATATTGAGTACAGTGTAAATACATAGCCTATTTAAGAACATTGTGTGTGTTTAGGCGAAAGTGTGTCGATATTAATTTCTAAACTCCATATAAAATATTTCGGTGATTTATATGTTTTTTTTTTTTCGTTTTCCGTCATTCTCTGGATAATCCGGATTTTCGTTAACTCGGATCGGCCCTGGAGCCAGTTGATCCGGGCAAACGAGGTTTATTTGGATTCGTAAATGCATTTGGATAAATTTGGAAACGTATTGAACCATAAAAAAAGGCCTTTCATGTCTCCTCCCTATTTTATGTCTTTGACGTTCAAAATAATTCTATAAATCTAAATGAATTCTCCAAAATGATGAATATTTCCCATTATCTGTGATTTAGCATAATCCGTATTTGAAATACATGTTTCCAAGTTGTCTTAAATCATCCCAATCCTCGAGGATTAACCTTATCTTCCCGATCTAATCCAAATATCCTCGCACTCAGTTGGCATAAAAGACAGAATGTAACTTTGCAATAAATTATACGGAACCCACGAAAAACTAATTGAACACCGTATTTGGTTAGGACTACTGGTGTGCTCAGGCCAAATATTTTGTATTTATTTTATTTAAAATTCCATTTTTTTATTTATTTTTAAACACTTTTATTTATGATATTCGTATTTATTATATACGTTCCTAATTGAAATAACCGCTGCTATAAAATAAAACTATTGTTTTTTTAATTCCCTTTAAAACGATGTGCATAATAATAGGGGTCATCTGCAAACCCCAACATTTCATCTAGCGCCGAGCGCACATGCGCGGCAAATATCTTAAATAATCGACATATTTAGAAAACATATGTACCTATTATTATTTTACAGAATGTAATTTCATTAAATTAATAAATAAAAAAAAAAGAAAAAAGAAAAGAAAAAAAAAAGAAAACATAGGTCAAGCCCTACAACTTTTGCCTCTGACATTTTTATCTCAGACAAACCGTTTTGCCGCAAAATTAGTTTGAGCCGTCTTATTTGGGACACTCTGTATATATAGCGTGTGTACATATATATATATATATATATATATATATATATATATATATATATATATATATATGTGTACATATATATATATATATATATATATATATATATATATATATATATATATATAAAACGAGAACGAAGATGGAGGAAAGAAAGAGAGAAATAGATTAATATATAAATATGCTATCCGGCTAAGATGACCACAAGATAATTTTAAAATGAATTGTTTACTGGAAGTCAATAGACACCCCATTCAAAAGAAATAATTTATATAAGTAATGCCTGAATAAACTAGCTTTGTTAGGCCTGAGTAAACTAGCTTTGTAGTTTGCGATAAGCTCTTCGATGAGGTGGTTATTGTACTAGGAAACTTAGTAGGGAGCAAAGTACCAAAGCAAACTAGTTTTGGTTCTCTCCACATGTCCTAGTTCCTACCAAGTGGCTTATGTAATCAACCTAAAAGCAAACTAATATTTATATATATATATATATATATATATATATATATATATATATATATATATATATATATATGTATATCATGTATCAAGTAGCGTACAGAAATATCAGTATAATTTTCACAAGTCTTTATGGAGCGAAATATTGTGATTAGGGGATCTTTTATTTTTAAAAAACTGTCAGATTCCCCCCCCCCCAAATAAAATAAAATAAATAAGTTCTTGATCGTATGAGACGACAAACATGATAGTGCTCCAAAGTTTGTATTGCACACACAACTGCTGGTATTTGCCTTTAATAAGAGTGACTTTTTTAATAACTATTTTAAACGCATGTGTTGTTTAAAAAAGCATTACTGGATTCTGGAAAGGAGATGGGAAGAAGAGCTTTTTAAAAAGGCTTAAGTCATTAATTAGTCAAGAATTATGGTATCTGTTGGTAGCAAGTTCTTTTTCTACCTAGGCCTCTCAAACAATAGATTAAGGGATGTATGGAGAAGTAAAGATGAAGCAGGAGAATGAAGCAGAAAGAAAACGAAAAGGTATACTTGTTGACCTTTCGCTAAAGACAATAAATATTCTTCATTTTGTGACACATGTAGCAAAGGTGTGTGCAAAGAACATTGTTCACTTGTTCCCAATTCATATAAGCCTTAAGTATTTCTGATTTTTCCTTATTAAATAACTATATTATATATTAAAACTAAAAAAAAAAAATAATTTTGTAAACGTTCTCATTTTCACATCTTCGACTTCAATTCAGTACTATTCTTTTTAAAGATATTTTTATGTAAATTTTGATAAGTATTGTATTATTTTAATAAACGACAAGTATTTCAATAACTATTACTGTTCATAATTATTTTTTTAAATTACATTACCTAAAACAATCAATTTAAAATAAGGGTCACAGGGGACCCGACGCCACTAGTTATCGTGGGGTTTTCGACCCCTCCCCCATTTCACCACTACTACCAAACAACCCCCCCCCCACATCTGCCCCTTCCTCAACCCCCTAGTCCACTCAAAAAGTTATAAAACTTAGGAAAAAATGTTTGAAACGGGCTGTAATGGTTCGTGCTATTCGCCAGGCTCAGCCAGTCCCAAGAAGGACGTTGTTTGGTTTTAAAAGATAACTAGACACCCACTGGGCCTATAGACTTCCAATTGCGCTTCAATTGAAGCTAATAAAATTTTCTATAACTTTAATTCTCAGAAGTATTTTGTAAGATGATTATTCCGGCCTTCATATCCCTCCAAACACGCCTGATAGTTAAATTTTACACATTTTGGGAAAAGTAGCCCATAAATACACATACACACATATATATATATATACTAGCTGTTACCCGGTGTGCAATGCTACACCTACTTTATATTAAATATCTGTAGCCGGGCTTACCATGCTACACATGCTTCATATTAAATAGTTGTAACCCAGCTTCCATGGTACGCCTACTTTATATTATATATTTTAAAAAATGAATGATTATATTATATTTGTCCAAATTATGAGAATATAAGATAATAAATTGAGAGCTCGGCTGAAAAGTTTATTTTCCATTTTTTTAAGAGAAAGTGGGGTGGAAAATAAATTAATCCTTATTTTTTAAAAAGTACCCTTATTTTAAAAAGTACCCTTACTTTTAAAATGGTATTACAATTAAATGATTCCAAATAATTTAATTGCAATACCGTTTTAAAGAAAATCCAAACCAAACTCCCTGTGTTTAATTTTTTTAAAGAAAAAAAAATATGTGGTCCATAAATAAATATTCATAAAAAATAGCAATACAAATGAGGCATTTAATTAAGGTTATGATTAGTTATAAGTTGTAATAACCTACAACTGAAACTATATTCTTTATTTTCATTGATTTTTTTTTTAAATATAATATTTATTTATTTTAAGGGCTTCGCATCTAAAGCTAAAACCTCAACCTTGCGCAAATATAATATTAATATGTTATATTGTTTACCTGTTCATGTATTAATCCGTAACTGAGTTTTTTTTATGAATGAAAAAGTAGGTAAGTCGTGCAGGGTGTATGTTATTTATGCCAAAAGGAAAGTTTTAAAAACATAGTTTGTTAATAGTCCTTTCTATTAAAGCTTCTGTTTCAAATTTTATGGTTCATGGGCTCTTCTATAAGGATAGTCCTTCTATCATAGGAAATAGGGGCCTCTAAGAATAAAAACAAATTTAAGATATTTTTCTTGCAGTTATGGACAACAATGAATTAAAGGTATTTGGGAATTTCAATAACGACATTGACTTGGCGAGCAACAATATTTTTACCAGAATTGCAACCGTATTTAAACATTTAGTCCAAGAGCTGGTAACACACTTTTCAAGTGTTTTATGTGCCTTGAAATTGTGCTATAGTGGGTCTCTAGTGTAGATAAAAAGTTAAGTATGTGGTTGCTGGACATACCTTGAAACACCAGGTACTGCACATAGGGGAAAGGTGTTAAAAAAGTATGTCACTAAAATGGTATTTTATTCAGAAGCCAACAATCTTTAATGTATAATTAAGGCAAGTTGCTTTATTTCTAGAACAGCCACAACTGTCCTGTCCAGATGATTGGTGCTCATCCCACCAAACAAAAAAAAAAAAAAAAAACGAAATTACAACATGCAATACACCAAAATTCCAAGGTGCATAAAACACTTCATGAAATGTGCGTTACCAGCTATCCGACTAAATGGTGACAGTCAGAGGATATAACTATCCCAGACAAAAGGAAGCATATGGCAGAATATAATGATTAAATTATTATGGATATTAAATTAATAAAAAATTGCATGGAAAATTTAATTACTTATTCATTTATTAGAACACCACAATTCACGTGACTTCCTCTTCTTATAAAAATAATATTTTAATACATTAATTTATCTGCAAAAAAATAGCATGTAAAAGAAATATTATAAGAAGAATAACTTTATTAAAAAAAAAATTAAAGTGAGGCTGCCCAAATTAATAGGGTTGCTAAACCATACAGCTCTTATAATAATAAAATATTGTTTCAAAATGTGGTGAAAATTAATTCATTTATATACATTCATTTGTATGATTATAAACATTTATATAATTTATTATGTACATCTATCTATATGCGAATAAAACAATAAGTTAAATATAACAACATTTAATATAATATTTTAATAATATTTGCATATGTATGTGAGAGAATTAATTTCAAGTTCATAAATTTAAGTCCTTTACAAAATGACATTGTTCACAAAGGAGTTTTTAATGTTTAAAAAAATCTTTATGTTTATAACAAAAAGTTATATCTTTTTGGAACTTTAAACTTCACTTAAAGCTACATATTCTGCATATGGAGACTCTTCTGTACCATCTTTTTTCTTTCTCGCTTTCCAGTATAATACATTACCAAATAACCTAATAAGAAAACCAGTGGTGGATTTTCCTTCTAAATGATCATTTAAGAATATAGTCTCTACATCCATCTGTTCAACATTTAGACCCATTTGATATCTTCAACTTCCTTATTTCAACAAAATCTCAAGCATTATTTTGTTTCAAACTATCTATTTCTCTATCCCAAAAATCACAATCGCTTGAACTTTATCAGATTCGCCCTCAGCCAATCCAATACAGCTTATGTTTTCTTGGATAACATCAACATGCCTAGCGACAATGATTTTATTATTCAAAAGTACTTTATATCCCACTTCACTATACTCGATTAAAATGCACATATTCACCTTTTTATCCCATTTAGAAGTTATTATTTGTTCTGGTTTCCTAACAAAATTTTTACTACCATATAAATTAAAGTTAGAAGCATCTGGTTTCTTTCCAAAACAGATTTCATAGGGTATTTTATTGTCAATGGTGTTAGCTAAAGAGGGATTTTTCAAATAAGTTGCTGCACATACCATTTCTGGCCAACATTTTTTTCTACAATATCTTCTGCCAGTAAGCAATGAGATATATTCATAATTGTTCTAGTAAATCACACCGTTTAACTCGTGAATTCATGGGGCAGGGATTAATTTTGATACCTTTTTTTTGGTAGTCATAATTCTTACTATTTAATATTCCTTACCAATGTCACACCTCATAATACCAATTTCCTAAGTTTTCAACCTCATTTACTTATTGAACAAAGGAATGAAAAACTTCTGTTTTAGGTTTAATAGTTTAAATCCTAGCAATCTTACTATTTATTTATTTATACATCAGTGAGACCGCGACAAAGGGAATTCATCACTAAACACTTAAATAACAATAAACAATACTGAACAATTATGAAGAAATTAACATGAGGGCAATCTTACTATAATCATCTATAAATGAAACAAAATATTTTTCACCTTTGAGACTCCTAGTTAAAAAAAAGGTCCACATCAGTGTAAACAATTCCAAAATACTTTTAGCCTTGTTCTTATTGTTTTCCAAAGGGACACGGTCCATTTTACAATACAAGTTTTATAAATTTATAACATGTCCAGATAAACTGATTGTTTCATTTCAGTTGTTTGAATTTTATTTTTTTAACATAATCTGAAGTTTCTATGTACAATTTACTATGCTGTTGATTCCTTTAGGTATAATCTATCAAATTTCTGAATTATGTCTTAGGCTGTTGTCAAATCACAAAGAAATTCAAACTGTTTATTTGATCTTGCTGATCCCAATCTTCACCAACTTTGGTCTCCTTTGCCTTTTCAATGACATTTACACACCTCATCAGTTTAAAAAAAAAAGTTAAGTGTTTTTCCACATACTAAAACCCTCTCCATCAAATACCAGTACAAACATATTCATTTAACAGAAAAGCGAGTGAGAGATTATTCAACCGAATACTATAACCGACATTGCAACCTTCCTTTACTAAAGAGAAAAAACTACCTCTCAACAAAAGTTTTGAAATTATTATAGTTCTGAATAGAAACACGACCACTTAATTATATTATATTAGTCCAAATTATGATTAGATAAACACAGAACATTTTTATGATATACTTATTTATACGATATTAGTCTATATTCTGGTTAGAGCAGTGTTGCCCTAGGCAATCAAATGAAAATTGATTTGATATGAAGAAAACTGATCTGATATTAAGGAAATTAATCTTAAAAAATATGATATTTTATTATATGATATCTTATATGATATTTGTCCAAACTCTGAGAATATAAACCTACTATTTAGATAAACAAACAAAGGTTTTTTTATTGCACTTCTTCTTAGAAGGAGGGGCAACACTGGAAAGAAAATGCCGATTTCTGACTATAAACTCTTCTGTATATGACAGTTTCGAACTCGTTACTTCCAAACTATGAATCCTAGAAGATTTTTAGCTAGCCTACGAGATTTCCCGGATCAAGACGTATCTATGTGCGAAGTTTGGTCAATATCAGTCAAACGATGTGGATTTGTATAAGGAACAAACAAACAGAAAAACAGAAAAACAGACACGTGATTTTTATATATATATATATATATATATATATATATATATATATATATATATATTTGTCTGTTCGCGGATTTCTGGCGTCCCTAATGGTCCGATTTTGATGAAATTTGGTACAAAAATCCGTCGTCCAATTTGAAAGGTCAAGTTTGTTAACCAGCAAAATCCGCCCACTGGAAGATGGCGTTTGGGGCGAAATTCGCACAAAATAAATCGTAACGCTTACGTTTGTGAGTTTATATGCTTGTAAGTACTCGTTTTATAGGCTTCTTGGGCTAGTAAAACGAATGAAACCATTTTTAAGGCGATAGCTTTAACCGTTTCTGAGAAAATCGGAAAAAAGTTGTTAAATCAAGTTTTTGGTTTAGTTACATAGAATCATGGGATTCAGTTGAAACATTTTTTGCCTGTTTGAATTTCATCAAAACTAACATGTTAAACTTTTGGTTACGTTTGGAATTAAGAAAGGGTTAGAATAAAACATTTTATGAACAGACTTGAAAAGTTTTGGGAACTTCGTATAATTTCATTAATATCTCGAACACGGTTGGGAAATCGTGATAAGTTGATAGAAATTATTTGAATGCTTTATAAATTCTCTACAAAAAAGATTCTGAAGATAGACAGCGATAATATTAAAATAATACATAACGTAATTTAATAACATAATTTGTTATCTCTCATCTGTTTGTAGTTTGTTCTTGTGGTATCGTGTTTGGGAAGATAGGAATGAACATGAAGCATAGCTACTCAAATTTTTGTCTATTTTCAAAACTATTTTTTATTTTTTTTTATTATTATTAAAAACTGGTCTTTTGGGATTTGAGATTAATGTATCGTAAACAATGACCACATTTTTATAATGTAAATTCAATTTGCAATAAGAAACACCCGTTATTGAAATATCATCATGTAAATTAAGCGCTAAAAGTCATATGTATGTGAATACATAACGTAATTTAATAACATAATTTGTTATCTGTCATCTGTTTGTAGTTTGTTCTTGTGCTACTCGTATTTGGGAAGATAGGTAGTATTTCAGGGCACAGTCTCGTAGAAGGAATTTGAAGATTATTATAACAGAACTAACAAGATGTCCTATACTATAGGATGAGTTAATATTGATATTTCGAATATTTTTGATTTAGCTATTAGACACGTAAGGTCGTAAGGCATTTTCAAAATTAAAAAAAAAAAACAAAAAAAATACAGTTTGACAGGAATTCGTACTGTAAAATCAAATTGAGTTTGCTAGGTCCTTGAAATTCTAAAATTTTCAAAAAACATTTAAACATTAAGATGTAGCCCTTTCTTGATGACGCAGTTTCGTTGACTTCCAGAAAACAACCCTCTTATCTTTTTCATAGACTTTTATGAGGCGATTTAGTTTCAATAAAAAAAAAAAAAAAAAATGTACATGGTCAGTTGATATTGTTGACCACAAACGAATTATACCGAAAGTGAAATTCAATAATTGATAAAATAAAATATATATGTTACTTGCTGCTAAATTGTCAATCTAAAACGGATTATTTGACTTGTAAAATTGCATTGACTGACAACTCTTTGAATGTAACTACAAATACTAACTAAGTGATTGGCGATTCTGTATCAAGATCCTGAACTGTAACTTTGTCCTGATAATTCCCATTTCAACCGACAGAACAGATTAAAGTGCATATTTAAATAGGGAAACCAGAGTTGAGCATAGTAAGGGTTGGAGGCCGATCTTTGACAGGAGGCGGAATTTTTCATAAAGCAATTCCGCAACTCGGAGCTTCAGCAACTTGCTTATATTGCAGCTCCAAAAGAGGCATTAAATAATCAGATCTTTGGACTCAAGAAGTTCATGGTACATGGTATTTCATATGTGAGCAGACACGTGAATAGAAATGCTTATGTCAATACTTCTGAATCAGACGGATGTACATAATTATTTCCTACGGTATTTTGGTGTTCCTGTCACGCTGACACTAAGGCTCTTTGTGAAATCGTTCGTAGGATTTGTAAAATAAAAAATGCAGTTGAAAGACTTGACTTTCTATTTAATAACGATATCTGTCTTACTAAATAAGAGAAGAAAATACAATCAATTATTTGGTTACTCTCTGATGCCTTATTATAAATGAGAAACGAATAAATCATTTTCGTATTTATTTTTTACTCATTTAAGTTTAGCTTGTTAATTTTATATAGTGTTTTTCTTTTCTTTCTTATATATTTAGATCACTTTCTTAGTAGTTTATTCCTGGGATCGTCTTTCTCGCATTTTTATCAGCTTCTTACTTTCTTTATCGGCTGAATATTTAATTTCATTAGACATAAAGTATATTCTTTTTTTTTTTTTTTTTTTTAAATTCAACAAGAAAGATTAAGAGTCTGGTAAAGATTCGTGGTAAAAATTAATTTGAACCTCTATTATTCTTGTACATTGAGTGTCATAGGAAGATAAAATTGGTTCAGAGTAATCCTGTACTTGTAATGTATCGATTTTGCTTATATTCATTGACGGCTTTATGATTAGTTCTGTGTCTCGTAAAGCAAGCTTCGTTGCCAGATAACAAAAATTATGACTGTTAGGGCTACATTGATAACTGAATAAACCCCACTCCTAATGGCCTTATGTATTCTCCTGATAAATCTTTATCATTAACTTTTTGTGATATATACTGCTCACAAATTGAAGTGGACCACTCATCCAAAATTTAGATAACACTTTTTTTTTTTTTAACTAGTCTTCTGCTTATTTTTTATTTCTTTGTGTTTATAATACCTTACTTATCCATAGGTAAAGTTATTTGTTAAAAAACAAAACAAAAAAAAACACCAAAACAACTTGAGAAAGAATGTATTTTTAAAATAAAAACTTAACAAAATAAACATTTAAATTTTTCAATTGGTAGATATCGTTTTTTCTTTCACTTAACCCTTCTTAGGGCGTTGGACCTCCTCTACTTTGAATAAATGCTTCACATCGGCCGTTCATATTCCTTATTAAGCTCAATATGTAATGTTGAGATAAAGAAGCCCATTCCTCAAAATAATTTGTACAAGACATAAGTGGAAACAAGTATACATGATATTGTGCCAATAAGCGTTCATGTCCCAGCAGAGATAGGCAGATTTTGTATTTGATTTTATCACTTTAACATCATAGAAGTGTTGTTAAAATAGTTTATTTAAAACGGAGGAAACCCTCACATCAATCAAGTAAATAAAATCCTTAAGAGGTCCAGTTCAATTTGTGAGGAGTTTATATCGAGATTCTTAGGGGGATTTCGAAAAAAAGAAATATGAAAAACACTTATGGTGCATGTCTACGCAAATATTGCGCGGGAATGCTGTCAAAAGGACATTGATGACACTAATGTGACGAATATATGGGTCGATTTAGGATGTAGTAAATGATTAATTTTTTCGAAGTCTTAAGCAAGATAAATAATATTGTAACACAAACATAAAATTAATGAGCCATGAAAACTATTGATGTATTGTTATAAGTTTTCCTTTTGGAATAATGAATTATCCAATCTTGTTCAAATCCTTTTGGGGTTTGGACTTTTCATAAACAGATATCCTGACCACTGTTTTACCGTGACAAGAAAATGATGGTAATCTATAAATAATACAGCCAAAATTATTAATGTTAAACGCAAGAAAATATAATATCTCAGAAATCAATACCGCAAGTAATTAATTTCCTTCAAAATCGTATTAAAACTTCTTTACTTTATCAACTAGCTTGACGTGAAATAAGCTCTACGCAATATTTCTCCAAATTGTGCTCCTCCTTTTCTTATTAAAATGCAAATATGTTCTCCAATCTATGTATGCAACCATACTTATGTTTAGACACCATTATAACAAGAAATTGAAATACATTTTTAACATTTTGTAGATAAAATAACGCCATAATCATATTTAAATACTCCTAACAAATTTCATTAATTAATTTCTTTATTTAAAGACTATAAGCTTATAATTAAGAGAACTTGGAGGGTTTCTGAATGGATATGTTTATACTGCACTCAATATCATATTGCGAGGTTCGTTGATAGAGATCAGATGATGTTGTTCATAGAAAAACAGTTTATAAATTGTTGTTTTCAGGTTATTCCACATTTCCAATAGAACGCACTTTTCAAAATAAGCAAACAGCTTTACTTTTATGGAGCTCATTCTTCATTTTCTTTTTAAAATTGTATACATCGTGTTTAAATGAGAAAAAAAAAGTATGTGAGTGCGTATGAGTGTGTATCTTTTAATATTTATTTAGTTATATATATATTTTTTAGGAGCTTCGCCACTTGGCTATTTTCTCCTTTGATTTCATAATTACAATTTGTAAAAAATAAAGTTTTGAAAATTACAGGAAATCATGTCATAAACATTAGGGAACATACCAAATAAAAAGAAAATATTAATACAACAAAATAATTTCATCATATACATTTCGAACAGCTGGACGCAGTGTTCTGGTCTTAATAAAGGAAATAGAAACACTACTTCTTCTTTATTTTGTGTTCTTCTTTTTTATTCCAGATTCCAGCCTGTGTTCTTCCAGTTTTCGGAGTGTTTTTCCTTTATTTCGTAATCCTTTCACTGTTCCCACCTTTCTATCTTTAGGATTTCCTTTCGGAGTCCTTGCCTTCTTCTCGTCCAGTTTAGTAGCTGAACATCCAGGGCCATAATCTTCTAGAGGAGGAAGATCTAAGTGAATATGACTATCCGTCGAAGCTTTCTGTGACTCTAGTAGTTCTAGTCTCTTAGCACTTTTCTCTAATAACATAGTCAACTTTAAGTCAATATCCATATCTGTCAGCTCATCGTTTCTCTCCCAAATATCCTGGGTCTCTTGTTTTCCAATTTCTGATGGAAAAAAATACTGCCGATTCAGACCTGTGGTGATTTCTTCTTCTACGATAGGTTCTTTCTATTCGTTTTTCTTTAATAGCCGTACTTAAGGATATTTTGTTACAGTTTCATCATTCTTTAAACGAGTTTTTATTTGATTTCTCTCCTTAGTTATTTCAGAGAATTTCGTGGAACTGTTTCGATCGATGTTAATATGATCAGGTTCAGTGATAATAAATTTACGCTGTACAGGACACGCGGCAGCTAAATTATTGCCTTTGCAATTGAAACAGCTGATGCGTTCTGTAGTAAGATATATTTTCCATGACAAATGTTGAACTCTTATAACCAAAGAGGAAGGTAGCGTGTTGCTATGTTCAGGATTAATGAACAGCTGTCTCCTATGGCTAAGCACATGTGCTAAGGAGAATCGCTTTTAAACACTGAACAGGTGATACTATGCCAATACCTAACCTCTTCAAGGGATCTTCGTATCTTTTATTAAGTTAGCAATGAAAATTTTGGTCCTTTTATGTATGTATGTATATATGTGTGTATATATGTATATATATATATATATATATATATATATATATATATATATATATATATATAGGTAGTTGGTAACAGCTTATTCAGTCTTCATTTATTTTATATTAAATTTTTGTTGTAGAAAAGTTTCGGCCATAAGCCATTTTCAATCTAATTAGCTGTATGATTTTGCATTATTTTTTTATAAATTATAATCTTCAGATTACGTGCTTGTAAATTTGATGTTATTTAGTTTGAGGAGGAAATTTCATTTTTTTTTTTTTTTTAATTGTATGGTTCGTGTAACATGGATGATATTATTATTACCTCAATTATTACATATTATTTTATACATAAAATAATATGTAATAATTGAGGTAATAATAATATCATCCATGTTACACGAACCATACAATTTAAAAAAAAAATGAAATTTCCTCCTCAAACTAAATAACATCAAATTTACAAGCACGTAATCTGAAGATTATAATTTATAAAAAAATAATGCAAAATCATACAGCTAATTAGATTGAAAATGGCTTATGGCCGAAACTTTTCTACAACAAAAATTTAATATAAAATAAATGAAGACTGAATAAGCTGTTACCAACTACCTAGAACATCTTAGTTTTCAACTTATGATCTACACACACACACACACACACACACACACACACACACACACACACGCACGCACGCGCGCGCACACACACACACGCACGCACGCACGCGCGCGCACACACACACATACACGCACGCACGCACGCGCGCGCACACACACACACACATATATATGTATATATATGAAAAAAAAATTATATTTATTGATTTGCCATTAGTTAGGTTAAGGACATTTCTCGCCAATGTGGTATTAACTAAGTTCCAGACCTATTTATCAAACCAGTACCATGCCCTACCACATTGTTATTGTGCAGTTCATCTTACAGACAACATTTGAAAAAGTATCATCAACAAATAAAACTTTAATGATTACGTTGAATTCATATATTTTATGGAGAACTGGTCAGTAAATGTATAAAATAGTTTTTAAGAAAATAGAGAAAGACAATTAAGTTGTATGTATAGCAATACTTGTACTGGCTCTCCGAATTTCACTTCCCCCTTGAAAAACAAACTTTTAAGTTATGCACCCTTAGGATCGAACAAACTTCCAAGGCCTCCAGAACAAAACTGAAATTAGGTCGCTTTAATTACTCAGACTTTGTTCTCAGAGTAACTTTTGATTTCAAAGGATGAAATAATTGGAGAAAAAATAGAAAAACTTTGTTAAATTCCTTTACAAATTTCGAAAATTAATAACAAGGAAATATTTTGTGAAAGATCATTTTTGAACTTCGTTAACAGATAACATTTCATCATTAGAAAATGTATTTTTCAATTACTAGTTCAACGGCGTATTAACTTTGAGCTGTTAACGCCAAGGTATCTGGAGGTCTGAGATATCAATAGTTTCATAAAATTTGGAATCTTCAGAAACAAAATTTATTATTCTCATTTAAATTTCTTTGTTTTGTAAGCCGTAAATGTTTCTCAAAATTACCAACGGCATCTTCAGCTTGTGCACGACGTATGTTCGTCGTTTACTGAAAAATTCCCTATTTTAGTGATACCGCCTGCAAATGAGAGTTGTAATGCAGGAGAAAATTAATGTTAAGACACGTGCAACTGAAGGGGGATATAGACCTACACTGCAAGAAATTTAAAAGATAATTATGCGAATTAGGAATAAGGTAAGCATGAATGCTAAAAAGATAAATTGTTAACCTTTGGAGTAAACCTCCTTATGTACCCATATAAACTCAGGGATCTCCGAGTGGTTAGAATGTGATCGACGTTTATACAAGGTGTTTGGTGTAGTAATCATGCCATCCTCAAGAATGTCCAACTCCTAGAAACTGAGTCTTCTCTCCTTTTATCTAGTGTGATTTGTAGAAAGATTGTAGATTAGAAATTCTCACTTAATTTATTTTATTACGGCGCTTCTGCATCTGGACCATTGGCGCCTACGCGAAACTTTCGGAATTGCGAAAAAGGTAGTAGATTTATTGGGCTTTCGAATGATCACTTTTCACCTCACAAGATGATGTTACCGTTTTCGAAATTTAAAAGATAATATACGAAACGTCTAAACTGCCCATTTACTCTAAAATTTGAATATATCTGAGTCTTAATTAAAGTCATAAAATCAACAACAAGCTTTAAATTTACATTTGTATAGAACGAAAGTAAAAAATAGAATTTATAAAAATCATTTTGAGGTATTTATTTTTTAATTTTTTTTAATATTATTTTATTTCTTATTATTTTGTCTATTTTTTTTAATATTGTCATTTATTTACTCAAACAAATAAATAAAATAAGCTGCTCATGTCTAGATAAGTTTTTTTTTTAATACTTGGTGTACTCCTAAAGTAAACACAATTGGGGCTTTGCGGTTTTCGAGAGCCTCTGCTATCTTTCTTGATATCCCGAGCTGCCGAAACAGTGTTGTGTACTTCCGGCAATCTTCAATAATGTGTTGAATGGTGAGGGGACAGTTTTCCTGGACATAAGATACGAGTGTGTAAGGCGGGTGTGTCCAAGTCAGAGTCGCGCCAACATCACTTCCTCTCCTCCGTAGGATCTAGAGGATGTCTCCCAAGGCTGGCAATCACTTTTCACCAAACTCAGCTGGTTTGAATATACTCTGGTGGAGATCGCCCTTGTGGAAAAAATATTCAAACGCATTTTCCTCACACTACCTTTGGTTGAGTTCGCCCTTCGAATCCGCAACGCTTCAATTTATATATCTTAGTTTGAAGTAATCTCAAAAGTGGGAAATCGTTTTCAATTTAATCCATTTTTTTAGTGTACCTGAATGAAATTCAATTGTTTCCTTCTTTTTTTTTTTTAGCGATTAAATGTGTCACATTTAAAGTGTATTTAATCAATTTTCGAAGCCGAAATAAATAGAAAATGCGTTTCTGTACCAAACGTAGGGCAATCAATCGGGGAGACTTCCAAGGATGTTTATGTTTCACCAATGTCACTTAACTTTGGTCTTCCTCCATCCCTAGGTATTCATTTCTGAAGAAGGCTGCCAAAGAGCATGCCGAAAAGTTGGGAATATTGATACTCTTTCCTAGCCGAATCACAACCATTCCCTGACTTCTTATCACCTTACGGCTAACCATCTGCAACTCATTATAAAGGCGATTGTAAGTTTTTCCTTATTGGTCGAGTATATAAGAAAGAGACTAGTGACAGAGAATCCCTATAGAGAACATTATGACGTCACTGGTAGGCAGTTGAAGAGACCCCTGTTGAGTATGGAGTTCCTGGCCGAGGCAGGAGATGGTATCTCTATTGCGGTCTCTCTTCATCTACTCAACAGCACTCTTATCCAAGACACGGCCTCTTCAATGAACACTTTACTTCCTCAACTCTCAGTCAAGAGCCAAGATAAAATCTAAGAAGGAAATGTTTTCTAAAAGAATCAAGGTTTTTATTAAATATATCTCAAGCATTTTGGAACACCTATAATTTTATAGTACGAAGGGTCAAGAATATAAGTCTACATCCATCCGAAATATTCCTGGGAAATTTTTTACAGAAGCTCCTTCTAAAGTATGTAGGCTAACATAAACAGAAAAAAGCCAAGTGCATGTGGAAGGTTAACCTCTTGTTCACTTTGGAAGATGTAAAAAGGTTACCTGGAAGAACGAAAATGAGAAGAAAGTAATGACAGGAAGTAAATTTAAACTAGGGGAATTTTCTTTAATTTTAGAATAATCCACGTGGTTTATATCAAATACAACGCCATTACTCCAGCTAGAGGACAATTTCTACCAGCAAACGGAGAGCAAATGCTGAGAAAGGTGAAGATATTTTATTCGTTGAAATAATTTTAATACAAAATTATTTAGATGCCTATTATTTGTGTTTTACCTAAAATGTAAAAATAAAATTGTTCTTGGCTAAAATCCTGTTACAATAATGATTATCTAAACTGAAAACCCATAAAATATTACTCCTTTAGGAGGGAGGAAGTGCAAGTTCCTCCTCGAAATTATTAACTTTTATAAAAATACGTTCAATAATAAATAAAAAATTAAATCTTTGATGCTTAATATCTCAGAAACGAGTACCTCTTGGGGGATCATATCTTTTTCCGATTGAGGCACTTCAATTAACATGTAGGAACACTTATAAAAAAAATAGTTCGAAAATGAAAGCCTAAATTAATTTATTTTAGGAAGTTTATTAAATTTACTTTGATTGATACATTGCTTAAATTAAACATTATGGGGACATTTTTTAAGGGTTGTATTTTGAGATTTTGAGGATTGCATTAGTTCAAGAATCACCTTCGATGGCCTTGGGTCAATTTTTGTAAACAAATTCACAGATGTTTTGAATCAGAAAACATATTAAGTTCTAAAATATACGCAAAAACGCAGTGTTGAGACAAGTTATATATTCAAAGGGCTCTAATATGGCTCCAAATGTACCAATCGAGCTCGAAGAGGTCTAAAAAAATTGGTATTTTTGATCCCTGAAAGGCAGCACATAGGAAATAGTCTTTCATTTTAATTAAACGACGCGCGTTAAAGCGGTTAGGAAATCGTGGTAAGTAGACGGTGACCATTCGAAAGTTTAGTACATTTTCTACAAAAAAAGGTTCACAAGTAAAGTTCAACTTTGATAGTGTTATAAGTTTTATTTTTTGAACGGGTTTTTGTCTCTTTTTGTTGTTTTAAAGTGGAACGAGTCGGACATTTTTATTTGAGATATCGTTTGTGAAGAAATTCTTTTGGACTATTAGATACACAAGAAGGACAAGGATATCACAGATATCATATTACATATTTCATTATAGGTTCTAGGTTGAAGTAGTTGCTAAGTGTCTGGTAATTTTTTATCATCTTCAATTGAGGCAAAGATAAGCCGGATTGGCCGCGAACATGACAGAGCCACCGTGAATCGATATAGGGCCGGGAAGGCTTAAAGAGCCCTTCACAAGGGCAGGGTGCTATTTACAATCCCAGCGACACCCTTAGCGTGTCAATAATTGATTCAAGTAACGATGGCGTGTCAGCCCCGATTTGGGATTCTCTTCAGGGTTCACTCAAGTGGTCGGACTAAAAGAAACAAAAGTAAATTAATGTTTTTTTTTCTTTCGATTTACATATGAGCAGGGCAAGATGCCCAATAAAAAGGAAGACGGAGATAGGTATTATGAAAACATTTTCAATGACCATTTTAATGACAGAGGATGAGGCACTGCATGAGGACTACTCATTGTAGGGGGTGAAGGTTTAGGAAACGGAAGTACTTAGTATCAATATTAAAGTTGACTCAAGGATAAGAATAAAAATGAAAGAAGAAACAACACAATAGAAAATATACACATTAAAAAAATACAGAAAATATTTTAAATCAAAAAACAAAATAAACTATAACAAATTTCCTTTAATCGACTAATCTTCAACTGGATATTCAAATTTTTATTTTGGACTCTATCGATTTCCAAACAGCTAACTTCTCACAGCTGTTTCTAATGACATGATTATAATACAGGAATTCTGTAAATTTAGAGTAGAATTAGCTCCTGAAAAGGCGTTAATAGAACGTGAAACTAGAAGTTATAAAGGTGTGCGAAGTTTGCTTTTATTTATAACCCTTCTGAATACTCTTTTATTTAACTTGGTAACTCGAGTCACAAAATAATTGATATTGAAATGTCTTTGTTCCTTCTGAAGTTCTGTTCATCATCTGAAGCTCGTATATAACGAAAAAGTCAAACTGGATGGAAGGAAGGCGAATTCATTTTACTAAAAAATAATGATTTAAAAAGAGAAGTACTATTTGTCTCCTATAACAAATCTGTTTTAAAAAAACAAATTGTAAATCAATTTTATTTTGACTATTGAATCTACCTAGATAATTTTAAGATGAATTTGGTGAAAAATTTTTGTTTAAAACATGGATAAGAGTGGTTCAAAGTTTTAATTTAGGAACCAAAACTCTCTGATATGCAGGTAAGGGAGGGTAGAAGGGGCAATTCCTTCGAGACCAAATTGAAATATTTCCTTCCTACGGTGCCAATTTAATATAAAAATGTCCGTGAAGGAGGAGTTGCATAACTGAGCACATTCATCAGAAGTTGGGAAGCATAACCAGCATTCCTGATCAATTTGTTTAAATACAAAATAAACACGAATAGTTTCGTTCTTAAATATTTGTAATAACAGATGACTCATTTATTATTATATTGATTAACTAGCTGTCGTTTCGTAGAAAACGACCAAGGCGGAGGCTGGGCTGAATGACCAGCATTGAAGCACTAAATAAATAAAATAAATAACTAGCTGAGCAGCATTTTTGGATATATCTTTTGATTTGTTTTGGATTATAAACACCGTCTTATGGATAACTATTAAAAAATATCTACTTTACAGGAATACTTCTCTATACACGATATTAAACGTATAGCCATCGGGGATCAAGCACACAGGCTGCTAGGATAGCTGAAACGTGACAGAACCACTAGACTGACCCCTTGGGGATTGTTGAATCGTGGTGTGTATATAGTGTCAAACAGACAGCAGACATACAGAGAGACAAAAATTCTAAAAATCGTTGTTTTGGGTACTATTGCGTTGATTAAGGCCACAATATTAGTTTTCGCATATATCTTCCATGAGCAAACAGCGATCGGTTAGAATTTTATTATACGTATAGATAGATTACGGCTGGTAGTGGTAATTAGGGTCCAGAGTACCCCCCCCCCTTCCTAATGAACTTATTTAGTTTATTTTACCACATATTTTTCTATTAATATGTCCACAGCGAATACAGAGTTTTGTTGCCATTCAACAATAATTGCGACCGGTATGGGCGAATAACTACCTTAGTAAACCCCACCTCCAATTTTTCTGGTTAACGAACTCGTTCAATCGTTTGCTACAGGAATACTATATACCAAGTTTCGTGACGAAAAACCAAAATCTCTGGTGTGTATCGTGTTAACGATAGTTCATCAAATGTTCGACGTGATTAAAGAATCAGGTCGAACATTTGAAAATTTGAACGTTTGAATGTAAAGACATTGGCATAACTTATTTATGAACCAATTGACATGAAACAAGCAGTAAATGTTAAGTGAGGGTTACCAGAATATATTAGTGAAAACCGCACCTAAATCGGATATGCCGTTTCGGAGATTAGCATGCACAGACAAACTGACAACAATTCTAAAAATCATAGTTTCAGATACTATTGCGTTGATTAAGGTCCCAATAGTATTTTTGTTTTTTCGCATATATCTTCCGTGTACAGATAGCGATCCGTTAGAATTTTATTATATGTGAAGATTTTCTTCCAGAGAGTTGTATGTGGGACCACTACTTAATAAACATACGAAAACCTCAGATTTGAGTGTATTGATCTTACTGAATAATAAAAATTTACACATACCCTTGTACACAAGCATGGAGTAGCTCATCTGGAGGTTCCTCTAACAACTAACTCTCCAAGTTCGGCGGCTTAATTAAATTTTAATATAATAATATAGACGGCGCTAATGGCCTAGATGTAGATGCGCCGCAAAAAAAAATAAAATAATAATATAGAGTAAACCCCACGTTCTTATTCATACCTTATGGCGAAACAAGAAATACCTATTCGCCAATACTGCAACTCAATCTCGTCAGTAAAATACTAAATTTTATTTTTCAAGTTGTAAATCATGAAAGGATTCCAGAATTTACTAGTCATTTATTCCTTCCATATACGAGTAAAATGATGAAAAGCATGGACTGAGAACTGATTTTTCTAAACGGTCATCCAGGATTCTAGTGAAAATCATTTCAATAAATTGCACAATTCTGTTTAACAGGAATAAAATTAAGGGCATTATTAAATGTTTAAAGCTCTCTTCATTAGGTTATCGACACAAATGTGCTTTTATCTTGCATGTAAATAATGACCAGTTCAAGAATTACATAACTACAACTGAACTAGTGTAGTAATTATCACGTTACGTTGCACTAAATGCAAAAATGAAATACCATATTATGTCACCGTACTAAGTGAAATTAGCGCATAAAAGCGAAGAAAAATATTACATGAATAAGTTAGCTCAGTGGTAGAGCACTAGACTGACATACTGGAGAGCCTGTGCTCAAATCCCGAGCAGTTAATAAAGATTTTTATCTTCTAGTGTCTTCGTTCATGGGTTGGATTCGACCTCCCTGACCGTCCCTAGGCCAACCCAGTTTTTAATTAATTTATTAATGGGTTCCTTGGTGCTAATGATCCAAGCAGTCGAAGCAGCAAAGGGGAAAATAAGGCGGCCGGAGCATAGTACTGACCACACTATGTCCCTGGTGTGCCGTATAGTTATGAATCAGATACCTCTATAGTATCTGCCCCTCAAGGCCCTCGTTTCCTGTTACAGGATACATATATATATATATATATATATATATATATATATATATATATATATGTATAAATATATATATGTATACATATACTAGCTGTTACCCGGTGTGCCATGCTACACCTACTTTATATTAAATAGGTGTTACCGGATGTGGCATGCTACACATGTTTTATATTAAATACCTGTTACCCAGCATGTCATGGTACTCCTACTTTATATTATATATTAAAATGAATGATTATATGACACTTGTTCAAATTATGAGAAAGTAAGTTTATAAGTTGAGAGCTCAGTTAAAAAAATTATTTTTCAAATTTTCACTGGATGTGGGGAGGAAAATAAATTAACCCTTATTTTAAAAAGTATACTGGAATCATGTAATTGTAGTACCACTTTAAAGAAAATCCTAACCAAACTACCAGTGTATAATTTTTTAAAGAAAATAATGTGTGGTAAGGTTTTTCTTTCTATGATTGAAAAAGTAATTGATGCAGGATTTATGTTAATTGAGCCAAAAGGAAAGTATTAAACACTTTTTGTTCCAAATAAACTTTCACATTTTGTTGTTGACATTTTCCGTTATATTAAAGCTTCTCTTTCAAATCTTAAGGTTTATGAGCTCTTCTTTAAGGATAGCCCTTTTGTCATAGGAAATAGTGGTATCTAAGAAAAACAAATTTAGATATTTTTGTTGCAGCTATAGACAACAATGAATTAAGGCTAATTGGGAATTTTCAATAAGGACTTATACTCAATAAATTAATGGGGGATTAATTTGATTTGGCAAGGGGTCGAGGTTAGCTCAGTGTTAGAGCACTGGACTAATAAACTGGAGCACCTGAGATCGAATCTCGAGCAAACAATAACGATTTTTTCTTCTAATGTCTTCGTTCTTGGGTTGAATTTGGCCTCACTGGCAGTCCCTAGGCCAACCCAGCCTTTAATAAATTTACCAATGGATACCCTGGGTGCTAATGGTTTGAGGTGTCGAAGCAGCCTAGGGGAAAATCAGGCGGCTGGAGCATAGTACTGACCACACTATCTCCCTAGTGTGCTGTACAGTCATGAATCAGATTCCTCTATAGTATCTGCCACTTAGGGTCCTCGTGGCCTTTTTTTTTTTTTTTTTTTTTTTTTTTTTTTTTTTTTTTTTTTTTTGATTTTGCAACAATATTGTGCTCAAATTGCAAGCGTATTTAAATAATGGAGTAGTCAGAGGATATAAATATCTCAGACAAAAGAAAGCAGATATAAAAATATAATAAAACTGCTGGGTGTAAATATGTCAATAATAAAGAGGCTTGGCATATTTAGATTAATAGAAAATTGCATGGAAAATTCAATTCTCCTGGGGGGGGGATAAATGAAAGAATTCATTTTAATAAGAAGGAAATGGTTTAAAGACAATTCCATGACAGCAAATTAAAATGATATAAATTTAAATATTAAAAGTGAAATTAAGTTAGGCTTGCGATGGACAAAACGTTATGAATCAATAAAAATGATATAAAACTCCATGGTTGCTGCCTTCTCCTTAATGGAACATATTTTTTTAAAGGTTCTAAGATTGAGGGCTTGGATGAATAATTTATGATAATAAAGTAAATATTTTTGGTACAAATCTAGAAGAGAATGTAATTGATTCCTTCTGGAAGTTATTCATAATGGGTATTACTACCATACTTTTTAAAAATAAAAGTGCCTTTTGACCCTTTTTATAATTAAAATTGTTGAGATAAGAAATTATTTAAAAGTAGTAAAAGTGTGGGAGATTCATAAAAGCATGTCAAGTTCATATTCATTTATTACACACACAAACAGCAAGATGTACATCACTTCACATTATAAATTGTTTAACCGACAAAAATGTTCCTCCCTAAGGCAGGAAGTATGAACAATATATGAAATATAAAATATCAAATTTAACATATTTCTGAATTTCTCAAATGTTTCTTTACACAATGAGTTTGTAAGCATGTCTCCAATATATTCATTTGACTCAAATGATAGACAACTCCATTTTTTTCAATTGAAAAAAAATGGAGTTGTCCAACTTTGATACCAATCTCCTCAAATATACACGTCCGAATTGATTTTACCATTTAAGAATGCAGTCTCTATGTCCAACTGGTCAACATTTTGCATTTACAACTTTCTTAATTTCAACTAAATCCCAAGTATTATTTTGTTTAAAACTATACATTTGTATTTATCCAAGGCTTTCATCTAAAAATTAATCAAGTCCGGTTCCTTTTCTTCATTAAATTTTTTCATCAGTTCCCACTAACCTAACTATTAACTAATCATCATCATCAACATGCATAGTGACTATGATTTTATTATTCAAAAGTACTCCCGAGCTTCACTATAACGGATTAAAATGCAAATATTCACCTTCTTACCCCATTTAAAAGTCGTTATTTGTTCTGGTTTCTTAAGAACAACTTTACTACCATATAAACGTAACTTAGAAACATCTGGTTTCTTTCCAAATATATTTTATAGGATGTTTTATTCTCAATGGTTTTAGCTAAAGTGCGATTTTTCAAATAAGTTGCTCCACAAAAAATTTTGGCCAAAACTTTTTTACAAGAATAGATTCTGCCAGTAAACAATGACATGTATTCATAATTGTTCTAAAAAATTGGTCAGCAGTTCTCTTTAATTTGTGAATATATGAGGGCATGGATTAATTTAGATACTCTTATTCTTTGTAAAAGCATAAATCATACTATTTTAATATTCCTTACCATTGTCACATCTCATAATTTTAATTCTCTTATTGGTTAATTTTCCAAGCAATTAAACACTTCTATATTCTATATTAACACCTTGTATGGCATAACTAAAATATGAAAATAGACAAACAAAGGTTAAAACTGAAATGTTTTAAAACACAGTTTTAACGAAATGTTTCGAAAAAGATTTGTTAAAAACATAAACCGTTTAAATGTATTTGCAAGCTTTTACTAAGCAAATGCTGTGATAAAACGGAGGCATAAATTAATTATTAAAGGCATAGTTTTTAATAAGCAATAAAATAGCATAGTAACAAAAATAGTAAACAAAGGGAATGGAAGTTAAACTTATAGTTCTACTTACTTGACTTACTTAAGGCTATAAGATAAATGAAAACACCAAACTTAAAAAAGTTTGATACAGACACTTTTGCAAACTTTATGAAGTTTGATTAACGCACGTTTGAAAACTTAAAAAGTTTGCAGAGACTTAAAAAAGTTTCATGAAACTTAAAAAGTTAGATGTATGAATGTTAGATATAAACACTAAGGCTAAAAAAAGAAAAAATGTTCAAGCTTAAAACGTAAATGTTTTATAGCAAAAGAAATATGGCTTCTCAGCCCAGTGTTGTCCTACAGAAATAAATTTATGTTATACGATATATTTACTTTTTATTAGTTTAAGATAGACTTAAAAGGCTAAAAGGTAGACTTAAAAAATGTTCAAACTTAAAAAAGTTCAAAGTTAAAAAAGTTTGATACACACGTTTGCAAACGTAATGTAATTTAAATTGTAATTTGTAATTCAACAAACAAAGGTTAAAACTGAAATATTTTAAAAAAGATTTGTTAAAAACTTAAACTGTTTATTTATTTATTTATTCCATGTGAGCTCCGTAACAGTGGCGATGAGCTCATTGGTACGACAGAAGAAAGGTTCGTTAAATATTAGTCAGTTTGTCCAATAAAACAAAATAAAACATTAAGAAATAAAAGAGAAAGAACAAGATGTTGCTATTAAATAAAACCAAAATAAAATATTACATATAGTTATACCTTGAATATAAGTGTGCTGCTTTTAAGTGTGTAAGGAGTATATGGATGTACGGGCTACCTTCAGTAAGTAAGTCGTGTAAGTTGTATGGAATTGTCAAGTCGCTGCGTTGTCTACAGTCTGTCAGTATATTTTTAACAGTTAGAGTTCTGTTACACTGTCTGCACGTTGGTCTTTCCTTTCTGTCCAGTAAGTATGAGTGGGCAAGTCGAGTGTGGCCTATCCGAAGCCTGGATAAAATTACGTCGACCTGACGAGAAAATTGTTCTGTTTTCCAAGTTCTTGTGGTGTTCTTAATTTCTTTTAATTTGCATGTACTCTTTGACCAATCTCTCTCCCATTCATACAGTGTGTTAGTTCGTATTGTTTTGCTTAAATCGGATGAAGTAATTGTATTTATGTCTGGTATAGGTCGGTTCGTTGCTAGTTTTGCCTGTCGGTCTACAGCTGTACTCATGTCGATGTCTTCGTGTCCTGGTACCCATAGCAACGTAATGTGTTTGTTTTTACTTTGTAGAATGTTAATGTGTGTAAATATGTTCTTGATAACTGGATGTGTGCTGTAAATGTTCTGTATGGACATTAAGGAACTTAAGGAGTCTGTACAAACAGTGATAGCGTCAGTCTGAGCATCATGAACGTTAGTTACTGCTAGAAGTATTCCGTAAAGTTCCGCTGTAAATATGGTCGTTGTTTCTGGTAATTTGATTAGGTAAGCAGTTTCCTTCACAATTGCAGCTGCTCCTGTGCCAGAGTTCGTCTTGGATCCATCGGTAAAAGTATATAATGTTCTCGGGTATTGTCTCATTATTGAATTAATTGTATTTTTATAAAATAATTTGGATGTTGGTTCAGTCTTTTTGTATTTAGTTAGTGTCAAGTCAATCCTTAAGTTCCTTAATCTCCAAGGTGGTGTGTTAGTGAAATTGTGTTGAAGTATTGAAGATTCTTTTAGACTTGAATTCCTTCTATCTTCTAGTGTTCTTAAGACAAAAGGTTTTCTTTTAGAATTTGATCCTAAATATTTATTAAAATGAGTATTTTCAAGAAAACGTTTCACACAGGGAGTCCCAAGACCTTTTGACTTTACGTAAAAATTAGAGTTTAAAATAGCACGCCTATACTGCAGCGGGGGTTCTCCGGTCAAGGCACAAAGGCTTTCTGCAGGACTGGTCCTGAAAGCTCCTGTGACCAGCCTTAGTCCTGTGTTGTGTATTGTGTCGAGAAGTCTTAAAGTGGTTGGACTGGCAGATGAATATGCTATACATCCATAATAAATATCAAATTCAATGATTTTTTGCATTTGTTGAGAAGCCCTTTCAGGTGGGGTAACCACGTTAATTTTTTGTCAAATGTCATACCTAAGAAAGTCAGTAAGTCAGTTTTGTCAACAATTGGTTGGTTTATTGTTAGGTGGGCTGTTTGAGTGGCTCTTTTCCTAGAGAAAATGATGTACCTTGTCTTTTCTCTAGAAAATTTGAAGCCTGTTAGAGAGCACCAGTTATCTAACTCTTGTAATGTGTTTTGTATCTGTTGTTCACCTGTATTAATATGTTTTTATGTGGTGTAAATAAGGAGGTCATCAGCATACAGGCAATACGACACTCCTTGAGTTATACATCTAGTGACGGAATTTATAGCGATATTGAAGAGAGTCGTACTCAGTACACCTCCTTGGGGCACTCCATTTTCCTGTAAAAACTCATCGCAAAGAGCAGTACCTATTCTCACTCTGAATGATCTTCGGGAAAGATAGCTCTTCAAGTAACACATGACTTGGCCTTGTACACCCCATTCTAGTAGCTGAGACAGTATTAGTCCCCTCCATACTCTGTCAAAGGCTTTCTCAAGGTCCAATGACACCGCTAATATAGAGCTTCTATTTAGGAAGGCATCTGAAATGTCATTTTCGAGAGTCGCAATGTGGTGAATGCATTGGTCTAAAACCACATTGGTATGGCGAGAGAAGATTACTGTTTTCTAAGAACCATATGATCCTTTTATTTACCATTTTCGCCATGATTTTCCCACAGCAATTTTTCATGCTAATGGGCCTGAAACTTGATGGTAAATTGCTATCTTTCCCTTTTTTTAAGATGGGAATAACTATAGATTCATTCCAGAAGTGAGGATAGGCACCGCTCTGAAATATGTCATTAAATACGTTTAGGAGAGTGACAAGGCCTATGTTGGGTAGATTTTTATACATATCATAAGTCAGTCCGTTTAAATGTATTTGCAAGCTTAATTCTGTCGCAAAACTGAATAACACCTAGGAGCCCAGTGTTGTCTTACTTGATATATACTTCTTAAACAGAAATATCATTTTTCTCCAAATTCTGAGAATATAAGGCTATTTTGAGAATAGGTAAAACTTTAAAAGAAGTTAAAATAAAACTTTAAAAATAAGTATAACTTTAAAAAAAAGTAAAACAAAAACAAAAAGAAAGTAAAACTTAATAAAAAATGAGTTTTGTTGGCTTGCTAATTTCCATCTATATTGCCGTTCTTCTTGGAAGAAGTTGCAACACTGGAAGAAAATGGCTATTTCGGAGAATTTACTCCTTCATAAATGACATTTTCGAAGGCGTAACTCCCGAACTGTGAATCCTAGAAGATTTTGAGCTAGACTACGAGATTTCCCGGATCAAGACGTGTCTATGTGCGAAGTTTGGTCAATATCAGTCAAACGGTGTGGATTTGTATAAGGAACAAACAAACAGAAAAACAGACAAACAGACAGACACGTGATTTTTACATATATAGATATATTTTATGGTAGGAGGAAAATCTATCGTGGACACCTGGCAAGGAGAAAACCAGATAGTCGGACTCCAACCGACTAAAAACCTCCACCCCCCCTTGTCCTTCGCGATGATGGAAACCGCTTACGCATATACAGTGAAACCTCCCTATAGCGGACACCTCTGGGAGAACCAAAGTTGTCCACTATAGAGAGGTGTCCGCTATACAGAGGGGTTGGTGGAGATGGCTACGTACTGAATTTGTACATTTAATTCATATTTTAATTAACCATTTAATAATTACCCATCACAAGTTTTTTTTAAGTATATAGAAAGAAGTTCAATAAGTATAAACTTAAAAAAAAAAAATTATAAATATTTTCAGGCGTATATCCAAAGAGTAATGATGGAAGCTTGGATTCCTACTGAGTAACTGTTTCCGCGTTCACCGATGCCGATTCTCCGCAAATGGCTCTCAACTTTATGCACACCACATTTTTCGCGATTAGAAAATGTTATCACGTCAATTTGTTCTTTAAGTGTCTGAGATTTCAGATTAGACATATTGAAGAGAAAGCACGATATTTACTCAAGAAAAGCTAAAAACCAACTGAAAATTGAAGAGAGGAATGTGAAGGGAATGAGAGTTTTGGAATATTCCCGGAACCGTGATACCTCGTAGGCAAAGCAATAGTAATCAGCCAGCGGGAAAATCATATGCTTCTGCTGAAAAGGAAGGGGTTCCTGTTGTGAAATTCCTAAGAAGATATTACTAGTCATTATTCTGTATATATGTATATCTTATTCTCACAAAGAGTTTGTTATTGTTAAAGCATTTTACTGGAAACCTACACCGATAGGAACGCTTCGATAAGTTACATTAGCTGTACTTGTCCGTAGTAAGGAGGTAAAAAATCAGGTTTCTCTGTCCGTGTCCGTTGTACAGAGGTGTCCGCAATACAGAGGTTTATTTTACCTATAGAAAAATTCGGGACTGCGAGAAAATGTCCGTTAATAGAGGTGTCCGCTGTAGGGAGGTGTCCGTTAAGGGAGGTTTCACTGTGTATATATATGTATATATATATGTGTATATATATATATATATATATATATAAATATATGTATGTATAAACAATTTTCTAATCGGCCTTTTCGCATTCTGTCATAGGTTTCCTACCTATTCACAGAGAGAGAAAACGCTCTAATAGTGACAATTAACAAATAAAAAGTTAAGTTGAAATTAGTGGTTTGAAATTGCGCCGCAAAAACAAGCCAACCAGGAGAGGGTTGCCACATTTGCTAGTAGTAAAGCAATTAAACCCTCCGAATGTTATTAACTGGATAAAGCCTAAAAGGAAATGGTAGGGAGGAGAGGGAAAACATTCTGTCAAAAACGCTCGGCGAGAGGAGAGTTTATCGTTGAAAAGGGGCTGTAAACTACCTGAAAACTTTGAGGAAGGGTTGGCAGTAGGTGTTAAATTAGGCGAGGCAAAGCAACTTCCTGGTCTCTAGATGAAGACTGTAGCACCTCAATTCCAGATAGGGTTTACCTTTCTGCCTAAATGTCTATAAATTGAGAACATGTTTATGCGAAGGCGTTTCAATAAAAAAATTTAAACTGAAAAGAACTATACATACAATAATGCATAATGCTCGACGGCATTGACTTGTCTAGATCAGAACATTGCGAGGCCCGATTAAAATACAATGGAATATATGCTAAGAAATGAAATTCTCGCCCTTCTTATCCGTGAGCACTTACAAACTGGGGCCCACAGGTTTTTTAATAGGCTTACAAGTACTCGTTATATAGGTTCCTTCATGTAGGAAAACGAATGCCAACATTTTTAAGGCGATATCTGTAACCGTTTTCGAGGACATTGGAAAAATAGTTGTTGAATAAAGTTTTTGGTTTGGGTGCTTAGGATCATAGGATTCGGTTGGAATATTTTATGCATGTTCAGAATTCATCCAAACTATGTTGTTTACATTTTTCTTACGTTTGGAGTTAAGGAAGGATTAGAATAAACTATTTTATAAACAGACATGAAAAGTTGTGGGCACATGGTGTATTTTCCTTATTATCTCGAAAACGGTTAAGAAATCGTGGTAAGTGGAAGCTTACTTTCGGCGATGTCAATCGGAGTAATAAGTGCTTAAAACTTCGAATCTGTTTTGTTCTTTTAAACGGGGTTCTGAAGTTGTTTAGCTCACTTTTTAAATGGATGTTTTTTGTTTTAAATTGCTTTTATTTGTAGCATTAATATTATAGTAGAAGAAATCAAGAAAAGGAGAAACATTTTGATATTTTTCAGTGCATTGAACTACGAAATAAGTATTTCTAGTTAGTATTATTGTGGGTGGTGAGAGATTGCCGACCCTGCTTTAGGTATTTCCAGGTAAGGGTATACTAGCCCTCTGTCACGTATCTGGGTCCATAAAGTATTTCACGAAACGTCGAACCAATTTAATAACTGTTTCTATTTTAAGCTTTCCAACAGACACTTGGGATAAGAACGGAACTGCGCTGAAATGACGCAGTTCCTGCAAGTCGGACGTTTTTAGCTAGCATGTTCTAGTAGGAAATTGTTGTCCAATGCCAAGACTGATTAAGGTTCTCTAAGTTTGCTTTCTTGTTATGATTACACCCATTCGTATAGTGTGATGGACATTAATATGTGTTAGGAGTCCGATAATGTCATATTTATTTTATATTTCATCTTAAATTGTATACTAAATAATGCATATTTCCTACCGGGATAGTCGGTTAAATAAAAGCTTATTTAGGAATCAAATGCTACGTTATTATCAGAAATGTAATCACAGCACTTTTTAAAAACAGGAAATATGAGCTTTTATTAGCAAAAAAGATAAGATATAAAACCAAAAAAAAAAAAAACCATAGCTGAGATTCTTCAAATACTCTTGAGTTTCTTTAGCAATTGTCCTCTTTTCCGATTGACTTATTTCATTTTACAAGATAAGAGACCACCCAAAAGCTGTAGGATTTTATTTTGGCAGAGACAATTTGATAATTCGAATTCCATTATCAAGATTTCAAAAAATATTGTGTTCAATTTGACACTCTTTTAGTCTAAATTTGGAGAACAACTAAAGCCATTGCGGTTTCTTCTATCGTAATGCCCTTATATTCACTGTATTTGTGCAGTTCGCTTATTAAATCTCCAAGGAAAGGTGTAATATACATATATTTGAAGATAAACTACAATGAGGCAAGATTATTTTTTATTATTCATTTTATTTTCCGACTTTTTACAGTTTAAGTTTCTTTGTTTTCAGCAGTTCCTAATTATGTGTTTACAAAATCGTGTGTATCTACAAGTCTATGCAAAAACGTAAGCGCTACAGTTCTGTTTGCGCGATTTCGCCCAAAAAAAAAAAAAAAAAAAAAAAAAAAAAAAAAAAAAAAAAAAAAAAAAAAAAAAAAAAAAAGAAAAAGAAAAAAAAAACAATTTTCCGGTGGGTGGATTATGCTGGTTAACGAAATTGACCATTGAAATCACACAAAGTATTCTTGTATCAAATTTCTTGATGAGGACTTGGGAATGAAATCTAAATCTAGGCGCACGGTAGTGCGCCAGGCCAAGTTCCGGCCAAAGCATACTGTGTGTATATTACAGGAGGTCTTTGAGCCGCTTTTTACCCTCTCATAACTTTCAACCAGATAAAGATAAAAATATGAAATTTTACACAGGTATTATACTACTAGATGTGAGTAAAACTGGAAATGTTCATAATTCTACCTCGAATAGTTTCTGAGATATAAGCGATCGAAAATCGGGATTTATAGGACTCACTCACTCACTGACTCATCAAAATTATTAGGCACTTCTCATGATGCTAGAGACTTGAAATTTTGCATGATGATAGATATTAAGGTGTTATTAAAGGAAAAAATCGAAAAAACCTGAAAAGTTGTGTTTGATTCCGCTTCCGGGGCGGGGGCGTGCCAGTTTTGTACTTCCTTCGGAAACCCGTCATTCCGTCCGAAACCCATGATGTGGGGTATATCAAATGAATCGTCTCGGTATGAAGAACCTATATTTGATGTTTTAAGAAACAATTATACGCATAAAGGCTCGGTCAAAATCTTATACCAGCTGTCTGTCTGTATGTTTGTTCCTTATACAAATCCGACCCGTTTGACCGATTTTGACCAAACTTGTGACACAGATGGGTCTTGATACGGAGAGAATCATAGGGTAGTTCAAAATCGTCTATCAGCTGTCTGCCTAACTGTTTATTCCTTATACAAATCCACACGATTTGATCGATTTTGACCAAACATCGTCTATCAGGTGTCTGTCTGCATGTTTGTTCCTTACACAAATTCACTCTGTTTAACCGATTTTGACTAAACTTGGCACACAGGTAGGCCTTGGTCCGGGGAATGCACTAGGCTAGGTAAAAAAGGTCTTTCAGCAGACTGTCTGTATGTTTGTTCCTTTTACAAATTCACACCGTTTGGCCGATTTTGATCAAACTTGGCAAGCAAGTAGGTCTTGATACGGGAGTGTCATTTTACCTATGACGTTTTGTTCCATTGGAAAGCCATCATTCTTTCTGAAACCCATCATGTGGGGTATCAAATGAATCTTCTTGGTAAGGAGAACCTATATTTGATGTTTTAAGAAACATTTCGATGCATCTTAACAACAACAGTTGTGACTTCTTTCATAAATGTAGTAAATAAAGGCGTAGGGGTTAACTGCATAATATACTTGAAAGCAGATACTAAGTTTTTCATAGTCGAGCCATCTAAATTACGAATTTTAGGATCACAAACCCAAAATATATCGTCTTTGTTCTTATCTTTTTCTTTAAGGCCTTCTACACTTTCCCTATTGTGATCTTTATCCTCGGGATAAGGTTCCCGTGTTTTACAGTGTAATAGTTTAGTTAAGAGAGCAATCAATTTGTCCTCTAGAGTAATGTCATCTGGAAGAGCTTCTAACTTTTCTAGTCTAGTGATTAGATGTATGTAGGTTGATTATTGGTATCAAATATCAAGCAGTAAGGAGAACTTTATGCGGCAACTAAATTTTAATTAATACTTAGAAAAAAGTAATGATATCCCCAAAAAAAAAAAACATAAATGTGAAATAGAGGCCAAGTTCCTTCCCCCACAAAGAAACACTCCCTTCCTCAAAATATCCCCTCCTAAACCCCCCCCCCCCCCAAAAACGCCTTACCATCCTACACTCCAAAAAAGTAGTATGAGTTAGTGTATTATGTGCACCATATTTTCAACCAAAAATATTTGCCAATACAAGAGATGATACAAGAAAGAAATGTCCAAGTTTATTACTTGGAAGACCTCATAGTTACTTACTAGGAACAGTAAAGACACTTCAACTGACCTTTAAAAACAACAATAAAATTACTTATATCCAGTTACTAAAATATCACTTTCCTCAAACAGGTACATTCTTAAACTTGGCAATGTTTTATTTGTGCCGAAATTATCTTTAGAGAGAAAACTAAACATTGCCAAGTTTACAATTCATTAGAGTAGTAAGTCAAAATAGAACCCCTCCGCCAGTAAGAACATGTCAAGACTGCCCAGGACATCAAAATAATTTGTACATTTCTGTTATGACTAGTGTGTACATTAGATATGCTATGGCTTCATCTTTTTCCTGCTTTAGCATGTCATGGCTTTACCGGAGTGGTTTTCATGAGGATATGTTACGGTTTGACCAGTACTTTGCTCATGAAGATTATGGTTGGACCCACAAAGATATATTTCGGTTTGACTAGTACTTTCTTCATTAAGATTCATTATGGTTTGACTGGTGCATTACTGTCTAAGATATCTTTCGATTTGATCAGTAGTTTCCTCATGAAGGTTCTTTATGGTTTGGCCGGACTATTGCCCCAGAAGAAATGTTACAGTTTGACCAGTACTTTGCTCTCGAAGATAATGGTTTGACCGGTGTATTACCCAGGACGATATGTTACGGTTTGACTATTACTCTGTTCATGAAGAGTCTTTACGGTTTGACTGGTGGATAAACCAAGAAGACATGTTACGGTTTGACCAGTACCTAATTATTAAGATAAATCATAGTTTGACCAATCCCTTGCTCATATGCTATATTATTGTTTGATCAGTATCTTGTTCATGGTATATGTTATGGTTTGACCAGTGCATTACTTACCATGATATGATTATTGTCTTACTTAGGTAATATTATAATTGGGCATTCTTTAATAAAAAAGGATTCAGCTGTATTTCTATTTACCACTATAAGGTTAAGGTCGATGACTGGGAGTAAGTGATAGCGTAGACCTGACTATTGATCATGTTCTCAGGAAGGTTTTTGTACGTCTAAAGGTTATTTTTATAAATTAAATTCAGGTAATATTTTCAAAGGAATTTTCATTCAGACGAATAATAAAAGTAGCTCTGCTGATAAAATATCCATTTTCTTTTAAAGAGAAGTGATTACTGTAAGGGCGAAGGGAGCGGGTAAGGTGGGGATAGGTAGATAATTTTGAATATAGGGATAAAGAGAGCGAGGCTCTTTGAGCCCTAATTGGCTGGTGAATAACCTCACTCTTTCATCCCTTATTTTATATTATAGACCCATTCTAAAGATACGATAGTTTTATTTAAATACTACATAATATCCCTGGCTTCTCCTGGGGCCAAATTATTTTCTAGGCCTCATTTTATCTTTCTCTTAGAGGTACGCAGGTTAAAGAACCGGCTTTCAGAGATCTCGATCATCACCGGGCCAGAGATCTGGATCAAGGTGTCAATTCAGTTTTTGCCAATATAGCCATGGGCATATCAACCATTTGGGTTGACTAGAGTTTGGATATAACCTTCAGCTAGCGGAAACGCGTAGCACTTATGTTAAAGGGATAATTGCTATTAGTTTCAGCTCGCTACGCTCCCTCAAGTTTATATCGAAACTAGTCAATCCAACTAGTTCATAATGTAGATTAATGATGGTTTTTCGGTGGATAATGGACCGATATGCAATTGTGCAGCGCACAAACACGACGAAAACAAACAAGAAACTAGGAAATCGCGTAACAACAAACAAAGAAAGACCAATCATGTAAAAAACACCAATGTATTTTTTTTTTTTTTTTTTTTTTTTTTTTTTTTTTTTTTTTTTTTTTTTTTTTTTTTTTTTTACGGCGCATCTACATCTAGGTCATTAGCGCCGAACAACAATGTACAAATGAATTGCGTTCTAAATAGAAAGGTAACAAGACGGTTACTATAAACAAAATTTTCAATAGAATTGTTCATAGGAATAGACCGATAGAAATGCGTTATCCATGATCCAGGTCCATTAACGAGACCATCTTTAACCTGCGTTCCAGCTAATACGTAAGTACCAATCCCCAAAAAAAAAAAAAAACATAAATGTGAAATAGAGGCCAAGTTCCTTCCCCCACAAAGAAACACTCCCTTCCACAAAAATATCCCCTCCTAAAACCCCCCAAAAACGCCTTACCATCCTACACTCCAAAAAAGTAGTATGAGTTAGTGCATTATGTGCACCATATTTTCAACCAAAAATATTTGCGAATACAAGAGATGATACAAGAAAGAAATGTCCAAGTTTATTACTTGGAAGACCTCATAGTTACTTACTAAGAACAGTAAAGACACTTCAACTGACCTTTAAAAACAACAATAAAAATACTTATATCCAGTTACTAAAATATCACTTTCCTCAAACAGGTATATTCTTAAACTTGGCAATGTTTAGTTTTCTCTCTAAAGATAATTTCGGCAATTATAAAACATTGCCAAGTTTAAGAATATACATGTTTGAGGAAAGTGATATTTTAGTAACTGGATATAAGTATTAGTATTGTTGTTTTTAAAGGTCAGTTGAAGTGTCTTTACTGTTCTTAGGAAGTAACAATGAGGTCTTCCAAGTAATGAACTTGGACATTTCTTTCTTGTATCATCTCTTGTATTGGGATATTATGTAGTATTTAAACAAAACTATCGTATCTTTAGAATGGGTCTATAATATAAAATAAGGGATGAAAGTGTGAGGTTATTCACCAGCCAATTAGGGCTCAAAGAGCCTCGCTCTCTTTATCCCTATATTCAAAATTATCTACCTATCCCCACCTTACCCGCTCCCTTCGCCCTTACAGTAATCACTTCTCTTTAAAAGAAAATGGATATTTTATCAGCAGAGCTACTTTTATTATTCGTCTGAATGAAAATTCCTTTGAAAATATTACCTGAATTTAATTTATAAAAATAACCTTTAGACGTATAAAAACCTTCCTGAGAACATGATCAATAGTCAGGTCTACGCTCTCACTTACTCCCAGTCATCGACCTTAACCTTATAGTGGTAAATAGAAATACAGCTGAATCCTTTTTTATTAAAGAATGCCCAATTATAATATTACCTAAGTAAGACAATAATCATATCATGGTAAGTAATGCACTGGTCAAACCATAACATATACCATGAACAAGATACTGATCAAACAATAATATAGCATATGAGGCGCTAATGGCCTAGATGTAGATGCGCCGCAAAAAAAAATAAAAAAAATAAAATAATAATATAGAGTAAACCCCACGTTCTTATTCATACCTTATGGCGAAACAAGAAATACCTATTCGCCAATACTGCAACTCAATCTCGTCAGTAAAATACTAAATTTTATTTTTCAAGTTGTAAATCATGAAAGGATTCCAGAATTTACTAGTCATTTATTCCTTCCATATACGAGTAAAATGATGAAAAGCATGGACTGAGAACTGATTTTTCTAAACGGTCATCCAGGATTCTAGTGAAAATCATTTCAATAAATTGCACAATTCTGTTTAACAGGAATAAAATTAAGGGCATTATTAAATGTTTAAAGCTCTCTTCATTAGGTTATCGACACAAATGTGCTTTTATCTTGCATGTAAATAATGACCAGTTCAAGAATTACATAACTACAACTGAACTAGTGTAGTAATTATCACGTTACGTTGCACTAAATGCAAAAATGAAATACCATATTATGTCACCGTACTAAGTGAAATTAGCGCATAAAAGCGAAGAAAAATATTACATGAATAAGTTAGCTCAGTGGTAGAGCACTAGACTGACATACTGGAGAGCCTGTGCTCAAATCCCGAGCAGTTAATAAAGATTTTTATCTTCTAGTGTCTTCGTTCATGGGTTGGATTCGACCTCCCTGACCGTCCCTAGGCCAACCCAGTTTTTAATTAATTTATTAATGGGTTCCTTGGTGCTAATGATCCAAGCAGTCGAAGCAGCAAAGGGGAAAATAAGGCGGCCGGAGCATAGTACTGACCACACTATGTCCCTGGTGTGCCGTATAGTTATGAATCAGATACCTCTATAGTATCTGCCCCTCAAGGCCCTCGTTTCCTGTTACAGGATACATATATATATATATATATATATATATATATATATATATATATATATGTATAAATATATATATGTATACATATACTAGCTGTTACCCGGTGTGCCATGCTACACCTACTTTATATTAAATAGGTGTTACCGGATGTGGCATGCTACACATGTTTTATATTAAATACCTGTTACCCAGCATGTCATGGTACTCCTACTTTATATTATATATTAAAATGAATGATTATATGACACTTGTTCAAATTATGAGAAAGTAAGTTTATAAGTTGAGAGCTCAGTTAAAAAAATTATTTTTCAAATTTTCACTGGATGTGGGGAGGAAAATAAATTAACCCTTATTTTAAAAAGTATACTGGAATCATGTAATTGTAGTACCACTTTAAAGAAAATCCTAACCAAACTACCAGTGTATAATTTTTTAAAGAAAATAATGTGTGGTAAGGTTTTTCTTTCTATGATTGAAAAAGTAATTGATGCAGGATTTATGTTAATTGAGCCAAAAGGAAAGTATTAAACACTTTTTGTTCCAAATAAACTTTCACATTTTGTTGTTGACATTTTCCGTTATATTAAAGCTTCTCTTTCAAATCTTAAGGTTTATGAGCTCTTCTTTAAGGATAGCCCTTTTGTCATAGGAAATAGTGGTATCTAAGAAAAACAAATTTAGATATTTTTGTTGCAGCTATAGACAACAATGAATTAAGGCTAATTGGGAATTTTCAATAAGGACTTATACTCAATAAATTAATGGGGGATTAATTTGATTTGGCAAGGGGTCGAGGTTAGCTCAGTGTTAGAGCACTGGACTAATAAACTGGAGCACCTGAGATCGAATCTCGAGCAAACAATAACGATTTTTTCTTCTAATGTCTTCGTTCTTGGGTTGAATTTGGCCTCACTGGCAGTCCCTAGGCCAACCCAGCCTTTAATAAATTTACCAATGGATACCCTGGGTGCTAATGGTTTGAGGTGTCGAAGCAGCCTAGGGGAAAATCAGGCGGCTGGAGCATAGTACTGACCACACTATCTCCCTAGTGTGCTGTACAGTCATGAATCAGATTCCTCTATAGTATCTGCCACTTAGGGTCCTCGTGGCCTTTTTTTTTTTTTTTTTTTTTTTTTTTTTTTTTTTTTTTTTTTTTTGATTTTGCAACAATATTGTGCTCAAATTGCAAGCGTATTTAAATAATGGAGTAGTCAGAGGATATAAATATCTCAGACAAAAGAAAGCAGATATAAAAATATAATAAAACTGCTGGGTGTAAATATGTCAATAATAAAGAGGCTTGGCATATTTAGATTAATAGAAAATTGCATGGAAAATTCAATTCTCCTGGGGGGGGGATAAATGAAAGAATTCATTTTAATAAGAAGGAAATGGTTTAAAGACAATTCCATGACAGCAAATTAAAATGATATAAATTTAAATATTAAAAGTGAAATTAAGTTAGGCTTGCGATGGACAAAACGTTATGAATCAATAAAAATGATATAAAACTCCATGGTTGCTGCCTTCTCCTTAATGGAACATATTTTTTTAAAGGTTCTAAGATTGAGGGCTTGGATGAATAATTTATGATAATAAAGTAAATATTTTTGGTACAAATCTAGAAGAGAATGTAATTGATTCCTTCTGGAAGTTATTCATAATGGGTATTACTACCATACTTTTTAAAAATAAAAGTGCCTTTTGACCCTTTTTATAATTAAAATTGTTGAGATAAGAAATTATTTAAAAGTAGTAAAAGTGTGGGAGATTCATAAAAGCATGTCAAGTTCATATTCATTTATTACACACACAAACAGCAAGATGTACATCACTTCACATTATAAATTGTTTAACCGACAAAAATGTTCCTCCCTAAGGCAGGAAGTATGAACAATATATGAAATATAAAATATCAAATTTAACATATTTCTGAATTTCTCAAATGTTTCTTTACACAATGAGTTTGTAAGCATGTCTCCAATATATTCATTTGACTCAAATGATAGACAACTCCATTTTTTTCAATTGAAAAAAAATGGAGTTGTCCAACTTTGATACCAATCTCCTCAAATATACACGTCCGAATTGATTTTACCATTTAAGAATGCAGTCTCTATGTCCAACTGGTCAACATTTTGCATTTACAACTTTCTTAATTTCAACTAAATCCCAAGTATTATTTTGTTTAAAACTATACATTTGTATTTATCCAAGGCTTTCATCTAAAAATTAATCAAGTCCGGTTCCTTTTCTTCATTAAATTTTTTCATCAGTTCCCACTAACCTAACTATTAACTAATCATCATCATCAACATGCATAGTGACTATGATTTTATTATTCAAAAGTACTCCCGAGCTTCACTATAACGGATTAAAATGCAAATATTCACCTTCTTACCCCATTTAAAAGTCGTTATTTGTTCTGGTTTCTTAAGAACAACTTTACTACCATATAAACGTAACTTAGAAACATCTGGTTTCTTTCCAAATATATTTTATAGGATGTTTTATTCTCAATGGTTTTAGCTAAAGTGCGATTTTTCAAATAAGTTGCTCCACAAAAAATTTTGGCCAAAACTTTTTTACAAGAATAGATTCTGCCAGTAAACAATGACATGTATTCATAATTGTTCTAAAAAATTGGTCAGCAGTTCTCTTTAATTTGTGAATATATGAGGGCATGGATTAATTTAGATACTCTTATTCTTTGTAAAAGCATAAATCATACTATTTTAATATTCCTTACCATTGTCACATCTCATAATTTTAATTCTCTTATTGGTTAATTTTCCAAGCAATTAAACACTTCTATATTCTATATTAACACCTTGTATGGCATAACTAAAATATGAAAATAGACAAACAAAGGTTAAAACTGAAATGTTTTAAAACACAGTTTTAACGAAATGTTTCGAAAAAGATTTGTTAAAAACATAAACCGTTTAAATGTATTTGCAAGCTTTTACTAAGCAAATGCTGTGATAAAACGGAGGCATAAATTAATTATTAAAGGCATAGTTTTTAATAAGCAATAAAATAGCATAGTAACAAAAATAGTAAACAAAGGGAATGGAAGTTAAACTTATAGTTCTACTTACTTGACTTACTTAAGGCTATAAGATAAATGAAAACACCAAACTTAAAAAAGTTTGATACAGACACTTTTGCAAACTTTATGAAGTTTGATTAACGCACGTTTGAAAACTTAAAAAGTTTGCAGAGACTTAAAAAAGTTTCATGAAACTTAAAAAGTTAGATGTATGAATGTTAGATATAAACACTAAGGCTAAAAAAAGAAAAAATGTTCAAGCTTAAAACGTAAATGTTTTATAGCAAAAGAAATATGGCTTCTCAGCCCAGTGTTGTCCTACAGAAATAAATTTATGTTATACGATATATTTACTTTTTATTAGTTTAAGATAGACTTAAAAGGCTAAAAGGTAGACTTAAAAAATGTTCAAACTTAAAAAAGTTCAAAGTTAAAAAAGTTTGATACACACGTTTGCAAACGTAATGTAATTTAAATTGTAATTTGTAATTCAACAAACAAAGGTTAAAACTGAAATATTTTAAAAAAGATTTGTTAAAAACTTAAACTGTTTATTTATTTATTTATTCCATGTGAGCTCCGTAACAGTGGCGATGAGCTCATTGGTACGACAGAAGAAAGGTTCGTTAAATATTAGTCAGTTTGTCCAATAAAACAAAATAAAACATTAAGAAATAAAAGAGAAAGAACAAGATGTTGCTATTAAATAAAACCAAAATAAAATATTACATATAGTTATACCTTGAATATAAGTGTGCTGCTTTTAAGTGTGTAAGGAGTATATGGATGTACGGGCTACCTTCAGTAAGTAAGTCGTGTAAGTTGTATGGAATTGTCAAGTCGCTGCGTTGTCTACAGTCTGTCAGTATATTTTTAACAGTTAGAGTTCTGTTACACTGTCTGCACGTTGGTCTTTCCTTTCTGTCCAGTAAGTATGAGTGGGCAAGTCGAGTGTGGCCTATCCGAAGCCTGGATAAAATTACGTCGACCTGACGAGAAAATTGTTCTGTTTTCCAAGTTCTTGTGGTGTTCTTAATTTCTTTTAATTTGCATGTACTCTTTGACCAATCTCTCTCCCATTCATACAGTGTGTTAGTTCGTATTGTTTTGCTTAAATCGGATGAAGTAATTGTATTTATGTCTGGTATAGGTCGGTTCGTTGCTAGTTTTGCCTGTCGGTCTACAGCTGTACTCATGTCGATGTCTTCGTGTCCTGGTACCCATAGCAACGTAATGTGTTTGTTTTTACTTTGTAGAATGTTAATGTGTGTAAATATGTTCTTGATAACTGGATGTGTGCTGTAAATGTTCTGTATGGACATTAAGGAACTTAAGGAGTCTGTACAAACAGTGATAGCGTCAGTCTGAGCATCATGAACGTTAGTTACTGCTAGAAGTATTCCGTAAAGTTCCGCTGTAAATATGGTCGTTGTTTCTGGTAATTTGATTAGGTAAGCAGTTTCCTTCACAATTGCAGCTGCTCCTGTGCCAGAGTTCGTCTTGGATCCATCGGTAAAAGTATATAATGTTCTCGGGTATTGTCTCATTATTGAATTAATTGTATTTTTATAAAATAATTTGGATGTTGGTTCAGTCTTTTTGTATTTAGTTAGTGTCAAGTCAATCCTTAAGTTCCTTAATCTCCAAGGTGGTGTGTTAGTGAAATTGTGTTGAAGTATTGAAGATTCTTTTAGACTTGAATTCCTTCTATCTTCTAGTGTTCTTAAGACAAAAGGTTTTCTTTTAGAATTTGATCCTAAATATTTATTAAAATGAGTATTTTCAAGAAAACGTTTCACACAGGGAGTCCCAAGACCTTTTGACTTTACGTAAAAATTAGAGTTTAAAATAGCACGCCTATACTGCAGCGGGGGTTCTCCGGTCAAGGCACAAAGGCTTTCTGCAGGACTGGTCCTGAAAGCTCCTGTGACCAGCCTTAGTCCTGTGTTGTGTATTGTGTCGAGAAGTCTTAAAGTGGTTGGACTGGCAGATGAATATGCTATACATCCATAATAAATATCAAATTCAATGATTTTTTGCATTTGTTGAGAAGCCCTTTCAGGTGGGGTAACCACGTTAATTTTTTGTCAAATGTCATACCTAAGAAAGTCAGTAAGTCAGTTTTGTCAACAATTGGTTGGTTTATTGTTAGGTGGGCTGTTTGAGTGGCTCTTTTCCTAGAGAAAATGATGTACCTTGTCTTTTCTCTAGAAAATTTGAAGCCTGTTAGAGAGCACCAGTTATCTAACTCTTGTAATGTGTTTTGTATCTGTTGTTCACCTGTATTAATATGTTTTTATGTGGTGTAAATAAGGAGGTCATCAGCATACAGGCAATACGACACTCCTTGAGTTATACATCTAGTGACGGAATTTATAGCGATATTGAAGAGAGTCGTACTCAGTACACCTCCTTGGGGCACTCCATTTTCCTGTAAAAACTCATCGCAAAGAGCAGTACCTATTCTCACTCTGAATGATCTTCGGGAAAGATAGCTCTTCAAGTAACACATGACTTGGCCTTGTACACCCCATTCTAGTAGCTGAGACAGTATTAGTCCCCTCCATACTCTGTCAAAGGCTTTCTCAAGGTCCAATGACACCGCTAATATAGAGCTTCTATTTAGGAAGGCATCTGAAATGTCATTTTCGAGAGTCGCAATGTGGTGAATGCATTGGTCTAAAACCACATTGGTATGGCGAGAGAAGATTACTGTTTTCTAAGAACCATATGATCCTTTTATTTACCATTTTCGCCATGATTTTCCCACAGCAATTTTTCATGCTAATGGGCCTGAAACTTGATGGTAAATTGCTATCTTTCCCTTTTTTTAAGATGGGAATAACTATAGATTCATTCCAGAAGTGAGGATAGGCACCGCTCTGAAATATGTCATTAAATACGTTTAGGAGAGTGACAAGGCCTATGTTGGGTAGATTTTTATACATATCATAAGTCAGTCCGTTTAAATGTATTTGCAAGCTTAATTCTGTCGCAAAACTGAATAACACCTAGGAGCCCAGTGTTGTCTTACTTGATATATACTTCTTAAACAGAAATATCATTTTTCTCCAAATTCTGAGAATATAAGGCTATTTTGAGAATAGGTAAAACTTTAAAAGAAGTTAAAATAAAACTTTAAAAATAAGTATAACTTTAAAAAAAAGTAAAACAAAAACAAAAAGAAAGTAAAACTTAATAAAAAATGAGTTTTGTTGGCTTGCTAATTTCCATCTATATTGCCGTTCTTCTTGGAAGAAGTTGCAACACTGGAAGAAAATGGCTATTTCGGAGAATTTACTCCTTCATAAATGACATTTTCGAAGGCGTAACTCCCGAACTGTGAATCCTAGAAGATTTTGAGCTAGACTACGAGATTTCCCGGATCAAGACGTGTCTATGTGCGAAGTTTGGTCAATATCAGTCAAACGGTGTGGATTTGTATAAGGAACAAACAAACAGAAAAACAGACAAACAGACAGACACGTGATTTTTACATATATAGATATATTTTATGGTAGGAGGAAAATCTATCGTGGACACCTGGCAAGGAGAAAACCAGATAGTCGGACTCCAACCGACTAAAAACCTCCACCCCCCCTTGTCCTTCGCGATGATGGAAACCGCTTACGCATATACAGTGAAACCTCCCTATAGCGGACACCTCTGGGAGAACCAAAGTTGTCCACTATAGAGAGGTGTCCGCTATACAGAGGGGTTGGTGGAGATGGCTACGTACTGAATTTGTACATTTAATTCATATTTTAATTAACCATTTAATAATTACCCATCACAAGTTTTTTTTAAGTATATAGAAAGAAGTTCAATAAGTATAAACTTAAAAAAAAAAAATTATAAATATTTTCAGGCGTATATCCAAAGAGTAATGATGGAAGCTTGGATTCCTACTGAGTAACTGTTTCCGCGTTCACCGATGCCGATTCTCCGCAAATGGCTCTCAACTTTATGCACACCACATTTTTCGCGATTAGAAAATGTTATCACGTCAATTTGTTCTTTAAGTGTCTGAGATTTCAGATTAGACATATTGAAGAGAAAGCACGATATTTACTCAAGAAAAGCTAAAAACCAACTGAAAATTGAAGAGAGGAATGTGAAGGGAATGAGAGTTTTGGAATATTCCCGGAACCGTGATACCTCGTAGGCAAAGCAATAGTAATCAGCCAGCGGGAAAATCATATGCTTCTGCTGAAAAGGAAGGGGTTCCTGTTGTGAAATTCCTAAGAAGATATTACTAGTCATTATTCTGTATATATGTATATCTTATTCTCACAAAGAGTTTGTTATTGTTAAAGCATTTTACTGGAAACCTACACCGATAGGAACGCTTCGATAAGTTACATTAGCTGTACTTGTCCGTAGTAAGGAGGTAAAAAATCAGGTTTCTCTGTCCGTGTCCGTTGTACAGAGGTGTCCGCAATACAGAGGTTTATTTTACCTATAGAAAAATTCGGGACTGCGAGAAAATGTCCGTTAATAGAGGTGTCCGCTGTAGGGAGGTGTCCGTTAAGGGAGGTTTCACTGTGTATATATATGTATATATATATATGTATATATATATATATATATATATAAATATATGTATGTATAAACAATTTTCTAATCGGCCTTTTCGCATTCTGTCATAGGTTTCCTACCTATTCACAGAGAGAGAAAACGCTCTAATAGTGACAATTAACAAATAAAAAGTTAAGTTGAAATTAGTGGTTTGAAATTGCGCCGCAAAAACAAGCCAACCAGGAGAGGGTTGCCACATTTGCTAGTAGTAAAGCAATTAAACCCTCCGAATGTTATTAACTGGATAAAGCCTAAAAGGAAATGGTAGGGAGGAGAGGGAAAACATTCTGTCAAAAACGCTCGGCGAGAGGAGAGTTTATCGTTGAAAAGGGGCTGTAAACTACCTGAAAACTTTGAGGAAGGGTTGGCAGTAGGTGTTAAATTAGGCGAGGCAAAGCAACTTCCTGGTCTCTAGATGAAGACTGTAGCACCTCAATTCCAGATAGGGTTTACCTTTCTGCCTAAATGTCTATAAATTGAGAACATGTTTATGCGAAGGCGTTTCAATAAAAAAATTTAAACTGAAAAGAACTATACATACAATAATGCATAATGCTCGACGGCATTGACTTGTCTAGATCAGAACATTGCGAGGCCCGATTAAAATACAATGGAATATATGCTAAGAAATGAAATTCTCGCCCTTCTTATCCGTGAGCACTTACAAACTGGGGCCCACAGGTTTTTTAATAGGCTTACAAGTACTCGTTATATAGGTTCCTTCATGTAGGAAAACGAATGCCAACATTTTTAAGGCGATATCTGTAACCGTTTTCGAGGACATTGGAAAAATAGTTGTTGAATAAAGTTTTTGGTTTGGGTGCTTAGGATCATAGGATTCGGTTGGAATATTTTATGCATGTTCAGAATTCATCCAAACTATGTTGTTTACATTTTTCTTACGTTTGGAGTTAAGGAAGGATTAGAATAAACTATTTTATAAACAGACATGAAAAGTTGTGGGCACATGGTGTATTTTCCTTATTATCTCGAAAACGGTTAAGAAATCGTGGTAAGTGGAAGCTTACTTTCGGCGATGTCAATCGGAGTAATAAGTGCTTAAAACTTCGAATCTGTTTTGTTCTTTTAAACGGGGTTCTGAAGTTGTTTAGCTCACTTTTTAAATGGATGTTTTTTGTTTTAAATTGCTTTTATTTGTAGCATTAATATTATAGTAGAAGAAATCAAGAAAAGGAGAAACATTTTGATATTTTTCAGTGCATTGAACTACGAAATAAGTATTTCTAGTTAGTATTATTGTGGGTGGTGAGAGATTGCCGACCCTGCTTTAGGTATTTCCAGGTAAGGGTATACTAGCCCTCTGTCACGTATCTGGGTCCATAAAGTATTTCACGAAACGTCGAACCAATTTAATAACTGTTTCTATTTTAAGCTTTCCAACAGACACTTGGGATAAGAACGGAACTGCGCTGAAATGACGCAGTTCCTGCAAGTCGGACGTTTTTAGCTAGCATGTTCTAGTAGGAAATTGTTGTCCAATGCCAAGACTGATTAAGGTTCTCTAAGTTTGCTTTCTTGTTATGATTACACCCATTCGTATAGTGTGATGGACATTAATATGTGTTAGGAGTCCGATAATGTCATATTTATTTTATATTTCATCTTAAATTGTATACTAAATAATGCATATTTCCTACCGGGATAGTCGGTTAAATAAAAGCTTATTTAGGAATCAAATGCTACGTTATTATCAGAAATGTAATCACAGCACTTTTTAAAAACAGGAAATATGAGCTTTTATTAGCAAAAAAGATAAGATATAAAACCAAAAAAAAAAAAAACCATAGCTGAGATTCTTCAAATACTCTTGAGTTTCTTTAGCAATTGTCCTCTTTTCCGATTGACTTATTTCATTTTACAAGATAAGAGACCACCCAAAAGCTGTAGGATTTTATTTTGGCAGAGACAATTTGATAATTCGAATTCCATTATCAAGATTTCAAAAAATATTGTGTTCAATTTGACACTCTTTTAGTCTAAATTTGGAGAACAACTAAAGCCATTGCGGTTTCTTCTATCGTAATGCCCTTATATTCACTGTATTTGTGCAGTTCGCTTATTAAATCTCCAAGGAAAGGTGTAATATACATATATTTGAAGATAAACTACAATGAGGCAAGATTATTTTTTATTATTCATTTTATTTTCCGACTTTTTACAGTTTAAGTTTCTTTGTTTTCAGCAGTTCCTAATTATGTGTTTACAAAATCGTGTGTATCTACAAGTCTATGCAAAAACGTAAGCGCTACAGTTCTGTTTGCGCGATTTCGCCCAAAAAAAAAAAAAAAAAAAAAAAAAAAAAAAAAAAAAAAAAAAAAAAAAAAAAAAAAAAAAAGAAAAAGAAAAAAAAAACAATTTTCCGGTGGGTGGATTATGCTGGTTAACGAAATTGACCATTGAAATCACACAAAGTATTCTTGTATCAAATTTCTTGATGAGGACTTGGGAATGAAATCTAAATCTAGGCGCACGGTAGTGCGCCAGGCCAAGTTCCGGCCAAAGCATACTGTGTGTATATTACAGGAGGTCTTTGAGCCGCTTTTTACCCTCTCATAACTTTCAACCAGATAAAGATAAAAATATGAAATTTTACACAGGTATTATACTACTAGATGTGAGTAAAACTGGAAATGTTCATAATTCTACCTCGAATAGTTTCTGAGATATAAGCGATCGAAAATCGGGATTTATAGGACTCACTCACTCACTGACTCATCAAAATTATTAGGCACTTCTCATGATGCTAGAGACTTGAAATTTTGCATGATGATAGATATTAAGGTGTTATTAAAGGAAAAAATCGAAAAAACCTGAAAAGTTGTGTTTGATTCCGCTTCCGGGGCGGGGGCGTGCCAGTTTTGTACTTCCTTCGGAAACCCGTCATTCCGTCCGAAACCCATGATGTGGGGTATATCAAATGAATCGTCTCGGTATGAAGAACCTATATTTGATGTTTTAAGAAACAATTATACGCATAAAGGCTCGGTCAAAATCTTATACCAGCTGTCTGTCTGTATGTTTGTTCCTTATACAAATCCGACCCGTTTGACCGATTTTGACCAAACTTGTGACACAGATGGGTCTTGATACGGAGAGAATCATAGGGTAGTTCAAAATCGTCTATCAGCTGTCTGCCTAACTGTTTATTCCTTATACAAATCCACACGATTTGATCGATTTTGACCAAACATCGTCTATCAGGTGTCTGTCTGCATGTTTGTTCCTTACACAAATTCACTCTGTTTAACCGATTTTGACTAAACTTGGCACACAGGTAGGCCTTGGTCCGGGGAATGCACTAGGCTAGGTAAAAAAGGTCTTTCAGCAGACTGTCTGTATGTTTGTTCCTTTTACAAATTCACACCGTTTGGCCGATTTTGATCAAACTTGGCAAGCAAGTAGGTCTTGATACGGGAGTGTCATTTTACCTATGACGTTTTGTTCCATTGGAAAGCCATCATTCTTTCTGAAACCCATCATGTGGGGTATCAAATGAATCTTCTTGGTAAGGAGAACCTATATTTGATGTTTTAAGAAACATTTCGATGCATCTTAACAACAACAGTTGTGACTTCTTTCATAAATGTAGTAAATAAAGGCGTAGGGGTTAACTGCATAATATACTTGAAAGCAGATACTAAGTTTTTCATAGTCGAGCCATCTAAATTACGAATTTTAGGATCACAAACCCAAAATATATCGTCTTTGTTCTTATCTTTTTCTTTAAGGCCTTCTACACTTTCCCTATTGTGATCTTTATCCTCGGGATAAGGTTCCCGTGTTTTACAGTGTAATAGTTTAGTTAAGAGAGCAATCAATTTGTCCTCTAGAGTAATGTCATCTGGAAGAGCTTCTAACTTTTCTAGTCTAGTGATTAGATGTATGTAGGTTGATTATTGGTATCAAATATCAAGCAGTAAGGAGAACTTTATGCGGCAACTAAATTTTAATTAATACTTAGAAAAAAGTAATGATATCCCCAAAAAAAAAAAACATAAATGTGAAATAGAGGCCAAGTTCCTTCCCCCACAAAGAAACACTCCCTTCCTCAAAATATCCCCTCCTAAACCCCCCCCCCCCCAAAAACGCCTTACCATCCTACACTCCAAAAAAGTAGTATGAGTTAGTGTATTATGTGCACCATATTTTCAACCAAAAATATTTGCCAATACAAGAGATGATACAAGAAAGAAATGTCCAAGTTTATTACTTGGAAGACCTCATAGTTACTTACTAGGAACAGTAAAGACACTTCAACTGACCTTTAAAAACAACAATAAAATTACTTATATCCAGTTACTAAAATATCACTTTCCTCAAACAGGTACATTCTTAAACTTGGCAATGTTTTATTTGTGCCGAAATTATCTTTAGAGAGAAAACTAAACATTGCCAAGTTTACAATTCATTAGAGTAGTAAGTCAAAATAGAACCCCTCCGCCAGTAAGAACATGTCAAGACTGCCCAGGACATCAAAATAATTTGTACATTTCTGTTATGACTAGTGTGTACATTAGATATGCTATGGCTTCATCTTTTTCCTGCTTTAGCATGTCATGGCTTTACCGGAGTGGTTTTCATGAGGATATGTTACGGTTTGACCAGTACTTTGCTCATGAAGATTATGGTTGGACCCACAAAGATATATTTCGGTTTGACTAGTACTTTCTTCATTAAGATTCATTATGGTTTGACTGGTGCATTACTGTCTAAGATATCTTTCGATTTGATCAGTAGTTTCCTCATGAAGGTTCTTTATGGTTTGGCCGGACTATTGCCCCAGAAGAAATGTTACAGTTTGACCAGTACTTTGCTCTCGAAGATAATGGTTTGACCGGTGTATTACCCAGGACGATATGTTACGGTTTGACTATTACTCTGTTCATGAAGAGTCTTTACGGTTTGACTGGTGGATAAACCAAGAAGACATGTTACGGTTTGACCAGTACCTAATTATTAAGATAAATCATAGTTTGACCAATCCCTTGCTCATATGCTATATTATTGTTTGATCAGTATCTTGTTCATGGTATATGTTATGGTTTGACCAGTGCATTACTTACCATGATATGATTATTGTCTTACTTAGGTAATATTATAATTGGGCATTCTTTAATAAAAAAGGATTCAGCTGTATTTCTATTTACCACTATAAGGTTAAGGTCGATGACTGGGAGTAAGTGATAGCGTAGACCTGACTATTGATCATGTTCTCAGGAAGGTTTTTGTACGTCTAAAGGTTATTTTTATAAATTAAATTCAGGTAATATTTTCAAAGGAATTTTCATTCAGACGAATAATAAAAGTAGCTCTGCTGATAAAATATCCATTTTCTTTTAAAGAGAAGTGATTACTGTAAGGGCGAAGGGAGCGGGTAAGGTGGGGATAGGTAGATAATTTTGAATATAGGGATAAAGAGAGCGAGGCTCTTTGAGCCCTAATTGGCTGGTGAATAACCTCACACTTTCATCCCTTATTTTATATTATAGACCCATTCTAAAGATACGATAGTTTTATTTAAATACTACATAATATCCCTGGCTTCTCCTGGGGCCAAATTATTTTCTAGGCCTCATTTTATCTTTCTCTTAGAGGTACGCAGGTTAAAGAACCGGCTTTCAGAGATCTCGATCATCACCGGGCCAGAGATCTGGATCAAGGTGTCAATTCAGTTTTTGCCAATATAGCCATGGGCATATCAACCATTTGGGTTGACTAGAGTTTGGATATAACCTTCAGCTAGCGGAAACGCGTAGCACTTATGTTAAAGGGATAATTGCTATTAGTTTCAGCTCGCTACGCTCCCTCAAGTTTATATCGAAACTAGTCAATCCAACTAGTTCATAATGTAGATTAATGATGGTTTTTCGGTGGATAATGGACCGATATGCAATTGTGCAGCGCACAAACACGACGAAAACAAACAAGAAACTAGGAAATCGCGTAACAACAAACAAAGAAAGACCAATCATGTAAAAAACACCAATGTATTTTTTTTTTTTTTTTTTTTTTTTTTTTTTTTTTTTTTTTTTTTTTTTTTTTTTTTTTTACGGCGCATCTACATCTAGGTCATTAGCGCCGAACAACAATGTACAAATGAATTGCGTTCTAAATAGAAAGGTAACAAGACGGTTACTATAAACAAAATTTTCAATAGAATTGTTCATAGGAATAGACCGATAGAAATGCGTTATCCATGATCCAGGTCCATTAACGAGACCATCTTTAACCTGCGTTCCAGCTAATACGTAAGTACCAATCCCCAAAAAAAAAAAAAAACATAAATGTGAAATAGAGGCCAAGTTCCTTCCCCCACAAAGAAACACTCCCTTCCACAAAAATATCCCCTCCTAAAACCCCCCAAAAACGCCTTACCATCCTACACTCCAAAAAAGTAGTATGAGTTAGTGCATTATGTGCACCATATTTTCAACCAAAAATATTTGCGAATACAAGAGATGATACAAGAAAGAAATGTCCAAGTTTATTACTTGGAAGACCTCATAGTTACTTACTAAGAACAGTAAAGACACTTCAACTGACCTTTAAAAACAACAATAAAAATACTTATATCCAGTTACTAAAATATCACTTTCCTCAAACAGGTATATTCTTAAACTTGGCAATGTTTAGTTTTCTCTCTAAAGATAATTTCGGCAATTATAAAACATTGCCAAGTTTAAGAATATACATGTTTGAGGAAAGTGATATTTTAGTAACTGGATATAAGTATTAGTATTGTTGTTTTTAAAGGTCAGTTGAAGTGTCTTTACTGTTCTTAGGAAGTAACAATGAGGTCTTCCAAGTAATGAACTTGGACATTTCTTTCTTGTATCATCTCTTGTATTGGGATATTATGTAGTATTTAAACAAAACTATCGTATCTTTAGAATGGGTCTATAATATAAAATAAGGGATGAAAGTGTGAGGTTATTCACCAGCCAATTAGGGCTCAAAGAGCCTCGCTCTCTTTATCCCTATATTCAAAATTATCTACCTATCCCCACCTTACCCGCTCCCTTCGCCCTTACAGTAATCACTTCTCTTTAAAAGAAAATGGATATTTTATCAGCAGAGCTACTTTTATTATTCGTCTGAATGAAAATTCCTTTGAAAATATTACCTGAATTTAATTTATAAAAATAACCTTTAGACGTATAAAAACCTTCCTGAGAACATGATCAATAGTCAGGTCTACGCTCTCACTTACTCCCAGTCATCGACCTTAACCTTATAGTGGTAAATAGAAATACAGCTGAATCCTTTTTTATTAAAGAATGCCCAATTATAATATTACCTAAGTAAGACAATAATCATATCATGGTAAGTAATGCACTGGTCAAACCATAACATATACCATGAACAAGATACTGATCAAACAATAATATAGCATATGAGCAAGGGATTGGTCAAACTATGATTTATCTTAATAATTAGGTACTGGTCAAACCGTAACATGTCTTCTTGGTGGTGAGTCAAACCGTAAAGACTTCATGAACAGAGTAATAGTCAAACCGTAACATATCGTCCTGGGTAAAACACCGGTCAAACCATTATCTTCCAGAGCAAAGTACTGGTCAAACTGTAACATTTCTTCGGGGGCAATAGTCCGGCCAAACCGTAAAGAACCTTCATGAGGAAAACACTGATCAAATCGATGGATATCTTAGACAGTAATGCACCAGTCAAACCATAATGAATCTTAATGAAGAAAGTACTAGTCAAACCGAAATATATCTTTGTGGGTCCAACCATAATCTTTATGAGCAAAGTACTGGTCAAACCGTAACATATCCTCATGAAAACCACTCCGGTAAAGCCATGACATGCTAAAGCAGGAAAAAGATGAAGCCATAGCATATCTAATGTACACACTAGTCATAACAGAAATGTACTAATTATTTTGATGTCCTGGGCAGTCTTGACATGTTCTTACTGGCGGAGGGGTTCTATTTTGACTTACTACTCTAATGAATTGTTTGGCAATGTTGCAGAACACATATAAATAAATAATAACAGCTATTATTATATGCACAATAATATTTTTTTTTTCAAAAATCATTACTTTTTTAAATCAAAGATCAAAATGTCTCCATATTTATTCCGGTCTAAAGAAGAGGAGTCTAGAAATAAGGACAAGTGTTTAGCCACATACCTTCATCAGACATGAAAATCAGAACAAATTGAGGCAAAAATGTTTTCTCCAGTTGCGTGTCAAAAGCGCTTGAGTGGTTTTCCGCTCCCAACCGCCATTGCCAATACAGACATTAATGTAGGGACAAAAGGCGGTTTATTTCTTTATAGTTCAGCAGTAATTGTGTAGCAATATCCTTCTGATGGTCAAGTCCCGTGACTTACCTCTATAAGTACATCACGATGGATTTTTTCTAGTTTATTTACAACAGCAAAGAAACCGTAAAATTACATGAAATTAATAAGTTAATTTTTTAATACTTAGTATTACATATTATTAACTTATTTATACTTGCAAACCTGGTTGTCTATATAAAAACCATCATCAAGGAAAGGATGCACTAATTTATTTTAATAAAACATAGCACAGATTTGGAAAAGGTTTCCACGTTTCAGATAGATTTACCTTAACCTTCATCATGACCATAAAAACGAAAATCGTCAGTATACATATTATTATTTGGTAACCATAATAGTATATTCATATCGTCGATACAAAAGCAAACTAACGAATCTCTATATGTTGGAGATTTAAGGGGTTTTGGAATAAGGTTTACTTCGGAATGTTTCCAGGATGTGGGAAATCGAGTAGTACGGAGGATGCTATTAAATATTAGGGTAAGGAACATCAGGGTTTTGTCTGGCAGGTGTCGAAGAATATTGGCAGTTATTAGTTCGGGACCTGGAGATTTCTTACGAGGGAGATGGTGACATCTGCAGGACTGATGGATTTAGGTGGTTCCGAAAGATGAAGGGGTTCATCAAGAGTGTTCAGGATTTCAGTAGTGAGTGTGGGATTATAATGGACATTAAAATTTAAATAATAAATTAATTGAACACAAGCTTTTATTGCCTGGGCTCAGCTTCTCGGTCACCGATTTTTAAAAATAGCGTGACAAATATTCGTTCCATCATGAAGAACCATTTAAAATTGCTGTGAGAATTAAAAATAATTTTTAAAGTTGTGTACTTTTTCTTGCTTCCTGAAAAATTTCGTTAATGGCACTTAAATCCTTTAGCAATTCCACTCTTCAAATACACATAACTTTGACATTTTTGATTATTGATCCTGATGAATAATAAAAGCCCCCAGAAGTAAAAAGGATCTATTCGAAAATCATAACAATGTAGGAACTGGATACAGAGCCCCTGTTCAGCGACTCTAGTGGTAGAAGTAACAACCAAATTAAGGGTTTGTCGGCTTAATTATATTTGAACATAAGGTGAGATAAACCTCAACTTCTAATGAACCGATTTAGTTTATTTTTTAAACACATCTTTCTCTTTAGTTACCCACGACGTATTATGAGTTTCGTTGCGTTCTTGGAAAACGTTGAACATGTGCCTCACCCTGAGTAAAAAACATACAATCAAATGTCTTTAGGTATACTATTTAGAAAAGAAACGACTCAAAGGCTTTCCACTCATGCCCTAACTGGAAAGATCCAATCGAAAAGATATTTAAGGCTACTATTTCTTTGCTGGAGATAATTGTGAATAGAGAGAAAACAGCTGGCGAAGTTCAATTGAGTAGGGAATTTTTGATGACTTCCTTCCAGAGGGACAATGGGGGTGTGAGGCTAGGAGGAGATAAGGCTGCTGCTCATTGTGACAGCAAAACATTCAGGACCAGTTCCTCTTTCATTTAGGCCGATCAATTAGTCATTCTAGGAGGCAGTAGTTCCGGGATTTATCGCTTTTATAATATATCACATAAGTCATGTCTATGATTAACTCTGTAAGAACCAGCAAGGTATGCTTCACTAATAACAGCACATGAGAAATAGACTTATCAGAATATCACACCACAAGACATAGAACAAGACATACGGTTCACGAACTGGTTACACCCTAAAGTCAACATTGTACCGGCTGATGATGTAGAAACAACATGGACTTATCACATTTACACGGACGGAAGTAAAAGCAATGAAAGTGTTGGATCTGCATACATAATACTAAAAGATGACATAACTATTGACAGAGGACAATACAGACTATCACCACTATGTACGAACAACCAGGCAGAAAACTTTGCAATTATAAAAGCAGTAGAAACACTATATTCCATCAGTCACGACGGGGACACATGCATAGTATACACTGAAGCAAGACAAACATAGCACGAATATACAACAGCCAAAATCATAACGAACAGACGAAAACATTAGAACACTACTTATTATGTGTAAACAGAAAAATGTGACAGTTACAATAACCTGGATTAAAGGACATTCTGGACAATTAGGGAACGAGGCAGTTGACTTACTCGCAAAATCAGCTTCAAAAGACACGACATTACCTATATCTTACTCTAAACTTACATCACAGACTATAAAATCACGACTAAGAGACGAATCAATGCGAAAATGGGACGAAAGATGGGCGAACACAACTAAAGGAAGACATTTACACAAATTCATACCTACAATACTCAAGAGACAAAAATTAACACTAAACAACTTTAAAGTAACACAATTTATATCAGGACAATGGACCGACGAAAAGTTATTTATACAGATTTAAACGAATCAGAAATAACACATGTAAATGCGACAATACAACTGAACAGACTTACAACCATCTCCTGTATGACTGTACATTACTGGACGGACCCAGGACAAAACTCATTAAGGACATTACTTTACAGGACGGAACTTGGCCCATTGGCAAACCTGACTTACTACTTACATATTTTAAGGAATTTGATACATTTATTAAAAATTTGGACCTTGCAACATTCAATGAAATCATCTGATTGTACACATATGTAACTTATTAAATATATATATAATTTTTTATTTGTTTTCTTTACTTGTTTTTTTTCTTTGTTTTTCTTTTTTATTATTTTCAATATTGTGTTAAATATTAAATTAAAATGTCTTATACATCTATGTACGTAATCAAAATACGTGCAGTATCCAAAAGGATGGCACTCGTACTATAAATAAACTCCCACGATGGAGGGTTACTCCGACGTGGAAAACAGGATGAGAAATAGAGAATTGACAAAAAAAAAGATAATCAAGAAATTTGAATCACCTCTCGAATTCAAACCACCTCACAACAAGGGTGTTAAAGATAAAACATATAGCGACTAAAAAAAAAAAGAACAAGTTTCCTTTTAATCTAAAAAAAGCGTTATTGTCGAAATAAAGTCTTCTATCTAGCAGAGTAGGGCATTATTCAATACATTTTTTATTCAATGATCATTCAAATACTTTTTTATTATGTAAGAATTTATTCATTGATTAAGTTATTCATCCACTGATTTATTTTGTATTGTATTATTAACTGTTTTGGCTCATTCATTCATTGAAGGATTTTTAATTTTTTTATTTCATGAATAATCAATTATTTTTCATTCTTCATTCATTATTATTATACATTTAAAATAATGACTTCATGGAAAAACAAACTCAGATTCTTTATGTTCAGTAAACAATATCACTTAAATAAATAATTTCCATTAAAAGTAAGAAAAAGTTTAATTAGTTATTTTTGCCTATTTTGTTTTATTTTTTATTAAAAAAATATTGTTAAAATGAATCACTTGCATTTAACGAAAATTTTCAGTCAAATAAATCAATTTCATTTAAGAAATTTTTCATTCTAATAAATAACTTCCATTCAATAGAAAGTTTTATTCAATAAATCATTTTTACTCAATAAAAATTTTCATTCAATAAATCATTGTTATTCAATAATGAATAAAAATAAAAACATGCGTTATTCATTGAATTGACTGAATACTGAATGAAAATGTAATCATTATTCAGAATAAAATAACAGATTTATTCATTATTTTGAATGATTTCTGCTATCTAGGAAAGTAGGAGGAAAAGAAGTAGAGGTAGGGAGATTAAAAGAAACATAGATTACAAGAATAGGGAATAGAGTAAACATCGTGCGAATTCTTGGAATCCTGAGAACAATGATTTGACCAAATAGTGTTGAGGAAGATTGAAAGTAAACACTATTGAGTATAAGATTTAAAGGATTTGATGGGTGAATAGTATAGGAGAGGTTGAGGTAGATTGTAATATAGCCGATAGAATGTAGGATGTGTAATATCTAGGCGAGAGGGAATATGTAAGCTTGTCCGACGGTACATCCCTCTTATCATTATGCAGCTTCCATCTCAGTCCTATTCCTCGTCTGATCAATAGCCTCTTCATTATTGTCTTTCAAATCCCACTTAATTTTTTTTAAATTTATTTATTATGGGCACAATAACATGATGTAATGTATGAAAAAATCGACTTTCATATTATATGTAATATCTTAGGTATTAATACTCGTACCACCGCTAAGGTTAGGAGTGAAGAGCCAGGAAGAAGGAATCATCTCCTATGATTGTGAGCATGAATCTCTGAATTTCTGTATCGACATATTTGCTCACGGATGTAATAAATAAAAAGAAAACGAATATTTTGTCCAACACGCAGGAGGTGCACAACTAAGCACTTTCTGCAAAATTGGATAGTGTAGACTGCATTCCTAAATAATTTCCTTAAAATTACTCATATAAATAAAATATAATAGTTCTGCTGTTTTATATTTGTAATGAGTACCTGTCTCAGTTATTAATTTTCAATTAAGTTGTGGTAGAAATCAGAAGTAATATCAAAACAGACGCACTCCTACTGGTAGCTGTGCCAAACTACGTTCAGCGGGCAAATTCTATTCAAACAGTACAAAGTATACAAGCCCCCCCCCCTCCCTTCAGATTGACCGATTTAATTCATTTTTACAACACTTCTTTCTCGTTAGATACCCACAGAAAGACATTAGGTAAAGACATAAGGTAAAGAGATAATAAAACAGAAATTATGACCGGTAAGAACAAATTAGTAATTCGGGTCCGGAATACCCCCCTCCCCCTCCTAATAGACAGATTTAGTTTATTTTTAAACTAAACGCCTTTTTCTCTTTAGATGACCCCCGCCCCCGATGGACTTATTTTGCTGGTCAACGAACTCGTTCAATCTTTTGCTAGGGGAATACTATATACCAAGTTTCGGAGCGAAAAAAAAACTTTGGTGTGTATCGTCTTAACAGACACGACGAATTTTATATATAAAATTTAACGAGGGTCATTTTCGGTATCTACTAGGCAGGATCGATAAATATAAAGACATTTCTCAAAAATTCCGTCATGAGTGCAACCTCAATAGCTGCTGCCGTTAGGAGGAAAGAGCTAAAAAATGAAATACATACAGAGAAAAATGTGAACTATTACTTCCAAAAAACAATTCAATACGCAATCTTATCCTGAAGGAAAAGTTAGTTTCGTTCCCACATTTCGTGTAAAAACCAACCTGGCAATACATTTCCAAGCCTACAAACTTCCCTGTGAACAGTGATCCGAAAATCCACAGTTATTTCAAACAAAAGTGACGTGGGCGGAATGACCTGGCCTAGGAAAAGGTCAGGCTTGTCCAAATCCTGGGGCATTAGTTCGACTCCATATCGAACTGTCTGAAGAGAACTTTCGGCAAAATTAGAAAATAGTAAATCGTGTCATATCTAACTACTGAAGGATTGCCATTTATATTTTTACTGAACAATCTCATTGGTAATTTTTGTTCTAGGCACAGAATAAAAAGGTGATTTGTACACCATCTTAAACTTGGTCCTGTAAAAGCTTACAGCACAAAAGTCACTTTTCTTTTAGCACTTTCCTCCGAAGGAAAGTAGCTATTGAGGTTGCACTCATGACGGAATTTTTGAAAATTTCTTCCAATCTTTTTGGATCCTACCTAGAAGACACCGAACATATATATATATATATATATATATATATATATATATATATATATATATATATATATATATATGTCAGTTAACACGATAGCGGCCGAAGTTTTTGTTTTTAGCGCTGTTCCTCCCTCCCCCATAGGGAGGAACCCCGCTTATAAGGTTGATACAACGAAACAATCCGGAAGTGCCGACTAGAAAATTTTGCGTTTCAGAACCCCTAGAAACCGAAAATAACGGTGGTTCAAATTTGTATATATATATATATATGTATATATTTATTTATATATATATATATATATATATATATATATATATATATATATATATATATATTTGTCTGTTCGCTCTCTAAATAGAAGACGAATGGTCCGATTTTGATGAAATTTGGTACAAAAATCTGTCGTCCAATTTGAAAGGTCAAGTTCGTTAACCAGCAAAATCCGCCCACTGGAAGATGGCGTTTGGGGCGAAATTCGCGCAGAAAAAATCGTAACGCTTACGTTTTTGAGTTCATAAGCTTGTAAGTACTCGTTTTATAGGCTTCTTGGGCTAGAAAAACGAATGAAACCATTTTCAAGGCGATAGCTTTAACCGTTGTCGAGAAAATTGGAAAAATAGTTTTTGAATACCGTTTTTGGTTTGGGTACTTAGAATAACGGGATTCAGTTGAAACATTATGTGCATGTTCTACTTTCATTAAAACTAATATGATGAAAGTTATGTTACGTTTGGAGTTAAGGAAGGGTTAGAATAAAATATTTTATGAACAGATATGAAAAGTTTTGGAAACTTCGTATACTTTCATTAATATCTCGAACACGGTTGGGAAATCGTGGTAAGTGGATTGAAACTATTTGAAAGCTTACTAAATTCTCTACAAAAATGATTCTAAAACTATTTTTGATTAGGTTATGTCAATCGGAGAAATAAATGCTTAAAACTTCAAATACGTCTGTTTTGTTCTTATGAACGGGTTTTTGTCGTTCTTTTTGTAATTTTTGTCTCTTTCCCTTGGTTTTTTATTGCTTTTTATTTCTTTAATTTCTTATGTTGTATTTGTAAGGAAAATGTATGTGTGTGTAAAACAGGATAGGTAAAATCAGACCAATTTTCTGTTGTCAGAAATAATGAAAAGTTTTGGGAACTTCGTATAATTTCTTAATATCTCGAAAACGGTTGAAAATCTTGGGAAGCGAAAGGTTACCATTCGAAAGCTTACTAAATGGTCTACAAGAAAGGTTCTAAAGAAAGTTTTGAATAAGCGAAGTAATGTCAGCTTTGGATTTGTCGATTTCCTTCAAATGTCTTGAAACTGTCGAGGCTCCTACTCCGAGTTCTTTGGCATATTCCCTAGTGTTTTTAATTGCTTATAGTAGTCAAATGTATTTGTCAATAAAACAGGATACGTATAATTAGAATCAATATTTTGTTTGTTAGAATTCGATGATGCCGTATGAATATCTAGATTACAGTACTGGTGTTGATTTCGTTCTTTAGAATTATTCTTGGTATTCCCTATTTTCATCTGTTACCCATAGTTTTTTATTGTTAGTAGGTTTTTCTTATTGATTATAGAATATAAATCTATTTGGCTATAAAACAGGATACGTAAAATTAGTGACAATATTTCGGAGATTTCTGAGCGAAATACTTTTAAGATTTTCTACCACCACGAACGGCTTTTTTCCTCAATTTTTATCCACTAGATAGGCTTTATTTTGCATATTATTCTATATAAGTTTTATTCAGCAGGGGATTCTGATGAAATGTCGTGTTTTTGCTGTGGATTTTAAATACGATGTATCTAAGATTGGATAACATTAGCGAGTCTACATAGTTAAGAACCGACGACGGAGGATTACTTCTTGCTATGATTTAGTCTACATATGTATATTAAGTCCTAAATCCAAAAAATAAACTTCACAACGGTTAGATACTATGAGCGTATATGGCGGTTCAATGCCCGTAGAACACAATGGGGCCGCAGGAAATTTACCTGCTAAGAGTTAATCCTCAAGAGCTGTAAATATACCCCAGGTATCTGGCGGCACAAATACAAAGCCTAGGCGGAGAGCACCCCAAAAACACAGATCCAAAAATAGGTTATATACTAAATATTCATAAAGACTACTTAGTTGTAAACCGATTCATCAATTAGCAATCAATAATTTTCAACAAAGGTTATATACTAAATATTGATAAAAAGTATTTAATTAGAAAAAAATCAATATTCCACAAGACTTGTTTTTGGTCCATTTGTGTCTACTCCGTAGACTTAATTAGGTATATTATTCTATTGTAGTTGGGCAACTAAACTTTGTTTTATTTTGTTAAATAAAGTTTTTTTTTTTACTTGTTATTCGTCAAGACTTTTATTTGTCCTTGTGTATTTACTAGATACGTTTTATTCGGCATATTATTCTATATAGGCTATATTAGGCAGGGTATTCTACTCAATCTTGTGTACTTCTTCTTGATCCTTCTGTACATGGGCGTATATAAAAACAATTTCGGGGGGGGGCTGAGACCATTTCCAGGGTATGGAATACTAAATATTTAGAGCTTGGAATAGTTTTAGGCAACTAAAACGCTATTGCACGTAAAATAAAATATGTTTTATGAACTAAGTGATCTTATTTAATTTATTTTTAAGGGTTTTACGAGAAGTTTTTATCATCAATTCAAAATTTCGGGAGGGGCTGCAGCCCCCTCAGCCCCCCCCTCATATACGCCCATGCTTCTGTATCCTCTAGAAAGGCTTTATTAGGCATATTTTGTATTGATTTATAGAGCTTTGCTTTAGAATGAGAGCCAGATTCTGTAATTTCCGCTTCTGTGTAAAAGTTAGCTACTGTCGGTGTCCCTGACGCCTTAATATCACTTTTATTCGAGATGTTCGAGAGGATTTTGACAATTTTCACGAGATATATAAAAAAAATAAGTTTATTTCTTTTCTAAGCTTATCAAATGGCACTAGGGACATGAACGGAACCGCGCTAAGATGCTGCAGTTCCTGCGAGTCGGACTTTTTTCTTCACGAAACGTGGTATATAGCGTTCAATTAGCAAACGATTGAACGAGTTCGTTATCCAGAAAAATCGGTCCACCGGGAGGGGGGGGGGGTTTACTCCGGACCCAAAACACTAATTTGCCACTCCAGCCGTAATTTCAACGAAACTCGGTATTCGTGGTGGTAATCAACAGAGAAAAATGGGTTGTAAAAATAAACTAAATCGGGTTATTTGGAGAAGGGTTTACTCTGGATCCAAAGTACTAATATACTCATACCGGTCGTAATTTCTGCTGTATTGTAACGAAACGCGGTATACGTTGTGGGTATCTTATGAGAAAGAAGTGTTGTAAAAATGAAGTAAATCGGCCTATTGGAAAGGAGGGTTTACTTTAAACTCTGTTTCATCCGAACTAGCCCGCCAGACGTAGGCGTTCCTGCGTCAGATCAAAAGACGGAATATGAAGTTTTTATGTATTTATTAAGTAGTACAGCATCATGTATTAACATAACTCTGGAAGCAAATTATTTACAAAATTAATTATTGAACAGTTCTCATAAGAAATGTCAATGAGCAGAATTATGCACGTTTTTAGTCTACACTACAGCAATTCTGAGGAAAGTGCTTAGTTATGCAGCTCCTGCGTGACGGAATTTTTTAAATAAACAATCAATAGTAATTCTTCATCGCAAGATATGAAGTTCATAAATTCGTAAAACCAAAATAAAAATAAAAACTTTCTAAACTTGAAATACTCACTGCAGGAAAAATAAGAAACTTACCTGAAACAGAAAATTGTTATGTTTAAGTAAATATCTAATAATATCAAATAAATAGGCTTATTTAGTAGTCTAAATCAAATAGAGAGACTATAATTTCCCCCCACTAAATTACATCTGAAGAAAGGAAGTATAAAACTCAGCTCGAAAGGGAGTAAAAAGCTTAATAACCGAAATTGGTTACATAAGTGTTTACAAGATCATAAAGATAAACAATATGGCGAATTAAATGTATCATTATATATAATGTTCATTTTATTAAAAATAAGATTGGTTTAAAATTTATTGTTATGGTGTTTAAAAAATCTCCTTACTGTCTGATTATTCTTCCTTTTAATTTGTGTATATTTATTTTTAGCTGAAGAAGGCTGCCAAGGTGCAGCCGAAACGTCAAATAGAGATTTCTGCCTGAAGATCTGAAGTTTCTTTTCCTAGCCGAATCCCAACCATCCCTTTACTTCATTAATAACAAATTTTTTGGGTCCATATTTTTCTAAGAACTTATCCTAAAGATATTTAATGTATTTTGGGTATATCCCTTTCTTTTGGTAATCAATACATACATATATATGTATATGTATATGTTACCGGCAAAGTATATAATCAGGCATTCTATAGAATGCCTAAATCCAGCCGGCAATTTATGAAATAAAGCTTATTTCATACTTTGCCTAGGCATTCTATAGAATGCCTACTGTGCTTTAGGCAAAGTATGAAAGACAGGATTTGTAGCTTGTAGGAGTAACTACCGGCGCGGCGGTGCGATTGCGGATTTATATCCATGAACATGGCGTCTGATGATGTATTGCAGAATTAGAAGAATGCCTTGGACGACTTTTGGGCATACGTGCTATGCGTTTCCGCTCGCTCAAGAAGGTATCAAAACCCTAGTTAATCCAACTCGCAGAAATTAATAGAATTCTATTAAATTCTGCGAGTTTAATGATTTTTATGTTTAATAATTAGAATGCCTGGATTCTATACTTTGCCGGTAACATATATACATAGACATATTAAGACTAGAAGAATAATATTTTGTTATTTGGCTTTGGGGTTTGCACGCAGATGCATATATTGTGAGAGCGAAGGATAGAGAGTCCTCGGTCTGTAACTGGATATAAGGCTGAGAGAATGGACCATCACTAATGTCACAGGAGATTCTGGATGACTCATGACACAGAAGGGGTTCCTATCGACAGCTGTTGGGGAGGAGAGAGAGATCTGTCCTCACCTCCCTCCTTCATAACCAAGGATAAGCTCTCCCCTCTTCAAACAATATACCACATCCTCCCCCGCATATAGAACATTCCATATAACACCAAGGAGAGGAATACAGAATGTAAGGGGAAACATTTATACCGGCTGTAAAGCAAAAAGTAAATAAGAAGCGATTTTAGTTATGTATTGGATCTACTTTGAATTACTTTTCAATGTATGTTTGAGATAAGGCCAACCATAACAAAATATTTGGAAATAAAACCGAAGAAATGTATTTAGATATTTCCTATCCATGAAACAAGTCTACAAAAAGAGATGATATCTCCTACCCTTAGACACAATACATCATACTGGAATAAGATTAGCAAACGGACCAGCCCAATAGTTGGTCTATCTAAGCGCAGAAGCTTTGTTACTAACTCATATATTTCCAAGGTGTCATATGTTTGCATTTGAACTGAGAAAAGTTTATATAATTTGCTCCACTAATAATAGCAAATATCAGTTGCTGTAAACAGCTAATAACTGCAGGCTATGATGGAAAACGTCGAAAACAGCAGAATATCGAATGGGAACATGAAAAAAGAACGGTCCCATTCAATAGAGGTTAACATTTTGAAAATGAATTGTTGCCTACGTTACTTAGTTTTGAAAATAGACGAACCAGGTAAGACATTCAATGATGTAAATCCATTTGTCATTCATCGCTGGATTTGCTCTTTTTCCAAATCTTTAAAAGTTAAAAAGTTTGGGAAAAGCGGGATGCTGTTTCTAGATTGTCCAAATGAAATTATTTCAAAGAAAATTTTAGAGCAAACAACATTCAATGGTTTTAAAATAATTATTGAACCACATAGAACGTTGAATAATTCTAAGGGTGTATTTCATTGCCCAGAAATCCGTGATCTGACCGATTCTGAAATACTAGAAGAGCTTGCCCAACAAAATGTAACGGCTATTAAACGCCTTGGCCGTTTTACAAAGACCTCTTCCTTATTTTTGGCGACTTTCGGAACACCACAACTACCTGAAAAACTGTTTATTGGTTACATGTCAGTACCAGTTCGCATCTATATCCCACCTCCACTAATCTGCTATACTTGCGGTAGCCTGGGCCATCATAGATCTTCCTGTGAGAAGGAGCCTATATGCAGGAAATGCGCTGATCCCGTCCATGAAGGTGACTGTAAGAGGACCAAATGCTGCCTGTGTGGAGGTGAACACAGAACGACAGCGAAACTGTGCTCTATTTATGCAAAGGAATGTGAAATTAGAAAGAAAATGGTCGTACAGAATCTTAGCTATACAGAAGCAAAGAAATTAGCAAGAAACATCAGGACAGAGCTCTCCTATTCTGCAACGACAATGAATCAAACAGGGGAATCAAATGAAATATTAAAACTTACCAATTCAATAGAAGAAATTAAAGAAAGAATGCAAACATTAGAAAAACTAATTCTAACCAAAATCTCCCCGGTTAAGTCTGACGGTAATATAGAATTAAAGGACACCGTTAAATCAAGCAAGAAGGGAAAAAAATCAGATAAGGTACAATCTACTCCAGAGGTCGCCAAGACTCAAGCATTACCTAAAATTGTGAGAGGCAAGAAGAATTATCAAAACCTCATGGACCTCCGAAATCGAACAGACTTACTAACAAAAAACAGGGAAGTTATAAATCAAGAAAACGGTAAGACATGACTTGGACAACAAATTTCCCCCCTTTATTCAATTATTTTTATTTAATTTTAGTTATGGTCCATATTTTATTGTTCTTCCCTGAATCTATATCATATTATTTTTCCATTTTCCATTTTTCTCATGTGTTTCATAAGCGAAATATTCTCTCTCTTTTGGTAATAGTCTTTGTTTCGGATGTAATTATATCAGAATTAATGTATTTCCTAACCTCCGAAAAATGTATGATTCCTAAACAAATATTTGTTTTGGCAAATTACAATTCCGATTCTTGTCCCTCCAAGCTCTATAAATTCCCCTTTATTAACTCTAAAACGTGGCACACCTTTCTTATTTCATTTTTATGTTTTTACAACCTTTCATTAGCACAACTAAATTATTTACCTGTAGTGCATCTTAATCATATGATGTGTGGTATACTTCTAAAACAATTCTTAACCCATGTCTGTATTGCAGTGGAATATTAATGGACTGCAAAGGCATATAGGAGACTTAAAGTTGCTGCTGAGTCAAACATCCATACAAGCAATAGCACTACAAGAAACACATCTAAAACAGGGTAAGGAAATCAGCATACACGGCTACTCTATCTATAGGAGAGACTATTCCCTGGGAGGCAAAGCATGTGGTGGAGTAGCGATATTAGTAGCTGACAGCGTCCATAGTAAACCCATCCAACTCAGGACGACAATCCAAGCTGTGGCTGTCTCGATACACCTTCCTTTCCCAATAACAATCTGCTCTGTATATCTTCCACCGAGGGAACCTATAGATGTTCTAGGACTGAAAGACTTACTGACACAGCTACCTACTCCTTTGCTATTTTTAGGAGACTTGAATGCACAAAGTTTAATGTGGAATTCCCCCTCTAGTAATAGTAAAGGAACACAACTACAAACAATATTTGAACAGTTTGATTTGATATCACTCAACACTGACTCACCGACACATCTTTGCCCAAGAACAGGAACACTTACAAACATAGATGTATCGTTAAGCACCCCATCCATATACACTCGCCTTACATGGGAGGTGATCAAAGATTCTTATGGAAGCGATCACTTTCCCATTATAGTGAAACACTCCACATACACACCACTTTTCAATACCATCAGAAGATTTAATACCAAAAAAGCTGACTGGCACTGTTTCCAAAACTTTATTACTGATAACATACAAACCTTACAAACAAAAACCATCCAGGACTTTACCTCACTTATAACAATGGCAGCAGAAATCAGTATACCAAAGACTTCTGACAAGTACGCAAAAAGACCCGTCCCTTGGTGGAATGATGAATGCAAAGCAGCTGTTAAAGATAAAAGGAAGGCTCTAAATTTATTTCGTAGAAACCCATCAGATATTAACCTTCAGAACTACAAGCGTAAGAAGGCGAAGTCCCAGTGGACAATTAAAAATAGCAAGAGAAAATGCTGGGTAGATTTTTTGTCAGGTTTAAACAAACAGACTTCTGCCCAAGACATATGGACAAAACAGACCAAAGAGAAATGAGTAATGTCATTGGAGAATACTTTTCTTCAGTCTCCAGTAATGAAAACTATTCGGACCTGTTTTTACGGTACAAAATTCAAGAAGAAAACATAATACTTAACATAACTACACAAAATAATCATTGTTTAAATGAACCATTTACGATGAATGAACTGACACACGCACTCAAGACCGTACGCTTAACATCACCCGGACCGGATGGACTGACATATGACGTGTACAAAAATCTACCCAACATAGGCCTCGTAACGCTTCTCAGGCATTTTAATGAGGTATATTTGAACGGTGCCTATCCTTTCTCTTGGAATGAGGCTATAGTCATACCACTATTAAAGCCAGAGAAAGAAAAACATTTAGTTTCAAGTTTTAGGCCCATTTCTATGACGAATTGTTGCAGCAAACTGCTAGAGAAGATGATAAACAAAAGGATCCTATGGTTCTTGGAAAGTCAAAAAAGTCTTTGTGACTATCAATGTGGATTTAGGCCACAGCATTCCACGATGCACCATTTGGCTACGTTGGAGAACGATATTCTTGATGCATTTCTTCAAAAGAAATCCTTACTTGCTGTGTCATTGGACATTGAAAAGGCATATGACACAGTGTGGAGAAGAATCATCTTAAAACAGTTAATAGAATGGGGCATACAAGGGAATATATTAATATATCTTAAAAATTATCTTTCCTCACGAACATTCCGAGTTAGGATAGGTGCTGCTTTATCTGATGTATTTCTACAAGAGAATGGAGTGCCTCAGGGAGGGGTATTGAGTACAACGCTATTTAATATCGCTATTAACTCTATCAGCAGCTGTGTTACCCAGGGAGTAAAGTATTGCCTGTATGCTGATGACCTCCTCATATACAGTTCAAGCAGTAGACTAGACACAGCAGAACATGATATTCAACAGACATTACACAATTTAGAGAATTGGTCATGTAAATCAGGATTAAAATTTTCAAAAGAAAAATCGAAATACATGATCTTCTCTAAAAAACGACTGAACATAACCTGCGACTTAACGCTTGACAACACGAAGATTAACTGCACAGACACACTAACATTTCTAGGACTGACATTTGACAAACATCTCACGTGGTTGCCCCATTTGAAAAGACTTCTTAATAAATGCAAGAAATCTTTGAATTTACTAAGAATTCTAAGTAATACAAAATGGGGTGCTGACAAATGTACTATGCTTGCATTTTATCGTGCGTATACCAGGTCTCTTCTGGATTATGGATGCATAGCTTATTCATCTGCCAGCCCAACCACATTAAAACTCCTTGACACTATCCATAATACTGGCCTCAGAATAGCTACTGGTGCCTTTAGGTCTAGCCCAGCTGAGAGTCTATGTGCCATAACAGGTGAGCCTCCTCTGCAATACAGACGACAAATAATTTGCTCTAGATTTATTGCAAAAGCAACAGGTTTGGACACCAGATGCGTCCACAGTTTTTTGAGCAATACTAATATAGAACATTACATGAGATCTCGCGCAAAAGTAAAACCACTAATTGTGAGATTAAAGGAAAGTGGAAAGTACTCTTTACTATCAAGAATACCTGTTTACACGAATACATTTACAGACATTCCTCCATGGAGAGTCAAGGACTTAAGGATTGACTTGACGTTGACAAAATACAGAAAAACCGACCCGACAGCCTCAATATTTTACAAGTCAATATTTAATTCCTTAATAAAACAGAATTTAGACACAATGTACCTGTACACTGACGGATCCAAAACAAAATACGGCACTGGGACTGCAGCAATAGTAGACAATATAACATACCAGATGAAATTACCTGAACAAACCACAGTCTTCACAGCAGAACTCCAAGGAATATTACTAGCACTGACAAACATCAATACTGTACAAGAAGACAAAATCACTATATGTACGGATTCCTTAAGTGCTTTACTCTCCTTGGAAAACATCTACAGCACAAACCCAATTATAACAAGAATACTCTCTCATCTTTACACTCTTCAAACTAATAACAAACACGTCACAATGCTATGGCTACCTGGACATGAAGACATACCACAAAGCACCAGTATAGACTTAGCGGCAAAACAGGCGACAAAAAGACAGACTATAGACATTAACATACTGACAACTTCAGACGTATGTACAGCATTACATGCACAGGTCCTCCAAGAATGGGAATTTGACTGGCAGAGATCAGACTCGAAATTAAGAGAAATTAAAAACATTACGAAAGCCTGGTCAAATGAACACCGCATCAGACGTGAAGAAGTGATTTTGACTAGGCTTCGTATTGGACACTGCCATCTAACCCATTCTTATTTAATGGAAAACAAGCAGAAGCCAACCTGTGCAAGTTGTAATGAGACTTTGACTGTTAGACACATACTGACAGACTGTAGACTGCGTAGTGACTTAGACATTCCTCACGACCTTCACGAATTACTGACTGAAGGTAGTCCATACATCCACAAAATACTTGAACATTTTAAAACTTTAAACATATATAACAAAATATAAATAGTAATTACCAGAACTTACTTTTTCTATCCACCCCTTTTATTATAATTATTTATTTATATATATATATATATATATATATATATATATATATATATATAATATTTATTTTTTATTTGTTTTTTGTTTTGTTTATATTTATTTAGTTTTCAGATACAAACAAACTATGCAATAATTTCTATTACCTGTTCAATTTATTTATTTTTTCTTCTTATTTTTATTTATGTTTGAATATACATTTATGTCTATGTAGACATCAATGAATTATATACATATATATATGTATACGATTTCTGAATATACTTGCACAGCGGAAATCACTAAAATAGTTTGTTTATCTAATACCTAATGTTGTGGTACAGTTTTGTTTAGTTTTTGTTCTTCTTTTTTTTTTCTTCTTTTTTTTTTCTTTTTTTTTGACTGGACAAGGAACGTGTGAACAACTTTATCATGAGCTCATCGCTATCATTACGAAGCTCATCATATAATAAATAAATAAATAAATATATTTCCAAAGTCATACTCCAGCCTAATAATCCAGTATACAATCATATATTTAACCCCAAACATACAGAACTATATGAAAGAACAACAACCAGCCTTGCTCCAATAGGCATTACGTATAGTACAATATTTATTTATTTACTATGGAGGACCCAACGATTTTTTTTTTTCCTTTTAAGGAGCTCTTGCAAATAGGGCAACCATGTTAAGGGGGGGGGGAGCTGGGATTTTTCTTTACTATGTAAAAACAGTATATTTTGTTTTGTCCCTGGAAAACCTTAAACCATTTTTACCATTCTAATTAAAAAAAAAAAACGCATGGTACCTACTATACTACGTAATAAATACAAAAAACCTCAAATTATCGTATTTTGATCTAACGTCCCTCTAGTGGTAGAAAGCGCTCCTTGCGGTGGCTTTGTGGAGCTACGTCTGGCGGGCTTTTCTATTGAAATATATTACAAAGTAAACCCCCCTTTCCGATTGACCGAATCAGCTCGTTTTTATAACACTTCTTTCTCATGATTTATTCACGACGTATACAGCAGAAATTACGACCAGTATGATTATATTAGTAATTTGGGTCCGGAGTAAACCCCCCCCCTCCTAATGAACCGATTTAGTTTATTTTTACAACACATATTTACCTGTAGATTACCACAACGAATACCGAGTTTCGCCAGAATATACCAAAAATCACGGCTGGTAGTGGCATACATGTGTGACATACATGTGTATATATATATATATATATATATATATATATATATATGTAAATATATATATATATATATATATATATACATATATATATATATATATATGTATGTATATATATATATGTGTGTGTATATATATATATATATATATATATATGTATATATATATACACATGTATGTCTGTTAACACGATAGCGGCCAGAGTTTTTGTTTTTTCGTCACGAAACTTGGTATATAGCATTCAATTAGCAAACGATTGAACGAGTACGTTAGCCACCAAAATCGGTCCACCGGAAGGGGGGGGGGTTTACCCCGAACTCAAAACACTAATTTGACCATGTCAGCCGTAATATTTGTTATATTTCAACGAAACTTGGTATTCGTAGTGGTAATATATAGAGAAAAGTGAGATATAAAGATGAACTAAATCGGTTCATAAGGAGGGGGGTTTACTCCGGACCCACAATACCAATTTGCCACTACCAGCCGTGATTTTTGGTATATTCTGGCGAAACTCGGTATTCGTTGTGGTAATCTACAGGTAAATATGTGTTGTAAAAATAAACTAAATCGGTTCATTAGGAGGGGGGGGGTTTACTCCGGACCCAAATTACTAATATAATCATACTGGTCGTAATTTCTGCTGTATACGTCGTGAATAAATCATGAGAAAGAAGTGTTGTAAAAACGAGCTGATATATATATATATATATATATATATATATATATATATATATATATATAAATTTTAACGGGGGTCATTTTCGGTGTCGTCTAGGTAGGATCGATAAAGATTTGAAGACATTTTTCAAAAATTCCGTCATGAGTGCAACCTCAATAGCTACTTTCCTTCGAAGGAAAGTGCTAAAATGTACTTTTTATGCGTTGTTCTGCGGTGTGAATCTGTTTGCATGAGCTGTATATAAGTAGGTCGTCAGCTTACATGCAGAATTTTACTCCTGGAGTGAAACACTGATGAGCCATAAGTAATAAAACTGTAGTCAGATAAAAAAAAAAAAAAAAAAAAAATGAAGTCAACGTTATCAGTAGTGAAAATAAAAACATGCTAATCTGTTCTCATTCCATCCCTGCACTCAAGAATTACGATAAATTATAAATAAAGTATCAATAATTACGATAAATCCTGGCAGAGATTACAGATGAATTTCAATAATCTCGCCATTCTGAATACCGTTTTAGCACTTTCCTCCGAAGGAAAGTAGCTATTGAGATTGCACTCATGACGGAATTTTTGAAAAATTTCTTCAAATCTTTATATATGCATATAAAATATGTGTGTGTCTGTTAACACGATGGCGGCCAGAGTTTTTGTTTTTTCGTCACGAAACTTGGTATATAGCATTCAATTAGCAAACGATTGAACGAGTACGTTAGCCACCAAAATCGGTCCACCGGAAGGGGGGGGGGGGTTTACCCCGAGCCCAAAACACTAATTTGACCATGTCAGCCGTAATATTTGTTATATTTCAACGAAACTTGGTATTCGTAGTGGTAATATATAGAGAAAAGTCTGATATAAAAATGAACTAAATCGGTTCATAAGGAGGGGGAGGGGGTTTACTCCGGACCCACAATACCAATTCGCCACTACCAGCCGTGATTTTTGGTATATTTCGACGAAACTCGGTATTCGTAGTGGTAATCTACAGGTAAATATGTGTTGTAAAAATAAACTAAATCGGTTCATTAGGAGGGGGGGGGGGTTTACTCCGGACCCAAATTACTAATATACTCATACTGGTCATAATTTCTGCTGTATTGTAACGAAAAGCGGTTTACGTCGAGAAAGAAGTGTTGTAAAAATGAGCTAAATCGGTCAATCGGGAAGGGGGGTTTACTTTGTAATATATTTCAATAGAATAGCCCGCCAGACGTAGGTTTGCAAGGCCGCCGCAAGAAGCGCTATCTCCCACTAGGGGGACTGAATCCTGTTCCTGCGTTAGATCAAAATACGACAATATGAGTTTTTTTGTATTTATTACGTAGTGTAGTAGGTACCATGTGTAAACATAACTCTGGAAGCAAATTAAAAATTGATCAGTTACTCATTACAAAATTAAAAGAGAACTATTCATGTTTTTATTTTATTTATGTAGGATATTTTAAGCAAATTGTTCTGGAAAGCAGTCTACACTACCCAAATTCGGAGGAAAGTGCTTAGTTATGCAGCTCCTGCGTGACGGACTTTTTTCTGGGTCCCTGCACACAGAGGTATAGCCGCTAATGAGGCAGCACACAAAGACCCGCCAAACAACCTGCAAGACTGGAATCGCCTTCCCTACATATGTACGAATAACAATACGTCAAAGCTTTGCTCACAAGAAGATTTCGAATTAAATGGGAGTCCATGTGGACAAAAGTACCGCGCACAAACAAATTCAGAACACTTAAGCCCACAATTGCCATCAATGGTAATAGACGTGAAAAGCTGTTTTTGAAAAGGATGTTCATAGGCAACACGCACCTGACTAATGTCCATATTATAACAAAGAACCCTCGCCCAATGTGAAGCCTGCAAGGTGTCTCCACTATGTGCCACATCTTGGAGGGTTGCTTAACATTCGATAGATACTTCGGACTTCCTGATACGCTACGAACAGCATCAGCAATCTTACAGCCATCGTCAACAAAAAAATTGAACGAGATATTGCTTGCCAACCTGTGAGATAAGATGTAGTACAGACGATTAAAACAAGAAAGAATTAATAAATAAAATAGCAGAGGATCCAGAATAGTTCCACAGTCGTTTAATTAGTTTACAACCACCTCAAAGGGCGGCATAACCTGTAGATGATCGCTTAGAAATAAAAACCAGATCTATCTATCATAACACTAAAATATAATAAGTTATATTTATTTGTTGACATTTCGACTGTTTAAGGTTTTCTTTATAACAATTATATACATAATATATATAAAACGTAAAAATAATAATAATAATACGGAAAGTTAGGGGTCTCCCGTGGTCTAATGGCAAGCGCCTTGGATTCATAGCGGGAGATGGTGGGTTCGATTCCCAACCTCGGCAGGAATTTTATCATACCACGGCTCGCTGGTAAAATTCCTCGCTGCACCCCTGGATGACGGCGCTAATGACCTGGATGTAGATGCGCCGTAAAAAAAAAAAAAAAAAAAAAAAAAAAAAAAAAAAATACGGAAAGTTTTTAACAATAATGAATGAGATGCAGAAAGTCTCCGGATAAGCAGGAAATGATTACCTACCTTAACCTTTGCAAAGGTTTCCTCTATTAAAGATCTATATATCAAGGTAAAACTTAGTTTCGACAGAACCAAGGATCAATTATCCACATATGTATATGCCATTTCATATTAAATAGAAGAGGCGTACCCTCTTATTATTCTTCGATTAAAAATAAAAATTAAAAAAGAATAATAATAGACTTAAATAGTGTATATCGATCTTCGGAAGTAGCTTTCATTTTCTAGAGGGTGAGGCAAGGAAAGACAAACAGTATCAAGTCATTTAATAATGAGGGTTCCAACAAAGGCGACTCATTACATTTAAAAATTATAAGAGATTCTCATAAAATCTCTGTTGTGCTAATAAAATGGCTGGATATTTGAACTATGCTTTTTTAGCTCTTGTTGTGAAATATTACAATAAAATAATCTTTAGTATTTCTAATGTAAATATTTAAAGTAATTTAAAGTTAGGTTGAGAACGAAAATTAAAATGGAAAACTTCTATTTAAATATTTTCGTATTTTAGCTCATGATCGACAATTGTATGTATGACTAGGAGCAATACTCCTCTACAAATGATTCGCCCGTGAAGAAAAGAGCAAATCATGTTCTTTGAATACGAAGAAGTTGAAAAGCAACATAACTTTTATTGGACCCTACCAAATAAAGCTCCATATTAAAAATCTTTATATAATCACATACATATAATGAGTCTTGCTCTGGCAGTCATCAGGAGAGGATCTACCTGCTCTAGGCTCCTGCGGATTAAGGCTTCTGATAAGTACACCTTATCGCACCTTATTTATTTGTTCCATTTATTCTATTTTATTATTTTTCGTATTCCTAGTTTTTGTTAATTTTTTATTTTTAAGTTGAGTGTGTGTAGTTTTCCAGGCTTGGGGATGGAAAAATCCCCAAGCCCGAAGCGACGGAAAAAAACTATTTCCGCTGCGGCGGGATGAACAAAATATTACTTATGTTGCACAAACAGTGAAATTTGTTCAAATTAAAAAAGAAGGCGAAGGTACCCTCAGCAATGTCTCCCCCTTTTTAATAGGAAAAGTGATTCACAGTCAAGCAGGCAAAGTTAAAGCTGTAAGGAAATTACGCGACGGGTCTGTACTTGTTGAAGTGTTTAACGATACGCAAGCAAACCAATTATTAAAAATTAAGTCATAAAATGAACAAATACACGTAACTGCTGAACCACATATTTCGCTGAATAAAAGCAAAGGGGTAATTAGAAGTATGGAGCTAATGTGTGTACCACCCCTAGAAATACTTTCTAATTTAAATAATCAAGACGTTATTGATGTAAAACAGATAATTTCAAAGAAAGATAACAACCCTGTGCCTACACCTTCCTACATATTAACCTTCTCTACCCCCACCACCCCTAAAGAAATTAAAGCAGGTTATCTAACGTTACCTGTTCGTAAATACATCCCCGCCCCTTTACGATGTTTTTCATGTCTTCGTTTCGGCCACCCGACCACGGGTTGTAAGGTCAAAGTCTGTAAGAGATGCAGTTCCAAAGAACATAAAAATTGCAATAATGATCCCTTCTGTGCTAATTGTAAACAAAACCATTCCCCACTTTCTCGCGATTGTCCCACTTGGTTGAAAGAGAAAGAAATCAAAGCTATTCAAATAAACGAAGGTAAAAGTCCCGGTGAAGCGAGGAAAATTTATAACGCGAGAAGAGCGCCAACATTTTCTAAATCCTATGCTATGGTAGCAAATAATAATCAGAGCTTAGCAACGACGTCATTAGCCAGCCACAGTAGTGGTGTTGTAAAAAAATCTATTTCTATCCAAACGGATACATTTATTTCGGAGTCTACTATAACCCCCCTCGTACTCGACACCCCCCACCCACGGACTGCAACAGAGCAGCCCTCCCCCTCCCCCCTTCCTCTCTACCTGATCCGTCCCCCCCCTCCCACTTCCTTTTTACCTGATCCGTCTCCCCCTCCCTCCTCTCTACAGGATCCGTCCCCCCCCCTCCCCCTTGCACCCCAACCCGACACCCCCTATAATACTACCCCCCACACCAACCCCCCCTGAAGTCAGGGGTTGACCCCCCTGCCCCCACAATAAATTCGCCCCACCCCACCACGTCTGATGACAGGTGGACAGATACATTGAACAGGCGAAGGAAACAGCCAGATAAGAGTAAGCCAGCTAAAACACGAAGCCGATCATCCTCTCATAATAGAGATAAGAACAATGCCTAGCTTGATAAGCACCTACCCCTATCTCTTATACTACAAGAGGCTTAGGCTAGTCTCTCACATAGCTATAGATATTTACAGCTGGATATTAAAAAGATATCTCAATCAAATAAAGTATTTTAATAAATCCGAAGCAATTCTAACTCCGATATATGTTTACGATTTTTATGCTATATTGATGCCCAATTATAAACATTGCCTATATACAATCTCTCTATTAACAGCAATACTTTTTCAACAACCAAAAATCACGTGTTTTTTTTTTTTTTTTTTTTTTTTTTTTTTTTTTTTTTTTTTTTTTTTTTTTTTTTTTTTTTTAGGTATAACAATAGAGATGGTTGTAATAGTGAAATCTATTGCTTTGGTTTTTATTATTATTGTTATTATAGCTGTTACATATTACACTCAAATTTTCCCACATACTGCAATATTCCTACCACTTATTTCAATATATATCACTCATATAAATTTAATTTGTTTTATCGGCATCATTTATATGTTACACATTTTATTAAATCTTTGCTCTTTTTTTTTTTTTTTTATGTTTTATATATATATATTATATATATATATATATATATATATATATATATATATATTTATATATATATATATATATATTTATATATATATATATATATATATATATATATATTTATATATATATATATATATATATTTATATATATATATATATATATATATATATATATAAATATATATATATATATATATATATATATATATATATATATATATATATATATATATGTAAGCATGCTTTGTTGGTGAATAAAATAAATCATTTGTGGTGGAGACCTTGGAGTTTGTTGGTTTTCCTATTTGGATGCAGTACCACCACCGTCCAGCCAAATCAATGTCAAGATATGTATGTATGTGTGTATGTGTGTGAATGTGTATGTATATGTGTGTATGTGTATGTATGTGTGTATATGTGTATATATATATATATATATATATGTATATGTATATGTATATGTATATGTATATGTATGTGTGTGTGTGTATGTATGTGTGTGCGTATATATTTATATATTATAAGGATTTTAATTACTATTACACAATTTTATGTCTATTATACAGTGGAATTGCAATGGTATAAGATCTAGATTTAACGACTTAAAGCTCCTTATACAAGAGTATGATCCTATCTGTCTAGCTCTCCAGGAGACCCGTCTGCGCCATAGTGATAATTTCTCCTTAAGAGGATTTGATATTTACCGCCGAGACGGATCTGAAGGTGCGCGTGGGCACGGTGGGGTTATGAACGCGATTAGTTCGTTGGTTCTTTCCGATCCTATGCCACTCCAGACAAATTTACAGGCAATAGCAACCAGAATCCACTCAAAAATCCCATTCTCTCTCCTTAATATTTACCTTCCCCCAGATTTACAATTAAACCTCAATGACCTGAATAGTATTATTAGGCAGACTCCAGCACCTATTTTGTTAGTGGCCGACGCAAATGCTTACAATATAATCTGGGGTTCGGATACCACCAACTCGAAAGGTAATATTATAGAAGAAGCCCTCGACCTTAACCATCTAGTGCTTCTAAACTCAGGAGAAGCAACTTACTTAAGCTCTTCATATGGGACTTACTCAGCCATTGATATTGCTGCAATATCTCCACCCCTTTTCACTCAGACTGAATGGCTGCCTCTGGAAGAACTCCATGGAAGTGATCATTTCCCTATAAAAATATCTATTACTCGAAATTTTAAAATGAACAAAAAGAAGAAAACAAGGATCATTAATAAAGCAGATTGGTGCAAGTTTACAGAACTAGCCAAACCACCACAACATTCACCCGAAAACATAAATGTAAACAGCGCAAACACCCTATTTACAGAAGTTATCATAAATGTGGCTCGTGAGAGCATACCCATGAGCTCCGATGTACATAGACGGCCCCCTGTCCCGTGGTTCAATGAAAAATGCAAATCAGCTAGAAAGAACCGCAGGAGAGCTCTTAGAAAATTTAGAAATAATATGACTCCGGATAATTTGACTGAATTTAGACGGCAACGTGCAATATGTCGTCGAACATTCAATCAAGCAAGGGTCGAGTCTTGGTGAAATTTTACAGCCTCCTTGAATAAAGATACACCAGCTAGAACAGTCTGGAGCGATATAAAAAATATCGAAGGAAAAAAATAAATCGCACCCCTACACAATCCTCCTTGACGGCCAGCTTACAAGCGATCCAGCAAGAGTGGCCGACGAATTTGGGTCCCCACTACTCAAATCTATTTAATGCAGAGTATGATGAAGAGCTTTCAAGGCATATTCGAGAACAAGATATGCATACCATAAACTTCACAAGTGAAAATTCTGAGCAGTACAATACTCCTTTCTCAGTCTGGGAGCTCACTAATACCCTTAAAAATCTCAGAGGCTCATCTCCAGGACCCGACATGGTCCACTACTTAATGATAAAACATTTGCCATATGAAACACGCAGTTGGCTTTTAAAACTGTACAACGTTTGTTGGGAACAGGGGACAGTTCCCCGAAGCGTGGAGACTAGCGGAACTTATTCCATTACCAAAGGCCGGAAAAGACAACCGAAAAGCAAGAAACTATAGACCAATTTCACTAACTAGTTGCCTCTGTAAAGTTCTTGAATGGCTGGTTAATAAAAGGTTAATGTGGGTGCTAGAAAAGAATAATTTGATCCCTAAAATCCAAAGTGGCTTTCGCAAAGGAAGATCAACTATTGATCACCTCGTCCAACTTGACTGAACTCCAATATACATTCATAAATAAAGAAGAAAGTGTCGGAGTGTTCTTTGATGCGGAGTCAGCCTATGACCGAGTTTGGAGACATGGAATCTTACAAAAGCTGCAAGAAATGGGCTTCAAAGGCTCCCTCCCCATCTTTGTGGAAAACTTTCTAGCCGATCGAAAATTCCAGGTCCGCATTGGGAACGTGACATCCCGAATTTATGAACAATTAAATGGAGTGCCACAAGGTTGCGTCTTTAGCACTACACTATTTGCTCTCGCCACAACAGGTTTTGCCCAGAGTCTACCAAGGAACGTTAAAATATTTCAGTATGTAGACCACCTTGCCATATTTTGCCGAGATAAGGACATCATCCAAATAAAACAAAGAATTCAGGAGGCTATCCAAAGAATTTCAAGAACGGCCAAAACAACAGGGATGAAATTCTCGCCTGAAAAAACTAAATGTGTTCATTTCTCCAGGAAACGAAACCCCCAAGATTCTCCCCCACTCACTCTGAACAATACAATCATACCCTATGCGGAAAGTTGCAGATTTCTGGGGCTCGTTTTTGATAGGCGACTAACGTGGAAAACCCATATTGAGAATCTACACAAAAAATGCTCCAAAAAACTAAATTTATTAAAGGTTCTTGGCGGAACAAAATGGGGTTCTGATAGAACCACAATGCTGAGAGTCTATAACACCGTTGTATGTGCAAAAATAGATTATGTGTCTTTTATATATGCCTCCGCCAAAACAACAACTCTTGTACGTCTCGATGCTCTTCATCATGCTGGAATAAGGACTGCAACAGGCGCCTTCTGCACTAGCCCTGTGTTATCACTATGTGCCGATGCAGGAATCCCCCCCTCTCCTATTTAGACGACAAAAACTAGCTATAGGATATGCGTCTAGAATATACCTCAATCCCACAAATCCTGCTTATCCATATTTATATAAACCAAAATACTCCCTTAAATTTAACGAAAACAATTCCGCTACAAAACCACTGTCCTACAGGATATCAGCAGCTTTAGATGCAATTAAACAAACAAAACCCGAAAACATATCTACACATATACCCCCTTGGAGGAGGGCCAGGCCAAAGTACAACGTCTCACTGTCCAGGCTGAAGAAAGATGAAACACCCCGCGTCTTGGTACCAAAATAAATTTGATGAAATAATGCGTGATCTGACAGATTACGAACTCACTTTTACCGACGGATCTAAGAACGACCATGCAACTGGATACGCTGTAGTTACATCAAATGCCACATACAAATTTAAACTCCACAAACACTCCAATATATATACAGCTGAGTAATGCGCTATTTCTTCCGGTCTGTATAAATGCATGACGACATCCAAAGCTAATATTATCGTTGTAACGGACTCCCTGAGCGCACTGCAAGGAGTAGACGATATTTACTCCAACCACCCTGGAGTTAATTCAGTGCAAGAACGAATAACGATGCTTGAAGAAATAGGAAAGTCTGTCCTGATGCTCTGGGCCCCAGGCCATGTTGGGATCAGGGGAAACGAACTAGCTGATGAAGCAGCCAAGTCCGCCCTAACACTAGAACTGCTTATTCGCACAGTTGTTACGCCAAAAGACCTAATGTTACCCCTAAAGAAAACACTGTCTGAAAACTGGTTAAATATGTGGAAGGAAAGTCCCCCAAGCAAATTGAAAGTTATAAAAAATACAGTGAAACAATGGCACTCGTCGATAAGACAGAAGAGGAGAGAAGAGGTTATAGTTGCCAGGCTCCGAATTGGACATTGTAGATTTACACATGGCTATTTAATATCAAAAGATGAACAACCAAAATGTCAAAAATGTCGGAAACCACTTACAGTTACTCACATACTTTTAGATTGCCCCGCACTTCACCGTTTACGCCAGAAATTTAATTTGCCAACAACGATAGACACATTGCTAGGAAATACGGTCACAAATATAAATAACCTAATTGATTACTTAAAAGAAATTGGATATTACAATTAAATATAATCTTCACTTGCTGCTCATCATTAATGCTGTAATTATATAATAATAATGATACCTAACACAATTTATCCTGATGATCTATAGAAGATAATCTAAAATAATAACTTTCAAAGAGTAATGTGCATCACCCTTGTGGGTCCGCCGTGTCCCGTTGTGGTGCGTCCGGTTAGCGTTGTGGGTACTCGGCTGCCAGCCTGGAGGGTGTGGATGGCCTGGTCCAACCATGCGCACCATCAGCCCCAGGCCTGGCCGCCAGATTCATGATGGACCGTCAGAGGTACAGATGGCAAACCTTGTCCCTGCAGCGCGGCATGGGGGCACACTTTGCTCC